>CM053602.1:33850884-33896472 GCA_028646575.1 Pseudocheirus occidentalis | reverse complement strand
TTACATTATTCATTTTCATTACATTTTTTGAATTACACATTTTCTCCCCGTCTTGCTCCTGCCCCAACCCCATAACAGCAATCCCACTGTAAAGCCCCTCCCCTGCTCTGCTCTCCTATTTTCTGGTAGGGCAGGAGGGCTCTCCCTATCCCAGCCCCTGTATATCTTAATTCCTAGTTGCAGGTATTGCAGAACTTTACAGGCTATGGATGTGTGATTATACAGGACATCTTCATAGTGGACAGATTGTGACAGTGATAGTCTGTCTCTCCTTCTTATCCCTCCTCCCCAACCTGCATTTTCTAATATGAGTATGACCATGTTCCTATATAATTGAGTCTATTTTAGAATGATGAAAAAGTCAAGAATCTCAGAGTTAGATACTTATTCTAAAGAAAAAAATTTAAAATACAGATTTGATCACCAGGTGGCACCACTGGCCACTTGCCTGATCCTGTCCAACAACAAGGAAGTGGCACTGGCAAACTCATACTCACTCAGAAGGCAGAAGAGCAATACAAGGAAACAAAACATATTCTCTGGTTCTCAGAGAATGGGCTCCCCCTCGACACCTCCTTTATGGGTGTCAGTGCTCCATCTGGTAGGACTCAGTGTAGGCTAAGAATTTATTCAATCTCTCCACTCAGTCCTTATTCACTAGGAAAACTCCACCCTTTTCTCTCAGTGAGGTTATTTCCATACAATCACAAAATGGCAGAGCACACAAGTGTAACTTAAGCATATCCAGTTCATATAAGTTAAAGGAAAAAGATCAATTATACTGCCTCCTGCAGACCTGGACACCTCTTACTCAGTCCACAGGTATGCCCCTACCTCAGTTACTAAACAAAATTCAGGTGTTTGGATTCAGACTTCCCTGTCAGTCACTCCCATGGGGAATGGGTAAATTTTCCTAATACTGTTCTACTCTTGGCTTCCTGCAGAGTAAATAACTATCTAGTGAGTTGAGGTGACTTGGGACCAGAAGCACCGATTCCTTTTCAGGTCTCTTTTTCCTACTCACTACTTTATTGCTGGCTAGAACTCCCAAACCTGCCATCCAACTACATCTTGCCCCTCCTTACTATGCCACTTGTTAATTGTTAGTAGAATTGAGAACAAGCCCAGGAAAAGAGACAGACCGCTCCCTTATACCGCTCCATTCTTTCTTCTCATCTTTGAATTCTTCCTTCCCCAAGTCTGAGAACTAGACATGTCCTAGATGACTTCCAGCCCCAGGTCCATCCTCTATCCTCCTCCTTTTGTTTGTTTCTTTTCCTTTAATAAGCTTTGAATGCATATTCACTTTCACTAACTTTGTGGGTGGGGATGACCTTAAACACAAGGCCCATGACTTGTTCCCTTCTCTTTTTTTGCCCACAGTGAAGTGGGGGGGAGGGGGAAGGGGCGATCATCCTCCCCCTACTCTCTCTCTCCTTCTTCACATACATGCACATGCTGAGAGGCAAAAAAGCACAGTGGATATAGAAAGCTAAGAGTCAGGAAGATCAGTGTTAGAGCACCATTTCTGACACATACTGGCTGTGTGACCATGGGCAAGTCACTTAACTTCTCAGTTCCCTAGGAAACTCTCTAAGACTAGAAGTTACAGAATAGTTGATCTACACTGGTAGAAGGAACTTCAAGAGTTCTCTCCATAAACAAACATATGCATTCTGGGTTAGGTAGCAGGTGTGAATATGGCTCAATAAGATTGAAAGAAACCAATGGGGACCTCTTTTGAGTCTGAGAATTAGGCAAATTTCACATTAATGTCACTATCACTTCCTGGCTACTATCATAAAAAATGTAAAAGTTTCAGGCCTTCTGGTGGTATAGCAGTTGAATGTCAATAAAATATTAAAGCACAGTGCAATAAGGTAGGAGGCATTGTTCCATCTGGATTACAAAATCAGAGAATTTCAGAGTTGGAAACAGCAACCAACTACACAACTGACAATTGGTCATCCGGCCTTTGCTTGAAGATATCCAATGAAAGGAAGCCCACTAAGTCCCAAAGCAGTCCATTCTACTTTTGGAGAGTTGGGTTAGGAAGTTTTTCCTGAACCCAAGCCTAAATTTGCCTCTGCAACTTTTATTCACTAGCCAAACCTTCAAATATGCTTTCATAGCATACTCCCCTAAAATTCTTCTCTTCTCCAGGTTAACTGCCCTCAGTCCCTTCAATCAATTCCCATGTGGCACAAACTTAAGGGTCTTCACCAGCCTGTTTGCCCTGCTTTGGGCACCTGGATTATAAATGTCATTCCTGAAATATAGTACCCAGAACTCAGGTGACCACTCAAGATGTGACCTAAAGAAGACAAAGTACATCAGGAGCCCCACTGTCATATTCCTCAATGCCATCAGCCCCTCTTATTGCAGCCTAATTATATTGGCTTTTTTGGCCACCATAGCACGCTATCAACTCATAGTGAGCCTGTAGTCCACTTAAAACCTCTGTTCTTGGGGCGGCTAGGTGGCGCAGTGAATAGAGCACCGGCCCTGGAGTCAGGAGTACCTGAGTCCAAATCCGGCCTCAGACACTTAACACAAAAAACTAGCCATGTGACCTTGGGCAAGTCACTTAACCCCAACTGCCCTACAAAAAAAAGCAAAAAAACCCAAAACAAACAAACAAACAAAAAAAAAAACCTCTGTTCTTTTTCCAAGGAGGTGTCTAATCATACCTGTCCCATTGTGTACCAGGGAAGAGTAATTTTCAAATCAGACTTCACATTTATCTCTCTATTAAATTTCATCTTATTAGATTTTAGCCCAGTGCTCTTGCTTGGCAACATATTTCCAAATCCTGTTGCCTGGTGTGTTAGCTTTGTGTCATCCTCACATTTTAAGATCATGTTACCTAGGCTTTTATCCAGGTCACTGACATAAATATTCAACAGTTTTCAGCTAAGCACTAAGGTACAATATTACAGACCTCCCCTCCAAGATGACATTGAACCATTACTCTTTGGGTCTGACCATTCAACCAATTCCAAATCAACCTCATTGTACTCTATTGTCTAGACTCAGTCTAAACTATAGTTCTACTCCATTTCCGTCATAAGAAGACAGATTTTTGGGGTGGCTAGGTGGTGCAGTGAATAGAGCACCAGCCCTGGAGCCAAGAGGACCTGAGTTCAAATCTGGCCTCAGACACTTAACACAAAAACTAGCTGTGTGACCTTGGGCAAGTCACTTAACCACAATTGTTCTCCAAAAAAGCAAAAACTTAAAAAATTTTTTAAAAGACTGATTTTATCAAATGCTTTGCTAAAATCAAGGTAAACTATACCTGCAGCACTGTCCTCCTCTAACAATATGAGTAACCTTGTCAAAAAAAGAGAACTGAGGCTAGTCCCACATGACATATTTCTAGAGGAGGCTGTGTTGGTTTATGGTGCCCCCTGCTTCCTTTTCTAGATGTTCAGTAAGCATTCCTTTAGTAATATGCTCTAGAATTTCACTGGGAATCTAAATCCAGTTTCTCAGCTTCTAGTTTGTAGGCTTCAATGTCAATATAATTTCCAATTTTTCCTCCATTGACTTTGATTCAAACGCACTCCACTATGTTTCCCCTGTTCTGGTGCCTGCATTTCCTCACATAAGTACACTCTCTTAATACACAATCCTAGACTGTACCTACCTTTGCTTCTTTTGACTAAAATATGCCCTTCAGAGCCAAGATTAGACCCATGCTTTCTTCCAATGGCATCAAGAGGGGCAGCTAGGTGACACAGTGAATAGAGCACAGGCCTGGAGTTAGGAGGACCTGAGTTCAAATCGGACCTCAGACACTTAACACTTACTAGTCATGTGACCTTGGGCAAGTCACTTAACCCCAACTGGCTTGCTTTCCCCCCTCCAAAAAGCAGGGGAGAAAACTCAATGCCATCAAGAATACAAGTGTTGAGGAAATGGGGGGCTGAAAAAAGACCAAGACTTTGGGTCCATGTGAAAACTAACACTGAAGCCAGACAGCAGAGTAACCCTTCTGTTCAATTCAATTAGTATCCACTTTGTACCTACAATATGCTTAGCACTGCACCTAGGTTTTGTGGGAGAAACAAAGTAGAACAAGACCCCTGCCCTATCATCTCACTGGACAAACACTGAATGAGAAAGGATAACATTAAGGTGCTCCCAAATAGCTCAACAGCCAATTAAAGAGAAACATGCAGCCTGGAAATTAAAAAATTGAATTGAAATCACCATTATCAACTAACATCATGCAGCCTCTTTCAGACTTCAAGCTCCCCACTAACACAGGAACTGAAGCCCAAAAAGAATCAGTCCAGGATTGAAATTTAATGTGTGTGTGTGTGTGTGTGTGTGTGTGTACATACAAAAGATGGGAAATACAGAGCACTAGCCCTAGGAATGGGGACAGCTCTCAGTGACAGGCAGAACCAACCACTGGCATTCCCAGCCCCCTTATCTCAGGCCTTGGTCTATCTCAGCATCACTAAGACCATCCTCAAAACCAGGGTTCTGAGCTTGCTAAGGGCGGAACTGCTCTAAGGAACAAAGGACTTTATCCATGGATTTCTATAACCTCAGGGCAAATGATTTTTCTGAGCCCTTTCTTTCCCTGTCTATAAAATGTAGATGGTAATACTTGCACTCCGTGTGATCTATGACCCCTACCTCTTTCCACTTCTAACTCCAAATAAAATCTTTCCTCAGAATTTATAGAAAAGAGTGGTATAGCTTGGGGAATGACAGCAATGTATCAGGTATAAGGAAACTTGAAGCATTACCCAACGTAGTTGGTTGTATACGAAGTACTCCCAAGGCCTTTCCCTGAAAGACACTATACAAAATGTGAAGCTTATATTGCCAAAGGGATGCTAGTATAAGGCTAATGCTTTAAAGCAGATTTGTTTCACTTGGTTTATTTGTTCTGGAGGGAGAGAGGGGAGTTTTCCTTTTTTAAAAAAATTCTACAAATTTTCATAGCAATTTAGCAGTTCATGCTTCTGTTTTCCCTTTCCAGTTTACAAGGAGCTTTCCCCCACTATGGCCCCGAGAGGTAGGCAGGCAGTTCAAGTGGTTCAGAGAGGTTAAGTGACTTGTCCACAATCACACAGCTACTAAGTGAGTGGAGCAGATGTAGATTCAAATCTCTTGATGCCATGACTAGGGATCTTCCAATTACAGCCCACTTCTTCTAAACCAAAAAGCATACCCAGTATGCTGGTCTCAGGTACTGAAAAGTTTGTGATGGCCAGGCAGGCAATAAACATTTATGAAGTACCTACTGTGTGCCAGGTTGAGCCTGCTTCCTCAACTGAAGAATGGGGATAACAGTGCCTATGATGAAGATCAGATGAGATAATGTATATATAATGTAACTCTCTGAAACTCTTCAAAAGCTCTACAAATGTGGGGTGTCCTTCTTATTCAGTCTTTTTACCTTCATAACACTCTTCCCCTTCGGAGCAAGTCCAAAAGGCAATGAGAAAAGATGATCATGGAGCAAGGATGGATGGACCAAATGAATCACAGACTGGATCCCTCAGGACCAGGAACAGCAAACCACTCAAGAAGTCAAAAGCTCAGGAATGAATCAATGCTGAGGTCTTTTCAACAAAGATAGAAATGGTGAGCCTAGAATCTGGTTTGTACAGGTAAGAAGCAATGACAGACCATGGTTCAACAGAAAGAACATTGGATTTGTAGTCAAGATCTGGGTTCAAGCCCCTGTTGTATAACCTGTGTGGCCTTGGGCAATGTACATATTTTCCCTGGACCTCAGTTTCTCCGTCAGTGAAATAAGGGGTTTGGACCAGTTCACCTCTAAGGTCCCATCCAGCTGTGAAGCTATGATCCTATGACTATGAAGGGCTGAGATAGAAAAACCAAAGGAATAAAGAAGAAATAAGTGCTATGAGTGTGGTATCGGTAGTTAACCAACATATATTTGATACTAACACAGGATAATAAGCCTCCTCAATTATTTGTTGTGCTTTAACGTCTTAACTTTTTGATTGCTGTAAAAATCTTGACTCTAGCAACATTTTCTGGCTCTGGCTTTAATCTAATAAATTATCCAAGTTTATTATTGTTTGAGGTGTGAGCCAAGGTTTCTAACCTAGAAATTAATGAGCACTCAGGCATGGCTCCCTTTTACAGCTGAGCATCTGCTGCTGGCTTCTCAAGTCTTTGTGTTCTGAATAGGAGAGTTGACAATGGAGCCAAACAAATTTCGACTCCCATAAAGGTTTTATGATGTTGGAAAAACATCTTTGATTAAAAAAACAATAATTACCCACAGTTCCACATGGGACTTAAATTGCACTGAGGACAGAGCTAAAGGATAACATTTTACATTGAGGGGAGAAGGGGGTGGTGGAGGGTGGGCAAGGTCTCTTGCCTAAGCTCTTGCGCAATTCTTTATTAATCATTTACTGGCTCTTTTGTTTGGATTTCAAATAAAATTCACATGGGAGCTTGTTCCTGTAGGAGATAAAAGAATTTGCAAGTAGATAAATGACCCATGAATAAATGAACACAGCATATTGGTCTTAAACAAAGTCAACAAACAGAAAAGCTCCCTGGCTTAGGAACTTTCTCAGTCTACTAAATATAGATTCTAGTTACACTCTGCATGACAGGCAGGGGAAAGAACAGAAGAAGTTTGAAAAACCATTTCAAAGGGACACTAGTCCAAGATGTCCAGAGAATTTCAGGATTTTCAAGGTGGAAGTGGCTCAGTGATGGTGGCCATCTAGTTAAACCCATACCTGAAAAATAATTCCTACTGTAACATATCTGACAAGTGCTCAGAGTTTTCCTTTGTAGAGTTCCAGTGAAAGAGAAGTCACAAATCAAAATCAATCAACAAGCATTTATTAAGTATCTACAGAATGCCATGCATTGTGTGAGATGTGGAAGAAATAAACAAATAAAAACCAGTCCCTGCTGTAAAGGAATTTGCATTCTACAGACAGATAGTTAGCATATCTGTGTGTGTATGTGTATATATATATGCATATATTGAGAGAGAGATACACATACATATGCATGTATATACACGTAACAACTATACAGTCTATACAAAGCAAATCCAAAGTCATTTGGAAAGAAGGGGACTCCAGAAAGGCCTCATGTAGGAGGCCACATGTAGATAGAACTCTGAAGGGAGGTAGGGATGAAAGAAGCAGAGGTGAGGGTAGAGTATGACAAGACAGAAGAAGTGGAGTGTTATATGTGAGGGAATAGCAAGTAGGTCAATGGAAGGCATGCAAAATAGGCCCAGAATGGCAGACTAGACCCAGATTGTAGAGACCTTGAAGGCCAAACACAAGAAAAATATAACTGATATATAAATGATAGAGCTCCTAATAATTTCTTTTACTTCTTCATTTGGCTGTGGATTCATTTTTCAGGTTTTATACAAGTTATGTAGTTTTCTTTTTTTTATATCAAGTTAGCTAATGGTTTATTTTATTGCTGTTGTTTTTACAAAGAATCAGATCTAGTTTTATTTATTCATATAATGATGTTTTGGTTTTCAATTGTGTTCAACTCTCCTTTGATTATCAGGATTTCTGTTTTAGTGTTTAATTGGAAGTTTTTAATTTGTCCATTTTCTTGTTGGTTTTTTTCTATTGCGTGCTCAGTGGCTGATCTCTTCCTTCTCTCTTTTACTGATGAAAATGTTTAGAAATAGAAATTTTCCCAAAAGCACTACTTTGGCTGCGTTCTAAAAATTCTGCTATGCTGTCTCATTGTACTATTTATATAGCACCTTCTTTGTGCTAGGCACTATGCTAAATGCTCTACCGTTACTATAGCACTTAATTCTGACAACCTGGGAAGTAGGTGCTATTATTATACCCATTTTATAGATGAGGAAACTGAGGCAAACAGGGATTAAGTAGCTTGCCCAGGGTCACACAGCTACTAAATGTAAGAGGCAGAATTTGAACCCAGGTTTTCCTAACTCCAGGCTCAACACTATTCACCGCTCTATCCATCTGCCTCAGACACCCTTTTCAAGGATACCCTTTTTACTGCCCACCTCTGCTGCACTGGACTCTCCTGGATGCTCTCCTCTCTGGGTGTTCATGACACTCACTACCCTCTCCTAGTTCACCCATCTGACTGCTCATCACATATATCACACCCCCTGATTGTTGGTGTTCCCCCAAAGTTCAGTCCTAGGCCCTTTTCTCCTCTCCCTCTATCCTTTCTCTCTTAGTAACCTCATCAGCTCCCAGGGATTTAACTATGATCTCTAGGCAGACGACTCACAGAGGTATATCTCTAGTTCTAGTCTCTCCCTGGAGAGAGTCCTAGGCCACCAATTAACTATTGGACATTTTCAACTGGCCATCTGGGGGACATCTCCAACTCACTATGTCTAAAACACAACTCATTATCTTTCCCCCTAAACACTCCCTCTTGCAAATTTCCCTCCTGTGGAAGGTATCACCACTCTCTTATTCTCCCAAGTGCATAACCTTGGCATTATGTCGGACTTCTCATTCTCTGTAACTCCACATTTGCAATTAGTTGTTACATGCTACTATTTCTTCCTTCCTGACAGACAATGTTCCCATCTAACTTGGAAGTTTCTCCACTCACATGGCTTCCACCTTACTTCAGGCCCCCTTCACCTGCCTCCTAGGCATCCAACACCCACAGAGGGCCTCATGGGCCAGCAGATTCAAATGCCATTGGGAAAAGACCAACAAAATGAACACTGATACAAGAAAACACAGAGAACGTTCTATTTTAGGACCGTTCAGCCACAGGGAGGCTTGCAGACAGGTGGTCCCACTTCTATTTGAACTTGACCCCATTGGCCCAGACTATTGCAACAGGCTCCTGATTGTTCTCCCTGCTCCAAGTCTCTCCCTGCTACTGTCCATCCGTCATAAGGCTAAGAAAGGAATGTGCCTTGAGCAGAAGTCTGACCACATCACTCTCCTACTCAGTCCACTCCAGTAGCTTCCTATTGCCTCTGGGATACAATATAATCTCTGTCTATACAATCTGGTCCTGACCTATCTATGGAGACTCATTGGATAGTACTTTCTCCCTGCACCAGAGTCAACAATTATTTATCAAGCACCTACTATGTGCCAGGTTCTGAGAATACAAATGCAAGCATAAATAACTACGTGTTGACTTACACTCTGGGATCCAGCCAAACTGGCCTTCTCCTTGTTCTTCACTCATGACACTCCCTCTCTGGTCTCCACACCTTTGCAATGGCCATTCACCATGAGAAACTTGGACAAAGCAAGTCTTATTCTAGAGCTGTTCAATGTGCCAGTTCAAGTCATAATTTAAACTCTAAAATATAGGTCTATAAATTCACGTGCATGGAAATGAACAATTCTATGATGGCTAATAAAGAATATTTTGTTAAACTAAAAATTACTCACTCAATTCAAGAAACAATGGACCCAGATATTCTCACAGACAATTCCTTCAAAATGCCAATGCAATCCTTAATGTTGAATACTCTCTGGATCTCAGAATCAGAAGGTCCTTTAGGCAAACCTCTGGTCCATGCAGGAATCCTCTTTAACAACATGACCATAAAGTAGTCAGTTAGCCTCTGCTTGTACATTTACAATGACATAATCCCAGATGGACAGAACAAGAGTGTCTATCCTGGAGAACACAAGACTCAAAACACATCGCAGTTGTCTTCAATTATTAAAAGGATAGTCACCTGAACAAGGGATAAGACTTATTCTGTTTGCCCCAGGGAAGCAGAATAAAAAAAGTAGTAAAAATGAAGATGGGGCAGATTTAGGCTTGAGATGTGTCGGAAGAGTTGGAAAGGACCTCACAGGCCATCTAGTCTTCTTCCTCACTTGCCATAGAAACAGAGAAGCTAAAAGATGTTCTCCAAGTAACACATGTAGTTCAATGACAAGAACAAGTAGAGCCAGCCAAAGTAGAAGGGGCTGCCTCAGGAGGTAGTGAGTTGTTCATCATCATGGGTTTGCGAGCAAAGTCTAAATAACTATTTACTGTGTATGTTGTAAAGAAGATCCTTGTTTGGGTAGATTAGAATACCTGGACTCTAGGTTCTTTCATTTCTAATATTCTGTAAGTTCATTTATGAGTTAACTTTTCCAGTCTATCTAGGAATTATTCATTATCTCTAACACCTTAGGGCAGGGCTAGGGAAGCTGCAGCTGAAGCCATACGTAGCCCTCTTGGTCCTCAAGTGCGGCCCTTTGACTGAATCCAAAGTTCACAGGACAAATCCCCTTAATAAAAGGATCTGTTCTATAAAATTTCAGACTCAGTCAAAAGGTCACCCCCAAGGACCTAGAAAGCCACATGTGGCCTCAAGGTCACAGGTTCCCCACCCCTGGGCTAGGGTATCAAGATGTATTTCTCAAACAACGAAGCTGGATCACATTTAACACATGTATTGTTGATAAGTGCCTCTGGCAGGAAAACAAACAGCATCAATCTTAGAAGTCAATCACCAAGCATTTATTAAGTGCCTACTATAGGCCAAGTACTCTGCTAAGCACTAGGGATACAAAGAAAAACAAAAAAACAGGCCCCATCCTCAAAGAGCTCACAGTCTAATGGGGAGACTAGAGGAAAACAACTATGTAAAATCAAGTGTATATAGGAAAAGTAAACAAAGTAAGAGACAATCAACAAAGAGAAGACATGAGAATTAAGGGGAACTGGAAAGGTTTCTTGTAGAAGGTGGGATTTTAGCTGAGACTTGAAGGAAGCAGAAATGGGGAGGGAGAGAATGAGGGAGAGCCAGGGAAAATGATCAGAGTAAGGAAATGGAATGCTCTGTGTTACTTGAACAGCAAAGAGGCCAGTGTCATTAGATTGCAGAGTAGGTGAAGGTAGTCAGGTATAAGAAAACTGGAAGGGTAAGAGAGGTCCAGGTTATAAAGGGCTTTAACAAACAAATTGAGGGTTTTATATTTGGTCTCAGAAGGAAGAGGAAGTCACTGAAGATTAATGAATAGGGGGCTGCCTTGGTCAGATCTGAGCTTTAGGTAGATCAATTTGATGACTGAGAAGAAGGTAGAGCAGAATGAGAAGTTGATTGCAGTAGTCTAGGCATGAGGCAATAAGGGCATGTACCGGGCTGGTGCAGTGGCAGAGGAGAGCCTACTATGTGCTAGGTACTATGCCAAGTGCTGTTATAAATATTATCTCATCCGATCCTCACAAAACCCCTCAGAAACAGGTACTACCATTATCCCTACTTTACAGTTGAGGAAACTGAGGCAAATGGAGGTTAAGTGACTTGCCCAGAATCACATAGCTAGTAAGTGTCTGAGGTTGGATGTGAACTCAAGTCTTCCTGACTCCAGGCCCAGTGCTCCATCACTGCACCACCAGACACCACAGAAGAAGGTGTCTGTAAGAAATACTATGAAGGCAAACAGGATTTGGCAACTGATTGGACAAGACAGGAGTGGTGGTGGGAGAGAGTGAGGAGTTGAACAACACATAATTTACAAGCCTGGGTGACTGGGATGATGGTGGTTGCCCTTTGATAGTAATAGGAAAGTTAGGAAGACAATAAGTTCAATTTTAGACAATGTTGAGCTTAAAAATGTCTGTGGTATAACCAGTTGGAGATGCAAGGCTGGAGCTTAGAAGAGAAGTTGGGACTGGATACGAAGACCTGAGAATCATCAGTATAGAGATATCCAAGTGAAATAGTAAAAGAGAAATGAGAAGAGGGCCCAGAACAAAGCCCTGGGGGACAACCTACACTCTGTAGGTGTAACCTGGATAAAGAAGCTGCAAAGAAGACTGGGGCACTGGCTGTAGATAGCCTTCTCAAGGACTTTGGCTACAAAAGGGAGCAGAGACATGGGACAGGGATGAAGATATAGGTATGTTCGGGAAGGGTGGAGAAGCAGTCAGTAGACAGGGAGAGACAGAAAATTAGTGAGAGTGGGGATGATAAAGAGGGCAATCTGGTGGAGAAGACAGGATGGAATGGAATCACCTGCACATGTAGAGAGCCTTGTGAGCTCCTTGAGGGCAGAAACTGTCTCTGGCCTCTTTTTGTATCTGCAGCTCTTAGCATGGTGCCTGGAACATAGTAGGTGATTTAAAAATGCTTATAGACTGACTGACTGACTGACTGAACATAGAGGGGTTAGCCTTAGCAAATAAAAGAACCACCTCTTCATTTGAGACAGGGAGGGAGGAAAAAGTGGGAGAAGGTAACTGAGTGGTGTGAGATGAGGAAGGGATTATTATTAATATTAGTCATTATTGTAATGACTACCAAGACCACTGAAACAGGGTTAGGGTTCTCCAGTGGAACTAGTTCTCCCTGAAGATCAGCCCTACCAGGTGCTGGTACAAACTGCCTATTTCCTGATCCTGCTGGACAAGTGAGCTGCTAAGCCTGCTCATTTAGTCCTTTTTCCTCTCATCTTTTCCAATATTTTATCAATCACTTATAGACAGTACACCCTGGTAGAACCAAGGTTCCTGAATCTCACCAAACAGAATGGGCTTGTTAATTGCAGAAACTGAACCAGACTGTTATTCAGAACCAGATAATTTATTCAGCACTTCTGCCTGGTCTGTTTTATGTCACCTGTTTCCTACATATGGCCCATGTGAGACAGTCTAATATCATAAGCACCAGATTCAGTAATTCAGATCCATAAACAAGTAATTCAGCTTTCTAAAGAGCTGACAAAGATTCTCCCCCTCAATGTGGAGTTCTGTAAAAAAGAGAAGTGGAATTTCTCTCATACAGGAGTGGGGAAAAGCTAATGTACCACAGGTCAAAATTAAGTGATCAAAAACCATATTAAAGTGGAACAGAGGTGATAAACTTACCAAACGTGTGGCACCTTTGCCCACATTTACTCATTACATTCTTACTTCAGCATTTATGCAGCACTGAATCAAATATCATTGAATAGAAATATAAGGAATGCAAACAGAAATAAGCCCCACTTCCCCCACCCCCCACCAAATAAGGAAGTTTGTTCAAGGAAACAGAAGACAAAATATTCAAGAAAACCAGACAAAATATTCAAGAAATCCCCTTCCTAATGTGTTCACCTGGAAAAATGGTTTCAGAATGCTGCTACAGAGACAATGACCTACAGGGGAGGAAATGTAGTGCTAAAGCCAGATCAAGAAAAAGAAAAAGACAAGAAGGAAGTGGCCTGATTAAAAGAGAAAAGTTCACTTACAGCAAGGAACAAGCATATCAGAAAAGATGAAATCTGGAAATAAAACTAAAGGAGAAAAAAAATTACCAAAACACTCAAAAGTGAATTTAGGTTAAATATATTTCTTTCCCAAACTGCCAAAGTACTCAGAAAACTGCCTTGGAACCATTATGAAAAGGCCATTCAGATGCTATTTAGCATGCACAAGATAATGCCCTGTAGCTGCTTGTGCTGGTGAATATTAATAAATAAGTTTTCAACAAGCGATGAGGTCTTTTCATACTGGATCATGAGATACCCAACTTCCAGCAAGACAGAGAGAAAAAAGGAAAGAGAAAGGAGAAAGGAAAGGAGAATATCCCAAAGTGGTCTGAGAGACTGTCACCAGCATTTCCAGAGCATGTACTTGGTGTAGAGCACTTTGGGGAAAACTACAGCCTTGTCACTTAGAACAATCTGAAATCTCCTTCATGATGTGGAAGCTTATGTCCATAAAATATTATGATCTGTATAGAGTGTTCAGGTAGAAGTAGTAGCTCTGGTATGAAGGCTTGCCAAGCCCTTTTCAGGGCTGCTCATCTACCTCAGGGGCCACCTTCACCCAACTCTTACCTGTGGCTCCAAGAAGTTGTAGCATGCATTGCAGCCACACCCTGGTAAAACTGGCTGATGGGCTAAGGTTAAGAGTAACTGACCAGAGGCAGCTAGATGGTGCAGTGAATAGAGCACTGGCCCTGGAGTCAGGAGGACCTGAGTTCAAATCCAGCCTCAGACACTTAGGCATACTTACTAGCCATGTGACCTTGGGCAAGTCATTTAACCCCAATTGCCCTGCTCTCCCCACTCCAAAAAGAAAAACAAAAACAAAAACAAAAACAAACAAACAAAAAAACAACCCAGAGTAACTGACCTCAAACCTGTCAGTGAGTGGTGGGGAGGAAATGTCTACCCCAAACATGTGAAGACTTCCTCCAGCAGAATGGAAGATGGAACACTTTGTTCCAATGGCCATGAAGGTAGATGAAGCAGGTATTGTGGAGTGCTCAGGTATGGAAGATGCCAAGGTCATCAAGTGTATCTGAGGCCATCTTGACTTCTGCCCTGCCACCCAACTTGGATGACTTAGGAAGAAGCGAAAGTGAGGCTGACAACTTTGTGCAATATGGCTTCACTTAAATCCAATTCACACACAAGTCAAAATATCATCCCATGATGTCATTGGTCCTCTTCGAAACGAAGGACAAACAGCAACAATGCACTGCCTTTATGTACACTTAAATTTCCCTCTGTCAAAAAAAGATTCTCACTTGACTCTGCTGTCTGGCTTCCTACTAACTAATGCCCTCAGTTCTCTTCTTTTCTCTCCCAGTCAAAATGTCGCCCATACCCATTGCCTCTTTTTCTTTATCAACTCCCTTTTTTCACTTCACCCACTTCTTGACTAAAACTCTTTCAAAGGTAACCAAGGGCCACCTGCACACCAGAACCAATGGCATGCTCTTCCCCTTCCTTCTTTTCCACTTTTCAGTGGTGTCTGAACCTGTGGCAACTTTTTTAAAACTGAGAAATATAAAACTCTATTTAATAAGTAACACAGTTATCAGAAGTCTATACTCCAATGAAACATTATTGTCAAGAAAGTAAGAAGACATAGCTTAAGGAGAGAAAGAAGAGGGGAAATAGGATCAAAGAAAAAATGGCAGAGACGCTGACACCTTGGAAAATAGAGAGGCACAGAAACAGACCAAAAAAGGAGAGAGAGAGGATAATATACAAAGCCACTGAGACAGACAGACAGACAGACAGACTTTCATAAAGTAATATCCCCATCTTGTGGCTTCTCAGGATATTGTATATGAAGATGGCAAAATCCTACTCTGTGTTTTCACAACTCTACGCATGAAAAGGGTTATCAGTTCCAGAAACTTGCCCTGTGGTCATGGTGAAACTGCTGAAGAACAAAGGATTACAAAGCTCATGGCCTGTTGTAACTTGCCTTTATTTATTTTTTTATCAAACTATTACAATTAGACTTCCTTGCCTCAATATTCCTCTCTGGCTCTTCACATCACTCAAATTCCCCAAACTAAAATCTTTCAAATATACTCTATTTCACTCCTCTCTCATTTCCTACTGACCTCTCTCCCAAAATTTTTCTATTTTTAAAATAAGTTTATTTTTATATACATTTAGAAAGTCTCTCCCATTGCCTCCTTTAAACAACAAAAATACCCCCCCTTGAAAAAAATTGCCATCCTAAACATAAATAGTTCAGCAAAACAAATTACAACAATAACCATGCCCCTAAAATGTGAGTTTTTCTCTGTATTTCAAATTCCTTAACCCTCTGGCAGAAAGTGAGTGGAGTATTTCACCTTCACTCTTGAGGACTCATGTTTTATCATTGTAGTGATCAGAGTTCTGAAGTCTTTCAAAGTTATTTTTCTCTATAATGTGGTCATATAAATTGATCTCCAGGTTCTACTTAACTTGCTTTGCATCATTTCACAGAGGTCTTCTCAGTTTGCTCTGAACCTGTTCAATTCATAATTTCTTACAGCATAACGTTCCATTACATTCATATACCCTAATTTGTTTAGCCATTCATTCCCCGATAGGTCACTCTTTTAATTTCCTATTTTTGGCTATTACAAAAAGAGCTTCTAGAAATATTTTTTGTACATATTAATCATTTTCCTTTCTTCCCTTTGGGGTATATGCCTACTAGTGAAGTCTAGTTGTAGGAGTGGAGTACTAGCTGGGTCAAATGGTATACAGTTTGGTAACTTTGGGGGCATAGAATGGCTGGACCAATTCATAGCTCCACCAACAGTGCACCAAAGTGCCTTTTCTCCCTGTAGCTCCTCCTACATTTTTCATTTTCCCTTTCTGTCACCTTTGCCAGCCTGATAGATTTGAGATAGAACCCCAAAGTTGCTTTAACTTGCATTTTTATAACTATTAATGATTTAAAGTATTTTTATATAGCTGTTGATTGTTTGATTTCTCCTTTTGAAAACTGCCCATTGATAGGCTCTATTTGCCTTTTGGGGAATGGATCTTAGTCAGAAATTTCTATCAGTTTCTTCCATATATTAAATATGAGACCTTTATCAGAGAAAATTGCTGCAAAAAATTTTTCCCAGTTTACCTTTTCCCTTCTGATTTTAACTACATTAGATTTTTGTGCAAAATATTTTAAATTTCATATAATTAAAATGGTCTACATTCTCTTGTGTGCTCTTCTTTATCACTTTAGTCATGAACTTTTCTCTCATCCATGGATCCAAAAGATAATTTCTTCTTTGCTCCTCTAATTTGTTGATGATGTAACCTTTTATATCTAAGTCATGTATTCAATTGGAATATCTGTGTGAGGTATTGATCTAAACCTAATTTGTACCAGATTATCATCCACTTTCCCCAGTAGTTTTTGTCAAATAGCGAGTCCTTTCCACATTAACAGATCTTTAGGTTTATCAAACACTAAGTTATCGTGTTTATTTGCTTCTATGTGTTTTGTACCAAAACTGTTCCATTGCCTGACCTCTCAATCTGTTAACTAGCACCAAACTTTTTCAAACTGCTTTTCAAGTAATATAGCCTGAGATCAGGTACTGATAGACTCCCTTCCTTCCCACTTTTTTTTCCCATTATTACTCCTAAGAACCTTTTATTCCTGCATATGAATTGTTATTATACTTTCTAACTGTATAAAATATTCCTTTGGTAGTGATTGGTATAGCACTGAGTAAGTAAATTAATTTAGAAAGCAATACCATTTTTATTACATTGGCTCAAATTACCTATAAGCAATTAATGTTTCTCCAATTATTTAGGTCTGTCTTTATTTCTGCAGAGTATTTTATAATTCGATTCATATAGTTCTTGGGCACATCTTGGTGGATACATGCTTATAGTTGTTTTGAACGGAATTTCTCTTTCTGGATCTTCCTACTAAGTTGTGTTGATAATATACAGGAATTCTGGTGGTTTATGTGAACAAGTTTATGAAGCTGCCAAGATTTATTAACTAGTTCGATTCATTTTTTGATTCATACTTGATATGAGTAAATCATATCATCAGCAAAAAGCAACACTTTCATTTTCTCTTTCTCGTCTTATTGCCCCAACTAGAATTTCTAGCACTGTGTTAATTAATAATGATAATGGGTATCCTTGTTTTACCTATGATTTGACTAGAAAGGTCTCTAGCTTTTTTCTATGACATATAACATCTGCTCTTGGATTTAGATGAACACTATTTACTATATTAAAGGAAATGTCCATTTATTCTTATGATTTCTAGTTTTTAATAGAAACAAGTGCTGAATTTTGTCAAAAAGCATATACTGATACAATCATAATTACTTTTACTATATTATTAACATGGTTTATTCTTATGTTGAACCAACCCTGAATTTCTCATATAAACCCAATGTGGTGATAGTGTATAATCTTCCTAAAATATCACTGTAACCTATTTACCAATACTTTATTTAAAATATTTATGCCAATATTTATGAGAGGTTCTGGTCTTTTAGATATTTTCTTTCTTTGCTTTCTCTCTCCCTGGTTTAGGTATCAAGACCATGTTTGTATTCTAGAAAGAGACTGGAAGAGTATCTCCTTTTCATATTACTGCAAATAGTTTACATAATATTAAAATTAATTTTCTTTGAATATCTGAGAGAATTCAATTGTAAATAAATCTGGCCCTGAAATTTTTTGCCTGATTTCTTTTTTCTGATATTATTTAAGCAGTCTTTTTTTTTCTTTGTTAACCTGAATAATTTGATATTTTTGTATATACTCACCTATATCCTCCAAGATATCAGATTTGTTAGCATATAACTTGGCAAAATAGTCTGATAATTTATTTTATTTCTTCAGTTGTTGTGAATTCTCCCTTTTTATTTCTGATATGATTAATTTGGTTTTTATTTTTTAATTCATGTTAATTAACTCTTTATTGTCATTTTCAAGAAAACAGCTCCTAGTTTTGTTTATCAATTCAATGGTCTTTTTGCTTTCAATCTTATTAATATCTTTAATTTTCAGACTTTCTACTTTGTTACTCTTACTGCAGATTTCTAATTTATTGGTGTTCATATTTTTAGATGTGTCCAATTTATTGATTTATTCTTTCTCTTACTAATAAAAGTGTTTTGAGAAACTTTTTCCCTAAGAACTGCTTTAGCTACATTCCATAAGATTTATCTAAAATCATGACTGCTACCCCTGCTTTTCTAAGTTCAACTGAAATACAATAGGCTTTGCTTTAGTCCCTCATTTTAACCCTATGTACATCTTTGTGTTCAAGTGTATTTCTTTCTTTTTTTTTTTTTTTTTTGCTTTTTTTGGAGGGCAGTTGGGGTTAAGCGACTTGCCCAAGGTCACATGGATAGTGTTCAGTGTCTGAGGCCGCATTTGAACTCGGGTCCTCCTGATTCTAGGGTCTGTGCTCTATTCACTGCACCACATAGCCACCCCCAAAGTATATTTCTTATAAACAACATATTGTCAGATTCTGTTTTCTAATCTATTCTTCTATACTCTTCCTTTTTTATTGGGTAAGTTCAAGTTCAGGATCACAAATTGTTAAATGCGTATTTCCAATTTGTTTTCTAATACTTTTTCCTTTCTTTGCTCCCACCCCTTCCCCTTTACAAATAAGTAGATCTAATGGGTATGAAGTAGAACCTCAAAATTGCTTTAATTTCCATTTCCCTGATTATAAGTGATTTGGAGAATTGTTTATATGGCTACTGATGGTCTACACGTTCTCTTTTGAAAATCCTTTGAGCCTCTAATTCTTACAAATCTGATTCAGTTTCTCATAGATCTCAGAAAAAAATATTTTGGCAGACAAATTTGATATAATTTCCTCCTTCCTCTCAGTTAACTGTTTCCTTTCTAATCTTAGTTGCATTGATTTTCTTTATGGAAAAGCTTTTTAAATTTTATGTATTAAAAAGTGTGCACTTTCTTTTCTCTGATCCTATGTCTTGTTTGGCTATGAACTGTTCCTCCATCCATATCTGAAAGGTAAGAAATGTGAATATAAGAAATTATTTCTATCAGGTTGCCATATATGACAAAAAAGGAAAATTATCACTTCCGAAAGGGCTGTAAGAAAACAGGCATAGTATCATATTATAGGTGATCTGTGAAATGTTCCAGCAATTCTAGAAAGCAACTTGGAACTATGCCTCAAACGTAAAATCCTTTGATCCAGAGATGCCACTGCTGGGCTAATACTCTAAAGAGATCAAAGAAAGAGGAAAAGGACCCATATATACAAAAATATTTATCATAGATCATTTTGTAGTAGCAAAAGAATTGGAAGTTAAAGGAGGTACTCATCTATTGGGGAATGGCTAAACAAATTATGGTCTAGTGATATAATGGAATATCATTGTGCCATAAGAAATGATGAAAGGGACAGTTTCAGAGGATGTTGGTTAGAACTATATGAACTGATAAAGACCGAAGTGAACATAAGAAAACTACTGATATAACAACACTACAGAGAAAAAATGACTTTAAAATACTTGAGAATTGTGATAAATGCGGTAACCAACCACGACTCCATTAGACTGAAGATGAAATAGGCTACCCACCTCCTGATAGAAGTCTGATAGCCTCAAGATGCAGAACATGGCATACTTTTTAGATATGCCCAATGGGAAAACTTGCTTTGTTAGACTACACATATTTGTGACAGACATTTTCTTTTTCTTCAGTGGGGGGAGGGAGGTAGATGGGAAGTGAAAGGAAGAGAAAAAAACATTTGTCAATTAAAAAAAAAAACAGAAAAAAAATTCACAGTCCTAAGAATTATTCATGTAATCCTTGTAGTAAAAAAGTTCAAGTGTTCACAAGTCTATAAAAGACAAATTTGTATTTTGCCAACAAACAAAAACCTAAGAGGCATGGTGACAGTTGACTAGAAGGTCAGAAAGACCTAGATTCAAGACCTGCTTCTGACATATACTAGCTGGGTATACTTGGGTAAGTCACTTCTTGTGACTATGTTATAGACAACTTGTCAGACTACAAAGGGAGGAGTTTCCAGTCAGTCAATATACATTTATTAAGCACTGACTATGTGCCTAACATTGTGTTGTATGCTAAGGATACAGAGAAATACAAATAGATGGTCCCTGTCCTCAAAAGTTCACATACTAATATAAGACAACATGAAAACAACTGTGTACATACAAGTTACATACATCTCAGCAAGAAGGCACTAGCAGTGGAAGGGAGGAGGGAGGAACTCTTGCAGAAGATGTGATTTGAGCTTTCTACACTGATGAAATCATCGATCTAGACTAAAGGGAAAAAACCCTACAACATCAATAATGAAAATGTCTAATACAAATATTTCCAATGTAATTGTCAATATTGTTTTAACTGGGTAGCAATATGTCAAGGAATCCATACTTGGGCAAAGTCACATTTGTATTATAGATTGCGTTGCATTTAACTAACATGTTCCAAATGATTCTGTGATGAAAAAGCTGCCAAATAGAAGAATTTCAAAGAGTCCTTCATTAGATGTTTTATCAATAATCCATTTTGTATGATACCTCAAAGAGTATGAAGCTATGTACTTGTGTGGAAAAACAAAGAGCCTCACATGAGAGAGAGCCCAGGGTGTGATTGCCTGAACTGTTCAATGAACACAAACAAACCAACTTTTAATAAATAGTGTGTGAATTACCAAGTTGACATTTGCTTTCAGTTGAGGTATTCAGGGGTCCTTTGCCCAGCTGCGGCCCCTGGCAATGAGCCTCTTGCTTTCTTGTTTGCACATGCTCCTGCGGAGGTAGGGCAAGTTCCTGGGCCAAATAATCCAGTTCCAAGGGGAGCTGAGAGTTTCTCTCCTGGTGTTGGCTCACTTAATGGCCATCGGCTATTCAGTGACAAACTGGAGGATACTCAGAGTTTTTACAGCTGTAAAATGGGACAAATTAGTGGAGCTCAGTCCTCCATGTACCAAATTTTCTAACCAAATAAAAATAGGAAATCAAATACATCACCAGGGAGGCTTTTGGGCAGTTTTGTATTGTTCTCTCAGTCTGTCCATCTGCTTTTCATGTACATATTCACTGACGGTAATTCAGCAGAATCTCTTTAATTATCGAACCTGAGAAACAAACTCCTCTAAAAAACAAATCCAATGACACTAAAAAAACTTGTTGATTTACAAATCTGTAATATTGTTAAAAGATTAAAAGGTGTTGTCAAAAGATTAAATCTATGCTCAAGAAAGCCTTGTTCAAAATTTCTTCTTATATGAAATACAGGCTCTGTGAACATTTGTAATGAATTCTTACCGAAAATTTTAAAATTCTAAAAAAAATGCTAGGGAGAAATCATCGTAAATAATTTTATACAACACTGCTAAGCAGCCTCCAGTTAGACAGCTGATAAAAGGGATAATGTTTCTCTTTTCCTCATACCTCCTCCTGATGGAGCAGAATTTAGTTCTGTAGAGAAGGCAGCTTACCTTCTTGGTGTATGGATGGCCTACCCAGCCATTTCCCCTCTTTTTGCTTCTGTTGTATGAAGGAGACAGAACTTCAAAGAACTTTGAAAGAAAAATAAACTGACAACTGTGAGAAACTATTTCAGCAACATGTTAGAAAAGAGGGAAGACAAAAAAAATGGATTACTCATGCAGTGACCAGTAACCGAGCAAAATCATAAGAGCTTTTGATGATAAGGTAACCTGAAGTTCAGAGTCACGCACCTGGGAGAGTAAGACTACAATGGAATTCAAAATGAAGTAGAAAAGATTGTTCTAATCAAAATCTGTGTATAAACTGTGCTTAAAGGATGCTATCAATTAAGGATTACTGCTAGAAAGAATTAAATTGTAATCAGGATTTTTTTTCCCAAAACATAACCTTATAACATGGGTGCTTAACTTTTTAATATGAGTCCCTTTGGCAGTTTGGCAAAACCCATGGACTTCTTCTCATAATTATATTTTTAGATGTACAAATAGAACACATAGATTACAATACAATACAATAGAACACATAGGATTACAAAGGAAACCAATTACACTGAAATAGTTATCAAAATATAATTTTTTAAAGTTCATGAACCCCAAGTTAAGAATTTTGCTAAGAATTTTATAGTTTACTGTTTGAAGCCTTGCTATTTTGATAAATTTTTTAAAATATCTTTTTAGTGCAATGGAAAATGCAGCTTGAGCTGTATAAAAGTATGTGCCTTTTAGCTCTGGGACCTATCACCACCTGGTGGCAGTATACCCCAATTGAAAGAAAAGGACCTAAGGTTATAAAGTAATGGCAAACATCAGTCCCCTTCTCTGCAGAAAAACCACAAACTACCTGGAAGAGGGACCTGCAATGATTCAAAGATCTATGATGCTATCATTGGAGATACTCCAATGACAGACATCACAAATCCTTTATTATGTAATGGGCTGTGTGCTGTAAAAAACCACAACCCTTGGAGTAATCTACTGACAAGCCAACCCAAGCCTTCAAAATAAAGTCTCTCATTGGGCCTGTACATAATGCCCTTCCAGTTTGGTAGCTCTGCTAATTAATCCTTCTATTTATATAGTCTTCAAGATCCCAGGATTGCCTCCCCATCAGCATGAGGCACCAGAACAAGATTTTGGCAGAGATGGTTCAAATATCGTCCTATAATTTACGATTCCCTGAGATCTAAGAATGTTGTGCCATCCAGCACCTTCTCTCCTTCCTTCCACTGTCTGTGAGGGAGATTTCCCATATCCCAAAGAGAAAATGAAGTGAGTGCTTCCCAATGGGTTTGCACCAAGCACTAGCAAACAGTGGCTAAATGCAGAGGGCACAACAATGTTTAAATTGTTTTCAATTGAATCTAGGAGCTCTTAACCTCTGTCCTGTGATGTATCCCTTTGGCAGTCTGGTGAAGCCTATGGAATCCTTCTCAGAAGGTCATTGATCACCTAGCATTTAGTAAGTACCTACTATGTGTCAGGCACAGAGAACAGAGAGAAAAGCAAAGACCCAGTTCCCATTTCCAAAGAGCTCATAAGCTAAAGAGGGAGACAACACGCAAACAGCTATGTATAAACAAGCTGTTTATACATAGGATAAGCAGAGGGAAGACACTATCATTATGGTGGATTGGGAAAGGCTTCTTCTAGAAGGTGGGAGTTTGACTGGGATTGGAAGGCAACCAGGGAATCTAGGAGGCAGAGATGAGGAGGGAGGGAGGGAGACGAGGAGGGAGGGAGGGAGACGAGGAGGGAGGGAGGGAGACGAGGAGGGAGGGAGGGAGACGAGGAGGGAGAACATTCCAGGCATTGGAGACAGCCAGTGAAAATGTCCAGAGCAGGGAGACAGAGTGCTATATGCAAGGAACAATGAGGAGGCCGGGGTCATGGAAGCACAGAGTATGGGGAGCCCAGGGGAAAGAATGAGGTATAAGAAAACTGGAAACGTAAGAAGGGACCAGGTTATGAAGGGCTTCAAAAGCCAAAAAGAGAATTTTACAACTTGATCCTGGAGGTGATAGGGAGCCCCTGGAGTTTACAGACTAGATGTATAATACATAGGATGACAAAGAAGACCTATTCTATTGAAATGACTATATTCTAAAGGATGAACTGTACACTAGGAGGCCTGGTGGTGGGCCCTTGAACACACTTCAGACATCCCTGAATGGGTCTCATTCTCTGAATGAGAACCAAGGGACCAAGTTACCATTTTCAGAAGAAAATTGAGAAGTCATCAATAAAACCAGACCTTCATCTGAAACAGTTCATGGCAAATTCATCCTGCTTTGTGTTATCCACCCCTAATATAGAAAGAAAATGACCAAGATGTTTTATATATCTTTCCACCCTTCTGTTTATCATAAAACTACCACCGGCAGTAGAGCCAGCTCTCCCATTATCAAGCTCTATCAGCTCAAGCACTCAGCATTGTTAGGGGAATGAGCTCATGGCCTATTTCAGTTTTAAATTAACATTTGGCAGTCACCCTGGTAATCAAAACAAATGACTCAGTCGTTTAGAATAGATTTATTAGTTGTGTCCTTTTTTCCTTCCTACTTTTTTAACATCTCTGGACTATTTTGCCACAGGAGAGTAGAGAGCCAGACTAACATGAATACATAAGCGTAATATTTGAAGGGGTTGCTATGGTGATGAGGTGACATGTAAATATCTAAGTCATCTCCAGTCTCTAACAAGAGGCTTGGGAATGCAGACTGGTGGGAAGACATATTATGGAATTCGTGGCTCAGAGGCACTAGGAAACAGGTGCTGTCTGTGCTTTTCCCTTCATTGGTTCACACACAGTATGCCACAAAAATGTTGCAACAATTCCCATGGGCTCCCTTTTCATCCAAGTAGCTCCATCATCATCCTCCAAGCACCACCCTTGCATGCTTCAAAAAACCTAAGTTATGTTGGTAATGGGTTTGGGTTTTCTTGCCTTCCCAATGGGTGGGTGAGGGAGGAGAAAAAGAGAATTCAGGACTGAATTGGATTACACATAGTAGGGAGTTGACAAATATTTGTTAAACTGAAAAGGAAAAAAAGTCTAAGTTAGGATTAAGGGAAAGGGGAATGTGTACACATTTTTCTAACCATGAGGCAGGAAACCTCAAACCTCATAGGAAATGCATTTTTACATCTACTACAAAATGGGTCAAAGGATAATGGTTACCTTTTCAGATGAGAATGGTGGTGGTATTCAGTCATTTAAGCTGTGTCTGACTCTTCATTATCCCAACTGGGATTTTCTTGGCAAAGATACTGGAGTGGTTTATCATTTCCTTCTCTAGTTCATTTTACATGTGGAGAACTGAGGCAATCGGTGAAATGACTTGCCCGGGGTCACACAGCTATTAAGTGTCTGAGACAGGATTTGAATTCAGAATGATGAGTCTTCCTGACTCCAGGCCCAGCACTGCAGTGCCATCTAGCTGCCTCCTGAGGATGGTGACTCTATACCAAACCAGGTCAACCATCTTCTGGCTGGTTACCAGTCATGAGCGCCATCCTCCTCCTGAACAGCAGTAGATCCCATTAAATCAAGAAGGCAGCTTAAAGAGCTGCTCCCATTATTTTGGTCATCTTAATAACCTAATCACATTAGATGACGACTTGGAGGTTGGATCCACTACCACAATGATTATTATGGACACTGGAGACAATTAATGTGATTTCAAAGTGGCAGATTTGGAAGAAGAGGGGCCTGTCGTATCACTGAAAGTGGTGCTTACAGTTGAAAGACTGAAAGGTGGTAATGTCTGTAGCAAGGCTGTAAGAAATGGGTATCAAGCATGCATTAATATTTTCCCTCCATCCACCTTCTTACAAGCTCAGTGTAGATCCTTGGAGCATTTCCAAATAAGGGGAAATAATTGTCACATTTGAAAATAAACTGCCTTGAAATAGCTGAACATATACACACGTTTCTAATAATAATAATAATACACATATCTAATAATAACATATACACATAGCTAACCTAATCACCCCAACAAGTGCATTGTAACTTCACCCATGAGTTCCACTCATACTTTTCTTGTCTCCCCGACTGAACTTAGCAAAGTGACAGGCCAATGATACTTCAAGGATCTGTGGTTTCACTGGGTGAATCCTTGCTCCATTGACATGGAACACAGCACCTCCATGTTTTAACACAGGCTTGTTCATGAATTTCCATAAAAAACTGTAAAATTGTCATCAGTGATCAAATCTCTTCAGATTCATGGAGGCTGGCGCTTCAATGGTAGACACCTTGTCCATTCTCAGTCTCTGTACTTGAAGCTTTTCCAGCTTGGTAGTACCTGACAAAGCTTGGACTCTGTCAATCTAGCCTTCAAGAGTCATCTCAAAGCCTCCATGAGGCAATGAAGGGGAACTTGAACAGAGATGGCTAATCACTCAAAAAGGCTTGAGGGCAGGGACTGGATCATTTTTCTGCCAGTGCCAAGAATAGGGCCTTGCACATAGCAAACACTTAATATTTGTTGGCTGTACTTGCTTTCACATCAGTTTTTGACCTTTACAATTATATTGGCTACATAAAGAGTTTCCTACATTCTTGACAATAATAATACTGTCACTGATACCGCAGGTAGGTACATTCCAACTAACCCTTGGCAACTACTTAAAAATACCACTGATTCAAAGCCAACCAACCATAAGACCTGAATCACTCCTTAAAGCTTTTTAATTAAGACTGACCTTTTTGAAATTGAATTTTCCTGGGAAAGGATGTAATCAATAGAAGGGCTTCAGATGGAGAGAACAAGAATTAGAATAGTTTACCTCTCGTGGCCCCAACCCTGACCATTCTAACCCCTCCTCCACCCCATCTGCCATTTCAGGGATAGGAATGGGAGTGGAAAAGGCTAGGAAGAAAAAGGATACAAGGAGAAAGATACATCTACTACCTGTCACCCCATACCCACCTGTCCAGACTAAAACAAAGCAAATACTACAGGAAATTTCCCAAGATCACCTGCCCCATATCACCAGGTCTGTCTCATCTCTGGGTCCCTAGTCCAGACTGTTCTGTCATCTGAGTCCCAGGTAAGTTTAGAGAATATACAGGTCACAGAAGATCACCTAGTCCAACACCTTCATCTTATAGATGAGGAAACAACAGCCTAAATTTAGTCACACAGCTATAACAGGAATGGATCTCCTGCCTCTAACTTCATAATCTTTCTTCTGTACCATGCTGTTCTAACACATGCAAAATCATTCTTTCAAAACCTTAATGGGGGGGGGGGGAACCAGCTAGGTGGCAGCTAGGTGTCGCAATGAATAGAGCACCAGCACTGGAGTCAGGAGGACCTGAGTTCAAATTTGGCCTCAGATACTTAACACTTACTAGCCGTGTGACCTTAGACAAGTCACTTAACCCAATTGCTCTGCCCTCCCCCCTCCAAAAAGCAAAAAAAAAAAAAAGCCTATTGAGGGGTAGCTAGTTGGCACAGTGGATAGAGCATTGGCCCTGGGGTCAGGAGGATCTGAGTTCAAATCCAGGCTCAGACACTTGACACTTACTAGCCGTATGACCCTGGGTAAGTCACTTAACCTCAATTGTCTCACATACAAAAATGCCTACAGAAAAATTCATTTTCAAAAAACCACCATGTAATTTAGTCTATCACATAAAATACCCATAATTCACCTTCATGACCAAGATAACCTGAACTATCCACTCCTCTAGAAGATCAAGACTTGTCCCCAGCTCCACAATGACCTCTCATCCCTGGGACCCTCTAATGGACAAGAGAGAAAGAAGGCAGCTGTGGAAAGAAAAAAGCAGCCATTTAAGTGAGACTACTGTTCCCATCCTCAATAGTTCTCAATTAGGGGCTGATGCAGAATTCTTGCTTTTCTCTTGTTCTCTTTGCCATTAGCTAGCTGTGTGACCTTGGGTAAGTGATGGCCCTCTTGGGCCTCAGTTGCCTTCTCAATAAAATGAAGAAGTTGGGTTAGATGATCCCTAACTTCTCTACCAGTTTTAAAATCTGATGCCTTTGATGTATTCATAAATCAGGGAGCAAGGAATGTTTCCTTTTCTAAGGTACAAAATATGTACTTTCAAGTAAAGATTTGTTTTGATATTTTTTCAAACTAATTTTTAGCTCCTTAAAAAAATTGGTGATTTAGCTCTTTATTTTATTCACCAGAAATAAGTGATTCAGATACTTATATAATTAATATGTGACCTATCTCCAAATTAACAGGCTAATTAAATTTTTAACTTTATTTAACAGCAAGTTAATATAATCTAGATATTTCCCTTTAACCACACACAAAATTATTTTACTTTCATTTTGGTGGGAAAACTCTGCATTTCATCTTTACAACAAAATGTGTATGCTCACTTTAAGGATATTATTTAACTAGATCAACAAGAGAAACTTAGAACACTGTGTTACAAATATCAATTAACCCTTTACACTGTTAATGCATAAAGCTCCTTCTGAGGCACCACAAAGTTTTTCGTTCTTATTTTTGTTCTGAACTACGCTTTCATCAATGTGTAGAACTCCTGGTGTAGAAACTCCTCCCACTGATGCAGATTGGGAACTTAGCTGTAACAGAGAACACTAAGAGGTTAAAGGATTTATCTGGGGCCAGACAGACAGTGTATGTCAGACAGAACTTGGCCCTAGCTCTTCCTAACTGCAATGCCCACTATGGCCCACTGCCTCTCAGTACACTGAGCATACAAAGATGAAAAATGTTTGTTCTTGTCCTAAACAGTCTATCTTTGGGGTGGGTAGGTGGTGCAGTGAATAGAACACTGACCCTGGAGTCAGGAGGGAGTTAAAACCCGGCCTCAGACACATAACACAAAAACTAGCCATGTGACCTTGGGCAAGTCACTTAACCCCAATTGCCCTCCAAAAAGCAAAAAAAAAAAAAAGTCTACCTTCTATTCAGGAGCTACAACACTCATTTGTTGCTTCCTACCACAATTAAATATACTGTGGCACTGGCACATTTGCAGTTATTTGTGCACAGAGCAGAAGCCTCTCTATACCCCCATCAGCTTTTTAGATGCCAAGAAAGATCTAAGGATTTGGCTGGTTAGTGTCTGTTGTTACTCCACCACTTCTAGAGGAGAAGTCAACCATTTCTAGCCTCACAATACTTCCTGGACCTTCTTACAGTTAGCTCACCAGAGATGTAGGCATTCCTTCGTTGTCACTGATTGGCTGAGCTATCTATCAGTCTACATTAGTCAATCAATTAAAACCATAACCAACTGTCCTGATTCCAATCATCAATTCAGCCAGTGAAATTGGTGGTAAGAAGGTGCAACATCCCCTCTCTGGTCTGATGGGCCACATAAGCATTTTGTGGGTTCATAGCCATAGAGATATAATCTCACCACAGCTGTTTCTGTACCATAGGTGTCACCAAAAGGCCCAATCAGAAATCTTTTTAGATGACTTGAAATTGGCTAACGATTAGGAAATGCTTTTCAAAGGAAGTATGTAGGGTTAGGTCTCAACTTCTCCATCTGCAAAATGAAGGGGTTTCACTATAAGATCTTCAAGGTCCCTCCATTAATCTTAAATCTTCTGATCCTAAAAAACTGTTAAGCACGTGCTGAGGTAGTGCTTTCTCTACAATAGCTATTGTGCACATTCCCTTCTCTCCACTCACAGTCACCATCCTAGTTCAGGCCCTTATCACCACTCCCACCCTCCACATGGGTGCCAAAGTGACTTTCCTAAAATGGAGTTCTATGTCACCCCCTTCCCCCAAAACAATAAATTCCAGTGGCTTTGATCCAGGATCAAATATAAAGTACTTTGTTTGGCATTTAAAGATCTTCACCACCTGGCTCCATCCCTCACACTACAGCAGTATACTTGCCATTCCATGCACAAAACACTCTCTGCCTCCCCTATCCCAGCCTCAAGCCTAGAATGTTCTCTCTCCCACTTCCAACTCTCAAGAGTCTCAGTTTCCTTTAAGACTTACCACAAGGGCTACATCCTCCCTTTTTCTGGTCCCTACACCTGTTAGGTGTAATACCTTCTAAGGAAGTGGTTCTCAAGCTGTGGGTCGCAACCCCTTTGGGGTTGAATGATGCTTTCACAGGGGTCGCCTAAGACCATCAGAAAACACATATTTCTGATGGTCTTAGGAACCTCCTCTATCCATCTCTAAGTGGGTCTGCCCACATGCAGACACGTCCACATACTATTAAACTAATAAGACTATTAAAGTGTCATGGCATTAAGAAGGTTGAAAACCAGTGTTCTAAAGGTTACCTTCCATCTACTCTGCATTTATCCCCTAGGACAGTGGTTCTCAACCTTCTTAATGCTGTGACCCTTGAGTACAGTTCCTCATGTTGTGGTGACCCCCAACCATAAAATTATTTTCATTGCTACTTCATAACTGTAATTTTGCTACTGTTATAAATCTATCTGATATGCAGGATGTGTTTTCATTGTTACAAATTGAACATAACCCACAGGTTGAGAACCGCTGATTTACATCATTGTAGTCACTGTGTATGTTTTCCTGGTTCTGTTAACTTCACTCAGCATCAGTTCATCTAGATCTTCCTATGCTTCTCTGTATTTATCATATGCATCCTTTCTTAAAGCATAGTAATATTTCATTCCATTCACATACCACAATTTCTCTAGCCATTCCCCAGTTGTTTCCAGTTCTTTGCTATCACAAAAAGTGCTGTTCTAAATATTTTGGTGTATTTGGAGACTTTCTTCTTATCAGTGGCCTCCTTGGGGTATAAGTCTAGTAGTAGAATGAGAGTTAACATTTTAATAGGGGAGACAACATACATCAACAGAATCTAGAGCAGCGGTTCTCAACCTGTGGGTTGTGTTCAATTTGTAACAAAATACATCCTGCACATCAGATATTTACATTGCTATTCATAGCAGTAGCAAAATTACAGTTATGAAGTAGCAACAAAAATAATTTTATAGATGGGGGTCACAACATGAGGAACTGTATTAAAGGGTCACAGCATTAGAAACATTGAGAATCACTGATGTAAATGGAAAGGACATTCACAAACACAAACACAAACAAACACACACACACACACACACACACACACACGCTGCAAAATTAGAAAGAACAAGCATAGCTCAAAAGAAAAAGATGCCTTTGCAGAGGCTGAAGGTCCCAAAGTGTTGCATATTATACATTATTTCCAAACTTTTTCAAAATATTGTTTATTTTTCCCCTTCTTTTTCTTTTTTTGTTTTTGTTTTTTAAGAATACATTTATTGGGGGCGCCTAGGTGGTGCAGTGAATAAAGCACCAGCCCTGGAGTCAGGAGGACCTGAGTTCAAATCAGACACTTAACACTTAGTAGCCATGTGACCATGTCACTTAACCCCAACTGCCCTGCCCTCCCCACCTCCAAAAAAAAGCAAAAAAATTTTTAAAAAAGAATACATTTATTATATAGGATAACTCTCTGGGAGGGGAGAAGGGGATAGATACAGGGAGAAATTATGATATAAAAAGACATCAATAAAAGCTTATTTTTAAAAAATATAAGCTCCTTGAGGACAGGGACTCCAAAAGTTTTTGCTTTTTCTTTGTGTCTTTAAGCATTCACAACAGCGCCTAGCACATAGTAAGCACTTAATAAATGCTTGTTGACTGACTAACAGTGAAGGATGAAAAAGGGTAACAGTTAACCGAGTCCTGGTCTTCCTTGTATATTTATGGAATAGAAAAATTAACCAGCTTTCCCGCTTTTTCAATTACTACAACCTCAACTTAGAAGGAATAAGTTCAAAAAGGGAGTGGGAGGGGTAAGAGGGAAGACTTCTGTCTATACATGCTAAAGCTATTTCTCCTAAAAATCCTCTTATTTCAATAATCTCTGATCAATAAAGGGGCTAAACTGATATACACCAGTTTACTAGCTTCATTTTCTTAGAAATCTCATCACTAAATATATTTCTTAGCCTGAAAGTTATACATGGTAATTATGAAGGGAAAAATTGGTGGATGTCCAATTTCAGTCAACTTTTCATCTTTAGTTAAGGTCTAACCATGAGATACTGTGTATGAAAACCTCCAGTAGGTTTCCAACTTGATGAATCAGCTCAGGAAACAAAAGTAGAGGAAGGAGGGTCAGGGGTTTGGGAAGGAATTAAAGATGTCTGGGCTAAAAAGAGAAGACGGGGAGTACAGGACATGATTGTGTTCTTCAGTCATTTACTCATGTCTGACTCTTTGTGACCCCGTGGACCATAATGTCCATGGAGTTTTCTTGGCAAAGATACTGGATAGGTTTACCATTTTCTTCTCCAGTGGATCAAGGCAAACAGAAGTTAACTGACTCGCCCAAGGTCACACAGCTACTAAGCATCTGAGGTCGAATCTGAACTCACATCTTCCTACTCCCCATCTGGCCAGTCCTTTGAAATGTCTCTGTCATTCATTTCTTCTTTTCCCTACCTGCCCCAATACCCAGGTTTGGGCCCTTATCATTTTGTGCCTTGACTACTGTGAGTAACTGATCTCCATGAATTCAATCATTCCTCCATACCTCACAAACTAATGCCAAATTAATCTTCCTAAAATACTTGCTATATTCCATGTAACGTCCTTGGTCAAAAACCCTTGATTTCTTCCAATTGCTAGAATTCAAGCTTAGTTCAAATCCTACATTCAACACTTGCTGGTTGTGTGGCCCTGGGCAAGTCATTTAACCTTTCTGTACTTCAGTTTCTCCATTTGTAAAATGATGGAATTGGACTCGATGGCCCTGAATGTCCCTTCCAGCTCTCAATTCGCAATCTGGTGAATGTCGGACGTCTCCCACTTGAACATTCTATAAACACCTCACTCAACATGTCCCTCTGTACCACCTCTCCTCCTGACTTCCCTATTTCTTTTGAAGGTACCATCACAATTACTTTAAATCAAAAGTATTTTTCATAGTCAATAAAGTTGCTCAATATCCTTACATTTTTCTTTTCAGACCTGTGATTAAACTGGTGTGGCAACTCCCTCCACCAATGAGCACTCAGAGGTTGAGCCCATGAACACATAATCAATGCACATCTGAGGCCAGCCCTCTCTCCTCTCAAAAGATTCCTAAATATTAGGCTTGAATGACAACACTGTGAAAGAAGGAAGTTTCCCTTCATCCTTGAATGGGTATCCACTGATGTGAATATTTTTCCATATTGTCCTCCAAGATGTCACAGGGGGTGTCCATCAAATGGACCAGGGGCTTACCTTGAATCCTCCTGATATACTAGATTTATCAACAGAGTATTTGGACTGCTCACTGGCCGTGTCTTGCTCTCAGTATGTAATCTGTCCATTTTTTTCTGGTCATATATTTTTCTAAGGATATCTTTTATGCCATTCCTCTAATCCAATTCCTTGTTTATAAGGAGCTACAACCTATTCCCACCCACCTCCATCATCCCTTGGATGAACCTCCAGTTTTTAATTCTCGAGAAACTGTGGGAGTTCATGGAATTGATCTTTGGGAAACTTAAGCCCAAATATACAAACTAAACTCTCTTTGATACCTGCTTTGGGCCTTGCATAAGGACTAAGAGGTGAAAAGGAAGGGAACAAGCATATTTATTAACTGCCAGATATGATTTCATTTGAATCCAACAGTGGGCCTACATTTAAGCCTCATTCCCATATATAACCCTGGGCCTGGATGTCAACACCAGCTAGAGTTGTCCATGGATAATGAACCTTCTCTTTCATTTCCTACAAACTTACTTTATGAGTAAGGAAATAAAAAGAAGTGGGCAATTCAGTGCAGAAGCAAAATTCAGGATCTCTCACTTCCTGGACCTGGGAGGTTTAGTATCACATCGTAAGAACTGCTTCAGAAGAACATATACCCCATTCCAGCTTTCCCAAAACTGGGGGGTTTTTTTCACTCAACTGTAATTTCCTTTCTATGGAACAATTCTGTGAGGATTTTAATGAGCTCACAATAGTTTATCTGAAGGCAAAATTCTCAAGTATTCATCTCCAGGCAATCAGGAAATGGTCCTGTGAATTCAACATGGTTCCCAGAAGCTTTCTTACAATATTATTTTATCTTTAAAAATACAGGAGGAAATCATATCTAGACTATCAATCTGGCCTTTGTACAAAGGGGAGGGGGGAACTTAATAAACTAAACCTAAGTTGAAAAGTGGATTTCAAACGGGCATCTGATACATCTTTACTCCCCCCACCCCTTTGCCTGATTTGTCAAGTGGATGTGGTTATGTGAGGTTTATCCCTTAAAGAGGAAGATGGACTCACTGTGCTGACTTTCAGCTCAAAGTCAGAAGACCAACGGTTCAAGGTCTCAAACAAGGTTTAGAAAAAGAGCTGCATTCACAGGACATAGAACTTAAAAGACACCCTCGGAAGACCATCTAGTCCAAGAGTTCTTAACCTTTTTTGCTTCATGGATCTCTTTTGCAGTCTGTGAAGACTCTGGATACACATCTCAGAATCACATTTTTAAATGCATAACATAAAACACGTGGCGTTACAAGCAAAGGCAATTACACTAAAATATAGCTGTCAAAGTATTTTGAAAAACAAGGTCAAAGACCCCAAGTTTGAGACCCCTTGATCAAATCTAAGCCCTTCACTTTACAGATGAAGAAAGGAAGGCCCCAGAGAGGGGGCTGGGGCTGTATGTCAAGGTCGTGGCTGTATCTGGAGATTCAAATTCTTTGACTGTAAGTCAACACGGCTAATGGAAGTCCTTGAAAAACAAGACAGAGTTGAGGAATGTCAATGAAGTACATAATTTTGGGAAATGTTTTGAACTAGTTATTTATCAAACATGGTTAAGGTGGGGTAGAGCCGAGATGGCAGTGTAGAAGCAGGAAAACTCCATAGCTCCTTCCATAGCCGCCTCAAGTAACTATAAAATATGACTCTAAACAAATTTTAGAGTTCCAGAACCCACAAAATTACAGAAAAACACATCTCCCGTTGAAGGCAGGTGGGCAGGTAGATGGGAAGGCCTCATCACAGAGTGCTGGGAGCCAAAACCAGCCTGGCCTTAAACTGCAGCTTGGCCCCAGGGTGACCAGGACCAGCCCTGGCTGGAGCACTCAGGAGAGTGGATCACCAGCAGCTGTGGCAGTTTCCAGACTTATCAACCCTTCAGAATCAAGGACAAAGTGAAAGGTCAGTGGAAGTCGGCTAAATTTGGGAGAGAGAAGCGGTCCAGCCAACTGCCCCCAGGGCAAGAAAGCAGCAGAAGTGGTGGCCCTGCAGCCGCCTCCATGTGGCTGCTTCAGAGCTCCCAGCCAAGCAATCATTAAGAGGCTAAGTGCCCTTGCCTTCACTGCCTGAATAAGGATCATGGTCTTGGGTGGTAGTCCTGCGTGTGGCCACTGAGCCAAAGCTAGTAGGGGCTACAGCTGTGAAAACCCCAATTAGTTATTTATTAAACATGGTTAAGAAATTGGTAAAATATGCAGTTTCTGTTCACTGAGTTGTATAAATTCATAATATCCGTCAACAAAACTAATTTACGTTACTCAGACCTTGGAAACCCTGATGACTACGCATAGGCAGAATTAGTCAAAGCAATGAGTAGGCATGTGACTAGACATGGCAAGTAGACATCTACAGACAGTCAGGGGCCAATATAAAAATTATACATGTAAAAGTAGAATTGGCACTGGGTCCTAGAAAATATTATACTTATAGTGTGTATGTCTGTGTGTGTGTGTGAATGAAGGCAAACACAACAGCAATCATATTGCATATAAAAATAAGACAAAGACAATACTTAATACATTAATGAATGAATGAAGTATTTATTAAGTGCCTACTAGGTACAGAGCACTGTGCTAAGAGCTGGGCACACAGAAGAGTCAGACAGCCCCTGGCCTCACAAACCTCATACTGTAATGGGGGAAGACCATACCTAGGGAAGATTTCCACTACAGGTCAAATGGAAAAGTCTCATGGTCCTTAAGGTGCAGTGGCAAAGCAGAGGATAAGTCCTTTTCTTTAATATCATTTCTACTGATAAAATCCTATCAGTTTCTGATGACTGGGTCAAGGACTTTGGAGGAAAGAGCTTTCTTTTCTGAGCCTTCAGTAAGCTGCAGCTGTCTGTAGGCCCTACAGGAACAGTGACCAGGCTGCTTATTCCCCCCATGGCTTTGCTTCCCAGGATGATAGCATAGGGCACTGAGCCAGAAACTTCACTATTCCAAAGTCTCTAGGCTTTAGGGTCCTTGGCTATCTCCATCAGTGACTTAGGGAAGATGGTGGTCATGGTGGAGAGGCTGGTGGGTTTGACCTGCCCAGCACATGCTGTCTCCCATCTCTGAGCTAGAAGCAGTACAGATGGACAGGGGTGGTGGTGGGGGAGAGGGCACTGTCACTACCAGGGCTCCTGTGCCTTTCTGCCTATTGGGGGCGGCTGGTCAGCAGTTGCTGCAAGTGGTGGTGAGAAAGGCAGGCTGCCTCTCAATGACAAATTCTCTTTTCAACAATGGTTGTAGGGGCTAAGCTGAAAAAAGGTCTGGCAGTTTGGAGGGTGCTACTATTCCCAAGTCTCTTGGGTTCTGGGTCCTAGGGTGCCCCCATCAAAGTATCAGGGGAAATGGTGGTCAAGTCAGTGCTGGCACATGCTACCTCCTGTCTCTCCTTCCTGATGCTCTGCTGACCCAGCTAAGCTGGCTTCTCTGTCCTGTGTTGTACAGTTGGTCAGTAGTTAGTGGGGATAGCTGGACCCTTCTCCACAGGAGTTGCTTCCCAGGATGATGGCCATAAGGGCTGAGCTGGAAGCAAGAATGTTGATCTGGGGGGTGCTGCTACTCCTAGGGCTCCTGGACCTAGATGCCTATTACTGCCAGTTGAGTAGCAGCCCCCTCTCTACAATGATTTCTCCTGAGTGCAGCAGCTGTGTTGGAAGCAGGTCTGGTGGGGGAGAAGGTACTGTTATTGCCAAGACTCTTGACCAGAATCCTGGTCTAACTCCATCAGGGTCCAACAGAAAATGATGGTTAACATAGAGATGCTAGATTTGACTTGCCTGGCACATACTACCTCCTGTCTCTCCCTCAGGTATCAGGCTGCTTCAGCTAGGATCTAATAGCATATCTTCCTTGTCAATACAGTTATACTTACATATAATCTGCATGTTACACGTCATTTCTTCCAGCATCAGGCATGGCCTGGCTCAATGAGCAACCACTTCTCCCATCTTTCCTTCAGTCTTTGGTCATTAGCTAAATAGACATAGTATTTTTTTCTGGCATTTCCTTAACCAGTGAATGACCCAGGCTGACTAACTATCAGCTTCTACAGGCCTGACGGCCTCTAATAAAAAGAACAATAGCTAGCATATCTGTATCTATCTATCTATCTTATATAGATAGTGGTAAGTACCTGTCAGCTTTCCAATACAAAGAGATCTTCAAATTTCCTTACTATTACATATTCCCATTCTACAGGTAAGAAAACTGAAGCATGGAGAAGTTATGACTTCACCAGGTACACACAACCAGTGTTTGAGGTGGGATTTGAACTCGGGTTCTTTCCAATAAGTCTAGCAGACTAGCCACTGCACCACCTAGCTGCCTTTAATTCTAACCCTGAGTTTATATATAGGCCAGGTTAACCATCACAAGCTCCAGGCTCTGAACATGCCTTCTTTTCCCTAGATATATACATCACTTGAGTATTAGGCAAAAAGGGGAAAACCTATGGATTCAGCCCTATCTTACCTCTTCCCCCTTCTTGGAACAAGAGTCCCCCCAGAATTAGAATGGACTTTGGTTAGTTTCCAGACCCTCTCATGGGCACTAATACTTAATTTCTTGCTTGCCTGAATCATTAGCCTTACTAGAAATCTCTATGACTGATGAACAGGCACATCTCCAAGTCTGCTTGGCTGACTCTTCTCTCATTCCTTTCTTCTTGTTCACCAGAGAACATAACACCCCAAGAAGCAACACGTAGTTACAGTGCATTGTCTCTGTAGAGTCCCAACCATTTCCTGGGGTCATTTTCTAGACCACCAGGTTGCCTGAGCTTTCAATTGATTGATATGGGATGGCTTTTCATACATTTCCTGTATTGCATGTTCCCTATACAACTATCAAGATGTGAATCTTGACAGTGAACTCAGGTATCATGGCATTCCTGGTCAAGATCAGAGATGTCCTGAGTTGAGGCCAGAGCTAAGTGTTAGACTTGTTTCGGCTGATTTCTCAGCTAAGAGATATGCTGGATAAAAGTCTTTCTATACACTCCATCATCTGAGACTCCAAGGCACACTTCAAGGAGCAAGTGTGGTTGTTACTCAAACTTCAAGACACATGGAATAAAGGACATGTGGCATGTCCTTGGGAGTGTCCTAGAAAAGTGACAATGACAGAGCTGAGCTTTCTGCTCCGGCCTGAGGGGCCCCAGCATTATCAGTCTGTACTCAAGCCTCTGCTCTAGCCTCCCTGGGGGGAAAAATGGACAGTTCTCTTGACCTCTTGGATTCTGCCAAGGCTCACATCTCCTTAAATGGTGTGCTTACCAGATCTCTACCTTGGTCAGAGCAGACTTGGTCCACAACACCTAAGTAACTGTAGAAGTTTTCTGTTTTCAGCTAGGATAAACCTGTGCATCTTGGGTAAAACAGTCCATTGCCAACAGGATGTTGTTTCTATTCTTCCTATCACAGGTATAGAGCAGCCATACACACAAGTGTGAACAGCTTGCTAGTAATTTTACCCTCAAAGTATATGGATTTGAATATATCACGCACAAAACACACTTCTCAGAGAATTGTTACCATCTCTCTTGACTTGTGTCCAAAGTCATCACATATAGCTTGTGTGACAACAGAACACAATACTCTGAGAAGCACCAACTGTTTCCGGACTGTGCTTCACATGTCATCCAACTATCCACCCCAGGAGTCTGGCCATCTGGCTTGAAGCTACCTCCTCTCTCCCCACCGGGACACTGGGCTCTCCAGGACTAGACATCTAAAGACCATGAATCCCCTCCCCACTCTTAACCCCAAAGAGAATTTATCTGCTCAGTTTTGGAACTGTCCAGTGGGCTACGTTGTCATGAATGAGGAGTACAAATGTAACCTAACTCACCATATCTAATCTAAGAGGCCCCAGACCATGCTTCATATCCTATTCAGCCATCCACCCTGGGAATCTTGCCATCCTCCCTACCATGTGTACAGCATTCATTCCCCCCTTGCTCCGGGAAAGGTAATCTAATGCTAGCCACCACAGGAGGCAGGCCTCCCAGATCCCACATACATACTCCAGCAAACACTGAAGTCTTTACCAAACCAAATAATAATCAAGCAATCCAATGAGAAAACTGTAACAAGTGGCATCTTCCACTCTAGAACTGCACAAAGTCAGCCAGTAGCCCACAGGACATAGAATAAGACCCTCCCCTACAAACCCCCAGCTAAGTCCACAATGGTACCTCACAGCACTGTGTACAACACTGAACCGGATACATGTGGTCTGCACGAATCTGTATTTGGAGGCAGCAGGAGCAGGAGGATGCACTGAAGAAACTCGAAAGTGGTCAGAAAGTTCCAGAATGGGAGCCAGGGGACTGGCAGTGGGCAGACATTAGAGGAAGGCACAAAAGTAGTGCTCAGAGGGATATGGGCCCAAGGTCTCTGAGGTCCCTCTCTGTTCTAGGAACCAGAGAGAGCCCTGAAGAACCTCAAAGATCCAGAGAAGCACTGAACCCTAGGAGGTAAAGGTCAGCTTGCCAAGCAGGGCTGACCACCTGACCCAAAAGTGCAGCAGGAGCCAGAGCTTGGCTCTGGCAACAAAGCCCTGATTTAAGACCTAAAGCAAAGAGCACATTCGCGAAGAGCACATTCAAGGAAACATCACACCCTTTATCAAGAATTATTGCAAATCTAACTCCATGACAACTATAAGCAGAGACTCAAAGGACAAAACGGGTAGTCCACAAGGACTATGTGAATATTTAGAAAAACGATGCAAAAAATAAAACTTAAAAACAGAGGCTTGGGAGAAAAAAAACCCATAGAATAAGAAGCTAAGAAGAAAAGTAAACTTTACCCAAGAAATGGAATCCCTCAAAATCAAAACAGACCAAACAAATCAATGACTCTATGAAACATCAAGAAATACTAGAACAGGGGTGGCTAGGTGGCGCAGTGAATAGAGCACCGGCCCTAGAGTCAGAAGTACCTGAGTTCAAATCTGGCCTCAGACACTTAACGCAAAAAACTAGCTGTGTGACCTTGGGCAAGTCACTTAACCCCAACTGCCCTCCAAAAAGCAAAAAATAAAAATAAAAAAAAAAATACTAGAACAAAACCAAAGAATTTAAAAAGCAGAAGAAATGTTAAAATATCTGATATCAAAAATAACTGAGGGGCACCTAGTGGCACAGTGAATAAAGCACCCACCCTGGAGTAAGGAAGACCTGAGTTCAAATCTGGTCTCAAGACACTTTAACACTTACTAGCTGTGTGATCTTGGGCAACTCATTTAACCCCAATTGCCCTGCCTTACCCCCTTCCCCAAAAAAAGCAAAAAAAAATTGACCTGGAAAAATAGATCAAGGAGAGGGAATTTAAGAAACCTTAGATTCCCTGAAAGCCATGTTTTTAAAAAAAAAATAAAGCCTAGAAACTGTATTTTAAGAAATTATCAATGAAAACTGTGAAGATCTATTAGAATCAGAAGGCAAAGTAACTGAAAGAATCCACTGATCACTTCCTGAAAGTAACTCCAAAGAGTTCCTGAAATGTCTTAGCCAAAATTCAAAGGTCATAGGTCAGAGATATACATACATATATGTATGTATGTATGTATGTATACACACATATATACATATATGAAAAACCTTGGAACACAATATTCTAAAAGACAAAAAATAGGTTTACAATCAAGAATAACTTGCCCTGCAACACCAAATATAATCTGAGGGAGGAGTAAAATGGACATTTAATAGAAGAGTTAAATAATATAGACAGGGGGCTGGACTGTTTCTTTTCCAAGGGTTTGAGGAAAATGAAAAGGAAAGATAGGAGGGAAACACTAGTATAGAAGGGAGGAAGGAAGGGGTGGAATTTGCTATTTTTCATTATCAGAGAATGAGAAGAAAATATAAATATAGAAGAGACGAAGGGAGGGAATGGGTATCAGCTCAACCTCACTTATTTGAAATGGGCCACAGAGTTCAGTATAAAAATACATTAAACTCAACAAAGAAAATACCAGGGAAAAAAAAGAATTATGAGGGAGAGTAATAAAGGAAAGATCATCACAAACAAAATAAACTCCTTTATCCTGAAGGATTAACAAGGGAGGAAGAAAGCAAAACAAAGAATCTAAGGGAAGTGGTACAAAAATGTGATATATAAATTAATGGCACATTATTATTGCGCTGTAAGAAGTGACAAAAGACAATTTCCAAGAATGCGAGAAGTAGGAACTGATGCAGAGTGAACAGAAACAGGAGAACAATGTATATATAAAGACAGCAATGTTGTCAAGAAAAACCATTTTGGGAAGACTTAAGGATGCTAATCAATGCAAGGGACAGGCCCACACCTCCAGAGGATTTGTGAAGAAGCAATCTATCCACCTTAGGACAGAAAAATGGAGGACACAAGGTGCAGAAGGAGGTATACATTTCTGGACAAAGACACTGTATGGATTTGTGTTGCTCAGCAATGCTTATTAGGTAGAATGTTTCCTTTTGTTATTCTGGTTAAGAGAGGGAGGGTAGCAATAGTGATGCCAGGGAGGGAGGGAGGGAGACAGATAAGGGGAGAGGGTCAAAAAGAGAAAGGGGGGAGAATGGGGGAAAGGAAAAGAAAGAGCACACCATGGTAATATTGTTTTAATGCATAGAGAACAAACAGACATATAGTCAAGCAAGACAGTTTTTGAAGTGGATGGGTAGAATTGTGTACTTTTGAAAATAAGCTGTATGAAAAATGGAGATTCAGAGTTTCACATAGAATCCTTTTTGTATTTTGCTGTGTATGGAGTTTTTTTTTCCTAGTGTTTAAGGACAAAATTAATTAAAAAGGGAAATGACTTTACTTGATTATGGGACCATTTATCTCACCACCACTGTGAAGGGACTCCCTTCTTCGGCCACTGTTTTTCCCCCAACTGGTGGCACTTCTCAGGACTTCCCCATCATGCCCCAGGAACCTCTTCTTTCTGCAAGATCAGATCAGCCTTGGTACTCACCCCTTGTTCAGTACATTCTGCCCCTGAAGTCCCTCTGATTAACAGGGGGGGAAGGGGAGGGGAGAATGGAGTAGGGAAGACAGCTCCTCCCAAAATCTTCATCTAAGGAGGGTGCCCAGGCCAGCCATTTCTTCATCCACCAACATGCTCCCACCAAGTACCTCCCCTATTTACCTTTCCTCCTTTGCAGCTTCCTTTTGTGTATTGCCTTCTTTCATTAGACCATAAATTCCTTGAGGGCAGGTACTATCTTTTACTTACTTTTATTTCTAGCAATCTGTACAGTGTTATGGCTATGTGTTATGGCTACCTAAAAAATGTAAGCTTCTTGAAGGCAGAGTGAAGGCCTGCACTTTTGTTTTTCTATCTTTTATACAGGGTCTGGCATGCAGCAAATGCCTTTCCATTCACTCATTTCATAAGGCACATTCATTCAACTCATTTCATAAGGCACATTCATTCAATGACCTCATCTCTGAGATCATGAAGTGCAAGTGTACCTTCAACTATCAGCCCTCCACATAATTCAAGGTGCATTAATGCACAGTCTTGTTCTAAAGAACCAACCAATTTCAGGTGAAATGTGCATTTTGGCATACAGTCAAACGTACACAGTGATATCACAGACAGCCAGACATAAACATGCCACCACACCATAACTATTTAAAAGCAATGACCTAGCATCTTTTAAAAAATGTATCAAGGCCATTTCAAATGAGAAAACTGGACAGAGACCTAGAGTAGAGCACCTAGGAGGAATCCAGCTTCCATTCGGGTCTCTCCCCTCCCAAAAGAAGCTGTTGGGGGTTCAAGATACTCTATGGCACTACAGCCTCCACTATTATTTTCATCTAGTTTAGTGAAACAACAGACACAAATAATTCATTTATTCCATTTAATACAACAAAATAATGGCAAGACAAGTAACATTAGTACATCCTCTTCATAAACCTAGGGTACACTCTCTGGAAACACATGCATTCTCCATGATGTGGACATAGAGAAGAGCCCATAATAAAGAAACGTGAGCCAAGCACATGCAAGGAGGAGCTCCTATAACCATACACTTCTGTGTGGATATCACCCACAGCAGGCAGCACACAGAGCAGAGCTCTGGAGCAAAGGGCTCTAGGGCACATGCACCCTTGGCCAGGAGGCACATGGAGAGGAACCCACAGAAACAGGCACCATAGCCTCCTGTACAGAAGTGCTTTGGGCAACACATGGGGAAGAGCAGCCTTGAACAAATACCCGTGGGGGAATGCTCACACCAGCAGGCAGCAAGCGTGGAGGGTGGACTATGTGGGCAACACGTGGGGAAGAGCAGCCTTGAACAAATACCCGCGGGGGAATGCCCACACCAGCAGGCAGCAAGCGTGGAGGGTGGACTGTGTGGGCAAGCAGCACATGAGGAGGGGCACACTGCTGGGCAGGCAGGATGTGCACAGGGCCACACACCTGGGCAGGTAGCACACGGGGCTGGGTTTCCACACTGAAGCATTCATGGAGGGGCATGCACGTGGCCGCGCAGCATGCAGAACGGGGCTCCTGTGTGTAAGCAATCATGGAGGAAGGACTACGTAGCTGGGCAACAGAAGAAGCAGGGCGCCTGCGTCGTGGAAGGGCCCCCACTTGGCCAGCTATCACAGGATTCTCCCAAGCAGAAACAGCAGTGGAGCGGCTTAGAAACTGCCCGGCAGCATGTGGGTTAGGGTACACAAGTGAAACAGCTCTAGGCCAAGGGACACACACCTGGAAGCGCTCAGACAGAAGCAAATGAGGAGGAATGGTGGTCACACAGCATACAGTGGGTGGCCCCCACACAGGCAGCACAGGGGGAGGGAGAGCCACCTGGACTGGCATCAAAGGGACAGGACCTGAAGGGCACACATATACAGAAGACATTTGGAAGGGCATAGCTGTTGCCAGAACACACAGGTGGGAAAAGCAACGTATACCTCACACCCTGCAAGCCTGTCAATATTTTCGGGCCTCTGTGAACTGCTCCCGCTGTCTGCTCCTCTGGTCTTGAAAAGCATAAAATCTTTGCTGGGCTCGGTGCTCCACTGATACCACGTAGTTCTTAGTCAGGGCTCTGCTGGGTATGAAGGAGGGAACAGAGTTTCTCCCTGCTCCCACTTTCCAGGCCTCAGCCAGACCCCTTAGCTGAGGTGTTATATCATCCCCAGAAGAGGAATGGGCTCTGCTATCACTGTCTCTGAGCCCAGAGACCAGGAGGTTTTCAGTCAAGGCCCTTCCAAACCCAGGCATCAGACTAAGAAATCCTTAGTGGCTTTCTCTCCACCAGGAAAGAAAGCAATCCCTTCCCTCAGTCTTGGTTACATGGGGCTTTGAGAATCTTTGCCTTCAGGGGTCAAGCTCTCTGAGAGCATAGACTAAGCAGCCAGTTGGAACCCACAGGTTTTATGAGTCTGTTTGTGAATGTAGGCCAAGAACAATGTCTCTGTCACAAGCACCTATCTGACTTAGGGTTAAAAAAATCCCTTTCTGCTTTTCAGAGTCAACTGTGGACTAGCATCCTGAAGACCTTCCCCCCATCCTAATAGTCTTTACCACGAGGAGCCAAGTTATGTTTTTCTTTTTTTTAACAGAAAACACTAATTAGCTTAAGATTCCACAGGCAGTCAATCTGTTTTGGAGCTTTTCTGTACCATACAAGAGGCAAGGATTTTGTCCAAAACCTCCGACTAGGTTTATAAAATCCCCTCCAACTTCAGTTAATCCCCGAGAGCTATCCTGAACCCCTTAAAAACCATTTTAGGGGTTGCTTTTCCAAAACTACCCTGGTCTAGGTCTCAGGCTGTTTTTCTTAAGCTCTCCCCATCAAGATCCACTGGTCTCCCAAAGGAAAGGGAGGGAAAGGCATTGAGTATTTTTAAACATCTAGGTGGATAAGAGGGAAAATATCATCTTCTATTTCAATCCCTTCTTCCAAATTCCTGCCTTTTTTAGGAATCCTTGTGCAGCAGCAAGCCTTCGGGACTTGGAGCAACCCTAGGTAAGGAGAGAGTGCAGGAATATCACAGTGACCAAGGGGTCAAGTTAGCTGGTGGGGAGTTGTGAACAAGAATTAGCTCCTGCTCAAGGATAATAAGTTTAAAAATGTACCTGGTAGCTTATATAAAAGCTGTCTGGACTTTTAAAATAAAGATTATGATGTAAGAAGGAGGGTTAGGGTCACACCAGGACTGCTGAGACCCATGGGTTCTTACTAAGGGATAAAAGGAAGATGAAAGAAGGGGAAAAAACCAAAATTCACATCATAATTTTGTTGTATATTTGAAAGGAATAGCAAGTGGTGCATGGTATACTGCATATATACAGTACACACACACATATATATATAGTATATAGCAGTTTCATGTACAATTAACTTTTTCATTATTCTATGTTATGGAAATGCTTGTTTTATTCCACAAATTAAAAGCAGGAGCAAAAGGTCCAAGGGGGAGAGAAGACAAGGAAAGAAATACAGGGGACAGGGGTAGCTAGGTGACCCAGTGAGTAGAGCATCGGCCCTGGAGTCAGGAGGACCTGAGTTCAAATCCAGCCTCAGACACTTGACACACTTACTAGCCATGTGACTTTGGGCAAGTCTGTTTGTGAATGTAGGCCAAGAACAATGTCTCTGTCACAAGCACCTATCTGACTT
>CM053602.1:33793344-33850384 GCA_028646575.1 Pseudocheirus occidentalis | reverse complement strand
TAAGAGTCTTGGAGAGTTCCGTGGGCTCTCTCCAGGGTGAAGTGATTTGCCTAGGATCACAGAGCTAGAATCAACCAACAAGCCTATGTGCCAGGCACCGTGCTAGACACTTTGGAGGTTGAGGTGGGGGAGGAGACAGACAAAAACCATGAACTAAGTCAACTGTACTCTGAACTGGTTTGAGTACAAGCCCGAGGAAGGGCTTGGAAGGAAGGCTGTGGTCCACTAGCCACAAAACTATAATACTTCTTCTCCACCACATTGGCCTAGGCAAAGTCAACTTAATGTGCCTCATTCTTCTGATTCTGCTTTTTTATTCTCCATCACCTCACAGATGTACAGAAGTTTAACCTTAAACATCATTGTATCTATATGAAGGAACCTGCCCTTTCTGGTACTTGGACATGCAATCCAATGAAATTGACTTTTGCATGAGGGGCACTCTGACCCTCTCCTGTTCAGGAGTTTGAACATAATAGAGGGCAGATAAAGCCACACCAAATGCTCACTTCATCAAGAGTTCAAGTGATTCTGGGTCCCCCAAGTTCACCATCATACAAGGTGGGAGGGGAGGAGGAGGAAGAGAGAGTCAACAGTCTCTAAGGTAGCTTCCAGTTATGACCTTCTATGAATCCAAATACTGGCAGCACAAACAACCCAATGTACACACTAACTCAGAGTGAACGAAGAGACTGTTAATTAGCCAAAGGCAAAAACCACTCTGAGAAGAAAACTTTTGTATGTCTAGCCACCCATAACCATGGCATTCAAAGGAAAGTCAAAAGTCTTGTGGAAAGAACAGTTGGAAATATATATGTGTGTATACATATATACATATATATATATAGATATATATACATATATATGTATATTTCACCATGGTCCCTGATTTTACAGCTAAAGAAACTGAGGCCCTGAGGGACAAGATAATCTGCCCACATTTACAGAGCCAGTTAAGTGACTGAACTGGTATGAGAACCCAAATCAGGTCTGAGGCCAGAGCTCTCCCACTTTGTCCACCAGGATGCTCCCCCTTGCCCATCTCTCTTAGAAGCCTCAGTTTCCTTCAAGGTTCAACTTGGGTACCACTCCTACACACTTAGACACACACACACACACACACACACCCCTTTTCTGCTCTTGCCCTACTTCAAGTCATTTTATATTTACTTCAACTGACCCCTATACCTATTCCCCCAGGAAAAAAAGAAATAGGAAGGCATGGTTAAAAGCCATGGATTATGCCAGAAGATAAAAGAATGAACTACCTGTGGTCCAAAAGGCAATGCAGAAACATGCATAAGTTGTAACATGTTACCAAAACTGAACTGGGGGAAGGGGTATGAAAACCAGCAATGAAACACAGGGTCAGAAATGCATTGTAGGAAGTACCATAAGTATTAGAAGGAAGATGACAACTCATGGCTCCCCCAGGAATCTGCACATTGTCAGATGCTCTAGAGCAGCGGTTCTCAACCTGTGGGTTATGTTCAATTTGTAACAATGAAATAACATCCGGCACATCAGGGATTTACATTACGATTCATAACAGTAGCAAAATTACAGTTATGAAGTAGCAACAAAAACAATTTTCTGGTTGGGGGTCACCACAACATGAGGAACTGTATTAAAGGGTCATGGCATTAGGAAGGTTGGGAACCACTGATCTAGAGGGAGCTTCCTAGTACCTTGTCTTGGGTACAGAACCTGGACAAGAGTCACACAGGATGAAGAGGCATGAACAGGCTGCAATGTCTCTCACTGGTGGGAGTGCCCACATCTCTGAGACAGAGGATTGTGGTCAGGTCATCTAATGCACTCATTTATGGGCAAGGAATTGGGAGTGAGCAGCAGGGCCAAGATTCAAATTCAGGCTTTCTGACTCCAAATTGTATCACACAGCCTCATCCCTTTTACAGAGGACATGATCTGGTTTCCTATCTGGTAGCCCTGGAGGATTATCCTCCCTCCCTAAAGGCTTTTTTGTTTTCTTTTTATTAAAAACCTAACACTGACAAGTAAAAGCAGTACAACCAACTAAACCTGCTAGTATTTTAGTGAATGTCAGTACAAAAAGAGTCATCACCATTTTTTACTCACTCCCTCCAAGATCCCACCAGGATTCTTGTTCCCATTTACAAAACCAATTTTGTGTTACATTTTCTCCAAGCTCATCAGCCATTCGGCGTCGCTTTTATTTAATGGATAGTCACCAGCCTGTATAGCGCTGTTTGGTAGACTTGATTCCCTGTGGTTCATTCAAGTCTTACCAAGTTTCTCTGAATTTATTTGTTGTTTCTTATGGTATAATAACAGTCTTCTATGCTTAAAGGTTCAACCATTCCCCAATATATAGCCATGTTCTTTGTTTCCACTTTATTACCACAAACAGCACTGCTATTGTATTTCGGTAAACATGAGACCTTTCTTATATTGGTAAATACGGGCCCTTTCTTTCTGTCTGTCTTTCATTTCCTTAGAGGACAAGCTTAATTAATAGGATTGCTGGGTCAAAGGATGTGAAACAATTTACTAACTTTTCTCACAGAATTCCAAACTGCTTTCAGATGGTTGGACCAAAGTCACAGTCTCAACTATGCAGTGTAACACACCGGACCTAACAGAAAGTTAGGCTCCCTAGCTTGGTGGAGCCTTCCAGGACCCCATTTCTATCTTTTATCCTTTTGGTCAATGTGATACATAAGGTCAAACCTCATGTTTTTGTTGGTTTTAATGTGCATTTCTCTCAGTAGAGAGCTGGAGTGATCTTTATGATCGATCACTCACAGGTTTGTATTTCTTCTTCTGAAAACTCTGCATATCTTTTTTCCCATTTATCACCCAAGGAAGGATTCTCAATCTTACAGATTTGGGGCAATTCCCTACATATCTTGGACATCAGACTTATCAAGATACATTTGCTATAAACGGTCATTCTGCCCGCTCTCTCTTCTTATTCTAACTATACCAATTTCATTCATTCATGCTCATAATCCCTCTTCCTGCTATAGCCTCAAGACCATCATACCCGAGGTTTTCTGGGGACATGCCTGGTTGTATTGCTTCCCTAACCCTTTCCCAGTTCCTTTCTGAGGGTGTTGATCCCTGCCCCAAGATGAAGACCCTGGTGAGCGACATTACCTTGGAGAATTTATTACTGGCCCCAGTGTGAGGAGCTTGAGGGATTGCCCTGGTACCTTTCCCTTGTTACCCCTTCCTCCTGCTCCCTTGGGTATCTCCATTTAAACCAGGTGGAATCCCCTCTAAATGCACCAAATGCAAGGTCTCACTGCTTTCAGCATTGACTAGCCAAATTTTTCTACAAAGCCTTTTTTAGCCCCTGCAGAAGAAATTCATATACTAATATTGCTATTCAGTCAAGTTTGACTCTTCAATTGGGGTTTTCTTGGCAAAGATATGCAAGTTGTTTGCCATTTCCTTTTCTAGCTCATTTTACAGATGAGGAAACTGAGGCAAACTAGGCAGAAGAAACTACTAGCCAATAATCCCAATGATGGGAATATATTCTTAAAGTATTTCAATCATGCCCTCTGTCCTCCCCCACACCCTACCTCCCCTCCAAAAAAAAGCTATTTGGAGCTTTTCATGGCAGCATTACTTGTCCTTATAAAAAACTGGGAAGTTATCTAAATGTCCAACAATAGGAGAAAGGTTCAATCCATTTGGATACATTCATATAATGGAATTTAGACTGGTAAGTATATGAAAGAATACCAAGTAAAAAAAGAGGAAACAAAGTACTCACTATGACCAAAGGGTGAAAAGTGAATGGGAATGAATGGGGAAAGAGTCCCTGGGAGATGACTCAAACATTATGCTCTGTTTCCATTTAAAATGACTTGACCGAGGAAATTTAATTAGTTGTGCTGGCGTTTGCACCCAATCTCAAATTCATAGTACTTTGAAATTTTCACTTTTTATATTTAACTTTGAAAATAAATGTTAAAACACCCAGTTAAAGGCAATTCATGTTGATCTAAGAACTGCATCATTTCTAGTTAATAATCTTGTGTTTCAAATGTGACAGAGGTATCTCCTACTCAATATATTCTGTGGATAAAAAATAGCTGGTCACAGTTGGGAAGCAACTGGAAGGCTCCAGGTTCAAAGAATTAAAACAGGGGTGTTTTAACCTGGGGTCCATAAACTATTTTAAAAATTATTTTGATCACTAGATTTCAGTATCATTGGTTCCCTTGGGAATCCTCTGGATTTTAATTTATGCATTTAAAACCATAATCCTGAGAAGGGGCCCATCCATAGGCTTCACCATACTGGTGCCTCCCAAAGAGCAGAGATATGCATGCCCCCATATTATTTGGGGTATACAGACTACAGGATGGTAGAAGGATAAGCTTTCTAGGGTAGCATGACATAGTCCAGCTAATATATAGCAGGAATCACTTCTAGAACATTTTCAACAAGCTGGTCCTATTCAGCCTCTCCTTGAAACCCTTCAGTTATGTGGCCATTCCCTGCAAGCCCACCCCACTTCTGAACCTCCAAGTGATGGGAAACTTTTCCTTAGATCAGGCTCAAATGGACTTTTATAACTATGCTACATACAACTATTCTAAATGTTGTCCCCCCTTAACACCCAATGGGCAGAGGAAAAAGATTGTGGTATATTAAAAGAATTCAGGACATAGGTCATGTCAGAGGAAGCTTAAGCAACAAATCCAGGGAAAAGTAAACTCCAGCCAGCAAGGGAGGTGGGAGGTTAGGTCACCAGCCCAAGGCCACTGAAATTACCATAAAGAATGACAAACCAAACAAAGAGACCCATCAAGTGGCCATTGCCCTCAAGAGTCCAAAAGCCAAGTCCAGCAGGGACCCCAGGAGCTAGTCACTTAACCTATGTAGTAAATCTAGAAGAATCTTAAATTCCTTCAGGGGATTCTTGTTTTGTCCAGATAAAGTTGGTAATTTGGAGATAATGCCTGAGAGGAAGCACTAGCTAGCACCACAGAGATTACTTCTGATTTATCCAGTGTATGTGCATTTACACACACACATCTTGTATGTGCATAGTTGGTATGCGCATAGCCTCTCCCATTAGATGGGGGACTTCAAGGGCACAAGCACCAATTGGCCTTTCTTTGTCTCTCCAGCACTTGGCCCAATGCCTGGCACACCGAAGGCATCAATAAATGTTTGGTGACTCAGATGGGACTTAGCACAATCATTTACACATAGGACTTGCTTTAGAAATGTCTGTCAAGTTAGACTAGAAATTGTGGGTCTACCTTAGTGAAAAGAATTAGGGAGGGCACAGGTGAAAGTGGTTTGAAAAAACCAGCCACATAACAACTAATACTTTACAAACACACAATAAAACCCTGTAAGGTAGGTCTAGATACACATAAAAATGTATAGTTAAACTTCCATATGATCATAAGGATCACAAAAGGTTACAGGGTTGATGAATAAAAAAACCTATGTCTATGTGGTATACTAATGTCTATATACTGTAAAAATGATTAGATTACATAAATATAAGCCAGTGCTGTGACTGCCTAAGGCAAAGATGGCAAAGTAAAAAGGGTAATGAGAAGAGAAGGAACCGTGCACAAAAGAAGTTATCTCTGTTCCTTTCAAGGGTCAAAGTTTTAGACCTGAGACCAGAATCTTCTCCTAGGGGTTTGATGTTCAAATATTTATCAAAAGGACTTTTAAAACTCAGAAAAAACTCTAAAATTATACTTAAAATTTTCCTTGACTTCCTCTTCCATCCCCCAAAAAACTTTTTAAACTTCTCTTGCAGCAAGTTTCAGGGTTAGTTTAAATTAGTTAAAAAAAAAAACCTTGAGTCTTATTAAGAAATCTAGACTTCATTAAAAAAAAAGACACACTTTTCCCTCAAAATGAAGTTTGAGAATACCATGCTTAAAATGTCATAAGCCCTGTGTAGATATGAAAAAGCAACATGACCTAGAAAAGGGCAGCAATGTAATGAGGGAAAGAGGTTCAAATCCTGCCTCAGACACATACTAACTGTGACCACAAGTAAGTAACCTAACACTGTTACCCAACTAGTTTTTATAGTGGCCAGAGCACTGCTGCCTCAGTTTCCTCAACTGTAAAGTGGAGATAACAGCCCCTCCCTCACAGGGTTATTGTGAATATAAAGTGAGATCATTTTTGTACAGCCCTCAGCTTTGCGCCAGGCACAAAGTAGGAAATGTATAAATGTTTGATCCCCTTTGCTTAACAATGGGCACAGCTGAAGGGAGTTTCCATAATGTAGTTTTTCAAACCGATAAAATCAAATAGGTCCAAATGCCTGAGCCCTCCCCCATTTTGGTTACAAAATCTATATACTGTCATATTACAGCAAGTATTTATCATTAAAGTGTTTTCCACAACAACCTGACTTTAGCATAAATACCATAGGGCACTGGATTCTTATCTTTTTGGGGGGACCTGGACCCTTTGGAAGCTTGGTGAAACTTATGGAGCCCTTCTAAGAATATGCCTTTTAAATTCATAAAATACACAAGATTACAAAGGGAACCAATTATGTTGAAATCCAGTTATTAATTTTTTTTTTACATTCACAGATCTCAGGCTATGGATCCCTATCTTCCAGTCATAGGGACTGAACCTATGATTTCATTCATCTAGGTAATTCCTGATTGAGGAAACTTAGCACCAATACAGGTCAGCAGAAAGCAGGCCCTGAAACCCAGCGACTGTTTTAAGGCCCACATCTGACATACACAGGGTAGGGAACCGGACCCCAGGCTCAGCACAAACGGTAGATCTCCTGGAAAAACACCATCACAAGTCAAGCAAAAATTTCAAGACAAAGCAAAGATTAAAATCGTATTTTTAAAAAGTAGTAAATTTGTGTGTTTATGTATGTATATGCATGTATAAATGTATATGTACATGTTTGTGTACATATTTATATACATACACTTGGCATAGTAAGAGGTGACTGCTCAAAATCTATTCTTAAGCAAATAAGAGTTCACAAAGGCAAAATTTCTGCTCCTATAGAGCTAGGAGTCTAAAGAATTAGGGGAAAGGCTCAAGGATTTCCTGCAAGAGTATTTCTGAAGATCAGAACATTTTGCCTTGGAAACTAAACTTGTGCCATTGTGCAAGTATTAACCTTTTTAGGAAGGTTTTCATCTAAACCCAAGACAGAGGGATTACTTCATCAGGCTTGCTAACTCATAAAAACTTTTTTTTAAAGTAACCTAGATACAATGACAGCTCCTATCAGTAAAACTGAACATTCTCCAAGTTCAAATGAAAAGGGGCTAAGAAAAACATGTTTTTACTGGATTGAAAAAATAGAGTATACCCCCACAAAACATGCCATTGAGTCCAGGTCACTAATTTTTTTCCCTTGATGTCAGGGATCATCAAATCTGCCCAGACAAATGAGAAGGTGAGTAGAAAGAAAAGTGGCTCTACAGCCTACCTTCCTGGGCTGCTGTGAGAAAAGTGTTTTGTATGCCTGAAAAATATGATAGAGGTGTGTTACCGTGTTATTTTAAAAGCTTCAACAATTAAGAGTGTTCCAAAAAACTTAAGACAGGACAACTTCCTTGGATGCCAGGCATTCAGAAGAGAGATCATCCTGTTAAAACTTTGAAAACCCTGGCTTTTCACCGTAAAACCCACTAATCTTGGATCCACAAAATTCATGGTCTCAAGTCTTTTCTCTGCAGGTCTCACCTACTCTGCTCTGTATAAGTTCTGGGGGATGGAAGAGAAAAAGTAAGACAGTCTGACCCACAGCTGGGTGAGCCCCAGCACCTTTCTCACCTCACAAAAACAACCTCAGGAGGAGGGTGGTCCAGATGCTGTGTGTGTGTTTCCCCCACAATAAGAAAATGAAGGTCAAAGGGTTTGGGAACCCCAGGGAGTTAACATGTGGAAGGAAGGAAGGAGAGAGAAAGAGAAAAAGAGAGAGATAGAGGAAGAGAGAAAGAAGGAAGGAAGGAAGGAAGGAAGGAAGGAAGGAAGGAAGGAAGGAAGGAAGGAAGGAAGGAAGGAAGGAAGCTGAGATGGGAGGGGGGGGCCTGGCTCACACCTGATGCTTACTTACTAAGAACTGGGTGCCCTTGGACAAATCACTTGGGCTCCCTGGGACTTGGCTTCCTCCTCCATAAAACAATGGGGAATAGCCTAGTTGGTCTCCAAGCACCCCCTCATTCCAAGGCAGGGCATTCATTCTCTATGACCCCGGGAAGTTGACCCTCTCAGGGCCACACGACTGCCAAGGGAGGAAGGCAGGACTGCCTAGCTCCAGGTGCTAAGGCTTGGCAGGCACTCACGGTCCCAACCTGGCTGGTGCTGGGGGTGGAGTGGAGTGATGGAAAAGGGGATCAGTCCAAAGGGACCGTCCCGGTTCCGGGAACACTGTCTCCCTGAGGTCCTACGAGGGAGGAACCCAAAGCACAAGCCCGCAGCCACACACCTGGCATCCTCAACGGCCACCTTGGCCTTCACCCCAGGCCGACCCCCTAGCGACCCCCCACCCACTGAGAGAGAGGAGGCCAAGCGGGCTTACTGTGGGTCCGAGGCTGGAAGGGAGGCGCTGCTGCTGCTGCTGCTGGGGAGGAGCCCTCGGAGGAAGAAGGTCAGGCGGTGGCCGCTGCCTGGACGATGGACCAGAAGGAGGACCACGCAGCCCCTGGAGTGAGGAGCATTGGTGTGGCCAACGAGTAAAGCCAGGGGGAGAGGGGGCGGGCCCGAGCCCGGGACAGGACGGGGCGGGGCCGAGCTCGGCACCGGCAGGGCGGGGAGGGGCAGGGCAGGGAGGGGCAGAATAAGGAAGAGCGCCCCCTGGGGCTGCCCCGGGCGCAGCAGGCTCCCCAAGCACAAGGTCTCTCCTCCTCCCTCCTCCCACCCCCGGACGCCCCCTTCCCTTTCCCTTCCCTTCCTTTTCATTCTCGTGCCTTCCATCCCTACCGACAAGAGCACTCAGCACACGAGGGAGAGGGGGGGAAGGAAGGAAGAGGGAGGCAAAGGCTTGGCGGCGCTCCTGGGCTCCCCGGCAGTCTGCTCACCAGACGGCGGGTGGCCCGGTTCCGAACGGTCCCTAACGTCTGGGGTGGGGGTGGGGGCCGCCTAACGGCTGCCCTCCAGAGAGAGGGCTGAGAAGAATGTGCCCGAGTTCTGAAAACACCCTTAGAACACACAAAAGGGGAATCGGTGAGTGGGCTGTGGCCAGGGCCCCAGTGGCACCCCAGGAGAACCCATTTAGGCCTAGGACTACTCACCCACCCAAGCCCACCTCTTGCTCTGCCCACCTACCCACTCAGGACCTTCTCACCTCCCCCCACCTGCCCGCCCAGGGACTCCCCTCTCCCCCCACCTTCCCAACCAGGGCTTCCCCTCTCCCCCCACCTGCCCACCAAGGCCTATCAGCCCCAAGATAGATGGTCTGGAACCCCTTCTCCCAACCTACTCTGCCCTTCTCCAATGGAGAAATGGGGCTGCAGAAGGTGGGGCAGGGAATTTAAAAGGCAGGGCACCACCTTGCCCTACCAAGAAGGGGTGCAGCCTCCATCTTTCTGCTGGCACAAGACACCACTCTCTTGCCATCTCCCAGGGCCTGCCTTCCTCCTCACACTTTTCAGAAGCCCAAGACCAATGGACCACTAGGTTTGAGGCATGGGGAGAGAAGTCTTTGGTCCACAGTAGAGAAAAAGGGTGTCCCCCACCATGCTGACATTGAAAATGCCTTTCTCTGGTTGGGACTGGTTTTGATCCTCTAATACCCCTTCTAGGTCTAAAATTCTATGCTTCTTTGTTACATAAATAGACTTGATGTACTCAGAAGTTTGGGGAAGTCCACCTGGGGCCCATGAACTTCTCTGTTTGTTTGACAACTCTATTTCCATATAATTGGCTTCTTTTGCAGTTCATTTCATGCACTTAAAGCCATGATTCTGAGAAGGGGCCCATAAGTTTTAGAACCCCTGCTCTGAGTGCTTTGGTAGAGTGGAAAACCCATTGTATTTGGAGGCAGAGGACCTAGGTTCAGCTCCCAGCTCTGCCACCTGTGTGTCTCTAGGTAAAATCCCTTCCCCTCTCTGGGACCCTTCTTCCTCATTTGTAAAACGAGGCAGCTGCCTTGGATGGCCTCTGAGGCCCCTTTCAGCTCTAAATCCCTAATTCTAAGTAACTTGATCTCCTGGGCAGGGGGGAAAAAAGGGACTGTTCAAATCGCTAGTGGATTAGGCCCAGCCTGCTGCTCCCTATACTGCCCAATTTCCAAATAAAGTATTACCACACTTCAAACTCAATCCAGTCTGGATACCAAATCACAGAGTCATTTGCCTTCCTTTTTTTCTTCAATTTTGGCAAAAGTATCCATCAATAAGCAATAGAAATTTTCCTGTCCCTCTGAATTCAACACTTGGTAACACTGAGCTGACTCAGAGCACTGTTTAACCAGGAGCTGAAGGGTACAGCTCCCTGGATTAAGAAAACCTGGATTGGTTCAGATCCTGGCTCAGCTGTTTCTTGGCTATGTGACCTTGGGCAAGTAACTTAAAAATGCCCTGGTCCTCAGTTTTCTCATCTCTAAGATTAGGGAAGTGGACTAAATGGCCTCTGAGGTCTCTTCCAGCTCCTAGGTTTAGAATCCTCTGGTTACTTTTCACCAAGTGATCTTTCAATTTTGTTTAGTTCCTTCAACTTGAAAGTCACAGGAAACTATACGACAAGGTGGCCTGAGAAAGATGTAAACATGACAGGGCCGGGCAAAGTGCCCTGAGAAAACTCAGGGTTTTATATACACATGCGCATGGACATATACACATCCCTGCTTAACAGTACTCAGGTGGTTAGGAAACTGAACTGAAATGTCAGTGAGGGGGCAACATTTTTTCTCTCAGGACTAAAGAAGTCAGAACTTGAAAATTGTTCTTATTTTAGGATTTCCAAATGCAGAGAGAAAGACTCAGGGTAAACCCAAAATCACCTCTAACCTATCTAGGCACGCAGTGTGGGGCCAGGGAAGGAAAGAGCTCTGAACTCTGAAAAAGTGCTGAACTTGGAGTCACTGGCCCTGAGCCTTGACCCCAGCTTTGCCACTTACTGCCTATGTGACCTTGAGCAGGTCACTTGCCCTCCCTGGACCTCAGTTCCCTTTTCTATAAATTGAGGGGGTAGAACCAGACAACCTCTAAGGTTCCTCCCAGCTTCAGATTTATGGATCAGTAAATTGGCAGCTCTTAAGTGTCCTTTCCTTTGCTGCTTTATATGTTAATGGGGGAGGGGGGGGTAGGAGGAAGCCTGAAGAGCACATGGTTCCAGGAAAGCCCTTAGTCCAAGCTCTGGTGTCCCTGCTGATGGGTCACCAGGGCCATGCTCCTATCCTGGGTCTTGAGGTCTACTTTCCCTAAGGTGAGTCCTAGGAAGTAGGTGAGGCTGCCAAGAAGGCTCTGCTCAGTTCTAGACAGCAGTTTATGCTTCATGTTCAGATACTAGAGGGAGTGAGAGAAAAAGACAGACACACCCTGAGGAAGCAGGCTGTAAGGAAAGCATTGTTTATTAGCAATACTCCCAGGGTCATAGGGTTCCCGAACTTAAGTTCAAGCACTGACTGGCTTGGGTGCCCTTGCTTTAACTGGCTTATCTGGATCAATCGGAACCTAGGGTTTCTCTAAGGGAGATCAATAATGATTCAGGGGAGTTCAGTTGTTTGCCTGGGAACTTCCTGCCTGTGCAAGGTGACACAGTATTCTATGGGCAGGCCTCTGAGAGCTAGCTGGCCAGGGATCTTCACAGCAGCTCAGGAGAGAGAGAGGAGAAGCTGGAATCCATCTCACAAATGAATTCTTGAAAATTCAGCATAAAAAAATCCAACCTTCCCATCCCAAACAAAAGAGATTCTGGAGAAAAGTCGAGAGCATTGTAGGGGTGGAGTGTTCTCCTATAAATGTTTCTATGTCTCATGTGTTGCTTGAAGGGGAGTCCCAAAGAGATGTCAGATGATGATGACATCCAGAGGAGAGAAGAAAAACCAAAGCTTTGGCTGGGGGGTCTAAGGTGGTGGTGGACAGACTGAATGTCAATTGAGACTGATGCATTGCAAGCCTGTATAGTTATTTGCAGATGTGGCACATCAGGCACGCCTTCAAGATGGACTAACAGCCCATGTATTCCACATTACACACTGTTATGGAAACTTAGTCGCTAAGGGAAATAAGGCTTGAGCTATGCAATAATACTTCTCTTGGGAACATACCATTTAACCTACTAGAGGTTTGGACGCCATTTACTTCCTAGGGCCAACGCAATCCAGCATGTATCTATTCATGATGTTAGTTCACATCTATGCCTTGCTCTACAGTCCCAAAGCAGTTGTATACCCATTATCCTATGTAAGGTGTTATTACCACCCTCTTTGAAGAGGAGGAAGATGATGATAATAAAAGCTGACATAATATAGTAGAGGGTCAGCCTTAAGGGTCAGGAAGAATTGGATGACAGCTGTGTTCAAGTACTTGAAAGGCTATCCCTTGGGAGATAAATTAGCCATTCTCTGCTTCAGAACTAGGAGCACGTTGGGAGTTGCAAAGAAGCCAATTTCTCCTCGATGTCAGTGCAAACTTCTTAACAATGAGATCTATCTCAAAGTGGGACAGGCTGCTTCTGGAAGTTGTGGCTTCTCCTTTGAGAAAAGGCTAGAGGACCACTTATTAAGCATGTTGTAAGAGTGATGGGGTTTTTTTCAGCTACTAGTTGTCCTAGGTGACTCTCAAGATCCCTTTCCAACTCAGAAATTATATGATTCTGGATTCTGATTGGGGATTCAAGGCTTGCCTCTGACAAATACTTGCTATATGATCTTGGGCAAGTCACTTAATTTCTCAGTGCCCCAGGCAACTCTCCAAGACTAGAAGTTGCAGAGGAGGCAAGGAATTCAAGGGTGAAGGATGGTGCATCCAGGGGTAAAGGTTGGTCAGCTATAGAGTTAAGACTGTGAAGGGAGGAAATTGAGGTTAGAGCAGGGGTAATGGATTGGGAGAACAGAGAAGGGATGGATAGAATGAAAATAACAGTGAGGATGAAGATGTTTAGAAGGGATGAACTAGAGGGAAGGACAGGATGAAAGGACAGAATATTATGAGGAGAGAGGTGAATTTCAGCATTGAGGATCATGGAAACAGAACAGTTATATAAATGATGGTGAGATCTAAGTTATAACTATCCTTGTAGGGGGCCAGTGCAGAGTGAGGGTATATATAGGCCAGGGTTATTAATGAACTGGGAGTCCAAGATGTTTGAGGAGACTATCAACATGCCAATTGAAATCCCTAAATATGAAGACAAGATGGAATGGAGAAGAAGCCAGTGAGCCATATACTGAACTGAAAAAACTGAACTGAACCCTTGACCTGGAGGCTAGCATATCACAGTGTGGAGGGTCATCAATTAGAGCTGGGCTGGGATATAGAGGAAGGGATTAACCCTCAAAGAAGAAGAGATTGGTGAGTGACAGAATCAGGTCTACAAGTAACAGTGCTGAGCAAATAATGTGCCCACTCCTCTTCTTAGCCCAGGATGCCAGGGAGTATCAGGGCTGGAGCACCTGCAACTGGAGAGGGTGACCAAGGATGCCATCTTAAGTGAGATGGCTTCCTCTAGCACAAGCAGACTGGCAAAGTATAAGACAATGAGGTACAGGATGAGTGGAACATTGTTAAGGAACAATATTTCAGAGAGAATAATGAAAAGAGAGGGCTGTAGAGGAAGACAGAGACTGAAGACAGGTATGGCAGAGCTGGATGGGATGAAAGAAAAGCGTGGTAGCTTCTGTCTTGGCAGAGGACAATACTCAGTCCTGGGGGTTGAGGAAGGAACATTTGTGAGTTTATTTCACCATAAGAGAAGAGGACTCTGGCTGATTGAGACCCCCACCCTCTAAGGGGTCTTGTGGTTTTCGAAGGCTGCCTCAACTTGTTTTGCCTCCAAACCCCAGGGAAGGGAAGGACCTTGCCTCTAACTAGTCATTGTTCTGACTGCCCAAAGAGATCTGACTGACAGATTTTTGGGAGGAGGGCAATTGGGATTAAGTGACTTGCCCAAGGTTACATGGTTAGTAAGTGTGTCAAGTGTCTGAGGCCAAATTTGCACTCAGGTCCTCCTGACTCCAGGGCTGGTACTCTATTCACTGTGCCACCTAGCCGCCCCCCAGCCTTCTTTAAGTAAGTTTCTTAAAGGCCAGAACTGTGTTTGTTTTGTCTTTTTTTAAGACAGATTTAAATCTAAAGTCGTTCACTAAAATTATTCAAACAACCTGACTGGAACTGCCATCACCAAATCATGAGGAACAGGAACATAGCACAGATCTCAGAGTCAGAAAAACAGTATGACCTTAGACAAGTCACTTTAGTGTCCTGGACCTCTCTGGGTAAATGGTTAGATGCTTTCACAGTTCCCTCCAACTAGAACTTTCTATGTATCTGCTAGGCTTTTGGGGGGTCTTTTCTGCTTTTTTGGAGGGGAGAGGGCAGGGCAATTGGGGTTAAGTGACTTGCCCGAGGTAACACAGCTAGTAAGTGTGTCAAGTTTCTGAGGCCAAATTTGAACTCAGGTTCTCCTGACTCCAGGGCCAGTGCTCTATTCACTGCGCCACCTAGTCACCCCCCAGCCTTCTTTAAGTAAGTTTCTTAAAGACCAGAACTGTGTTTGTTTTGTCTTTGTGTCCCCAGAGCCTTGTAGTTGCCTAGAAAGCACTGAATAGAAATACAAAGATTCAGAGTTGGAAGGAACCTTAACAGCCAGCTAGTTCAGTCCCCTCATTCTACAGATGAGGTCAGAGAAGTTTACAAATTTGATCACATGACAGGCCAAGTTGGGATTTGAACCTAAGTCCTAGGATTCCAGATCTAGCATTTTTCCACAGAACCACCTTGATTCATGTTGGGTGAATTCAACTAGACTGAGTTTTCATACAGCAGGGCTCACCAGGATAAAGGATATCTTTGGCCCTTGCACTGAAGCAAGTCCACTTTGGAAACCTCAGTTTAAAAGCAGACTTGTCAAATAAGCAAATATGACTTAAACATCCAAAGGGCCCATTTTCCAGAGAAAAGTTTTTTTAAACACAAAGAGCAAATTATATTTACTTCCAATACAAACAGTTGTTTATTGAGTGTTCCATGGGTTTGGGCTAATAAATGTCAGCTTCCATGAAAAAACTATTCATCAGCTCTGTGTCATGCATCTTTAATAAATCTATAAAGAAGGCAGCATGATGTGGAGGGAGGAATGCTGGACCTGGAATCAAGCAAACTGAATTCTATCTGCAAAGCCACTTTGGGCAGGTCTCTTCCCTGCCCTGAGCCTCTATCAAATCAGATTTGGGCTAGATGGCCTCCTGTATCCCTTCCAGCTCTGATAGACTTTCCAGGATCCGTAACTGTGAAAGATATGTTGGCAAGGGTGCCTGGGGTGGCCTCTAAGGGGCCATGTGCTAGTTCTGCGCCCAATGCACAAATGGGAATTCATCCAATCTGATCCAATCCATCAAGTCCCTACTGTGGGCAAGTCAGTGTGCCAGGCACCAAGGAAACAAAAACCAAACAGTCTGTGCCTTCAAGAAACTTATAATTGAGGGAGACAGGGTATATACAACTCAGAAACAGGTAAGTACAGACAGATTTACTTAAGGAAGAAGGAGCAAAGGGGATCCTCTGGCTGGATAGGGAAGGGTGCAGCTCCTGCTCCTCCCTAAATCTAACCCTTCCAATATTTCAATATCAGTGGATCTGACCCTGACATTGTTAAGGGAAGTAAAGAATGTGCACCACTAACCAAGAGTTCTCTGACCTTGAAAGGAAAAGAACCGTTCCCATGGAGACATTCACCCCCAAACAAACACACCAATTACTTCCTTGACTATTGGCAGACAGGTTGCTGGAAGCTGTAACGCTGTAACGGAAGAAGTTTCACATTTGCTTTTCTCATAGGGTGGGGTTGGTTTGGGATTTCTTTCTCCCCATTCCTCCCCCCCCCCAATAGTGGTAAAGCCATCAGTGGAGTCAATTGTTTCTACATGACTGGAATCTATGAGTGAATGCCTTTCTAGGGTTCATCACTGCCTATCCTATTTTATAAACATCTCAGCCAAGAAAAAAGAAGCAACCACAGACTCTTTGCTACCTTCCATTTTAAAATCTAAGAAATAATTAGTGAGAACTTTTGTACCTAACTGGGTTCCTTTCAAAATAGTGGAGGTACCTTCCCCAAAAGGCATTGAATCAGTGGTTGGAAATTTTCTTTCACACGTAGATCATTGGCAATCCCACTAGAGACCTATGTCCATTCAATCAGTGGGCCCTGGAGGAGGGCCAAGCAAGACTAACAACATGACTATGTTTCCTAGAATCTAGGGACATAAAATATATACTGGCCATTGCTTAGGTTTCTTAAAGAATTCTGTGAATTCATAGGGTCCCCCAAATGCCCTAGATCAAACAATGCTTCCCCTACTGCAGCCCCAAGCCACAGGCAAGGATCCAACCAGGTGGATGAAGGCAGCTAGTAATTCAGCATGTCAATATTTGGCATGTTACTGCAAGCCCAAGTTGCTTTCCTTCTGCACTGGAAAATGGCTAAGTAAAATTGATAAAGCAAACAATCCCTTTGATGGCACCAAACCATATTCTTATCTCTACTCTGATCATTCTCCCCCCTCTCAAAAAAAATATACAAATCAAGGGCATCTGGTTTGAGAGTACAGAAACATCTGTAATGCAGATAGGGATTTTCACAGGTGAATAGTCAGAGTGAATTCAAGGTACATTTCTTGCTCTAAAGAACTTAAGCATTTCCAAGGTCCCATCCTCCTTCACTTTTATGTGATGAACTTTAGTCAAAGTCAATCACAGCAAACCGCTTGCTGTGCAACAAAAAAGGGCACTGGGTCTGCCATTGGATTGCCTGGCTCAGCTCTGTACTCTATTATCTGTGTGACCTTGGGTAAGTCCCTTTATCTCTCTGGGACTCTGTTTCCTTCTCTATAAAATGAATAAAGTGGGCTAAATATTGGTCAAATGCAAATTGAAACTGGGTAGGGGCCAGAGGTGGTGGTGGGGTGTAGAATTACTCCATACTTAAGGATCCCTGTGGGCCTTATATTGGCTTATCATCAAAGTATAATATTATCTATATTTTATTGTATTTTTATTTATTTTATTAAATATTTCTCAATTACATTTTAATCTTCTTCAAGTGCACTTGGGATTGCTGTGGGATCTAACTTCATTTTCAGCTTGGTCAAGTCTCTTCATCTTGTTAAAATAAGGGGAATTAGACTAGATGGCATCTAAAATGCCTTCTAGCTCTAAATCCATGATGCTATGGTTAGAATATTTTCAGATTAGGTCTTTTATTTTAACATTTGAATTTTGTATGGAGCCACCAAAGGCTTTGGTGGAACTTGAGAAGATCAATGTAGGATGAGACTCTGTGCCAAGAAGGCACTGTTTCTCAGTTATATTGGGGCTTTCAGACTATAACAAGATGCCCTATAAACATACTAACAATTCCTAAAGATCTATTGGCAACCCACTACATGAAAACAGTTGGACTTAGGTCACTAGTCTATTATCTAATTCATTTTTGAACATTAAAGATTTAAGTTTTAAGTTGTTGGCCTAGTGGTGCAGAATACCGGCAGAGCTCTCTCACAAAGGAGAGGCAGTGTGGCCTAATGACTCCAGTGCTGGACCTTGAATCTGGAAGACCTGGGTTCATATCCCACCCCTGATACTTAGGAGCTGTGAGGCCATGGCTAACTCAGTTAACTTCTTTGAGTGAGCCTCAGTTTTCTTATCTATAAAATGGAGATAATAATGCACATACTATCTACCTCACAGTAAAGTTAAAATGAAAAGATGCTTGGAAATGCTTTGTAAACTTTAAATGCTTTATGGATGTCACTTATTATTACATAAGCCCATCTATCTGGGCAGATCCCTGGAGAGGCTGTAGACAGACTCACTGTCTCATCTTTGGGTAGTAGTGAAACCCCAAGATAATTAAGTTAGGCATAAGATTTCAACACTCTCAAATACATCATCACGTATGAACCAGCTCAACTATTATGAGATACACTGTGCAAAGACCAGTATTCAACTGTAAAAGAAGAAATTCACTGCTTTACTTTTAATCAATTCCAAATTTTGCATAACCAGGCAGTGGAATCCCAGGAATCTGTTCCCCTTGAGAGTCTGGTTTGATAAGATGGGGAAAGTTATGAGATGGAAGGCTGCAACAGTGTTTTAGGAACAGCAATGACTTGAGAATCAGGATACATGGGCTTCAGTGTCCATTCAGTTACTCATAATCTGTTTGACCTTAAGGGAACCTCAGTTTTTTTATTTGTTAAAAAAGAAATGATTGAACTAAAAAGATTTCTAAGACCATTTCTAGCTCTAACATTTTTCTAGCTAATCTTCAGTCCAATATGTTACATAACAATTGCTGGATTTCCTCAGTTATTTAAAGTAACCTTCATTGAATGTTTTGTTATGTTAATGTGAAGTATTTTGTTTTGTTTTGTTTTAAGAATAGTTGGGAAAATACTTAGAAATGAGAGGCACTTCAGTTCCAAACACACAGGACCACTGATAAGCCTACTGATATGCCCACAATGAGTACCAGGTCTCCAAACATTGTTGCTGATAAGCAGGCATCACAAATGCAGCCCTATAGTCTCTGCATTTATCTACACACTTCTGCATTCCTATAATAACATGAGAAAGTTGAACTCAAACAGTATACTCCTGTCCTTAGTATGCCTGCCTTCTGTGGTGGGAGAAGCAGGAGAGATGAACCAGAACCACCCAAGGTAGTTCCTTAGAGATATCTATCAGGTGCATGGAGCTGGTCCCAGCACCCCAGCTTAAAGGTCTGCGGACACTCCCAGCAAATGCCCAACCACGGCAAACACATCCTTCCTTTGGCCTGTGCTGCTATTGGCTTGGCCATCATTTGCTTCAGATCTGGACTTCAGTTCTGTCTCTGCCTCAGTTTCCAAAACTTAGGATCATCCATCTAGAGCCATAAGGGGCCTCAAAAACCATCCAGTTCAACCCTTCTTCATTGAACAGAGGAGGAAATTTAAGGAACTTGTCCAAGACAATACTTTGACTGCATATTCAGAGCTCTTTCCACTACTGCCAATTTACTCCACCATTGTGACTGACAGCTACTGCCCCATTGTCATTCATTCAGCAAGCATTTACAAAACATCTTTTATTTGCAGACACTGCACTAGATGATAGGGTTAAAAAGCCATACAGGAGTTGAAGCTTTACAGTGGGGATTGGTACTGCTCCAGTTGTGCTATCATTTAGCTAGGCCCAACAAATAATCCTGCTTTGCAGGGAACTGAACCATTAAATCCACAAACATTTCTAGGAGCCTGCTATGTTCCAGGTGTGAGGTTGCACAGTGGAATGGAGACACAACCCTAGAGTCACAGACATTTCAAGTCTTGTCTCTAACACGTGTTGACTGGATGACCCTGGGCAAATCTCTTAACTTCTCAGTGCTCAAGTCAGCTCTCTAAGACTGTAGGTTGCAGAGAAAGTGTTGATTTGCATGGATAGAGAGAGTTTCCTCACTGGATGCTCCCTTTACCAATGAAATCACAAGTTCTATCCAATGGAGCATGCACAGGTCTACTTGCCCTGTGAAGAAGAGGAACTTTCAAATAACTGCTGAACTGAAATGCATACACAAGGCACTAACTCAATGATTTACACTCTTTCCTGCCTGGTTCATTCAAGAAAGAAAGATATGCCAAAAGCCTCTGGGTAGGGAGAGAGACCTCAGGCTTTCATCTTTTCACCCAGGCCAACATGTAGCCCATGATTACATGATGCCTTTCTTCTTTGCCTCTTTCTGGCTCTTAGGTGAAGGAGTATCAGACTACAACCATGTGAGTTTTACAAGCTCCCAGGAGAGCAAGCCCCAAAAAGTCTGGAAGGTAGAGGCTATTCGAGATTTGATGGACAACCAAGCCCAGTAAGGAATGAAGTCTTAAGTGACATGCTTGACCCAGTACAGTTGGTGTTTAAAGGCAGCCAGTAGGTAGCAACAGCAACTCCTTTACCAGCTGTGACATATTTGGAAGTGAACTTGGTATGGTTAATGCTTTATAGCAAATGCTTTAAATCTGAGCCTACTATTCCCTAGGTACCAAAGTGGAATAAGGGAGAATGTTTCTGGGTACTGAAAATGTTTGTAACTTCTGCTCTTGTTATATCCCTTTGTAAAATCTAATTAATGTAAATTGGCTGAATGACATGGGGGCACTAATTCCTAGAGTATATCAATGACATAAAGTAGCTGCTAATTGCTAACTGATATTAGACAGAACACACTAGAATGGTGGCTTGGGTCAATAGCAAAGGAAACCCCCCCCACACACCAGTCTTCAGCATACTCCTAGAACCCCTATTATTCTGGGAGATATACATAAATATATGTGTGTGTGTGTATATATATATATATATATATATACATATAATGTACGTTTCTGTATATATAGCAGTTTCTGTGCTAGAATGAACTATCAAGGATCTAGTTGACCTTGCTGCCCAGACACAGTTAAGGGGAATATCCTCATTAGTTGAGTGCCTCATGCCTCTAAGTCCTAAACTTCCTATGCATGGGGTATGTTGACACAAAAGATTTAGGTGGAAGAAACAAATTTGACACACTCTCTCAGGACCTTTCAGAGTAGAGGGTCACAATACAGACAGGAATGGAGACATCCCAATGGCTAGTTCTGGTCCAGGTCTGACTTGATCAAAAACCCTCTCTGTGCTGAGACCTTACCAAGATTTTAGTCTTGGCCTCACGCCATTGCTCCTTCAGATAGTAGTGGTAGAATTTGGAAAGTTAGGGGCTGGAAGAGAGGTGTTAGTTTCACAATCCAAGAATCAACATTATGAAATATTCCCTCCAGCTTAAATTGGAGGGCCATCTGTCCCATAAGTATTTCTGGGGTCCTAATAGGACATAATCTCTACAAACATTTTCAGTACCCAGAGAAAATGGACCATTCATTAAGCACTATTCAAGGCCCTGTGCTAGAAGCTGAAGGGCCATACATAGTGCATGTCCTCATGGAGTTCCCAGTTGAGCATTGCACAAGACCAGAACACCCAAAAGGAAAGCTCCGTTGAATAATCACACTCATGGGCAACATAAGCCATGTGATATGGTATACAATAATGTAAGATTAATGTGGGAGATTTGGTTTTGTCCTTCAGCCATTTCCCTTCTATCACCCCCACCCTCTCACTTATCTTTAGTCTCTCCCTGTCTGCTGACTGTTTCACTACTGCCTACAAATATGTCTATGTCTCCTCCATCCTTAAAAATCTCTCACTTGATCCATCTGTCCCTGGTAGCTATCATCCCATATCTCTTCTTCCTATTGAGGCTAAATTCCTTGAGAAGATTATCTACAATGAGTGCCTCCCCTTCCTTTCCTATCACTCTCTTTTTAATTCTCTGGAATCTGGCTTTTGACCTCATCATTCAACCAGAACTACTCTCTCCAAAGTTATCAATGAGCTCTTAATTGTCAAATCCAATAGACTTTTTTCCACCTCATCCTTTTTTACCTTTAAACCGTTTGACACAGTCAATTACCATCTTTTCCTTTAGACTTGCTTTCCTCCATGTTTTTGTGACACTACTCTATCCAGGTTCTCCTACCTATCTGACCACTCTTTCTCCTTCTCCTTTGCTGGATCTGCACACAGATCACACCCACTAATTGTGGATATCCCACAGGGTTCTGTCCTGGGCCCTCTTCCCTTCTCCCTCTATACTACTTCGCTGGGTGACTATCAGCTCCCATGGTTTTAATTATTATCTCTATGCTGATGATTCTTAAATCTCCCTATCCTGCTCCAGCCTCTCTGCTGACCTCCAGTCTCTCATCTCCAATTGCTTTTCTGACATCTCAAACTGGATGTCCAGTAGACATCTTAAACTCATTATATCCAAACGAACCTCATTATCTTTTCCCCTAAATCCTCCCCTTTCCAAACTTCCTATTACTATTGAGGGCACAGACATCTTCCCCATCATCCTGCCACCTGGTGTCAACCTCAATTCCTCTCTCTCTCTCATCCTCCACTGCCAATCTGTTGCCAAGTCCTGCCTATTTTACTTTTTTAATATACTCTCATATACACCTTCTTCTCTCCTCTGACACTGCTACTACCCTGCTGCAGGTCTTCATCACTTGTGACAAGAGTCACAAAAAGCCTTTTCTGATACCTCTCAATTCCAGTGCCTTTTCCTTTGTGGATTGTCTTTAATTGATCCTTTCTATATGTCTTGTTTATCCTTAGTAATTGTCTGCCCCATTAGACTGTGAGCTCCTTGAGAGCAGGAACTGTCTTTTGTCCTTCTTTGTATCCCTAGCACTTAGTAAGAGCTTAATAAGTGTTTACTGACTATCTAACAAAGAATGCAGCAGGCTTAGCCAGAGGGCCACTCAGTGCTAGTTGTAGAAAATGTCATGGAAAACTACTTTCAGCTTCTAGCTCCTTGGAATTGGACTCCCCTCCCCCTTTGTCCCAACCCTGTACATCTTGCTGCCCTTGTATATTATATCTGGGAATTTAAATGGTGCCAAGAATTCAAATCCTGTTTGGACAGTCCATTTGGATTGCTAAACACAAATGAAGTGTGAGCAATAAACAACTATTACTCCAAGAATAGACACTGAGAAACAAAATACTTGCTGGGTGATTTGGGGAGGGGGGCAGTGGAGAGGAGTGTAGAGAAACAGGAAAAAGATGTTTTTAGCTTTTAAAAAGTAAGTAGAACATTCCATCCCTAGCCAGAGGTCAATTTCCTAGAACATCACTATCTTTGGATCTATAAGTGATAAGATTTCATATTTAAATGTGAGATCTTAGAGATCATTTAAATCAATCACTTCATTTCTCCAAGGAGGAAAACTGAGGCCCAGAGTGGTACAGTGACTTGCTCAAGGCCACACAGCTAAGAATCAGAACAAAACTAGAATCTGAACCCAAGTCTTCATTCTCCAAATGCAGTACTCATTCTGCTATATTACTCCTTTTCTGGTGTGGAATCGGGTACCGTTATGTGTTAGTAAGACCAGCTTAATGAGTTGCCCCAACTACATAGTTCTGTGATCTGATGATGATGATCTTCTCCAAGCCGAGCTAGGGTCACTGACATATACAGCCCACCACTGGGCCTGCACTCAAAGTCTTTGCAGCTGGGCAGAAGCTGTCTGAGCTTGTGTCTTGCTGGCATGGCCTTTGCAAAGCCAGGATCCATGAATCCAGGGTCCCTCCCTATCGAGGATCACCAGAGTAAGACTTCAGAGGAGAATACCATTATATATGTATCCAAAATGTTTATTACATATGATGATGCTTTTGGAATGGCAATTGGTAAGTTAAATTTCCTCTATTTTGCTCCAACTGCAATACCTTTTATTTCTGAGATACTCCATACCCATATTCCATACTAGCATCTCCCAGTATTTATAGTGTCAGAGTGTGCTGTGGTCAAAATCTATTTTGAAGCTCCTTTTGTTTCATTTCTAGTGATGCCTAGAAACAGGGAAACCATTTGGGATTCCTATACTTTTCCAACATTATCCTTAGTGCAAGTGCTATTTTCCCCCTAATTGGCCATATTCTTTGGAGTTTCCAAAGGTCAGAGAAACAAGAGGTCAACAGATAGAGGAATGATCCTGCCAATCTAAAAGTAATAAACAGATCAACTATAGACTGGATTTTTTTCCTGCTAAAAATGGCATCTGAGGGGGCGGCTAGGTGGTGCAGTGCATAGAGCACCGGCCCTGGAGTCAGGAATACCTGAGTTCAAATCCGGCCTCAGACACTTAACACAAAGAACTAGCCGTGTGACCTTGGGCAAGTCACTTAACCCCAACTGCCCTCCAAAAAGCAAAAAAAAAAAAAAAAAGAATTGCAAAAAAAATATTTTTAAAAAAAATGGCATCTGAGAATTATCCATGAGGAGAGATAATTCTCTGCTTCTTTACTGAAAGAGTCCCCACTTTCCCCATATATACCACCCTTTCTGTGAGTCCATTGGAAGTAAGCTTCTTTTGTTTCTGAAAAACCTGAGAAGACTTGTATGACCTGATACAGAGTGAAGGGAGCAAAACCAGGAGAACAATTGAAAGAATAACAACAAAATCACAAAGATAAACAACTCAGAAAGACTTAAGAACTCTGATCAAAGCAATGACCACGCACAACTTCAGAGGCCATCTCCTGCCAGAGAAGTGATGGACTCCAGGGAGAATCAGACAGGCATTTTTTTTATTTAGTAAATATGTAGATTTGTTTTGCTTAATTGTGCTTACCTGTTGTAAGGTTTGTATTTTTTTTTTAATTTGGAGAGTAGAGTGGTAGGGAGAGGACACTAAGGTAGAATTGCCAAATAAAAGAAGAAAAATTTTAAAAGAGCATCATTGAAGCCTTTTTTAAAATGCACAGAAGGAAACCAGAGAAAGTTCAGAAGGAAACACAGATAAGCAGGACAACTTTAAAAATATCATGTTGAATTTATTTGTCTAGTTAAAAAAGAAGCTTTTTGTGAGTTATAGAGATTATAGTTTCACATAGAGTTGTGCAACCTGCTAAGATGAGAGGAATCAATCCTTACTTTAGTCCTTTCATAGTAAAATTGCCTCAACTGTAAAGAGAATGAGAGAATTGAACGAACAGCCAGACGTAACATCTATAGCCTTATATGTAGCTACTTGATTGTCCAAGAAGGGAAGAAAGAACCCTCTTTGGTCTCACACAGCACAGGAGAATAAGGGGTCCATTGGCAAAGTGAGTTACAACTAAGAATAGATGTCACCCCAAGGAACCCATCCTGATGGGGCAATTGGGCAGCTACAATTACAAGTAAAAAACAATTTTTATTTTTTAAAAAATATTTTATTTTTTCCCAATTACATGTTAAAATTTTAACATTTTTTTAAAATTTTGAGTTCCATATTATCTCCATCCCTCCCCTCCTCAATGAGAAGGCAAGCAATTTGATATAGCTTATACATGTGCAGTCATGTAAAACAAATGTTCGTGTTAATCATGTTGTGAAAGAAAACACAGACCAAAAAAATCCAAGAAAAATAAAGTAAAAGAAAATATACTTTGATCTGCATTCAGACTTCTTCAGTTCTTTCTCTGGAGGTGGATAGCATTTTGCATCATAAGTCCTTCAGAATTGTCATTATATTGCAGAGAAGAACTGTCATTCACAGTTGATCATTAACATAATAGTGCTGTTACTGTGTACACTGTTCTCCTGGTTCTGCTCATTTCACTTTGCATCAGTTTATATAAGTCTTTCCAGGTTTTTCTGAAAGCATTCTGTTCATCAGCAAATTGGGTAGCTTTTAAAGATTCATCAAACTGTTTTTTTTCAGTTGTATCTGACTCTTTGTGACCCCATGGACCCCAGCAAGCCAGGCCCTTCTATGATCCACTATCTCCTGCAGTCTGTCCAAGCTCAGGTTCATTGCTTCCATGACTTTATCCATCTCATCCTCTGCCATCCCCTTCTCTTTTTGCCTTCAATCTTTCCCAACATCAGGGTCTTTTAGAATGAGTCTTGTCTTCTCATTATGTGATCAAAGTATTTAAGCTTCAGCTTCAGTATTTGTCCTTCCAATAAACAGTCTGAATTAATTTCTTTAAGTATTGACTGATTTGATCTCCTTGCTTTCCTAGGGACTCTCAAAAATCTTCCCTGGCATCACAATTCTGCAGTGTTCAACTCTCACAACCAGACATCGCTACTGGAAAAACCATAGCTCATCATAGCTCATCAAGCTAACTAATCTCTAAGATTCCTCTAGCTATCAATCCTATTATTTATTGCAAATCCTCAAAGGCTAACCACCAAATCTGACATTTAGGATGAAAAGAATGCAAGGTGTCCTCAAATTACCTTTTCAAGACAAATTTATTTGGGGATGGGGTGGGTTGGAGGTGGGGACACCTAGGGAGAGACTCTGGACCTTAGGATATAAGGTATCATGGGGGAGAGACCTTGGAACAATGGTGATGGGGAGAGGTAAAACCCTTACCACCAAGAGGCTATCAACAGGGAAGCTGCTCCAAGAGAAAAACTGAGAAGGGCCCAGGGTGCCAGCCCAAGCTGAAGTTCTGCTCTTGGGATTTTCATCTTCCAACTCCCAAGCTACAGTATGCAGCCCTCTGTCCTTTGTTTGGACTCACATATAATTATATTAATGTCTTTGTGAGGAGAAGTAAAAGTATGGCTAGATTTCAAGCAACTGACAAGCATTTATTAAGTACTCACTCTGTGCTAGGTGCCATCTTAGGTCTGGGGATACGAAGGCAGAAATGAAACATTTTTGAGGATACTCAAGGAGCTTACATTCTAATGAATAGATAGGTAGATAGAAACAGATATAGGCAGGTAGGTAGGTAGATAGATGGATGGATGGATGGATGGATGGATGGATGGATGGATGGATGGACGGACTGATAGAGGTAAGTAGGTGGCACTTATAAAAGTGAGGAACCCGGCTCCCTTCTATCCTCTTCCTCAGTAGATAAATAGAAGAAGAGATCTTTGCATACTAGAAACAGAAAGCAAGCATTCCATGAAAGTCTGAGGCTACTTTTTTAACAGAAGCAGAAGGTACCCCCAGAGAGGTAAAGACATTTGCCCCAGGCCACACAGGTAGGCAGGTAGCAACAAGAGTAAGAACCAGACCCTGGATTTCCCTATCCAGAAGACAGATTTTTCAAGCTCATCTGACCCATTTAAAAACATCTCTCATTCACTGTAATGTGACTTCATGGATGGTCTTTGTTACACTGGCCAACCTGTATATATTCTCTGAAGGTCTTACCAGAAGGGATATTTAGTTTGTGCAATCTGCCTTTCCATGGGAGGCATGCTATCTAAATTAAATCGCACTTTCATTTCTTCCAAAAGAACAGAGTGGGCAATAGCTCAATGCTTGCAATTAATAACCAACCCTAAAGGGGAATAATTAAATATACTGTGTACTCAACGAGTATTTCTCATAGCAGACAAGTACATTTAGATTTAGAGTTTCTATTGCATTCCTCATATTGGTCTTTTTTTCATTATTTCTTTTTTTTTTTCATCTTTTAATTCCCTCTTAATTTCCGTACCTGATTTTTGTACTTTCTCCAAGCTCTTTAACTTAGCCCTGTGATTTCCTTAGCATTACCATGCATTCTTTCATTTCTTTGTGTGTCATTTGTCTATCTGAAAATATCTTTGAGGTTATTTTGGTAGCAGAGAATCTTAGAGGGGACCTTAGAGCTGACCTAGCCCAATACTTTCATTTCCCAGAAAAAGAAACTGAGGCCCAGGGAGAGGAAGGGATTATCCAACGTCTTACAGGTGATGGAGCTGGAATTTTAACCTAGGTGTTTTGATTTCCAATTCACTTTGCTTTCCACTCCCTTCCCAGATTATACAAGGTTTTTCTGGTACTTTAGATGATCCCAGAATCCTAGAATTTTAAAAATGTGTCAATGCTCTCTGCTTTGCTCATTTTTGCCCAATGTCTAGACTATGCTATGCAGTTGGATGGAAACCTGGAAATTGGTCCATTGGTCCATCTGTCTTGGTCAGACACTGCAGATGGATGATGAGCTGGGCCCAGAATTGAAGAGAAGGAGGAGAGTGGCCTGGATTGCCTTTGGGTTTCCAGTTTCTTGAATGTGAATGTGTTTTTTTAAACTGTTTCCTTTCTTGAGCTTTGCTTCTTTTGTGGGATATGTGAGGGGCCTGGCTTCCTTCCACTCTTTCCCTCAGATATCTTGGATCAGTCCTTTTAAATTGGAAATTGAATGCAGAGAGAGGACCCACTCCAAACCCTTTCAGGCTCAACAGACATTCATATGTGGTTATGGCTTGAATTGTTTTTGCATCTAATGCTACATGAATCTGTCTAATAACGTTGGTCTGGAGCTTTATTGCTTAGTGTGTCTGAGAATATGAATTCCAGACATCATGAGACTTCAGAGCTTCCAAGAACTAGACTCCCTTGCTAGTCTGTTTTTCTATTTGAGGAAAATATAAGACAAGGTTTTGCCTTTTGACTCTGGTAGAAAAGGCAACCTGTGATCAAGGTACCAATAAGAGGCAGGTACTTAAAGCAACCACTTTTTAAAAAGACAAGCAATATTGATGCCTTTTGTGTACATTCAGAAAGACTATGTTATAGAAACCATCACTGGCTTTCCTATTACTCAGAATTTAGCTTCCTTTTAGTAATTTTCCATTTCAGTAGTAGTTGGCCTTTATATAGTGTTTTAAAGTTTGCAAAGCACTGTATATTCATGACTCTGTTTGTGCCACATAATAAGCCCATGAGTGTAGTATTATCTCTATTTTACAGATGGGCAAACTGAAGTTCAGAGAGGTCAATTATTATCAAATACATCAGGAAATAACTTGAGTGAAATGAGACTTCTTCAAAGTCTAAAGGTTTTATGGGCCATAGAATTGGTGCAGAGAAGCAGTATAAACAGCCACTTGGAACCAACAAATCCATCCCCACCACACAGCCACTTTCACTAGGGTGAGCAAGGCTGATTCACACAGAGTATGAAAGACAAGTTAACCAGTGCTTCTCTCATTAACCACTTCTCCCTCAGGCATCTTGGTGTGCCAGGTGGAAGTGATTGCCATGTGCCTTTGGCTCATAGGAAATTCTCTGGGGGACTCTTTTTGTCCTTTTACTGTAGCCTGGAGAGTCCCCTCCTGTTTCTCCATCTGTATGAGTTTTGGACATTTCCCTGGATTCCCATGCCACTGGGTTTGGGCGGTGTAGCAGACTGTCCTGCCTTGATGTGTACCTGAGAATGAGTCCCTCTGACAAATGTCATTTGTCTGGGTTCTACTGTGGGCAAAGGCAGGGAGGAGGGTACATGTGGATCAGCAGAAGCTGGTCGGGTCACAGCAAGCAAAATGAGGTGGTAGTGATGCCTGACTGCAAGCTGTTAGAGCATTTCTGAGCTGCCCTGTTTCTATTCTTGAGAAGGCACACCAGGGAATTTAGTAGCAAAAGGGAGGGAGAGAGCAGGGGTTGAAGGTCACATTCAGCTGACAGTTTGGAATTAGGTGGCAAGCAAAGAACTGAATGCAGTCGAATTCCAAGCAGATGATAACATGCGAAAGAAAGTGGTCTCCAGTGGCCATACTCCCAATGGTGAAAACATAAGGGAAGTGAAAATGGACTAAGGAATCAAATGATGTGACATAGTGGGAAAATCACAAGACTTCACAGGAGTCAAAAGAGACAGAGTAAGAAAGAGAGTTGGGTTTGGAGTTAGAGGGCCTGGTTTCAAATCTTGAATATGCTTCTTACTTCCTGTTTGACCTTGCATAAATTGCTTCACTTCTCTGGGCCTCAGTTTCCCTACCAAACAAACGAAGGGGTTCAAGACCCCTTCTAGCTCTAAGCTTGGATTTGAGTCCTCCTTCTGTCACTGCCCTCTCTGAGCTGCAATTTAGTCCTCCGCCATAAAAATGATCAGGGGAAGGGGGGACTTGATAAATTCTTTTTTTTTTTTTTGCTTTTTGGAGGGCAGTGGGGGTTAAGTGACTTGCCCAAGGTCACACAGCTAGTTTTTTGTGTGTGTGTTAAGTGTCTGAGGCCGGATTTGAACTCAGGTCCTCCTGATTCCCGTGCCGGTGCTCTATTCACTGTGCCACCTAGCCACCCCAACTTGATAAACTCTTAAGTCTCTTCTGGCACTAACATTTCAGAACTTTCTTACCGTGTTTACCTTCCTTTGTATCCCCAGCACTTGACACAGTGAACACTATGTGTAAGTCATCAGTCAGTCAGTCAACACGCATTTGTTAACCAGTTACCATGTTCCAGGCAGTGCACTGAGTGCTGGGAATACAAAGAAAGGCAAAAACAGGAATGAACACATGTTCTAATGGGGGAAAACATGTAAGGTAGCATGTACATACAAGACACATACAGAATAGATGGAAGCTAATCTCAAAGAGAAGGCCCTAGCAAGGAAAGGCTGGGAAAGGCTTCCTGCACAAGGTAGAATTTGAACTGTCTTAAGATGTACTTAATGTTTATTGACTGACCAAGTGACATTTCCTCCCATAGGCATGCCTATAATAAACTGCCAAGAGGCTGGGGGGGGTGGGGCCTGGTACATAGAGAGGTGACCTTGGATACAGGAAGTCCTGCCTCTAACATACCAATGTAAGTTATGCTTCAGGCTACTCTTTGAGGCTATCAGATAGATAACAGGTGTCTATGTCTATTGGTACACTGGTAAAGTAGTTTTCCTCATGGGGACTTAGAAATATCTATGAGAATCACCCCTGATCCAAAAGACATTCCAGCATGTGGCTTCTTCCATATTCCAGCCCACATTAGAGTGCCCTCATTCCCCCTACCCAGCCCAATGCTAAAGCCATCTTTAGTCAAACGTCGACTTTGCTTTTCTAATGTTTTATTCCTGCCTCCTGGGGTTTCTTTTTCTATTAGTCATTTCCAGATATACTCATACCCTCTTGAAATGAATAGCCAGCCCTCTTACAACAAAGAGAAAAACCATTTGGAAAACCAACTAACATAGGGCTTTCAATATTCCACACTTAGAAGCACTCTAGAAAGTCCCATCACCTCAGCCACACATTTTCCCTGATTGATGTTGCTTTTTACCAGTGCAATCACATCCATCTTGGTTGTCAGCATCACCTCAAATAGAAGGCGGCAGCAGCTGCTGATGGAGGCTAATGACTGCCTTTCCTGATTGGCTAAATCAAAAGGAAACTGACACTATACTCCTGGACAGTGAGGAGAAAAGAGAAGATACCAGTTATCCTGGGAAGCCTCTCCCTTCCACAGGAAGGACTAGTCTAGGGGTGGGGACCTTCAGCCTTGAGGGCAGATGGGGCCCTCCAGGTCCTCAGGTGTGGCCCTTTGACTAAATCCAAACTTCACAGAACAAATCCCCTTAATAAAAGGAGAAGGATTTGTTCTATAAAACTTGGACTCAGTCAAAAGGCCACCCCCGAGGACCTAGACGGCCCCATGTGGCCTTGGGAGGTCGCAGGTTCCCCACCCCTGGTCTAGTCACTCCCTCCCCTTGCCTCCAAACTAGCCGGATAAGTCAGAGGCTTTCTCTAAGGGGGACACCTGGGGAAGCAGGACTAGGTACAAGGTGGTGGGAGCCATATTTAGGCTAGATATCCATTTGTTGGGCATCCTCCAGCAGGGATTCTAGGACAAGTACAGGTTGGACTAACTGGCTGCTGAGTTCTCTTACAATCTTATGATTCTGTGATCATTTTATGAGGTAGCAGTGTAATATTGAGGAAAGCGCAACAAATTAGGATTCTAACAAATTTAGATTTGATTCTAGTCCTGTGACTTGTGACTTGTATAACACTGGCCAACTCCCTTCCTCACTCTGGACCTTTGTTTTCTCCTCTGTCAAATGAGATGGGTTGGACTAGATAGTATCTAAAATCAGTGTCAACCCTGTCTATGATCCTGAAATGCAGCCTTTGACCTTGGCTGACCAAGGAACTGGCCAAACTATTATGTGTCTTAAAGTTAATCTAATGCCTGGCATTAGATATACCATCTTACACACACACACACACACACACACACACACACACACACACACACACACACGCATGCACACACGCACACCCACACGCACACCTGAGCAAGCAATGAACACCTCCCCTCTTATAATAACAAAAACCATTATTTAAAACCAAATGACATACATTATTCAACATTCCAGTTCCAGAGTTCCAGAGTTTAGTAATACACAGCTGACCTTGTTTCCCCATAGTATCTGGCCTCTTTAATTGGTGCCTATGTACATACCTTGTGCAACAAATACAATTTGTTTTTTAGTTTCTGCTCCAAAGTTATCCTCTTCTCTTTTCTTGACTACTTGTCATTAAAAAAACATACATAGGTGGTTTCATCTCCCTGTCCCCTTACTCCTCTACCCCTCCCTATGTGTGTCTGTGGTTTCACAGCAATTAAAGAAAAACAATGCTGCATTTTTTGTGGGGGAGGCATCTTTGGGAAGGAGGGAGGAAGGCAAATGGCCAGACAATCTGAGTCTGGGAATGGTCAGATTAGTGGGAATCCCACCAGTGCTTTCTATAGGATCCCTAAGCAGCCCTTATTCTGGGAGATCTTGGATTATGAGAATGGGGTTGGGAGGTGGAGAGGACTTCAGGATGTTAGGGAACTGACCTCCTCAGAACTTCTCTCACCTTTTTGCTTGGGTAGAGGGAAGAACCAGGAGAAATTGGTGGAAGTTAAAAGGAGGCAGATTTAGATTTGCTCTCAGGAAAAGCTTCTCAACAGTTTAAGCTACCCCAAAGTGGAATGGGCAGCCCCAGAAGAGAGCGGCCTCCCTCTCACTGGAAGCCTTCTGCCAGAAGCTGTCAAGTTATTGGAGTGGGGACTCTTTTCCACCCATAGGCTGGAAAGCTTAGCCACTAAGATCCCTCCCAACTTGGGAATTCTGTTATTCCATGAGGGGCCCAAGGCTTCCTAAGCAGAATGAAGAAACATCACATGATGGGGGAAGCCAGAGGAAGTTCTAACTGTATTATGGAGATAGAGTCAGGCCTACAGATCTTGCCCCCCTCCCCTTCTCTTGCTTACCAGAATCCTCCATACATCACACAGGACAACATGGATTCTGCATCTGGCCACTTTAATTCAATCCAGGGAGCAAAGTTGTTGGTACTGGGTTGGGGTTAGGGATGGAGAATAGGAGGATAGGATAGGCCAGAAAAAGGGAGAGAATCCCTTCCTTGCAGTTTAAAGCAGCCAGGACAAAAGCAAGGCTAGGCCCATGCTTGCTGCAACAATATTTGGGTTTGGTTCAGCCTGGGTCGCACCTGGTGGGCTAGCATTGCAGAGTTCCCCACTGCAGCAGTAGGTAATGAATTTATAAGTGACTCCCATATAATCCAGACTCAGCTCCTTTCTGCAGTTGGTTGCCTCCACACAGCTCTTATTGATGACATGAGAGACGTCTTTGGCAATACCTCGGCCCCAGTAACAGTCTTCTTCTGTGCCACAGTGCATTAGGATGCCCACACAGTCTCAGGTGTCAGCTCACAATAGTAGCAGCGTTTAGCAGCTACCAATGGTGGAGTCAGGATTGTGCCAAAAAGAAGGCTCAGACAAAGGAATTGTCTGTAGCCCATAATCAGGCCACAAGGTGGGCTTGGGGGAAACCCTGGTAGCCCAGTGACCTTTACTCAGCTGGGGCTCTCAAGACACTCAAGAGATCTCTGCCAAGACCAAGAGTCTAGGCCCCTGCCTGAAGGCAATGATGGTTTACTTGGCAGTTTTCAAGCCTCTGCCCTCAAATTCCTGTCCTTCTCTTCTCTTCTCTCTTGTTCTAGATTGCTGACCCGTCAGCCCTGAAGATCTCTGAGAATCTTGGCTCTTGTATCTTTTCTTTTTCAGGGGTTTTTCCCTCTCTGTCAATGAGAGAGAAGTTGAGTGGGGGGAGAAGGATGGGAGCCTCCCCTTTCCTAGTGCCCCCCAGACCAGTGCTTTCCCCCTCTAACCTTTAACTCCTTCCTGTGTCTTCAGAAAGGAAGACTGCCAGATTGAAGTGTTCTAATGACTTAGAATAAGGGTAACCTCACAAAGCCTCCCCACTCCCATGCATCAGAAGTTGTCTTATGAGGTCACTGGCTTCTGCCCTTCCAACTATAGCCTGGAAAAAAAAATGGTTTGGTTCTTCTCCAATCCACCAAAGTCTATCCAACTGCAGAATCATCCAATATAGAATTTCATAGTTGGGAAGGACTCTCCATGATCACCTACTCTGGCCCAGAGCTGACCAAGAATCCCCTCTGGAACATTCCCAACACTGAAGAAGAGTTGGCCACCTCCTGAGGCAGCCCTTTGCATTTTTTAGTAGTTCCAGTTGTTAGGAACTTTATCTTTTAATCAAACCCAAATCTGCCTCTTGGTAACTCCCACCCACTGCTCCTGGTTCTACCCTCTGGGGCCCAACAGAACAAATCTAATTACTCTCTTTTGCTAACCACCATTTCAAAGACGTGGACCCAATTACCTCAAGTCTTCTCTTATTTGGGCTAAATGTGCCCAGTTCTTTCAACTGATTCTAATATTCTTCAGTATCCTAATAGTCTTCAATTCTGACCTGAGGAAAGACTACAATTTTGGTGACTTGGGGGGGATACTGTCCCAAGGGACCAGGGTAAGGTTCAGCCAACAGCCTCCTAAGAAGGGTCTTGTGGAAGAACTAGAATTAAGCCCTTCTCTGGTGGGTGAACTAGTGGAAAAGTCAGACATGTAATGGAGGGGATAAGAGACCACAGGGAAGGAATCAAATGGAACTGGGACTGGTTATAAGCAAAGATGGAGACATGGTAAGAGGCAAAATGAAACATTAAAGATTGGATGGTAGAACCAGGGAGATAGAGTGAAAATGCTGGGACTGGGTAGCTAGGGAATAAGGTATGGGGAGGGAAAGGTAACTGAGACCCAACTTCAAATAAAAATGTTTTCATCCCTAGCATCCTTGGCTTCTGTGGTATACTTTCAACTAAAGCATGTAAGAATCCAGCCTCATCAGGTACCCAGCTGTCTAGGCCCCAGGCCTCTACCTCTTTAGGAATGCAGCTGCCTAGCCCCATGCTGAGCCTATGATATGAGACCCCCTAATGGGGAGAGTCACTTCTGAGTCACTGATTCACCACCCAAGTGCCTCCTGGCAATAGGGGACCCAGATCTAACTCTGGTGCCTCTCTACACTGCATTGTCTTCCCTGGCAATCCCTTCGTAGGCTGGCTGGTACAGTCTAGCTCTTCCTCCTACCCAGGGATCACAGATTTAGAGTAGAAAGGGACCTCAATCTAGTCCAACTCCTTTATTCTATAGAGGAAGAAATTGAGACCTAGAGTGGTTAAGTGACTAACCAAAGATTACATAAATAGTAGTTTAGTTCGAGAAAGAACTTCAGTGTCCGGTACCTTACTCTTCCAGGTGATCTTCAGAATCTTTTTTTTTTTTTTTTTTTCTTTTTGGAGGGCAGTTGGGGTTAAGTAACTTGCCCAAGGTCACACGGCTAGTTTTTTGTGTTAAGTGTCTGAGGCCGGATTTGAACTCAGGTACTCCTGACTCCAGGGCCGGTGCTCTATTCACTGCGCCACCTAGCCGCCCCGATCTTCAGAATCTTCATAAGACAATTCAAATGGAAGTGATTCTGTTTCCTGGCATGGTGCTTGTAGAGTGTGCAGGTTTCACAGGCATACAACAATGTGGTCAGCACCACAGCTCTGTTATACCATCAGTTTTGTAGTCAGTCTAATACCTCTTCTCTCCTATACTTTCCTTCAGAGCCTCCCAAACACTAAGCTAACTCTAGCAATGCACGGGTCAACCTCATCATCAATGTGTACACCCCTGCTTCAGAAAGCCCAGCTCTGATGAGTTGGCCACTTTGTTCAAATGCAAAACGTACACTTGCTGAAAAGACTGTTTTATGGAGAATTTACACAGGGCAAGCAAAGCAAAACAAGGACATTCTCAAGGTCTCAAGAACTTTGGAATTGATTATGTGACATGGGAGACAGGGGCACAGGACTGCTCAGCATGGTGTGCCCCCATCATAGAAGGTGCTGTGCTCTATGAGCAAAGCAGAATTGAAGCAACTCAAAGGAAATGCAGGATGCATAAATTTGGAGAATCCACCCCAAATGTTCACAGGGACTATTTGTGCCCAACTTGTGGTAGAGCATTCTGAGCTCATATTGGTCTGATCAGTCACAGTTGGTCACATTAAAACTTAACTCTAGCATAGTGATGTCATTTTGATCCTCTTCCAGAATGAAGGACAACCAACCAAGTTAAGTGGTAGAATTTGAACTCTGGTTACCAATGACCTTTAGTTACCAAATCCAGTAGCCTTTACTCTACTCTCATTCTCCTTGACTTCTCTACAGCCTTTGAAACTGTTGATCATTCTCTTCTTTTTGATACTCTCTTCTCTCTAGGTTTTCAGGATATCCCTCTCTCCTGGTTCTACTCCTACCTCTCTGACCACTCTTTCTCTTTCTTCTTTGCTGGATCCTCCTCTAGATCATGCCCTCTAACAGTAGGTGTCCTACACCATTCTATATTGGGCCCTCTTCTCTTTTCCATCTATACTTTTTCACTTGATGATCTCATCAGCTCCAATAGATTTAATTACCATCTCAATGCTGATGATTTTCAAGTCTATGCAGCCCTTAAACTCTCTGCTGACCTCCAATCTTTCATTTCTAACTACTATTCAGACACCTCAAACTATTTGTCCAGCAGACATCTTAAACTCAATATGTCTAAAAATGTCCCCAAAATGTCCTCATTATCTTTCCCCCTAAACTCTCCTACACTCCTCCTTCCCTATCATATAGAGGGCACCCCCATTGTCCTAGTCCCTCAGGCTCCCAACCTAGGGGTCATACTGGATTGATTACTCACTATCTCTTCACCTTCACAATATCCTTTGAATATACCCCTTCCTCTCAGCCAAGGAAAAAGTAAAGTTTATTGAAAGTTCAAGTTCGCCACGTGGGGTGCTAGGCCATTTAAAGGTGCTCTCACAGAGGAAGTCTACACTAAGCTATCTCATTGGGGAGGGTCTTCAGGAGGAGTCAGATGAGGTCAGACTCCAGTAATGAGTGGTTCTGGGTGGGAAGTTGCTGGAGGCTACCTGGAGACTACAGACAATGGTGGGCCAGGCCAATTCAAGGGTGGGAAACTATTGGAACAAAGTGAGCTAAAGACTTGGGCAGAGCCGCATCTCAAGTCCCATGACCTCAGGCAAATGTCTTCCCTGGGAAGGTTTACTTTCCCGGAGCCAAAGAATCAAGGAGAACTCAAAAAGGGGGCAGAGGTCCCAGAGCCTACACCTCATCATTACTCCCTCAATGCATGATCCACTGAAACTAGTCTCCTGGCTTTTCCACAAACAAGACCCTCCATCTCTCTACTCCAGGTATTTTCTCTGGCTGCCCTCCACGCCTGGAATGCTGACTCTCCTTCGCTCCAAATACTGACCTACCTGGCTTCCTCTAAGTCCCAACTAAAGTCCCAAAAGGCCAAGGTCACCCACCACATCCTGGGTCATTACCGGTCATCTAGACTTTTGTCTTGCCACTGGACTAATGACTGGGGGGGAGGGGGGGAAAGGGAAAGAGTGAGCCTGATGACTTTACACAGCCCTCCCTCACTTAAATCCAATTCATGGGTGTCAACCTCCAAGAGTTCAGTCTAAGAAAGACAAATAGAACTAGGTTGTATGCTTGTTTATTTCAAAGTGGGGAGGCATGTGTGGGGAGCTGCTACAGTCAGAACTGAGCTCCTTTTGGGGTTAGGTTGCACAGATTATAAAGACAAAAAGAAACTGTAAAGCTAGATGGGAATGGCCATATTATGGCCCAATTAGGTACTGCCGCTGTGGGTTTGAACTTCTCCATGGTGTCATGGCCCAATTGGGTACTGCCACAGCCCCCTGGGTTCTGTTTCCATTTCTGAGGGAGGGGCCATTTCACAGAGATCATGAGATGCCTATATAGAACAAGGAAGAGGGTCCGACTGAAACATCTCCAAGGTGCTGTAACTAGGATGCTTGTGCTAGTTCTATCTGTGGAACCAGCTTAAGTCAGTGCTGTGGTCCTTGGCACATCAGAGGGAGTTCCTGGTTTGGAAAGGGAACACTTCAAAGGATCTCAGTTCTGTCAAGCTTGAAGGATGCTCAGTTTGCCTCTTGAATGGCTGATTTTGATTATTCCCAGGCCAGTCTGGCCTCCTCTGGACAGTAAGGGAGCTCAAGCAGATCAAGGTGGTTAGCAAAGTCATTAACCATTCTATTTCTACTTTGGCAGGTCAAGATATCACCCTCATGATGTCATTGGTCCTCTTCAAACATAAACAACAACAAAGTACCACCTTCTACAGGAGGCCTTCTCCAACCCCTTTTAATTCCAGAGCCTTTCCTCTGTTAATCATTTCCTGTTTATCCTGTATATAACTTTCTGTAAATAGCTAATTCTTTTTCAAATATGAATTGGACGAGATGACCACTAAGGTTCCTTCCAACTCAATACAAGTTACAAGATAGATAGACAGTCAATCAAATGGGGGCGGGAGAGGAAGTCAGGAGAGGAGATGGAGGAAGATTTCTTGGAGTATGTGACATTTTCTTCCAGGATGTATCTTTTTTTTTTTTTTTTTGGCTTTTTGGAGGGCAGTTGGGGTTAAGTGACTTGCCCAAGGTCACACGGCTAGTTTTTTTTTTGTGTGTTAAGTGTCTGAGGCCGGATTTGAACTCAGGTACTCCTGACTCCAGGGCCGGTGCTCTACTCACTGCGCCACCTAGCCGCCCTCCAGGATGTATCTTCACAATACAACATAATACTATATAACAGGGGACACAGGGCAATGTGTTGTGGTGATTAATTGATGCTTCCAGTGGTCCATTGCTAGTTGCCTCTACTAGATGTCATTCAATAATTATAACATGGCTTGGTCTTTCTGAAGAGGAAATTCAGAGGGATCTGAGGGCTTCTGAGTATTCATTTGAATGAACTGAACTCGTCAGGCTTTATAATTTTGGAAGTAGCTAGGAGGCCCTATAATTGTAACCTCAATTTTGACATCACTTCTGCCCACCATATTTGAAAAGACCTAATAATCATCCTGCTCTCACCCTCTCCTAGTTTTAAATCTGACTGGAAAGAAAACCACCCAGCTCATGATAAAAGTTTTTCTATCCCAAATGAGAAAGGCATTCCAAGATTTGAATTCCACCATTGGAAATGAGGCAAAACCAACTGAAAAGGCTCTTCTTACAATACACACTTTTATGGGCCAAGGCAAGCTTGTCAAGAATTTGATACTTGTTTTATGGCAAGGCTACAAAAATATTACCATAGGTGTCTATGGCTCTCTGCAACTATACAAAGTTGTAAAATTCATTCTCTCTTTAGAGCAGCAAAAAATCATAAAGAGATGAAACTAAAACTAAGATGATTGAACTGTCCTTTTTTAGTCAGGGGGCCGACCCTACAAGAGACCTTGTCTCTCTGTCTCAAAATGACACACACACGTCTGCGGAGTCTGTACCTGCTTTAGGCTCTATGCAGGAATTAGTTCATGCCATCCTGTCTGCAATGCCCTCCCGTAGGTGGAAATGTGCTGGACTTGGAGTTAGAAGACCTGTGTTGAAATTCTGGCTTTTCCATAGGCTATCAGAGGGACCTTGGACAACTCATGTTACTTCTCTGGGCCTCCCTTTTCTCATCTTTAAATGGCAAAAGGATTATTTTTAGTAGTGTGACACAATGGAATGAACCTTAGAGTAATGGGACCTGACTTTGAATCTAACCTTTGCCACTTCACTACTTTAGTACAAGTAGTGTACTCAGTTTCCTCACCTGTAAAATGAGGTTGTTGGACTTAGATGCACTTTAAGGGTCTTTTGAGCTCTAGATCTGTGATTATTATCTCATTCGCATCTTTCTGGAGAGGAGGAAACTGCCTCAACACAGACTGCCATCTTTTCTCATGGTAACTTACAGTCTTAAAGAGTTGTCTAGAGCATTAAGAGGTGAAGTGACTCAGCCAGAGTCACACAACCAGTGGATGTCAGAGGCAGGACTAGAACCTGTGTCTTCCCTGAGTCTGAGGCTTGATCTCTATCCACTACACCATGGTCACTTTTCAGTAATAAAAAGAATGATTATTTATTATTACTTCGGCGGCTCTTAACTACTTAGAGGAATGCAATTTGATAAAATAATAATAATAATAATAATAATAATAATAATCACAGCTATTCAGTAGTTGGAGCTGGGAGGGGGAGGGGGCGTGGCCGGCGGGAGGTTCCCTCTCCCATTGAATTTGCAATTCAACTCGGCAAAGGTTATTGAGAGCTCTTTCTTGGTAGGGGAAACCAGGCCCCTGGGGAGCTCACGTCAGACTGGGGGACAGGTCTAAATGAATAAATAAATACCAAATAATCCCAGAAGAGAAAGGGAGGAGGAAATCACGGAAGGCTTCCAGGCCGAAGTGATACTCGGGCGGAGAGCTGAAGGGAAAGAGGAAGGAGAGGATTGCAGAGTAGGGAGTGGCCGGATATGCACGGGTATTTGGGGCCACGACTAGGGAGGCCATTTAGACAGACTGTACCTGAAGGGGAGAAGGTGGTGGAAGCAGCAGGTGGAGCGGCCTTCAATGCCAGGCTGAGGAGCCTGTAGTTGAGCCCCGAGGCCATGGGAAGCCCCTGAAGCCTCGCCCCACTGGAGCATGGCCAGGGTCACTGGTTAAGCCCAAGAGCTAAGAAATGGAATGTTCCTTGGTGGGAGAGATTTTGCAAGCTGTACTCTCCCTGGCCCTCCCCAGCTCCCAGCTGCCTCACCCAGTCTTCCCACCCACAAGGCCAGGCCTAAGGTCGGAATTCTTGGGCTTCTCCCAGCTTCTGCTTCCCCAACTGAGTCTGAGCAAAGCACACAGAGGCCTCCGCGGCCAAGCTCAGGAAACTGCTCCTCTGGGAACGGAATCCTGATAAGCTTCACATTCTCCGCGGGCCCCACAAACTGTGCTTTTAGGGGGCAGGCCCAGCAACGTTCTGGGCCGGACCTTCACAGGGGCACTGAGAAGACAACTCTCAAAGATCCTTCCGCACTGCGGCCATTTTCCAGTCAGAGAACACTTAGAGATCCATCCACACTCATGCACTATTTTTCAAATCTGCGAAGAGAATACCTAAAGATCCCTCCACACTTTGGACTCCCTAAGGGCCACAGACATAGGTAGAGTTTTTTGTATGTAAAATGAGGCACTCAAAGAACAGGGAATAATGTGGATGCCCAATGATTGGGGACTGGCCAAACAAACTGGGATCTGGATGCAATGTAATGTTACTACAGCATATGAAACAAGAGCTGGAGGAATTCAAAGAACCACAAGGAGATGTGTATAAACTGTCTCAGAGTGGAGTAAACTCAGCCAAAATAGCATACACAGAGACCGGCACAGTGCCTGGTACAAAATCAGGTACTTAATGAATCCCTATAGATGGATTGATTAATTACAATAATAAAAATAAGACTAGAATGAAGGCAATAACTGAATAGCGCCCCCCCCCCCCCTTTGGCCTGGAGAGGAACCATGGGTGCAGAATGGTGCACACACTGTCAGATGTTGCTGCCGGGCAAATGGTTTTCTCTAACTTTTTAAAAGCAAGAGAGAATTCTTGGGGGAGGCTGTAGGAACCACTAATATAAAAATGAAAGATACCAAAAGATCCCTTGTGCAGCAAGGTAGGGGGGTAAAGCTTCATTTGAGTGCAGTGATTTGCACAGGGACACACATGGAACAAGTTAATAGAGCTGAACTCACATCCTCCATTCCCATCCAAGCAGTCTACCTATTCTATCTTTCAGAGGTAGAGAAGGGAGGGCTCCAGTATAATGGGACTGCTCATCTGGAGGAGTGAAGTTCAGTTAAAAACCAAGACGATTTACTAAAGGAGGTGGGGGGGAACACAGTCCCAGAACCCTCTCCTTGAACAAATACTTTGCTCCAGCTTCCCATAAAGCCTCTGCAGCTTAATCTCATGAAGTCATCCAGACATACCCTGGGTCACTGACAAGGTTACATGACTCAGAGCAAAATGGGACACTCAACTCCTAAACTATGCAGATTCCTGCTGGTCTCAGCTCCAGCAGGACCAAAGCCATTGAAATAGAAAGTCACAGAAGTGCAGAATCTCTGGGTTGGAAGGAAGCTCCACGGCACTGAGTCCAACCCATTCCTGGCCAAGAATCCCCTCACATTCACGACTGGGCTTCTACCCTTTGTTTGAAGACCACCAATGAGGTGTCTTCCAAAGCATCCCTTTCCATTTTGGGTCAGCTCTCGTTGTGCAGGAGTTTCTACTTATATAGAAAGCCTGGCTCTGCCTCTCCATACCCTCCCTCCCCCACCCATTGCTTCTGGTTCTCCCTGTATGGCTAAGTAGAACAAAACCAAACCTCTTTCCAGGGATAGTTCTGTGCCTTCCTAAATCTTCTCTTCCTCTGGGCTAGACATTCCCAAGACCCTTCAATGGATATTCCATAAAATGTGACTTGCTCAGTTACAGAGCTGCTAAATATCAGAGCCAAGATTTGAACTCAGATCTTCCTTTTCCAGATCCAGCGTGCTCTTTCCACAACATAGTTCAGGCAAGATGGACACCTACCCAAAGTGCTTTCAGAAACACCAAAGATGAAGCAACTTCTCCCTTTCTTCCCCCCCCTCCCATAAAACCCATCACCAACTGCTGCTGCTGGTTCTTGGACCCTCTCCTTCCTGCTCCCCCCCCCCCACTGCTGTCCCACTGACAGCTTTATAATGTTTTTGTCTCTTAGGATCTAGGCTCCTTCATGAAAGTCATCCCAGATGTCTTATCTCGACTTGCAGGAGACAATGGGTTCCTTTGGACTCTGGGCCAATGGACCATAATCTTTAGTAGAGCCTCCATCAAAAGGAGGTGGGCTTTAAGTATGTGCTTGGTGATCTGATCTGCATTTCTACCCATACACCAATGAAACCAAAATCCAAATTGTAGATGGTCTTGTATAGAGGTCTTCCTGAACCCAGGAAATCAAAGAAGGCCCAGACAGTATGCATGAATCACTCACTCAATCAAAAGTAGAAACAAGGTACTTTAAAGTTAGCAAACCTTTTTTACAGAACCCAACTCCTTTGGCACTGACCTTACATTATGAAGAGGTTTCTGATCCCCCCTTAAACACATTAGCTGTGTGACTTTAAGCAAATCACCTGACCTCTCTGAGTCTCAGTTTTCCTTATCTGTAAAATGGGAATGATGATAATTACACCTGCCTCACAGGACTATTGTGAGGATCAAATGAGATAAGGAATGGTGAAAATAAGCTTTTAAGCTGTGGTCAGGGAAATGATTTTCCCAGAGTCACAAAGCTAGTAAATGTCAGAGTCAGGATTAGAGCCCAGGTCCCTTCTGCCTACAAGCCCTGGTGTTCTTGCCACTACCCATGTTGTCTTCCTTAAATATATTGTTGAGGGACATAATCTACATCCAGTCCTGCGGGGGGGGGGGGAATGGAGGGGAGCCCATCAGCCTCCCTGCTGTTCTGCTCCCCATGCTGTACTTTGGCTCCAAGCCTTGTTGGAGATAGGGCGACCACCATCCTCCCCACCTTAGATGTAACTTGGGCTTTCATCCATCCATTGGGGGGAAAGTGGGACTCTGGGACAGTTTGGGGACATGATTTGAAGCAAAACAAACAGTACTGACCTGGAGACTAATCTCAGCTCAGTTGTTAACTGGTTACGTGACTTTGGACAAGTACCTCTCCTCTCCAGGCTTTGGTTTTCTTCCCTGTCCAATGGAAGAATTGGAATAGATGTGGGGTTAGTCACCTGGAATCCGTGGATAGATCTCAGAGCGTCTAGAAATTTGGACTGAAAAAAATGGCATCTTTATTTTCACTAACTTCTAAATGAAATGTAGCATTCTGGAGGTTCTACCAGACAGACTGAAAGTGGGTCCAAGATACAGAAAAGATTAAGAGCCCTGGCCTAGATGATGTCTAAACTCCTTTACAGTTGGAAAAGCCCATGATTTGGTCTCACAAACAGGGCATGGGGTGAGGGAGTTGCTTCCCTAGACCTGGAATACTTTTCTAGCTCCTTGGGCTAGAGGAGACCATTTGCCACAGGGGGAAAAGGCCTGCATTTTCTGGAAGTCTGGAAGTCTAAGACTAAGGGCAAGGGATTCTACTCTCACCTCTGCCACTACCTGGCTGTGTGACCTCAGGTAAGTCCTTTTCCCTCTCTGGGCCTTATCAAATGAGAGAGGTTGGACCAAATGAGACCTAAACTCCCTTCTGGCTCTCAAGTTCTTCTCTCCTTCTTACTTAGCATTTCACAAAAGGACAAAAAAGAAAAGTATTTGAGGTCAAGGGAAGCAACTCTCCCCTCTCTCACCCCACCCCAACCCCCTAACCCTGCCTGGCAAGAACATCGTCCTGCCTTCTGACTTGAGAAGGGGTAATGATTTACCCCAATAATTTGGTAATGATAACCAAATGAAAGCAAGCCATCCATGTGCTTTTAGAGTCTGTAAAAGCTACATTCCCCACAGCTTGTGCAAACAGGAAGACAATGAATGTTCACACATAACCTTAAAAGTGGATGTGGCTGGACCATGCAATGCAACTTGCCCAGTTCAGAGATTTTGCCCATAAAAGGCACTGCATGAGGCTCCCTGGGACTTGCAGTATCTCTCAGCCAGAGACAGTTTGGCACCTCTCAGACAAGGGCTTTGTCCACAAATAACCCCAAATCTGCCACCTACGCTTCCATCTAAACTTTTAAGGGAGACTCTAGTAGCTGTCCCCTCCCCCTCAGCCCCTGGATCCAAACATCTGAGGATGCAAAGATACCACATTCAATTCAATGCCTGAGAAATACAAGGCAGTGTAGTGGAAGGGTCAGAGCACTGGACTTAGAGTCAGGAAATTTGTTGTTGTTCAGCCATTTCTAGTCATGTCCAACTCTTTGTGACTCTGTTTGGGGTTTTCTGGGCAAAAATCCTAGAGGGGCTTGGCATTTCCTTCTCCAGCTCTTTTTACAGATAAGGAAACTGAGGCAAACAGGGTGAGTGACTTGTCAAGGGTCACACAACTAGTACGAGTCTAAGGCCAGATTTGAACTCGGGAAGATGAGCGCCTACGGTTCTATCTGCTGTGTCACCCAGCTGCTCCAAATCCTACTTCAGACATTTAACTTCTGTAAGCCTCAGTTTCCTCATCTGTAAAATGCAAATAATTAGAGCACCTACCTCACAGAGCCACTGAGAGGATCAGATGAGATAGTGTATCAAAATTTCTATGTGCTGTACTAATGTCAGCTATTGGCCATGAGGTCCTGGAGTTAGTGAAAAGGACAGAGACAGGTACAGCCCAGCCACTGCTGTCATGGAGATCGAAAGGGTCTTAAATGCTAACCTGTGGAAAAAGTCAGAGGCATTAGAGCTGGAAGGGAGCTCAGAGAGCATCAGGCTCATCTCTCTCATTGGTCAGAAGAGGAAACAGAAGCTTAGAGAGAGAAGGGACCTGCCCAAGGTCATGCAGTAATTCAAACCCAGGCTTTCCAATCCCATCCAACCCTTTCCAAGCACTACACTATGTTATTCTTCAGAAATGAAGAAGTTTCTGAGTTTAACCAAGAATAACATTAAAGTGCTAATGGTCAAGCATGCATCTCCCCTCTCAGCCAAGAGGAGGGGGTCTACAGATCTGGAACGAGGCATACATTGTCAGACAAGGTTGCCGTGTTTATTTGTTTTACTTGACTGTACTTGTATGGTGCAAGGGAGGTGTCCCTCTTGGGGTAGAGGAAGTCATTGGGAAATGACAGTGAAATGGAAATGAAAAAAGAGCATCCATAAAGCTTCTTTTTAAGTATCCGAGACTAGGAGCCACTTACAGAAGGCAGTTAGGTGGCGTCGCAGGGTCTGGAGGCAGGAAGTTTGTTATTGTTCAGTTGTTGTTCAGTCCTGTTTGACTCTCCCTGACCCCGTTGGAGTTTTCTTGGCAGAGATACTGGAGCGGTTGGCCATTTCCTTCTCCAGCTCATTTTATGGATGATGAACTGAGGCAAACAGGGTCACCCAGCTAGTAGAGGAATCTTTTTTTTGGTCTTTTTTTTTTGCGGGGGGGAAGGCAGGGCAATTGGGGTTAAGTGACTTGCCCAAAGTAACACAACTAGCAAGTGTGAAGTGTCTGAGGCTGGATTTGAACTCAGGTCCTCCTGACTCCAGGGCTGGTGCTCCCTCTATTCAGTGCATCACCTAGCCACTCCAAGAGGAATCTTTTTGACTCCAAGTCCAGTACTCTATTCACTGTGCCACCCAGCTACCCTAGAATCAGGAAGACCTGAGTTCCAGTCCAGGCTCAGGTTCTTAATAGCTAAGCAACCCTTGGCAAGCCACTTTACTTCTGTGTGCTTCAGTTTTCCTCATTTTTCAAATGGGATGATACTAGTATCTAGCATGCAGAGCTGTTATGAGCATCAAATGAGATCATATTTGTAAGGCACTTAGCACAGTGCCTGGCACATAGTAGGGGCTTTCTATCTATATCTATCTATACATATAGCCTTATTAGTATTTTCCAGGAAACAAAATAATTGGATGTCCATTGACTAAGGAATGGCCAAACAAGCTGTGGTACATGAACACAGTGCACTATTATTGTATTGTAAGAAATGAAATATGATGACCGCAGAAAGCATAGGAAGACCTATGAGCTAATATAAAAACAGAGCCAGGAAAATAGTATGTGAGTTGAATGTCATGACATTACACTGAGCAGGCTTGGTATATAAGATATGAGGATGTACCTCCCCTCTGCTTCTCCACAGAGGTGGAGGCCCATGGGTGCAGAATGCTACATAAAAAGGCAGACTTTTCCATAACTTGGTTGGTTTCAATGAACTATCCTTCCCTCTCTTTTTAATTCTTTGGTATAAGGAGTGGCTCTTTGGGAGGAGGAGAGGGAAGAGAACATTAGGAAATGTGATGTCAAAACAAAACATATCAATAAAAATTTCTATAGAAAAAAAATAAAGTACCAGCTTCAGGAGGAAGACCACATGCAGGGTTTTTCTTCTCTACTGCTGACTTGCTACGTGGTAGCCTTGGGATGGGAAACCCACAGAGAAACAGGGTGGAGTAGCAGACAGAGAACTGGGTTCAAATCCTGCCTTTGCAGTATATTAACTGGACAAGTCACTTTAGGTGCCCTAGTCAGTTTTCCAAGAGTATGAGGTGCCGATCAGCATTGGTAAAGGGAGTTCCCCAACACCAATGAACTCAATGGTTTGTCTAAAAGAAGTATGCCCATCAACTGCCCAATCAGTGCTGTAGGGCATGCAGGACTCCTGATAGTGTTGGGGGCAGGGAGGAAATGGATGGGAGCTGGAAAATTCCAGCCCCCAAACAAAAGTAGTACAATTACTTCACTTCCCAGTTGGCCTTTTTTGACTCTGCTGGTGGCCCCCACTTCCCTCCTCCTGCCTCCCACATAAGGATTCTGGGAGGCTTGTCAAACAACAAGGCCTGGACCTTTCCAAGTTAACGCTGTCAGCTGGAAGTCCATTGCCTTTCTGCCTCCAACAGGGGCGGGAGAGGCTAGGGGTGACAGTGGAGGAGAGGAGCCTGCCTCCTTGATGGGTGGAAGTGGCTCATCTGGGGAGCAAGAGCATATGGTGTTCATCTACCCCTCGCAAGGAAGGAAGCTGTGGGGATTAATGAGCTTTGGGGAATTTTGAGTTAGAAAGTTTGAGAGCTAGAGAACTCATTGGAAGCCTTCTAAAAGCAGGCTGGGGGTGGGGGAGGATATGTAAAATGTGGGGGAGGCCAAGTGATGCCAAGGAACTGAAAGAACACTCTACACAGCGACTGTAATGATATAAAATGAAAAGGTCACTGAAAGGGAGCCCGACTCTGAGCAATTGAAAATACCAGTGCAGGTCCCAGGAGACAGAAAATGAAGCCTTCCTTCCACCTCTCAGGAGAGAGGCAGGAGACTCCTAGGTCTGAATAGTACAATGCTGGGGGAAAGTTAAGGGTGATGTATGAGAGAGTGTATTTCCAGAAATGACCCTGATATAAAATCTATCAAGCAATAAAGCAGAGAAAAAAAGACATTGAATGCCTATGTATTGGTTAAATTAGATGCAGATTTCCACCATATATGCTATAATAGAAAGGGTACCAGCTTGAGAATCAGGAGTCACAGCATTATAGGTGCCTAGATCTGGAACTGGAAGGGACCTCATTCCATGTCAGGCAATCACTAGATATTTATTAAGCACCTACTATGTGCCAGCCACTCTACTGGGAATACAAAGAAAGGTAAAAGACAGTTCCAGCTCTCAAGGAGCTCATAATATAATGGGGGAGACAAAAGGCACATGACTATGTACAAACAAGCTGTAGAGAGGGTAGCTTGGAGATAACCAATAAAGGCAAGGCCCTAGAATTAAGAGGGACTGGGAAAGGCTTCCAGTAGAAGGTAGGAATTTATCTGGAACATGAAGGAAGCCAGGGAAGGCAGGAGACAGAGATGAGGAAGGAGAGCATATTCCAGGCAGGGGGCACAGCCAGGGAAAAGGCCTGAGGTCTGGAGATAGTGTTTTGTTTGAGGAATTGCAAGGAGGCCACTGTTATTGGATTCCAGGGTCCATGGGAGGTTGTGAGGTATAAAAAAACTGAGAATTGGGTGGCAAATTGCGAAGGGCCTTCAAGACCAAACAGAGGATTTTATATATGATCCTGGAGGTGATAGGGAGCCACTGGAGCTTATTGGCTAGGGTAGGGGGTGACATGGTCAGACCTGAGCTTTAGGAACATCAGTTTGACAGCTGAGCGGATGACAGACTGCAGTGGGGAGAGGTCTGAGGCAGGGAGACTAACTAGTAGGCTCTTGCAATGGTCTAAGACTGAGGTAATGAAGGCCTCCATGATGGTGGTACAGTATCAGACGAGAGAAGGGGGCACAGGATTTGGCAACAGATTGGATAGAGGAGATGAGATAGAGTGGAGTGTCTAGGACTACAACTGGCTTGTGAGCCTAAGTGACTGGGAGAAGGGCGATATGCTCAATAGTAAGAGAGAAGTTTGGAAGGGGAAAGCATATGTACAGAGGGAGATAATGGGTTCTGTTTTGAACACATTGAATTTAAGATGTTTAGGAGATACTCAGTTTGAGAAGTCCAACAGGTAGTTGGAGGTACAAGACTGGAAACCAACAGAGAGGTTAGGGTTAGATAAGTAGATTTAAGAATAATCACCATAAAGATCTAAATAACTGCAGAAATATTAATTGCTCATGGGTAGACTGAGCCAATATAATAAAAATGACAATATACTTAAATCAATTTACTTGATTCCATACCTATTAAACTACTGAAAAATTACTTTATAGACCTAGAAAAATCACAAAATTCATCTGAAGGAACAAAAGATCAAGAATATCAAGGGAATCGATGGAAAAAAATTGGAAGGAAGGAGGCCTAGCAGTACCAGATCTCAAACTATGCTACAAAACTATAATCATCAAAACAGTTTAGTACTGGGTAAGAAATCAAGATGTTGATCAGTGGAACTGATTAGGTACATATTATACAGAAGTAACTTAGCACAGTAACCTAGTGTTTGATAAACCCAAAGAGCTCATCTACTGGGGAAAGAACTCACTATCTGACAAAAAAAACTATTGGGCATATTAGAAAGTAGTCCAGCAGAAACTAGGCATTCACCAACAGTTCATATCATATCCCAAGATAAACTCAAATTGAGTATATGATTTAGACATAAAGGGTGATATCATAAGCAAATTAATATAGCAGGAAAAAAATCACCTGTCAGGTCCATGGAGAAAGGAAGAGGTCATGACCAAACAAGAGAAAGAGATGTTCACAGGAGATAAAGCAGATAATTTTGATTATATAAAATTAAAAATCTAGATCATATAAAATTAAAAATAAAACCAGTGCAACTAAAATTGAAAGAAAAGTAGAGAACTGGGAAAAACATTTGCACCAAATTTCTTTGATACAGGTCTCATTCCTTTCTTTCTGTCTTTTTTTTTTTTTTTTGCTTTTTGGAGGGGGGGAAGGCAGGGCAATTGGGATAAAGTGACTTGCCCAAGGTCACACAGCTAGTAAGTGTTAAATGTCTGAGGACAGATTTGAACTCAGGTCTTCCTGACTCTAGGGCTGGTGCTCTTTTTACTGCCACCTAGCCACCCCAAAGGTCTCGTTTACAAAGTATAGAGGGGAATAAGTCAAATTTACAAGAAAAAAAATTCCCAATTGATAAATGGCCAAAGGATATAAACAGGAAACTTTCAGAGGAAGAAATCTAAGCTGTCAATAGCCATATGGAAAAATTCTCTGAATCACTAATAATTAGAGAAATACCAATTAAAACAACTCTGAGGTGTCACATCAAACCCATCAGATTGGTTAAGAAGACAAAAAAGGAAAATGACAAATGATAGAGGGATGTGGGAAAACAGGTACACTTATACGCTGTTGGTAGAGTTGTGAACTAGGCCAACCGTTCTGGAAAACAGTTGGGAACTATGCCCCAAAAGTTATTAAACTGTGTATACACTGTGACCCAGTGATATTGCTACTAGGGCTATGCCCCCAAAAGAGATAAAAGAAAGGAGAAAAGAACATAAATATTTCTTTAAGATCTTTTTGTGGTGGCAAATATTGGAAACTTTAGGGGATGCCCATCAATTGGGGAATAGTTAAACAAGTTATGGTATATGAATGTGATAGGGATGGTTTCAGAAAAAACCTGGGAAGACCTGTATAAGCTGATGTCCAGTGAAATGAGAACTAGGATAACGTACACAGTAACAGCAACCTTGTGACAATAATCAACTTTGCAAGACTTAGTAACTTTGATCAACACCATGATCTGCCACAATTGTAAAGGACTGATGGATTCAGATTGAGAATGAATGGCTTCAGAGTACAGACTGAAGTATATTTTTTTTCTTCCTGTCTTTCTTTTTTTTGAACATGGCTATGGTAGGAATTTGTTTTACATAACTATACAGATTTGTAATAGGTTTTGTTTGCCTGTTCATTGAGTGGTGGAGAGGGGAGAGGGAGAGAGAATTTGGAGCTGAAAAAAATGAATAAAAACAAAACCTATTACAAATATGCATCAGTCATTTAAAAGTCTGTTATTTAGAAAGAAAGAAAGAGGGAAAGAAAGAAAGAAAGAACAACTTAGCTTGCTGCTAGGAGAAGAATAAGGCAGAGGAGTATGCCAGCAATTGTGAGGACCCCAGAAAGCCTTAACAGCTTTTCCTCCCAGGAGATGTCCAAAAGAAATCTTGTCTCAGCTCCTGTTAGCCTTCACAGTTGGGTTAGCAGCATAGAAAGGACCAGTCAGAGAACCTGGCTTTGGATTCCAGCTCTGTTATGAGGTGTATGACTTATAGGAATGGCTTTCCTCTCCCTTGGGCTCAGCTTCCTCCTCTGTAAAATGAATTTGAAGTAGATGACCTTTTGGCTCTAGAACTTGATTCTCTAAGTTCTTCTCTCCTCAGATTTGCATCCCTAGCACCTAGCACAATGTCTTAGAGAGCTGTCTATTCATTTCAGTCACATCCAACTCTCTGTGACCCCATTTGGGGTTTTCTTGGCAACGATAGTGGAGTGGTTTGCCATTTCCTTCTCCAGCTCATTTTATAGGTAAGAAAACTGAAGCAAACAGGGTAAAATGACTCGCCCAGCGTCACACAGTAAGGATTTGAGGTCATGTTTGAATTCAGGTCTTCCTGACTCCAGGTTCAGCACACTATCCACTGTAACACCTAGCTGCCCCACCTAGCACATAATTTATTGATTGATTATTAATTGCTATCAACCCTAAGTCCTATTTCTGGTACCCTTGATTGTTTACAATGCATTTCCTCTACCCCACTTTGCCCTATTCCCTAATCCCCATCCAGGAACTTTGGGAGTCAGGCAATGCCAACAACTTCCTTATATACAGAAGAACTTGCTCAGGGCCACATTGCTAGAAAGTGGCAGTGGGAGAGAGCCAGATTGACACTCAGATCACCTGAGTGATTTGGGGCCAAGAAGGGACCTAAGAAATCATCGAACTCAACGCCTTCTTTTTACAGAGGAGGAGGAAACTGAGACCCAAAGAATGTGAGAAATTTGTCTAAGATCCCCCAGTCACTAAGTAGCAGAACCAGGATTAGACTCCAAGTCCTTTGATTCCATATCCAGTGCTCTTTCTGTCACCTCAAGCTGCTTTATAAAGTCTTTAAAAAAATTATATATATATGTATATATATATACACACATATACATATATATATATATATATATACGTAAGCATAAATCCACCTTCCCATCCTCCTGCACCATCCCCTCCTAATTGTGCTTGAAGAAGTCTAATACCACATCTCCCCCCAGTTCCTCCCTGCCTGCTCCACACAAACAGCGTTCCTTTGCAACAAATAAGTATAATCAAGGAAAATAAATCAACTCATTGGGTGTCACTGAAAATGTATACCTGATTTTGCACCTTAATTCCATCACCTCTGCCCAGATGCAGAAGGCAAGTTTCATCATTGGTCCTCTGAAGTCATGACTAGTCATTGATCAGAGTTCTGAAGTCTTTCCCAGTTGTTTGCCTTTCTATTTTTTGTGGCTATCATGTAAATTGCTTCTCTTGGTTCTGTTTATTTTGCTCTGTATCAGTTCATCTGGGCCTTCTCAAGTTTCTTTGAATCCTTCCCATTTATCATTGCTTAGGGCACAATAACACACCATTGCATTCGTGTACCAGGATTTGGTCAGCTGTCCTTTATAGATGAACATCCGCTTTGTTTCCGATTCTTTGCCACCACTAAAAGAGCTACTAGGAAGATTTGTTCTGTGTTGGTCTTTTTCCTCTGCCTGGACCTCTTTGGAGTGGTGATCTTAGCGCATCAAAAGGAATGCACACTTTAGTGACTTTGGGGTATAGTTCCAAATTGCACTGCAGAATAGTTGTGCCAACTCCCAGCTCCACCCCCAGGATGTCTGCCCCCTCATCACCCCTCATCATTTTTACTTTTTGCTATCTTAGTCAATTTGTTCATATGATACGGGATCTTGACGTTGTTTTGATTTGCATTTTTCTTATTATTAGTGATCGGGAGCCATCTTTCATAGGGTTGCCGATAGCTTCTATTTATTTATTTGACAACTGGTTATTCATATCCTTCAACCACAAATCTATACCAGGGGATGACTCTTGGTCTTCTACATTTGGATGCATTCTCCATTTATCTTGCCAATTTGGTCTTTATCAGAGATATTTTCAGCAAAGATTTTTTTCATTGATTTTTCAAGGCGACCTCTTTCTATGTGCTTTCGAGTGTTCTCAAAGCCCTCAGACATTTTCTCATTTCCTGAAATGACCACTATGTGGTAGATAACATTAACAACAATAGGTGATGAGTTCATCGAGCCCAGTTCCTTGGTCAGAGACCCTGTTTTAGGCTATCTCATCAAGAAGGAGAGGAGCACCAGGAACAAGGCAGTTTTCACAAACTATTACATCATGATGGTCTCTGACATTTCTATCACTTTTTCAAGTTTGAAAAGCACTTTCTCAGTAACCCTTTAGTCCTCCTAACAGTTGAGGAAGATAATTCATGTCTTTATCTCTAGTTTACAAATCAAGAAACTCAATGAGTTTCAAGAGGCTCCACAAGGGCCAGGACTCACCCAAGGCCACACAGTAAGATGTGGAGGAAGTGGGTTTCAAGGTAGACTTTGGATTCCAAGCCTAGCACTTTTTGGAATGACACCATGGTACCTTGGCTGTTCCCAATGATCATAACCCAGTACAGGAACAAGAGCAGACTGGAACCTGAAAGAGGCAGAGTAGAGCACTAGACTTTGAGTCCAGAAGACCTAGATTCAAATCCGCCCCCCCCCCCCCCAGATCACTTACTAGCTATGGTATATTTCTTTTTTTATTTCTCTACAAGGTTACTGGACTTGATTCAAACCTGTTGGATTTGGAATTAGAACCAAATTCTGGCTCTGTTTTATGTAATCTGTGTCACCCTGAGCAAATCACTTCCCCTCCCTGAGCTTCAGATTCGTTGTCCTTTGGAAAATAAAGTTCTTCTACTAGTTGGCGCCCGAGGTCCCTTCCAGCTCTAGAACTCTGATCCATTGTGTGACCTTGAGCTAGGACTTCCCCTCCCTGGGCCGCAGTTTCCTCTTCTGACAGAAGAGGAGGTTAAATTAGATGACCTCCGGGACCTCTTCCAGTTTTACTTCTATGATTTTATGTTTGACCTTGGTCAAATCACTTCACCCCTGTTTCCTCATTTGTAAGTTGATGATTTTTTCAAACTAAATTGCCTCTAAGGTCTACAACTCTGTGAATCTTGCTGAGCCTCACAGGGCTAAGAATGCCTGTGGTACCACCCTCCCTATTCCCAGGGTTGTTGGGAGGCTCAAGGGAGAGACTTATGGAAAGCACTTTACAAACTTAAAGCAGTTATGTAAATATCACTTGCTGCTGTTGACTTTCAGCCTCCCAACCAACCATGCCCTTTTCTTTTTCCTATAGTTCCATAGGGCCTTTGAAAATCTGTCAAACTCTGGGCACAAGGCAGGCAAAGGAAAAAGCCACAGTTTCTAGGCATCTGATGGGGGCCTCAAAACAAGGCCTGGGTACTAGGCAGGCTGCCACTTGAACCAAGCAGATCAATTCAATCCTGGTGGCAGCAAAAACTTGCCATATCTCCCCAGGATGACAAATGAGACTGAGTCTTAGAAATGTAGCTCACAAAGTGGTTACTCTCTCCCCACCTTTTCCCTGTGATTCTGGAACAATCCCACTCCTTCCATTGATGGCTACCAAAAGGTAAGGCCAAGACACTGTTTGGCTTAGAGAAACAGTGCCCCAAACCAGAGGCAGTCAATCCAGTAGAGCTCATACATTCATAGTCTCAGAGACCCCAGGGACCCTCATTTTACAGAGGGAAAACCGGCCAAAGTTATACAGGTAAGTAGCAGAACCAGACAAAATGGAATTTGTCATTTATTCAAGGTAGGCAGGCAAAAATTCTTTTTCCTTGAGCTCTAAGAGGCAATGAGATCTTCATTTTGGAAACAGTGACTGGATAATCTGGTGAGACATCTCCAGGGAAAAGATGGATGTTCAAAATATGGTGCCCTCTCCCCTCTTGGCAGAGGTGGGAGGGAGGCCCTATGGGTGCAGAATACTGTATATATTGTCATGCATAGTAGGTGTGGTGGATGGTTTTACCGAACTGGGTCTTTTTCTCTTTTTTTAATCCTTTGTTACAAGTGATGGTTTGCTGGTTAGGTCTGGAAATGAAGGTGATATAAAAACAAAGCCTACCAACAAAAACTTTTTTTTTGAAAAAAGAAAAGATTTCCAGAAAGCAAAACTTCAGGAAGGCCCTGAACTCAGACCCTGACTCAAGTCAAAGCATCTTGTGAGTATGGTATAGTGGAGAGAGTGATGAACTAAGAAGTCAGGAAGGCCTGTGCTGAAATTTCACTGACTTAGCTGTGTGACCTTGGACTAGTTTCTTCCTTCTCCCGGTCTCCATTTTTACATCTGTTCAGTGGGGAGGATGGTCATTAGAGGTCAGGATGACTAGATACTGGTAGAAGGAGCAGATCTTATTGTCTAGTTTAGCAGTATTAATTAGTCAAAACAGGGAGCTACCAGTTGGAGGTGAGCTGGGGAGACACCCTGATTTTTGCCTTTCAGGGTGGCAGACAGATGCTGCCCATCCCTTGTTCTCACCAGGGTCTGTAGCAATTGCCTCAGACCCCCAAATACTGAAATTATTTATGGCTTTAGAGGTGAGCACCAAACTATTAACTCATGTAAGGAAAGTGTTTTGCCAGCCCTAAGGCACTTGAGGAATACCAGTTATCCTTCTGATGTAGCCAAAGCTTTCCCCTCCCCTCTAGCCCCTGGAGATCCTCACTCATTCCCAGACCCCATTCTTTGCCCTGGGTCCTCTCCTTCCCCAAATTCCAACTATCTTTGCTTCCAACTTTGTCCCAAGCCAGCCCAAGGCAAAGTATGTGGTGAAAAGCCAGAAACATTTTCTACCTTCTCCTTATCATGCCCCTGAACTCAGAGCCCAAGTTTGGAGCCTTCAGCCTGCCCCTTAGTTCTGAGTCTGGCTTGCTTTCACCTTCCTGTCAGTGACCCAAAAGCAACCCTAGATTTATATTTCTATCACTGCTGCTCCTAAGCCATAGGACTCCAACAGAGATTTTCCAAATGTCACATATAAGCCCATGCTAATATAACTCAGTGCAGTGGAATTTATTTTTTTTAATTAGTACACTCCAACATGACAGATAAGTGAGCTTTTATTGCAGATGGGATTATTACCTGTGAAATGTTTACAGGGTAAATTTCACGCCAGAACACTGAAGTACTGACAGTCCCTGACCTTCCTCTGTTAGAGGATCTCCATGGTTCTAAAAATGAGCTGTTTCTCTTAGTTAGACAAGAATCTTCTGGCTTTTTAAGACAAAAAGTAGTCTGAATGTTCTGCCTAAATTACATAAAAATACAGCTACAAGGTAATGTCAAGTGAAGAAAGTGAATGGGGTGCATAACAAAAAAATAGAAGAAAAACATTGAATTTGGAGATCTTAAAAATGAAGCAATGGAAAATGAAGCCCCACAGGGATTTGAACCCAGGGTCATCTTGCTTCCTAGGCAGCTGCTTCATACCAATAAGCTAGAAGGTCCTATATAAAACAAACAAACAAACAAACATATTAGCACTCTTGACTTTTGCGCCCTTCAGAGCCTTGCTCCAAGCCAAGAAGATTATTTCAAGTCCTTTTGGGGGGGTATGTACTAACTGTGTCACTGTGGGTAAGTCATTGAATCTCTAAGTCTCCAAAAGGCAAAGCAAGTACCAAGTTACATTGGGAGAGGGAATTTTCTCATCCCTCAATTCTCTAAATCAATGAAATCCCAAATTCAATCCCTGTTCCCCTATCTCTATAGGACAGAGTAAACATGGAATAAACAATGTTTCTTGAAATATATACAGAGAAATTGAAGAGGAACCCAAAGAGGGTTAGGGCCGCCTGAGACCCCAAAATACCAACATGCCGGGTCCTGCTTTAAGAATTCCACTCAAGTCTTCTCAGCCAAGGAAAAAGTAAAGTTTATTGAAAGTTCAAGTTTGCCACGTGGGGTGCTAGGCCATTCAAAGGTGCTCTCACAGAGCAAGTCTATACTAAGCTATCTCATGGCGCTCTCACTGAGCA
>CM053602.1:33750875-33792844 GCA_028646575.1 Pseudocheirus occidentalis | reverse complement strand
AAGACTTGGGCAGAGCTGCATCTCAAGGCCCATGACCTCAGGCAAATGTCTTCCCTGGGAAGGTTTACTTTCCCAGAGCCAAAGAATCAAGGAGAGCTCAAAAAAGGGGGGAGGGGTCCCAGAGCCTATACCTCATCAAAATCAAGTTTCCCCCTTTTTAAAGGCTCTCAGAGATCTAAGAAAAATTTCCATCACTGCTACTATAAGACTCTTCCACTGAGGTCTTCCTCTAATGACTTGTCATGGTACAGACCTGACCCAGAATTCCCGAGAGCATGGGGCAGTAGAAAGAGCATGGGCTCTGACACTTGCTGACTATGTGGCTTTGGCCAAATCACTTCCTTCTCTGGGTCTCAGTTTCTATTAAATGGGGATAATAATTGTGCCAGAGAAACATGGGAAGACTTGCCTAGCTTTTGGTAGAATCAAGTGAATAGAACCAGGAGAACAATATACACAAAGCCTTGAATGAAAAGAACAATAAAACAAAGCTGGATACCTTAAAATCTTGAGAGCCAATACTGATTCTGTCAGAGAGATGTACCTTTCTCCCTCTTGTGGTAGGAGATGTGGGGAGCTGTGGGTATGAAATGTTTCCTAGGCTGCCAGATATGATCAGAGTTTAACTGTTTGATTTTCTTTTCTTTTGCTTTTTTTTGGAGGGGGAAGGCAGGGCAATTAGAGCTAAGTGACTTGCCCAAGGTCACATGGCAAGTGTTAAGTGTCTGAAGTCAAATTTGAACTCAGGTCCTCCTGACTCCAAGGCCAGTGGGTGCTCTAGTCATTGCATCACCTAGCCACCCCTGTTTGATTTTCTTTATTGGGAGGTGGAACATGTGAGGCAAGGAAGGTATACCTGGAAATGACTGTGAGCAAAACAAAAGATGCTCTTGATGGCCTCTTCTCAGGCCCCATCCTTCTTAACCTCTCTTCCTGGCTCTTTTCTCCAGGCCTGCATGACACTGTTCCCTTCTGGTTCTCCTACCTGTCTCACTGCTCCTTCTCAGTCTGCTTGGCTGGATCTTCATTCAGGTCTTGTCCATGGGCATCCCCCAAGGCTTCTTTTCTTCTCCCTTTATAATCCATATGATATTGCTCAGGGCTTTTTAGCAACTCCCAAGGCTTCAATGATCATTGCTATGTGAATGATATAGATCTCTATAGCTAGCTATCCCCCTAGTCTCCTTCCCAAGCTTGTCCTGCATCAGTAACTACCTCTTGCTTATTGCAAACTGGATGGCCTATTGGCATCTCCGACTCAGCAAATCCAAAACAGAATTCATCATCTTTCCCTGAAAATCCTCCCCTTTTCCTGCTTTTCCTACTGCCTTCGATGGCACCACCATCCTCCCAGTTACCCAGGCTCACAATTTTTTTTTCTTGCTAACCTCACATATCCAATCTATTGTCAAATCTGGCCATTTTTACCTTCACAGCATCTCTCAACTATGTCTCCTTCTCTCCACTCACATAGCCACCATCTTAGTAGAAGTCTTTAACACCATTCACCTGGATTCTTGCAATAGCTTTCTAACTGGTTTCCCTGCTTGAAGTCCCTCTCTACTCCAAACCATCCTTCACTCAGCAGCCAAGGGGATTTTCCTGAACTGCGGGTCTGACCATGTCACACAGCCCCCTCACTTACTAACTCCAGTGGCTCCCTATTACTTCTGGGAATAAATCTAAACTTCTCTGTTTGGCATTTAAATCTCTTTGCAACCGGGGCCCTTCTTACCTTTCTACTCTTCCAAGCATTGTTCCCTTTGTTCCCTTCCAAGCATTCTGCAATACAAGAATGCTGGTTTACTTGCAATTCCTCAAACAAGATTCAGCTGCCAGTGCTTTCCCCTTGAGATTATCTTTCAGCTACTTAATATATAATCTTGAATGTATCTAGTTATTTACATGCTGTGTGCCCCATTAGTGTGTAAGCTCTTTAAGGATCCGCGCTGTGTATATGCACCCTAGACACTGGGATCATGCTATCCATAGATACAGTGTGCATGTACCCCCAGACATAGGGGCCTTGATGGATATGGAGACCCCAGTGTCTAGACACAGGGACCTCTATAAAAATCATGGAAATCAGGGTGCAGGCACCTGGACCAACATGCTAGGTCTCAGAGAGACCCATTGTGGAAAGGTGGGCATAATATCTCTATAGCTATCACCCGAGACTCCTGGGGGCATGCCCAGGACTCAGGATGCAGGCCCCCAGACACACAGGGTCTCAGGGAGGCCCATCATGGTGAGAGGGACATGCCTAGAACTCAGGATGCAGACACTCTCCTGCTACCCCTTCCCATTCCCGCCAACCATCAGTGCCCATGTCATGCCACTGTAGGCATCACTTCATCTCCCTGGCTTGCAGTTTTTCTTTTCTCTAAAATGAGGTTGTTGGACAAGATGCCTTTGGAGGTGCTTTCCAGCTTTAGATCTCTGGTCTCATGATTTCCTTCCCTCAGTGACTTTCCCTGGATTCCCAAGCAGAGAGGTGGCCTGGGCTCTCAGTTATAAGCCCCATTTGCCAAATCCCAAGAGGGAACAAAATCACAGAAACCAGGAGAAAGGGAGCAAATTTTTACATAACTGAAAAATGACTGAATGATCCCAGAGAACTGATGGTAAAATGGGCTCGCCTTGAGGGACAGGCGCCGCCAGGACAGAATATGGTTGTATTGCCTGACACGGGCATAATATGGTGCATTGGTGCATTTTTACTTAATTGTTTTTCTTTGTGACCAAGGAAAAGTTAAATTCCATGGGGTGGTCTTTCCAGAAATGACTGATTTAAAAACAAAAGGTGTCAATGAATATATTCTCTATAAAAATAGACAAATGTCTAAAGTGAAAAAAACCAAACCCAGTCAAGATGGCCTAGGCTAAGGGGTCAGTCACTGCCTCCTATCATTGGCATTAGAGCAGTTCTGCCACCAGAGCCTTCCTTTCCAACAACTATACTGGGTTCAAACCTTTTCCTTTTGAAGCAAAGGAATCATTTAGTTTCTGAAATGTGTTTCAGGCTTTTATTTTGGATGAATCAGGAAATGATATAGGCTTTATTCAAGAAACGAACTCATTATTCAAGGCCCAGAATCTTTTCCCAGTGCAATGAAATATTCGTCAATGTGAACACAGTTGCAACAATGCTCAGCAACTATGGCAAACCACATCACAGTTTACAAGTTTCTATTGGACTAGACAAATACACTATTAAAATTTTAATTGCACCAACATTTTTATATATGCAAAGAACAAGAAATATACTTGTTATCTCAGCCATGCTTAAAAACAGTCCCCTTTGTACCTGCCAGAATACGGAATTTCCTCTCTCCTGAAATTAAAATCAAAGTGTTTGCAGCTCATTTCAGTGGGCCAAGCTGGCCCCCAAATCAATCCGTTAATTGCTTTGAGGCCTATTTCTTAAACAGCTCCACTGTGTGCATAAGCAACCACTCCCTGATGTAAAAATGCATATCAGACATTTGCCTGTTCACGAATTTCTTCTTGTTTTTGTGTGCTTAATCAGCCTTCTTCCCAAAGGTGCAAAAATAAAGCATGGAAGAAAATTTAAAAGAAGGTAGCATCTGTACCTTGCCACTTGGGCTAACATGAACTAAGGTGAAACTCCAAAGGCCCTTCAACAATCCTTTCCAAGAGGGAAATGTTTGTCCCACATTCAAAAGGGAACAGTGTGAAAGCAGTTAGACCAATGGGCCCCTCAGACTCCAAAGAAAAGTCCAACGTTTCCAGTCTGCTCCTCTCCCTCTCCCAGAGTTTGGAAGGGCTTGTCTATCTCTGTTTCCTCTTTGGGGGGCTGGTGTAAGACTTCCATGGGGTGGCACTGGAATGGCAAGCTTCCTTCCTCCCCCTCCATAAATTGGGATACAGATTTGCTCAACTGTAAAGTACTAGGTGTCAGTGGTTCCTCCCACCACCACCCAAAGGTAAGAACCAGCTCAGCAGGAACTGACATTGAATGGAATTCTAAGAATTCAGAAATAAACTCAGCCATCTGACAGCATAAAAAAGTGGTAGATCTTTATTGAATATCCTTTTGAAACACGTATAATAGTATGGGGAAGCGATACAGCACCTCAAAACACACAATGACAAAATCTTTGACTACATGAAGAAGCAAACATCAGAGAAATGAACACGTCACAGAATTCCTGCATGGCAGGAAGGTCACTAGCACTATGGTACCAATGGCTACATCAAAAGCTAAAACTGCCATAACTAAGTGCAAACCAGTAGTACAAACACTAAAGAGCAGGGGAGAAGAATATAGTTGGCTAGGAACAAACCTGCCTGGGACACTAGAACACAGAAGTGATCAGTTCTAGCCAAGGGAAAAACAATTTAAGGCAGTTACTCAGATCCAAGAAAACAAAAAACCATGGAAATTGTTTTTCCTGAAACATAAGTAGTCAGTGTTTGCATTTGAAAAAAGGGGGAAAAAAGAGTTCTCAGTACTCATTGCATCTCAAATAATTTCCATCATAATAAACTGAAAGTGAAATTGTAAATTTTGTTCTATGCTCTTCCTAGAAAAAAAAACAAAAACTTTCAAATACATATGGCAGCTCAAGTACTTCATATTAAAAAGGAATGGAGAAACAAAGACAACTAGACACAAAGCATGCTAAGGAGTTCTCAAAGTGCAATCTTTTTTAACTACTGAAAAGGCAACATTCTTCTCCCTTTCAGTTTGCAATCAGTTTCTGAAACATGACTTGGAGATGAAGCCAAGTTCCAGTTTACCCAACAGCAGTTGGGTCCCATTTCCACTGGATGCTAGGAGTGAGTACAAGTGTGATAATAGATCTATAAATTAATTTTCATTATCAACTACAGTATTACACAAATGACACTTGGACGTGGTCAACTTGAGGGTGCTATGTCTACTGCTTACGGCTAGAAAAGCGGCTTAAATAATGCCTGAAAGGGAAAGGGCCCAACCACAAAGCTTGCTTTATGCATCACATACATGACCAAAATTTAAGCAACAATTTAGCATCTAAAGGTAATTATATCTGAGGCAGAATATTTATATGTTTCAGGAGAGGCCTCTGAAATCCCCATTCTATTATGACCACCCTCCCACCCCTAGTCCCCCCAAAGAATGTGCTTGCTATGTAGATCTTTCAATATGGATAAAGAGCTGGGTTCAAGACCCTCCAAAGTCCTTAATGACCTGGAGGGATTTTTAAAAAATTATTTCAAAGTCACTTCTCTCCATCCTTTACAAAGGGCACTGCACTTTGCTCCTCAGTCTGGCTCTTTCTGGTCCAGGGAAACATGTGACCTATTCACTTCACCCTCTTGCTAACATTGACCCCTCCAAACTAGGTGAAACACAATCAGAGCTGAAGCCAGCCAGCACAGTTCCACAATCATGCTCTGGACCAGAATAGGCCACTTGTAATGGCACAGAAAGGCAGGACCCATGGAGGGTCACTGAAATCCTATTATCTGAAACAGACTCTGCTCCCAAACTCTTCTGGGAAAGAAAGATATCCCCCCCACCCCATCTCAAACTAAACCTATACTCCCCAAATCTGGTATTTTGGTTAAGTGTCAAGTAACTAGAAGAATGAGTAATTCGGCCTCTTTTTGTACTGAGTAGAGAAAGGTAGCAGGACCCACACTTTCACTATGCAGGGGGTTGGAAATAATGCCACTCCACAAAGTGCAGGCAACAGGGAATTTTTTTAAAGTCAGAGAACTGCTTGTTCACAAATCTGTCCTGTATAGAATACATATTCTTACTATGCCATATAAACAGGATTTATACAGCTTAAACAGTCAGACACATGCATTGGACTTGGTAGGTAGTACACATTTCTTCACAATTGCGTATGCGGATTTTACAGTCAGGTTAGTGAGCAACAGACATGTTAAGCTGGCCCATGCCTCACATTATCTAACATATTTAATGGGGGCTCAGAATCATCCATTGGAAGAACCAGGCGGGTACCCCGAATTACAAGTTCATGGTCCCCAAAAGCAAGTTCTCGATCCAGGACATCTTCAGAAGTGTTTCCCATAAGCCTCCTGGGAGCACTGGCTGACATCGAGTCAGTGCTAACAGTAGAATCGCCATACGTCAAGCTAATGTCGCCATCATTCAAGATAAGATCATAATCATCATCTTTCAGCTGTTCCTGATTCTAAACAAAAAGATAAAACACATGGTACTTTCAAGGCAATTTTCTTATCAGAAGATCAAACTGTAAGAGTCACAGGTGAGCCAGGTCCATGAAAAATATTATTTACTTTCATATAAACAATGCCTAGAAATAAGCCATCCTTGATATACTTAATTCTGAAGATTCGATAAAGAACAGCAAGCAGCCTAAACACCACACCATCGATCTCCCAGGTCAACAACGGAAGGTTCTAATGAAAACTTGTCTTTAACTGTAATTTGTTTTGCAGTGAATATGTCCCTCATAGCAGTGAGGAAATGGTAAAAAAAAAAAATCATGGGGCTAAGAATCAGTTTGCCACCCTGTACCTTCCCTCCACCCTTCCTGATTCTGTCCTCTGGGGCCAAGAACAATACTAATCCTTCATCCATATGACAGCATACAAATACTTGAAGACAGTGTCATCTCTCCCCCCTCCCCACCCCTGCCCTTCTTCAGGCTAAACAACCTCAGTTCTTTCAACTGATTTTTCTATGTCCTATTTGTCAGGCATCTTGCCATCTTGGCCACCATCCTTTGGACACAACATCTCCCTAAAATGTGGTAGCCAGAAGTGAACACAATCTTTTAGAAGCATACAGTGCCTCAGGGGAGAAAGATACTTTGCAAACCCAGGTGTGAGTTATTACCATCAATATCTGACCACATCCATCTTGGCTGAGATGATACCCTCCGTTTCTTCAACAGTTGGGAATTTCTTGTCCTGAAACAGCTGAGATAAATATGCTATTCCGTGGATTCTTTTTAGAGGGTAAGTCTGGGATTAGAAGGTTGAGTTTAAATGTGAAAAATACAACTATTTAAAAATCAGACTTCTCTCCTAAGTCTGGTCCATGCATCAGTCACCTAAGCTCTAATGCTTAGAATCAAATGCAAGGACACACAAACCCCAAACTGGAAGGTAAAGAAACAAAGAGGGGGTCTAGATGATGCCTCAACATGCTCATGGCTCCAACAAGAAGGAAGAGAAGTTGTGTCCAAGATCCACAAGAGAAAAAGCACACACCACCACACACCATCTGTTACAGGAACTTCGCAAACAGGAATTGAGATCCTCTGGCCACTTTGTGGATGAGGATATAAAAAAGACTTAGCCTGGGACACACACTGCAAAGCTGGACACCAACCCAGGTGCCACTAGAAGACTCCAGGTGCTCCAAAGACAGTACTTGGTACTGCTTTATTCCTATCACCCATTAGACTTTCAGTTGGAAACACACACAAAGGTTTCTGGGCATGCTCAAAAGGCCCATCTGCTAAGTAAAAGGTGCTCACTTCCTTAAAGCCCATGCACACTATGTTAGTTAAAAAAAAAGAAATCCAGGGACCAGACAAGATGAGGCTGGGTCAAGCAGAGCTGTCAGATGAAAACTACTTACTTCATAAGCTTGAGGGCTCGTCAGACATCTTGCAAGGGGTCCACAGAAACTAGGGAGTGTGGAAGTAAGAGGTGGCCCACTGTGGGTCAGGAGTGGCTTCAGATAGCTGTGCTTGTTAAGGAAGAAAGAACTTCAAATGTCCTTATTAATCACCCCAAAATGCCCAATTTATTTAATGGAAGAAATCGATACCCAGAAAGAGAGCCTGAATCATTTTAAAGTTACTCCTTAATTAACTAAGGAAGAGAAAAAGAAAGGTTCTGTTAATCAATTCATCATCTGGGGAAAGACAGTAGCTCTGATCACATGACCTGTGAATCTGATGAGTAAGTGGCAAAAGCAAGCTCTCCACCAAAACCTCCAAGTGGAAACCTTATAATTACTGCTCAAAAAGTTGTCAAAGGGGAACCAAGCCAATTCCAAAGACCTCTCGAAATTGTTTTTTTTAAAATTACATACTTCCATCACTAGTCCAGCTTCAATATTCATTTGTTCCTCTCAAAGAGTATCAAATTATCATGAGACAACGAGCAGCCGAGAGGAGGAAATGATAATACAAAGTAGGAAGAAATAGCATTCACTCAACCGCACCCCTCCAAATCACTTTCCAAGGACCTAGGATTCAGAAATAACGAAATCATTATACAAGTCTTTATTATGACTATTTAACTCCAAGAAATAGACCAATACTTACATGAAAATGCAGCAGGTTGGGACAGTAATCTGCCCCTTTGAAATTCTCACTGTGAATAAGGTCCCTGTCCTTCCCTCTCAAGGCAAATCAAATTGCCCACCTATGATTCAGAGCTAGAAAGTCCATTTTTTCAAATAAAATATAAGTTCCCTCGGTGCAGGCAGAGTCAGTCTCACCAGTCTTGTATTTCCAGTGCCAACACAAGGCCTGACACATGAAAGGCACTGAATAAATACCTCTGGTGTGAATAAAGATTTCACAACTACTGGGTTTATAAACCTGAAGCAGGGACAGTCAAATTCTGGTAAAATTTGCCCATCTATTCAAATATCCCCACATTCCAACAGATCTCTGTTCTCATGAGCTTGGCTATCTCCACCGGTGATGAAGATCACATGCCATCCACTGTGCCCATCCTATGGGCCCTTTGGTGCAGGTCTCCGAAGTTTGCCACAAGGAGGAAGGGATGAATAAGGGAGGTGCTACTAGATTTGCCAGTGGCCGTCCAATTTAAGAAAATTTAAAAAAAAAAGGAAGGCCATATAAGCCAATCTGCAATTCTCATCAGTGTCACTGATATTACTGAGGTGACTAAAGTCTTGGTGCCCAATAGAAGTATATAGAAAAACAGTCTGTTCTTCTTTTAAATAGCATGCCTTTACACAAGGATGATTCTGTTATTTCACATCATACATTACTCAGAGTGTACACTTTGGTTAAAAAATAAGATTTACAGAGAAGGCACTCAAATATTTGTTCAATGAAGTAAAATGGATGAAAAACATTAAAGATCCAGAAGGGCCCTCTGTCCCAAATGCTGCTAAAATTGCTGCTTCTGATTTAATTAACATTAAGCAATTTTGCAAAGCCAGGGCTCTCTCCCTAATGGAGGTCTTAATGCACCACAAGAACTTAGGTGTTCTTGCTTCTTGTAGCAATTTGCTTTCTAAGCAAGGGTCCATTATGTTACAATGTACTGCAGGCTCTTGGCCAAATAGACAAGGGAAAATGAGTGCTGGTTCTCTTTTCAAAGCTTTCATTGTTTAATTCAAGGGTTCTTAACCTGGGGTCCCTCTGGACAGAAAGGGGCCCCAAGAACGTAGATGGGTAAAAAATGATGTCTTTATTTTGACTAACTTTGGTTTCCTATGTATGTTATCTTATACATTTGCAAACACGATTCTGAGAAACGGTCCATAGGCTTCATCAGACTGCTCACAAGGTCCAAGGATTAAAAATGCGGAAGAACTTTGGTTCTAATCTAAGGATGCTGGATTTCAAGCCAGAAGAACTTAGTTCAAATCCCAGCCTTGGTTTGAATCCCAGTATTGTTACATGCTACCTGGGAGACCTTGGAAGTCACCTTACCTTTCTGGGCCTCAGTTTCCTGAAGGGGCTGGACTAGATGGCCTCTCATGCACAGAAAGGATAAGGGACATCTTACACATTTACATATTTCCTAGGTTTATCTGAATGCTAGATAACACCAAGTTCTGGTAAACAAGACTTGAGAAACCCAGTTATGAAAGTGAATTTTATGATCCTTCCCTCTGTTCAATTGTCAGCTTAATCTGCAGGAAATTAATTTTAATCAATATTAATAAGGAACTCACTCAAGAAACATATGGTTTAAGCAGCTCGTGAAGGAGCAACACTGCCAAAAGTACATCTAGGAAGGACTGTAGTCTAGGGGGGACACACAGGTTAGAAACCAAGAATTAAGTAAAATGGTCACTGTGGTGGCCAGAACAAGCTGGAAAAAAAGGTTTATGTGGCCTACAGAGTTAGAGCTAGAAGGATCCTTAGGAATTATGGAATACCACCCCCTCACTTTACAGAAGAGAGAACAGAGACACAGGAAGGGAAAGGGCCTGCCCCAGCTTAAGAAAGCTAATAATGGACAAGGGGCAAAATTTGACCCCTGGTCCTTGAACCCCAAATCCAGTGCTGTTAACACTCCAGGGATATTCTAGTGCTCTTTCTTTGGGAAAAGATCAAGAAAAACATTTGTACTGCTGGATTAAGTGACTTGCCCAAAGTCACATGGCTAGTAAGTGTGGCAAGCATCTCAGGCTGAATTTGAATTCAGGTCCTCCTGACTCCAGGGCCGATGCCCTATTTACTGCGCCACCTAGCCGCCCTGATAAATCAAATTCTTAAAGGTTTTTTATCATCCTCCATTTTTTAGTCCTGTCCAATAAAAAGCCTCCTAAATGACATCCACAATGGAAAAAGAAGATGAAAACTGTCTACACACACACACACTCGAGAATGCTTACAAAGAGAAGGGAAAACCATCTTTATACTGCTTGCGACTTTTGATTTTAGTGCCTCAAGATTGTCTTATATAAGAAGAACTGAAGCTAGGCCTTGCTCTCTCCTCATAATGGGGGAGGTAAAAAGCCAAGGGATGCCAAGTTGGAATTCTCATTGTCCACCCTCCACATCCTCCTCAATTTAAGGATACTTATGATCAAAGTTGTACCACATCCTGAAGAGCCAAGCGCTTTCAGCCTTAGTGTTCCTTCTTTCACTCTCTGGGAAGCCCTGTGACCAGAGGAGAAAGAGATTAGGCCAATGAACAACTGGTTATTGACACCCATACAGTCTCAAAGATTAAGGAGGGAAAAATTCCCTACTCTGTGCTATTTTGAAGGGTCATTCGGATATGACCTGGCAAACCTCTTTGCTATTCCCACTGCCACTTGCTGGGTTGTAGCCCTGGCCACCTCTCCACTCATGATAGAAACTCTGATATGACAACACTCTAGCAAATGTGTCTAGCAGCAGGCCATGAGGATTGCCCAGTCTGCTCCAGGGACCTATGCTAAGTCCAGAGAGCACACAGTCTCCTCAATAGCTGGCTGGCTTATCAATCAGCAAGGTAAAGTTCATCAATTGATTTCTTTTCATCCTACCATGGAGGCAAACAAACCAAGGCTTGGTTCAGACCAGAAGAAATGTGTTTTGAAACTAAATACAACACAAACCATCCAAGCTTTTATAACACTACACTAATATTAATAATTATGCATGATGCTATACATATATATGTATAGTAATATATAATAATACTATGTATATTTTGCACCTGTCATCCAGACATTTAAGTAGCCCTTAAGAGAGAAGAAATGTGTGAATTTGTACTGGGCAATGGGGCTGGGAAGCAAATGACGATCAGAAAGAAGTAAGTCTATTAGAAACCTGGGTTTTAACTGAATAAGACTCTACAGGTTTATTCCTGTATCTCAAACAGCACTCTACTCAGAAATGTGCCTGGCGTCAGGACCAAGAGATTCTAGCACCATTACACAAGTAGGCTCAAAGATTTCTGGGTAATTCTGAAGGTCTGCTGCTGGTCACCCAGTCTAATATCCTGGAGTCAGGAAGCCTTGGGTTCAAGAACATCCTTTCTCTGATACAGTCTATGTGACCCTGGGCAAATCACTTAATCTCTCAATAGCCCACACAACTCTCAAGACTAAGTTACTGATCTTCATGATGTGGAAGCCAAAGAGAGCTTCCTGGCAGAGTCCAACCTTAGCGCACAAAACCAAGTGGAAAAAGGCTCCCCTTGCCAGAGCCACTGCTCTCCTCTCCCAAGGTGGCCTAAGAGATAGGAGAACCATCACCTTAGATACCAAGACTCCAACTTTGCTTTGGTTCCTATCAGACAGTAAGAAAGACAAGAAACAGCTTCATTTAAAAGCTAATTAAAGGAGTTGAGAAGCCAAGCTTCCATATGATGTAGGTTTGACTTACTTTCATTACAGGTAACTAACTTCATATCAGACAAAAACATCCATGTATACTTACCAGATGATCCTGGTCTGAATCAACTCCAACCCTAAAGGAGGAAACACAAATGTCAGATGACAATCTGGGCTTTTAACCAGGTGGCAGTTCATTTTCTTAACTCAGGCAACGTAATAGTATAGAACAGAGGGAGTATTAGGTTTGGGAGGGGAAAGACTCTGCCCCTTGCTCGCCACCTGTGACTCCTGGAAGTCACAGGTTGTAGGGACATCAGTTTCTTCATCTGGAAATTTGGGGGTGTGCCTGGACCTGGGATTGAACTTCCCTGACTTCTCCAGTAATTGGTGTCCTTTGCCAACTCAGACTGGTCTATTTTGGCATCTGTCCAAATGTTTTATTCCCCAGTAAAGTGCTGATACCTCGAGGCCTGGGACAGGTTTGTATGTTTGCCTTTGTAAACACCATGACTCAACTCAGTACTCAATAGAACTGATGGAACTCTCAGGGTAGGAACCCCTTCCAATGAAGTAGATGGCAATTTTAACGAGCTTTATTATTTTGTTTTCTTTTTTGGTCTACACCTCTAATTTGTTTGGTATAGGAAACTCCTGGTATAGAAACTCCTTCCATGCATGAAGATTAGTAACTTAGTCTTAGGAGAGTTGTGCGAGCTATTGAGAGGTTAATGGACTTGCCCAGGGTCACATAGTCAGGCTGTGTTAGAGACAGGACGTTCTTGAACCCAAGCCTTCCTGACTCCAAAGTCAAAATATCAAGAGTCATATGAATATGCCTTACCAATTTCAAAGGGTTTTGGTGGGATCAAAATGAAATAATGTGAAAATGTCAGCCCTTATTATGAAGCCATCATTAATAAAGATGGCTTAGATTCCAAATTTGGCAATGACTGCCAATCAGTCATTGCCAGTACTAGAGGAAAGAGAGAGGAAAGAAGGGATTAAGTATTTGTTAGGCACCCAGCATGCACTGAAGCAGTGTGCTAAGCACTTTACACATAGTATCTCATTAGGCTCCTCAATCTCTTCAACTAATAGAAAAATGGCATTTCTTCCCTGAAAATTACAGTACTACCACATCTCAGGTTGGGAACAAGGGATATTACTGTCTCCCCTTTAAAAGAGGCCACTTTAATGGTGCTATTCCAAAGACAAGAGGAAAAAAACACAATGGAGTATTTAGGGAAGTGAGATTTCTTTCTAGCCTCTCAAGATAATTTCCACCATCATCAAACGCTGCAACAGAAAAATGCTAGGTCTTTGTCAAAGGCTAATGGACAAGCCAGCCGTGGGGCACGGCAGTCATTTCTGACTTTCTAGGATGTGTTCAAAATGATGGCTAAAACCACAGAAAATGACAATTCTATGTATTATTGTAAGCCTTGAGGAAAAAAAAGATCAGAGCCCTAGTTCAGATGGAGAGGAGTCTAACAAAGGTGTGGTCAGAAGCTCCTAGTTTGTGGTTTTAAAATGTCAAGAGGCTGCTTGTCCATAATCTACATATTAAGAGCAGATACTAAGCAAATCCATGAATATAAAGTGACATCTAGTGGTTGTGGAGACTCATCACACTTAGAGTTATCACAAGATCCAAGGTCTGCACACTCAGTGGCACAGTACTAGGTCCGGCACTTGGGAGAGGACAGAAGTGGCTTTAAATCTGCCTCAGAAATCTTATTTGGGAGGGATGAAATTCATACACATGAAACAGAGAATACAAGATCACATAAACTCAATTGTAAGCTATGGGAGTAGGGGCAGGGTAGAGCCATCTAAAGGCAGGGGAGAGTTTAAACTCAGTTTGGGGGGTTGTTTGCATTGACCCCTCCCTTAAAAAAAAGACCTTGCTGAGGAATTAAGATAATTTAAGAGACTATAATTATCCCTTTAGTGATAATTTTTTTTTTTTTTGCTTTTTGGAGGGCAGTTGGGGCTAAGTGACTTGCCCAAGGTCACACAGCTAGTTTGTGTGTCAAGTGTCTGAGGCTGGATTTGAACTCAGGTCCTCCTGACTCCAGGGCTGGTGCTCTATTCACTGTGCCACCTAGCTGCCCCTAGTGATAATTCTTTAAATAAGTATTAGCATCTCACTCAATGGCCTTTCAAGGGAAAGAAAAGAGCTTATGCCTGCTAATTTTGAAAAGCACTATAACCTGAAACAGCATTGAGAGCATTTCCCATTTGCACAGATGTACAAATGACTGTCTCAGACACAGTAAAAGGCAGGTGTCTCAGTGGCTGATCTAGATTTGAGAAGTAATTCACCAGGATTAGATAGGTATGGCTAGATTGGACACCTGGTTTTGAGATCCTTTCCCAGAAAGGAAGGAAAAGAGAAAAGGAAAGAAAGTAAATTGGACTTTTTTTTTAATGGACCATATTGTTTTCTCTAGTCAACGTCGTAGATTTGGGGAGCTCAGTAGGTTCCTAGGGCATATGAAGTCTCAGCTAGTACACATAGTTAAAACCTATAAAGGCTTTAACAACCCAGGCTGCTGTTTCCATAGAAACAGATGTGGGACTAGGGAGATGAGAGGGAGCTTTCAAAGTAAGTACATTTTCAAATATTAAAAACAAAAGTCTTCCAACTTTAACCTTGGAGTTCTTGGTCACAAACAATGCTATTCTTTACGGCAAAATTCTTCTACAAACTCACAATCAAATAAAGTGTCTGAATTATGATTTAACATTCCAACACCAAGGCATCTAGTTTGTACTTACCGGATGTTCAGACATGACAGCATGGCCGTGGTGCCCCCACCAAACACCCACACAGTAAAAAATACAATCAGGAGTGTCGTGCTGAACATCATCTGTCTGGCATAGGTGGCAGTGTCCCGAATGGCCAAAGCAAAGGCCATGGCACCACGAAGGCCTGAAAGGAAACAAAGGATTATTTTATGCTATTAACCCCTCAACCATGGGAGCTACAAGAAATCCACAGAAGCAAAAGGATTTTGGGGAAGTGGGAAGCAACAGAAAGTGACCGTTCCCTCCCCCAAGTACACAATATTGATTATCATTCATCTTCATCCTCCTCACCTCATCTTCCAAGTCCTCTTCTCCCATTTTCTACCTCACAATGCCAAGTAAAACATTCTAGGGGCAGTTAGTGTCGAAGTACGGTGGAGTCTGGTTACACTAGGTCAATGACATTACTGCCAAACCACACTCCTTACGACAAAGTTATATACTGTAGAATTATATTCCCACTGCCCCAAACCCAGTAGAATGAAAGATCTTTGTAAACAGGGACTGGTTCATTGTCTTTGTAGCCACAGTACCTGGACCAGCGCTCTGCAAAAAGGAGGCATTTAATGAATGCTTGTTGAATGTCATCCAACTGAACTAGGGATTGAGGGTTAAAATGAAGAAAAATAATGGTAGAGAAAAGGGGCATAATTCACCACAAAATAACATCAATTGATTGACTGTTATAAAGTGTCTACTAGGTGTTGGGCACTGTGCTAAGGTCTGGAGATAACAAAAAAAAAAAAAGGCAAAGACAGTCCCTGCCCTCAAGGAGTTTACAATCTTAACAGATATTTCACCATAAAATTCTAACTTCAATACCAAAAATACATGAAGGTGCTATGATTTCATCAGTGTGAGGAATTTTTCACACCGCTGCCTGCAACAGTAGACAGCAATCCATCAGAGGCAAGACTGGAATGCAGGGCTTCCCGACTCCTATCCACTACACCACAGCTGCCTTGATCATCACTTTAATAATTCAAAGGATTTGATGTCACCAGCAGCCATTTCCACTTAGACGATCATTTCATATTCTATGTGGTGGCTTGGGGAGGAAAACAAGAAGACAATCACATACTTACCAGCAAACATCATCATATGTTGAAAATTTGATCCAATCTTATTTCTTCTGCCCAAATTAAGCAAAAAGGACAAGGGATAAATATTGGCAGCTCTGCCCAAGAAAATGGCGAGCTAAGCACATTAACATGTTAAGGATCAATTTCTTCAATTTGTTTAAACTTATTTGTTAAAATGATGCTAATGGTGATGGGACAAAGTCTGAGGCATTGAACTCAAATTCTAAAGCAAGATAAATTATTAAAAGGGACAGTTTGGGTACACCTGGAAGCAGGTAATCACTAAACCCCAGGATGGTTACACTGAGAACGAATCACTCTAGAGTCTAGAGTCTAGACTAACCTTATTTCCTTTTTTGACAGGATTATCAGACCAAGAGAAGGCTGTAGCTACAGCTGAATTTCAGCAACGCACTGGATGAGATCTTTTATGATATCCTTGCAGAGGAGATGGTTAGACGTGGCCTGAATGACGGTACAGTTAGGTGGGTTCAGAATTGGTTGACTGACCAGAACCAAGAAGTCTTTCGGATTAATAGAGCAAAGACAACTAGAAGGAAGTCTCAGTCTGGGGCTCTGTTTTGTTCGGCATCATCAATGATTTGGATAAAAGGAAAAGACAGCATCTTTATAGAATCTGTAAATGAGCCACAGCCGAGAAAGATAGTTAATATACTGAGATCCAAAAAGATCAACAGGTCGAAATCATGGGCTGAATGAAGCTAAGAAGATGAATTTAAACAGTGCTTGCTGTTTTGTCCTTTTCAAAGAGGACGAATGACACCATGGGTGATGTCTTGAATTGTGCATGAATCGGATTGAAGTGAGGCAGAATTGCACAAAGATGTCAGCCTGTCTCTCTTCCTGAGTCACTGAAGTCTAGTGACAAAATTCAAGACAACTGGCAATAGCCCTACATGCAATGGATGACGCTGATATCTTTCATGTCTAACCAAGCTCTAAAGCACTCCACAACTCCAGCTTCAGCCACCTTCATGGCCATTAGAATAAATTGTTCTCTTCCACCCATTTTGCTGGGGAAGTCCTCATATGTTTGGGGTAAGCACTCCTCCCTGCCCCCCCAACTTAACACCTGGGTTAAAAGAAAAACCAACGGTACAAAAATTAGACAGGGGGCATGCCTGGAAGGTGGTTCTAGGAGGTTCTACTGAACTGAAAGCTCCATGTGAGCTAGCAATGTGATACCATGGCTAAGAATTGATTGCTTTTTTTTTTACCATATGTATTATGAAATAGTTTTTATTTCAGAGTGTGTTCATACCAGAACAGATATTCAAATTAAATTTTTTATTTGCCATTTTTGTTAGCAAAAAAGTTTGATTACAAAGCAAGACAGTATTATCGATACTTCAATTATTCCCCTAGGTGCCTTGTCAAAGTTATAACAGAGATTCTGCACCCTTTGGATACACAGGACAGGCCTTTTCTGATGCTGTTTGGTCTTCACTTTTCATCTTAAAAGTAGATTAATAAATTTTACGCCTAGGAAACATCTGACAAGGGAGCAACATATCCCCTATGTTAATTAGTTGTAAAAATTGTTTGAGTGATGCTAATTAAGAATCAGGATGCTATTATTTGTTAACGAAATCAATGAACAATCATTTATTAAGTGCCTACTTTGTGCCAGGCATCCTATAATTTGTTTTCTTGAGATTAGTTTCCCAGTTTACTTGCAGGGAAATGTTTTTTGGCTTGGTGGAATTATAGTAATCTTGATAAAAAGGGAATTTATCATTTAATTAAAAAGGATAACAGTTCACAATTATATGGTTTAAAAATGCTTTTCTCATCACCCTGTAAGATAGGTGGCAGATAAAGAAAATGCGGTTCAGAGACTTGGAAAAGTGGCTTGCCAAAGGCCACACAGCTAATACGTATCAGTGCTGGGACTCAAAACTTGGTTGTCTGACTCTGAGGCTGGCCCAGCTTTCTAGAACACTACAATGTTTTGAAAAATATGGAGTTAAGAATAATCCTGCTGCTCTGGTCAGCCCACAGCTAGGAATCATGAGTTCAGTGCCAGGCACCCCTGCATTTGAGGTAGGACAAAGACAACCTGTGTATCCAAAGGAGGCCAGCCAGCGTGATGATGAGAGATCAGATGAAAGAAGCTAGACCATGATGACAGCATTCAAATGGACGAAGAGTTCTGATCCTTCCTGAATGTGAGACTTGTCTTGCTTGGCCCCAGAGAGCAAAACCAGGACCAATGTAGGTAAGTCATAGAAGGAGATTTTGAATCAACACGGAAAAAAACCTTCCTAACAATTACAGCAAGAAGAGGCTGCCTTGGGGGCTGGAACAGCAAGCTCCCTTTCACTGGAGGGTGGATGCCCAGCTAGTGAGGACATTGTTCTAGAAGCAGGGCATGGCATGGCATGGCTTTTAAGGCCCCTTCCAACGTTAAAAATTCAAACTCTACAAACTTTCTGACTGTCAATCACCTACTGAAAATTCACTAGAAGATAAATAAAAATCTATTTTAAAAGAATTATACTAAAAAAAAGTCTAAGGGAATACCAAAATCGACTCATTTTACTTGACAATTTTGGCAGAAAGAAAGTTTTTCCCTGTCCCATTTGTTAGGCATTGACCTCTATTTCCTCTTAACTGTCCCTTCCTCAGGATATAGAACAGGGAACCTTAATTACCTTGCCCTTTTAAGATCCGGAGTGGCCCTGATCCAAATGTAGCCCGCTTGTCTGGCTGCTAAGAAAGGGCTTACGTGCGAGCGGATGAAGTTTAGCTACAAGAGCATTTTCACATCTTTTCTGAAGACCCAAGGAACACAGAGCTCAAATGAGAGGAAACGATATTTGACAATTCCACCTTGTTTTCATAGATTAATTACAGAATTGTCTTTGTCACTCTGCTATGCAGGAAAAGTGCACAGAGAAAAGTTGAAGAGGCCATGGGAAAAACAAAGCTTGGGGCCCAGATGGGCCAACACAAAGGCCCAAGTAAACACTTTTATGATCATCAAGGGACAACCTGCCACCTCTGAACAGAAGGGATTTTTTTCAGATTTTTCTCATTTCTAGCTTGGTTACCTGCTTTTGCATCATTCAGCTTTTCTCACTGACTGGAAACATTTATTTAGTGGGCTTCTTGCCCAGTCTTTACTCTTCCTTGGTAATCGATCACCTGTTTTATGACTGAAACTGCATTTCTGGAACAAGAGAAGTCCCTTCTTTACCTCCTTCACTACACATGGCTAGCAAAGAAAACTCCTGTCTTGCTGCTGTGGGTGAGGCCCTTCTTCATGCTGCATACCCTACTACCTTCAGACACATTGTCATTGTCTGTGATGCCCCCATACCCCCGGATCTCATCTAGTGCCCTATAAGGGAAGAGAAGAGGGAGAAAGCTGAGGAAAGAAGTAGGCTGGGAAGCAATGAAGACACGTGCCAGGCACTGCATTGGGTGAACCCCATCCTATTCCTATCTCTACAGGACAACTGCAGTCCCTCTTTGCTCTACCCATCTGGCTGCCACTATTCTCATCGGATCAACTACTCTCTTCCCAATCCCCCAAGGTGAGAGGAATGAAGAGTAGGGGAAGAATCGAACTGCTGATCACCATCCCTCCAGCCCCTATCCCTCATCCAAATTTGCCAACTAAGTGGCAATGTGCACTCTTTTCTTTTTGGTTATTTGTTGAAATGCAGTGAATTTTTGGCTGAATATATGCTTTAGGAATCAATATCTCTTTGAACAAATTTGAGAACAAGGGGGTGGAAATAGGAATTCCTACTATTTTTGGCCTGAGGAAACTGTACATACATATATTGTAAATGCAATCTTGTGCCCTCCCCAATCCAAATCAGTGCAATTGCAAAATGTTCTCCCAATCTCACCAGACTAGCAAGGATACAAAAGCACCCACCACGAAAGTCGGGTTAAAGACATGGTTCTGGAAAGTGAAGAGTGTCAGTCCCATGTACGAAAAGATGAAATTTTCCGCCAAGAAATTGAGAAGCTCAAACAACTAAAAAAAAAAATGGTTTTAGAAATGTTTTCTAGGGAAGATATACAGTTATATTATCTTCAACTATGCTTGAATAATATAAGACAAGTGCTCATTTGCATATCCTAAAAACTGAGAAAAGACCATCAAGCATGTGGTCTTTTCTTCAACCCACTTCAAACCTCCCAAATTCCCAGGAGTCATCTCCACTCTTTCCAGCTTCCCAATTTCTGCCAACCAATGGCATCATCAACCTCTTAGTCATCTTTGGATCATCCTTACAGAACTCAGCTGGGCAAAGGAGAAGGAAGGAGAAGAGTTTTCCACTTCCCTCTTGGAAAGTGTCTTTTGACTCTTCCTCATAATTGTTGCTATCATCTGAGTGTAGACCAGGGGTGAGGAACCTGTGGCCTTCCAAATCCTTAAGTACAAGCTTTTGACTGAACCTAAATTTTACAGAATCCAAATTTTACAGTTGGTTTCTCACCATCCTGGGAGCCAGGCATTGTAAGAGGTAGAATGCTCATTTTATGGATGAGGAATTTGAGGCTCCAAGACATTAGGGACATGGGCAAAAATCATTTGCCCATGATTTCCTAGCTACTAAGTGTCAGAGAGAGGTGGGAATTGAACCCAGGTTCAAATTGCTTCCAAAGTTAGTACTAAAAAGGTTCTGCCATGTTGCCTCAGGATCAAGGTACAAAGTTCATTACCACATAACCACATTTGGCCCAGGGATACAGCCTATACTAGTGTCCAGTGGTATTATCACTTATGTACACCTTGTCTCCAGTGAGATGATTATCTCCCTGAAGGGTGGGAAGGGAAGCAATCACAGTTTAGGCTACTTTGTATTGTCCACACTGGCTAATGTATATTTGCCGAGTGACTAAATTTAAAGCTTTCTGAGGAAGGCTCCATCCTCTACCTTTTTTGATAAGGCACTGAAGGAACAGGGCTGGGCTGACACTTTTTAAAGCACTGTTCCCAAGTGTGGGTCTTCCACTTGTGCTCACTGTTCCAAAGATATCATCATGGTCTTTCTTGTCCTGTCATTCACCACTCTTTCCCTCCCCCTCCCCCCATCTTACCATCCTTCAAGGTCCAGCTCAAGTTCTCCCCCTGAAACATCCATACTACCATGAGCTTTGACTTCTATGAAGGCCTATTACCACACATCATCATTATCGGACAATCAGGATCACACAGTTTGACTGCATGAGTCTTTTCTCACTACCTAGGCTATATGAAAAGAACTCTCCTCTCTCTCCCTTTCTACTCTTCTCTACCCCTCTTTCCCTCTATCTCTTTTCTTCTCTGTTTCTGCCCCACCTTTCTGTCTCTCCCTCTCTCCATTTCTCTCCTCTCCCTTCATTCATCTCTTTGCTTCTCCCTGTGTCTCTCTCCCTCTATTTCTGCCCCTCTCTTTGTCTCTCCCCCATTTCTCTCCCTCCTTCCTCCCTCCATCTCCCAGTTTCTTTCTTTCACATCTACCCACTGTGCCTAGCAAAATGCTGGCCTCACAGGTGAACTAAATTAATCTGTAAAAAGGAGGAACCCAGGTTTAAAAAAAACAAAACGCTTTATTAAAAGTACTTTGTCTCTGAGTTGAAAGGAAAACCAGTGTCTCTTGGAGCCATGATCTCAATTCCTTAACAAGAAAAATGTCTTTGCTGCTGCTTCACTAATGGCCCTAATCACTTAAGCAGCCTGAGAACACTTACTCTCTCCACACGGCTGTAATCAAGTACAAATTTGTATCTGGCACATTTTTCATCCATTGCCCTCCCTCCCTCATTAGCCTGCAAATTGGAGGACCCGGGCTCTGCCTGATCCCCACAGATACCCTGCTCGTAGACTCATTCAAGACACTTTTGTGGGGGCTGCTCTATCACTGCTGGAGCCCCCTCCTGTTCCCAAGGCTGTAGCATCCCTGCAGATGTCAGCGATGAGACAACAACGAAGAGGGGAGGCAAGTTAGTCTTTCCTGGCCCTCCCAGAAGCAGCTCCTTTCAACTTGCTCAGAGCTGCTCCAGATGGAGGACTGTGAAGGAGCCAGGGAGGCTCACGGTCCTGTCCACCCTGACCCCACTCACCCCAGGGAGTGACTGTTAGGGGTCAGGCCAGATTGGGCCAACAAGATTTAGGCCACGGAGGGGATTTGGGCAACCAATCCAAAAACTGCTGCTTGGCAAGGAAGCAAAAAATTCTGAGGCAAGTTCCAAGGTCTTTCTTACCTGCTTGGTTCTATGCTGTGAATCCGGCGACAAGTTGTTGTATGTATAATGCGCTTGTGTGATGCCACAAAACAAGACTGCGACTACACCTGCAGGGAGGACAAAGTCCAGATTTAGCTAAGAAACTCCTACTAGCAAAAAGGAACTTCCTAACTTTTTAATGGTTAGTTCCCTTAATTCAGCAACCCTCTCATGGTTTCATGTGAAAAGTGATTTTACTTTCTTTCTTTCTTTCTTTTTTTTTTTTTTTGGCTTTTTGGAGGGGGAAAGGTAGGGCAACTGGGGTTAAGTGACTTGCCCAAGGTCACATAGCTAGTAAGTGTCTGAGGTTGCATTTGAACTCAGGTCCTCCTGACTCCAGGGCCAGTGCTCTACTCACTGAGCCACCTAGCCACCCCATTTTATTTTCTAAAGCAAAAATAGGAGGAAAAACCCACAATCTTGAGAAATGTGCTTTTGTACTTGGTGAAGGGTTCACTCTTCCTTCCCTCCTTCTTTTGTGGAAAGGGAGGGAAAAGGATGGGGGAGAAGGAAGGGAGAACAGTCAGCCTAGCCATTTCCTCCCAATGTTTAAAATCACAAAGGTAATGTGACCTACCAGTGAAACCCCAGGCTTCAGCCAGAAGGAAAGTACTCCAGGACATCAAGAAGAACAGGCCTGTTTCCAGCAAGTGGAACTCTCGTAGCTTGGTGAACTTGGTCACGTAAGACTGTTAAGGTTGGTCTCAAATGAGGAAATGCACCTTAACTTCAGTATGAAAAATTGGCAAATTCCTATTCAATGCTCAGACACTTTCTCTACCCTCCCCCAATGTTACTAAAACAAAATCTAATTAATGTATGCAAAAAAAAATTTTTTTTAAACCCAAAACACAAAAAATGTTGTTTCTGGGTCTCAATCAAAGCTTCTTAACCTGGGAGTCAGTGAAGTATAAAAAAAATTTTTTTTTTTTTGATCACTATATTTCAATATACTGGGTTTCCTTGGTAAATTTTTTTTTTTTTGCTTTTTGGAGGACAGTTGGGGTTAAGTGACTTGCCCAAAGTCACACGGCTAGTTAGTGTGTCAAGTGTCTGAGGCCGAATTTGAACTCAGGTCCTCCTGACTCCAGGGCCGGTGCTCTACTCACTGCGCCACCTAGCCGCTCCGCCTTGGTAATTTTTAAAAATAGGATTTTGAAAAAAGGTCCAAAGGCTTCTCCAAGGGGTCCAGGATACCAAAGGTTAGGAAGCCAAGGGATAAGGAAACCCCTAACTTCACAGAGAGAGGGACTTGTAGCCTCTTCTTCATAAAGGAAGCTTACCATTGGCATACTGTTCCTAATCAATAAAAATGCTTTTTAGGCTTCTAGTTTCTCCTCCAAATATGGGAAGAAAAGGACAGAACATAGAGATGAGAGTAGCAGATCACAATAAACTATGACTGAGCTTTCTTACATATGTGTCAAGACAGTCTCCAAGCTAAAACTGAGTAGCTGTTATCAGCCTTGTGGATTTTCCAAAGCATTTTCACAGCTCATTTTATCCTACAACCACCAGGTGAAGTAGTTGAAGCATTGTACACATGGGGAAATCAAGGAACAGATTAAATGACTTGCCTCAAAAATGACTGCTTCTGGCTGGTTGCCCATCCAGCGAGGTACTTAAAATGGTTCTGTTTACTGACCTTCCAAGAGACAAAGAGTACCACCTCCCCCATAAAAGCAAACTTAAAGTATATTGGGCAATAAAGTATATATTTATAAGGAAGAAATCTTAAGCAAAGGATATAAATTATTAACAGAACTGAGATCCCAGCTACATGAATCTGGACAAGTCCCTTCCTTTCCCAGGGCCTTGGTCCCATGTGTGAAGTGAGAGGACTGGACACTATTATCTCTACAGTCAGAGCACTGGGCCTGGAATCAGGAAGACCTGAGTTCAAATCCAGCCTCAGACACTTCCTAAAGGGGTGACCCTGGGCAAGTAATTTAACCTGTCTGCCTCAATTTCCTTATCTATAAAATGGGGATAATAATAGCACCTACATTACAAAGTTGTGAGGATCACAAGATAATCTTTGTAAAGTGTTTAGCTCAGAGCCTGGCACACAGCAGTCACTTACTAAATGCTTATTCCATCTCTTTCTCTCCCCCCACCCCCTCAGTCTAATATTCTAGGAGAAGATGAAACTATTCAGACTTCTTCTTACCCAAGCTACATATGCGGCCTACTAGACACCACAGCCTGACATTTCCTGCTTTTCTCATTAACCAAAGTGCCAAAGAGTTACAGCCCACTCTGGTGGGAAAGAACCAACAGCATTTTAAGACAGAAAATATTGTGATCATAGTATATACATTCACATCAATTTGTTCTATAACCTTACAAAAGGGATTGGGGTGGAAATGTACCAAATTCACCTTTTGCTATAAAAGTCACATCTATATGATACAAAAACTATAAAACCTTTTCACTGGTGCATAATTGGTCAAAGGAAAAAAAAGCAACTGGTAAAATTCAGCACTCATAAGACAATGCCACACAATGCCTGTATTTCAAACTCCAAAGAAACAAAGATGGATACCAAAGCACCTTCCTAAGAGACCAATGAAAGGATATCAAAGCCGTGACCACTCCTGTGGCAGCTCCCATGGCAAAGGAACCACTGAAAATTCCCAGGAAGATTCCAATAGACTTAAACATGGCTGTCACGTCAAATGTGTGGCTATTGTCTCCAGCTGGCTGGTATGCCACGATGGAACTAAGAAAGGGAGAGAGACCTTGCTTATTTTTTAAAAGGTGAAGAAAGAGACTTTGCAATTCTAATATGAAAAGGAATGATCAGGATGGGGGCTGGCTGGATATTTGGCTTTGAATCACTGAAATAAGAGCAAAGACTACCCGCCCCAACCTCCATGTGCATACAAGAAAAACTTCAACTCTTGGCTTAAATGTCAATTTCAGTTATAGATTTAAAAAAACATACTGTTGTATTATGTATGAAAACTGGATGAAGCCTTTAGCTCTCTCTCCTTCCAGCCTCTAGAGTCAGTTATCTGAACACGGAGCAGGGAAGAAAGTTCTGTTTGAACGCTCTTAGCATCTGAGTGCCTCACAATCCTACATACTAATGTGACCAAGATAATGAAAACTGGGCCCACTTATTCTGAGCAGAGGCATCAACACATCAACACTGCTCGAGATGCAAACCTGGTTTGCCTGAAGTACTTTTCAGCCATAAGAACCACCCCCAGAGCGACACAGGGGAATGAACATTTTGTAGAGAGGAAGACCCAGGGAGACTGCTCATTGAGCTCAAGCAGTTATAACAATCCACTTGTCAGCATCTCTAGTGAATCCATTTCTCCCCACCCCACTGGAATATTAACTACCCAAGTCACTTTTGTAATAGCCAAGCTCCACATTTAATGGGAAACCTTCCCTACCTCAACTTTCTAACCCAAATCGGTGTCGAAGAGGACTTTGGCAAAAACTCGTCCTTGGAAATAGACACAGATTTGAAAAGCAAACTAGGTCCCCAGTGACAAGGCTCTCTATTCCTAAATCAGGTTTGGATTCAGTTAATTAGTTACTAGAGGTATAAAAAAATCCTATAAGATCCAGATATTTAAGAAGGCACATCAGTGAAAGGTAAGTGAGGGGGTGGCCAGGGAATCCTCCAAACAGACAAAACACATGCTCCGTTTATCCTCCCTGTGGTTACTGCAATATGCTTCTTATTACAAGTATAAAAAACATGCTTAGTATATTGCAGAGACAAGACTCTCTTTATATCCACCCATTTAAGTCAACAAAATGTGCTTAAATCCAAACAAAACATACAAAAATTGAGGCAAATGGCAGTCGACGTTAAATTTCATACTCGGACTTAAAACTAAAAATGTAAACATGTGGGTGAAACATTTCAAAGTAATATAATAGTCTTTACCTTTAAGTAACTAATGTATGAAGAGTCTTTCTTTTTTAATGGCACAGGTCACTCTGCTACAAAGAGACACATTCATGATAACAGCATAGATAACAGCTGACCAGAGATAAGAGAAGCCTGCTTCTTCTCCCGAGGGTTATTTTCAGAGTAATGGCTCCAATAAAACACCTATAATTTGGCTTGAAAAGGTTGCTTTTCCTCAGCTTTCCCCTTGTCAAAGTATAGGTGATCAGAATGAATCATCCTGATCATCTATACACTCATTTCCAGGAACCCAAAACAAAATGTCACTGGAAAATGAAGATTAACCATGGGTTAAAAGCAGATGAAGGGCTTTCTTTTATTACAAAAGCTGGCCTCCAGACTGAAGTTTTAGTTTAGGTTTTCACCACCAAGCAGCACCTTATCTTACAGAGCAGAATTTGAGCCACCTGAAACCAAGTCTTTCTCAATGGCTTCCCTTACCTTTTCTTAATTAAAAAACCCAGGTCCAGGCCCTGTTCCCCTTCCTCCCATGCAGAGGACGCTGGTGATAGATGGGGCAAATCCATCTAAACTAGTGCTTGGCCCAAATTGGCCATCCCAGACTTGGGATTTTCTAACTATCCAAAAAGCAAATGAAGGGGGCTGCTAAAAGCTGTTAGCAAGCACTCTAACTGGTGATGCCCTGGGGCCAATGAAACCCTGACACGGTCTGTTTCTTACCTGCTTTGAGACGGGAATTCATTTACCCAACTGGGTTAAGACAATCATGCAGCCTCTCGAAAGGCAGTGGGGTGTGAGGCAAAGAGCACTAACTTATGGAGGCTTGAGTTTCTACCCTTCAAAGGTCAAGTGGCCACAGAATCTGCTCATCTATAAAATGGGGAGAACATTAGCACTACCTCCAGGGAGAGGGCCAAGGGGAGGAGGTGAGGTATGTGAAGAAAGCACCTTCTCAACCTAAGAGTGTTAAAGAAATTGAAGCTACTATTACAGCTGGTATTCTTCAAAGAGAGCATCTTCAGACACAGCCAGTCAATAATGACAAGTGACATTTAAAAAAAAATGTTCTTTGCAAATATTTGCATTTCTATGTCAAACCCCAAAGCTTTAGAGATAATCTTTTAAATCCAACTTTATAAAATATTATTTCTGACTTTAAATAGGAAAAAAAAGCCGAGAGCACATCTGAGTCAGAACTGAAGTGTTTTTCTTGTTCCCCCCCTTGACTCTCAAGCCCTGAGGCCAATGAGAGAGATAGACTGTTTGTCAGTGACATTTTCCAGGGGCACGGAAAACCAGGAAGTTAGCTCTCCCCTGTTCTCTTCACCTCTTTGAAGTCAGCATCAGTGAGCTGGGATATAGAAATGGTCCAGAAAACTGGAATCTTAACAGGACTGAAAGCTCCATGTGGACAGAGGCTAGGTGCTCATCTAAACTTCGTATCTCCCTCAGCAACTAGCACAGTGCTTTCCACCCACAGCAAGTCCTTTAATAAACATTTGTCGGGAGGAATATGTTGTTTTTAGCAACTCAGAGAACACCACAGCTAGAAGCCTTGTAATTCATTTTTCTTCCTCCCAATTAGTGCACAGTTTTGACTCTGCATCTATATTCACCAAAGGAATGAAATTGTTTAAATCTCTATAAGAAATTAGTCTTATGCTGTATTTCCTGAATTAACTATATATGAGCTGTGAGCAGCTGCAAAAATTCAGTGATGAGGATAAGAGATGGGGAAAAGGCTTTCCAGATCTATTTTCACTGAAATCTATCAGTCCAACTTATTGCCAAGTAAACCCAAATCTTAAGTGACAAAACTTAAGAGGAGGAAATGAAACCATTACAGGAGAGCCAATGCCCATTTGGTAGCAAGGCAAAAACAGCTATTTAGGATGGTTAAATTAGTTCTTCTATTATATCTAGAATGAGAAACCTGAGGAAGAACGAAAGGAAAAAAATAGAAGGGCCTTCTGCTCCATCCATTCTCTCACCCCCACATATGGAAAGAACAGGTCCAGAGTATCTTGGGGGACTTAATCGGTAGTAAAAGGAACTCAGTGTCCTGGAAGACCACAGAATTCCTAAGCTATCTGCCATGGGAGGAGGGAGGAGACCAATTGGCACAGAAACCATACTCTAGAAATTATAGCAATAGGAGGCAAGTTCGGTGATGTCTACATGTTTGTATTTTACTCAAAGTAATTCTGCAGCTGAGAAATACTTTGATTCAGATTACATTTGGTGTAGACAGGTGACTTTTGGCTCCTATGCCCTAATACTTCACATACAAAACCCAAGTTTTAAGAAAGAAAAACCCAACACACTTACGAAGACAGCACTATAGCAACAGCATCATTAAGGACACTCTCCCCAAAGAGAAGTGCGTAGAGTTCAACATCAACTTGAAGTTCATGGAATATGGCGAGAACGGTCACTGACAAAGACAAAAATTGTTTTTATGTTTTAAGAATGGTCATTATCTGTACGCGTGCCATAACCGATTTTCTTTATCTTAACAACTACTTGATTTTTATTCTTAGAAATTCACTTCTTATTTCACAAAAAATTCTAAGACAATTTATAACATAAATTTAGATGTGTGTCAACATTTCCTTTTATATTATTAGTTAAAAAACACCATTCCCTAGATTGCACACAACGAAAATTCCTTTTTCCATTTCCAAAGCAGCTTAAAATAAAAGGTTTGGGTTTTGTTAATACTCAAGAGAGATAAATAGCTAGACAGATAGACAAACAGTCCCCACTGTGGACTTTACCTTGTAGCTTGTTTTCTTTATAAGGCACCCATATATCAAGAACAATGCTTTACATGAACAACAGGGAAAAACAAAGACAAGGTTGGTTTTTCATTGGTGTCAAAATCTTCAACCAAGGATAATGGCCAGAATAACAGGTGGGCTGTTTACTATAACAAGAAGTTGACTCTACTGATTCATTACTGCTTTGGGGCAAGGGGGAGGGAAGCAGGAAAGAAGCAAGTCATCCACACTGAAAAAACTAGTTATATGGAAACCCTAGAGAAATAAGAGGAGACTGAAGCCATATGTATTATAACCTCCAATGCTGAGTCATGCACGGCCCACTTGCTGCATAAACCAAGGCTACCATGAAAGATTAATGTAGTCCGAAAATGCTAGTGCCTCTTGCAAAGGCAACTAAAATTGAGAAGCCAGCATTTTGAAAAGATGCAATTTCCCTTGTAAAGCATTTCAACTGGAAAGTACAGAAATCATAACAGCAAAGCAAAAGGATCCAAGAGTAACTTCCAGAATATTAAACAGTAACCTATAGCTCTCCTCTCTCGAGGTGAGCTGCTGCAACAGGACAAGGCTAAGCCCATGGTCTAAGGAAAAGACTGAGGAGAATGTCTGTCTAGTTCAAGGTAACATAAAGCTCCCTATCCAGAAGATTCAAGAAAAAAGGGTTTTGTTTGGGCCATCCAACTAGCTACCTTTTACAAGCAAAGTGAAAAAATAGGAGGTTGGAATGACGATGAGGTCAAACTGATCCCCTTGAATGAGTAATCTGGCTGCCTTGAGAATTTGAAAAGCACGGGCAATTCTCTTTCATTAAGGGAGGTCCTGCAATATAATAGCCTGCTGGCTCCTTTGAAGAACAACGAACCAAACCGCGGGCTGCAGAAAGCCATAAGGTTTGAGCCTCCCGGGTCAAGATAACTTTGTACTGACACCTGTACATATGAACATTAAGAAGAAAGCCCTGGAGGTCTGAAAGAAAATCATTTGAGCTCCATCTATAAATGCTAAATGATACCAACTGCTGGCCTCAAAACATATCCTGGCTGATTTTAATCCAAGGTCAGCTTATATCGGAAAAAGAACACATCTTCCTTCCTTTCACATACGACCCATACAGTTTCTCAGAGGTGACCTTAGGATTTACCACATACTGAGGCTTTAAGATAGTGAGACAGGTCATTCACAAGGTCAAAAGGCAAAGTGGAGGGGCGGTTAGGTGGCTCAGTGAATTAGAGCATCGGCTCTGGAATCAGGAGGACGTGAGTTCAAATCCAACCTCAGACACTTAATACTTACGAGCTGTGTGACCTCGGGCCAATCACTTAACCCCAATTTCCCCTATGAAAAGCAAAAAAAAAAAAAAAAAAAAAAAAAAAAAAGTGGAACAAGCCTCTTCCATCTGAGTGCAAAAGGTGCAAGAGAGCAAGCTTCTGACTGGAGCGGCCAAAGCCTCAGCCTTTTTGCTTCCTGCCTCCTTTAACCCTTTATGGAATGTACCTGTCCACCATACTTAGGCTAAAGGAGGAGAACTACAATCCTGCTCACTCTAATTAAATTGACCCTGCAATACTGGTGTTGAGTAGAGTGAACTGGAAAGGCACAAGGGAAGCAGTCCTCTCTGTATTAAACACCTCTGAGTAAGCATAAATCCAATCTTCGTAAAGCATTTTTTACCAGGCAAACAAAAGCCTCCCGACACAATTAAACTGTACCCAGTAGAGTTACAACCGTACCTGGTACAAATGTCTTGCAACCACCATTTCACATTCTTTGTCATTTGGAAATGCTAAAGCCAGAAGTTGCAATTGCAAAGATTTTTAAACGACTGCTCTCCTAGGAATGTCGAAGAACTGTTTAGATATTACCAATTTAATGAACATATTTAACCCAGTTCCCACTTTGAGGCAAAAAAGTCATGTACCACCGTGAATGGTACTAGATAAAAAAAATACTTTGAGTCTTAAATAGCATCCAATTTAATGGTCAATAAAGTACAAGTAAATCAGTGTGTGTGCTTAAGCCACAGAGAATCCCAGAGAGTGATTTTACTGCTTGGATTGAGAAAACCTACAAGAAAAAGTGAAACATATAAGACACACTGCAAAAAAGGAAACTAGACGCAGAATGCTGCTCCTAGAAGGCATACCTGGATCAGTTGCAGACACGATGGCACCAAACAATAAGCAGTCAGTGAAGTAGAAGTCGCCGCCAAGCTGTCCTGTTACTTTCATCAGGGTTACACAGCCATACATAATTGACCTGTCCGGTAAAAATATTTACAACTCAGATGCATACAAACTGCTGCTTGATGAGACAATAATGAGAAAGGCAAGGGGAAACCTAGATGAGTATCTTTGGATCTCAATGCTGAAAGCATGTTATTGCTAGAACATGGAAGCAATGTCCAGTCATTTGAGAAATCTGAGCGAATGTATAATTTAAAACAATGCACCACAAACATTTCTAGAAGCAATCAGAGATATGATACCCTACAAGCCACATATGCAAGCATATACAAACAAGTGTACATGTGTGCATATGGTACATATAGATAGATCTTGAAATCCAGTTTTCAGGGTTAACTATCTCAGGCTACAAATACTTACCCTATCACAAAGCAAGAAATGGCTGTCCCAAGAAAAGCATATGCTAGGATCGATCCAAGGTTTCGGAAGAAATGTCTCTAAAAAAACAAGGTCTTTGGTTACTCAATCTGACCAATATTTATAGGATACATACCAACTGGCTAACAACAAAAACTCGGGATTCAGGAGTTAATATACCACACATTACGTGCATGTTAAAAGGTGTAAGTCTAAAATAGGCAACGATGTGGTGGTCTGAACAGGAAAATATAACAAAAAGAAAAAGATAAGAAGGAGTTGTAGAAAAGCCTGCTGTTAAGGAGATTTCCAAGCACATGTGCACAGGAAAGTCAACTGAATTCAAAAAGCACTTAGTAAGCACCCACTGTGTACCATGCAAGTGTAAAAGCACCTACCCGTTTCAGACTGTATCCTGCATAAAATATAATCGGAGGAAGTAATATATTGAAAAATACTTCAGGATCAAATGTTACCTGTTTAAAAAGGGGAAAAAAAGATTTTGAGTTCTTCCAAATGAAAATATTTTGTAAGACCTCATACTAGACCATTCTGTAAATTATTAGAGCGCTAAATGTAAAGCTTCTATTAAATGCTAAGAATGTTACTACAATTTACTGTATTGCCACTTCCTCATTAAAACGAATAAAATTCAACAGAGGGAAACTAAGGAGTACAATGTTGGCTGGTCTCCAACAGAGAAGACTCGAGAAGACACTGAGTTCAAAGGAACACTCTGACAAGCACTCAATGCAGTCTTCTTAATTATTTTGCTGACCAAAGGGCAGAAGACGGGAGAAGTCAAGAGAAACAGGGCGGGTAGGGATGGGGGGTAGGAAGGAGAAGGGAACAACCCCAGCAAATGTGTTGTAGAAAAGCTAGGGGCAAGGGCAAGTGGCCAAGGTGGGAATGGTAAATGGAGGCAGAGGCAAGCAACTTCTAGAGTGTATGTGTGCTCATGTTTATGTACATGGCGAGGAGGAGAAGAGGGAAGTGATAGGAGAGACTCAAGTCGGTCCCCAATAGAATCCATGCACTCAATACACTCAATGGGAACTGATGTGGTAGCACGTGTGCTGAAATAAGTGCTAGAAAGGTAGAAAGCACATCCTTTGGTCACATTTCCAGATGTGATTGCTTTGCCAGTCAGTTGTACTTAACTGTTTTCCTTTGTTCCAAGGGAAGGTTCAATGATGGAGGGAAGAAATATATCAGGAAATGAATGGTTTAAAAAAAGAACTGGATTTAAATCCTGGTTTGGGGCACTTACTAGCTATGTGATCCTGGGCAAGGGACTCCTTTAACATCTCTGAGCCTCAGTTTCCTCATTTGAAAAATGGGGCTAATATTCACATACTATCTACCTCATAGGGTAGTTGGGAGGAGAGTTCTTTGACAAACTGTCAAGGAATTATTATTTTTAAGCACTTTAAAGCATTGTAACAATTGAATACAAGAAAGATTAAGGCAGGAAAGCAGGTTAGAAATATTTGGAACACTGGTCAAAATGGAAAACTTAATGAGTTAGGCCTTAATCAGAAAATGAAATTTCCCCAAGCATTATAGTTAATTGACACTTTAAGAGTCCACTGAGTCTTTTCTAGTGTGTTAAAGATATTAGTTATTTTTTTCCCTTCTGCATCACTTTGCTGCTAGAATTAAAAAAAAAGTTCCAAATAGAATGACTAGAAGCTTACCTTCCTAAGCATTTCATTATCTTGAACGTTATTGAGTTCATGGGAACTGATCTCTCCTTTCAGTGTATATTCATAAAATTTTCCACTAACATTCACTAATAAGGTAGCCGGACTTGTCTGCATTTGACAGCTTAATGTCACATTATTAACATCACTCGGAACATGAACGCCATATCGAAGAACCAAGCCCACCAAAAGCCCTGGAATTTGAAAAGAGAGAATGCTGTAAGCTCCTTGTGGGCATCAACCGGTTCCTTAAATCCCCTAAAAACTTCATTGGTTTTCAACACACACAAAATAACTCAATGATGTTAGCCAAGTCTAAGCTTCCTAGAGTCAGTACTCAGATTGAAATACAAACATGTTTGAAATTACTGCTCAATTCCCAAGTCGGAGAACCTGACATCCTCACAAGCAGGGGATGGACAGATGGGTAATTTTCCCCAGTGTAATATCACAGATCACTAACCCCAATATTTCCAGAGCAGCATATAAGTAATAGAGCAGGAAGATTACCTAATGAGAAAATATCTTACAAATCATCTTTTCATAGAATCCACTGCATGACTTCCCCATTTCATAGTGCAATCATATTAAAAATTAGTTTTCCACCTCCACCCATGATTCATTTGACAGGTCCCCCCTTCCTATACTTGTACATTTGTGGGCTTTTTTTCAGCCAAAATGTAGGAATTGACATTTATCCCTCTTAAATTTCATCCTATTGGTTTCAGTTCATTGTTCCAGTCTGCAGAAGGAGAAATCAAGATTCAGATGCCCATGATGAGACATCTTATCACTCCGACATCAATCACAGCCAAAGCAGATTACATTTTATAGTCTTTTAAAAAACACACAAAGCCCCTTGATCTGCTCATTTCTTTTAAGGCTGCTGGATTAGACCTCACAGTCTCACAAGGCACAGAACATAGTCAGAAAAAGAGGCACAATTCCTCATCTCTGTTGCCCTCTGAACAATCTTTAATGAATCCTACCAAGTGACCCTCAGGTTGCCTGAAGCTTAAGGCAAAGGGAAATATTCTTCCCCTGCCTTCAATCCTTTATATTACTATTTATGAGCAAAGTAACATTCCTTATCATAGTGGAAGATCAACTTCAGGTTCAACTTAGCTTAGCAATTTTTGGCTAACTGTGACGATGTTAAATTCTTTAAGAAACCTAGATAGTTGAACAAAATACTCAGCCTTAGATTTCTAGGGTGTAATATGGACAATCAACTAACCACATTTTGTTTCTATAAACTCTAGTTTTCACACACAAAAAAACCCTTACTTTTTCAGGAGAAAAGCAAAGAGTTAAAGGGTCCCTTAAATAGTATTTCTAGGATTCAAATAGAAAAACTGACTCAAAGCTAGGGAAAAAAAAATCAGTGGGTTCAGTCTTAAAGGTTGGAGGGTGGACATGAAGAGAATTAAAGTGTCAGTAAGTTAAGATGATAGGAGAGATGCAAGAAAAACTGGGAAAGATACTCAATTGGATTAAAAGAAAAACCCAAACCAAGCTTACTCTGTGCAGCACTGAGAATCTGAAGGCTTTTTGCAACCTCTCATCCAAGCTCACACTAACCCTTTAGACTGAGAAGTAGACAAATATCACTAATCCCTCATTTTACATACTGAGAAACCTTGAGAGGTTAGGGAATAATCAAAGAAAAACAACTGTCCATGGGGGAATAGTCAGTGGAGAGCCCTACCACGTTTGACACGGACTCCTGTCCCTAGCCCAGACTGGAAATTGACCCCCATCTTTTAAGGCCTTTTTAAGGACTAAGTGGCACCCCAGGGAGCCTTTCCTGAACCTGCCAACACTCTGGTCCTCTCCAATGCACTTCAATACAAATTAAGATGCTCTTTTTTACCTGCCTTCCATCCCCCTAAACTTTAAAAGGGTAAAAACCTAACCCTAGTCCTTCTTTCTCTCCTCCAGCTTTGAGTAATGCTTGTTGATGAAAATTGAATTAATGTTCTTACAGTAGGCAACACAAGAGGAAAAATGGCCCCCTCCCAAAACAGAGAGAGGAACAGAAGTCCTTTCCTTGCTTCTTACTGACTCTATGTCCTCAGCAAATGCAATTATTAATCCTTTCAACTGAAATTCTCCAGCTCTGTGGAGAATTTATCCATTTAGCAAAAGGTTAACAGTGACCCACCTGTTTTTTTAATGCAACATTTTAAAACAATCAAGAGAAAGATTTTATGCTTCCAACATACAACTGAGCATTTATAAGCATTCCTTCCACCCTATAACCTAGGAAAATCCAGTCCTCCTAGGAAGGAAGAATTTGGCATATTGAACTTTATGTCACTGATATTTTTGTGTGTGTCTTTATTTTGTCCTGTTAACTGGACTATAAACTGTCTTACAGTTTTTGGTTATTTCCCCTGTCTAGCACAGTGTAGGTACCCAATAAATGCTAATAATAATAATGGAGATTGAGCATTATAGCATGATGCACAAACCCATGTATCTCAAAGATCATTTACTTGGATAAAAAGATTAAAAGTGAAGAAATACAAAATATGCGACATTCAATTTTATCCAAAAGCTAGGGAACATGGTAAACAGAGACTAAAAAAAAATCCCAGACTGTACAATTTCTAATGCTTCATTACGTGACATTCACGCATCAGAGCCTGTAGTGGGATTAGGCCCCTCAGTTTTCCTTATAAAGAAAAAGAGATGCAAAAGTTAGCCAAGTTTCCAAAACTACAGATGAGCTTCAATCTAAGAAAATCATTACCTTACAAGTGAAAATGACTAAGGGTGTGTGCTTTTTCTGAAACTCACAGAGAACCACCTTTTCTTATCCTCCTTGAGATACATACTCAGAGGTAAACATTTCATGAATGGAGTGGCTCTTTGGGAGCCAAAGTCTTCAACTGACTGCGAGTCTGAGGCAAAGGGGCAAATATTAGTGGGCTCCCTGCCACAGCCACAAGTGAGGAAAAAAAAACCAATCTCACCTGTATGCTGTGTAGAAGGAGTTATTTGTCGACAAAGATTTCTTCAGACATAAACAAAGACACATAAACACAGTGATCACTCAGTGGAGTCGTCTTTGATTAAGACAGTCGGCAATACCTCTCTAGAGGCCCTAGTTTAGGAATGAGATGGATGTTTCTCCCAAGGGGGCCATCTGCCAATACTTCCCTCCTTACCATTTAAACAAAAAGAAAAAAAGGAACGAAAAAAAGACAGACTAGAAAGCCATTAAAACCAATGGCAAAGGGTTAATAATCTCATGACTGCAGATGTGTAGTGTTTATAATTAGTTTTAGATTAACCGTCTCTAGATCGCTATGTAGTAACAACCGTCCTGGGAAAACTTTTAACTCTTTCGTTAGCTGACTTGGGACAACCAGAACCTCCGGCGTGGGATTCTAACAAATTCATACTAGGATGCAGCCAACAGGTTGTTAAGGAAACACAGCTAAATGTTATGGATCAACAGATCGGGTCCCCTAGGTCCCGTAGCTTTACGTTTGACCACACCGGGAGAGAGAAAAGATGTGCCCTTCGGCCGCCGCGAGTGGGTGCGAGAAGACAAGTAGAGGTCCAACCAGTTTTTCGCTGAACACCAAAAATTGACAAGGGGACCCCTCCAGCCCAGGTCTCCTCACAGGCAGGGAAGCCCGATTCAATTTCAAAGAGGCTAAGAGAGAGGCGCGTCTCCCCACCCCACCCGCTTCCCCCGTTGGCCAGTCTTCCTCCCTGGTGTCCCCAAGAAGCTGCGGTCCCGGGACGGTCCCGGGTCGAGGGGTGGGTCCCTTTCCTCAACGGGAAGGCGAAGCATGCAAGGGAGAGCAAAGGGCGCGAGGGGAGAGCAAAGGGCAGGGTGGGGGGCGAAGGGGTGGCACTTGCCGTAGATCATGGCCAGGCCAGTCTCGTGCAGGAAACGGGCCCGTCGGTGCTTGAAGAGCCATATGGTGAGGATGGTGAGGGTGAGGAGCAGGATGAAGATGAGCAGGTTCGCGCTGTCTTGCCGGTGGCTCGCCTCCGCCTGCTTCTCGGACACGATCTCCTCCTCCATGGTCCCTACGGCTCCGGCTCCACCACCGTCCTGGGCACCCGCCCAGCCACAAGCGCCAACAGCCAACAAGAGCCAGAGAAGCCGCCCGCGCGCAGGGCTGCGGGAGCCTGAGCTGCCGCTGCCGCTGCCGCGCACGGGAACCCTCCGCCAGGCGCTCAATGCCATGGTTCCCCCGAACCAGATGCCGTTTGTTGTCCCCGGCCACTCCCGAGGGCTCATGGGAAGGGGGGCGGAGACTCGGCAGAATCGGCCTAGCACAGGCTGGCCGAGCGACCGCCCACTCCTCGCGGCCAGAGCTCTTAAAGGGACCACCACGCCATCGGCCCCTCCAGCCAGTTGAGTGGGAGGAAGGTCATGTAATCCAGCCCCCTGCCTCTGGGAAGGGCAGCATCTCTCCAATAGGCGCTGTGCCCTATATTCCATGGATTAAGCATTCAGTGTTTGGGTACCAGTCAGGCAAGAGCCACAGTGATATCATTTCCCGTACAGACCCCACATACATGGAAAAGAGGCAGTGTGGGCCAATAGACACCACTTCTGGTTCTGGCCCGGCCTCCAACACTCCATATGACCTTGGACAAGTCCCTTCCTGTCTCTGGCTCTCCATTCCCTTCTCTGTAAGATGAGGACAAACAGGGAGATCATAGTGTCAGAGCTTGGAGGTCATCTAGTCCAACTGCCTCATTATACAAGGGGGGAAACTGAGACCTAGAGAAGGAAAGTTACTTGCTCAAGGTCACACACTTAGTAAATGCAAAAGGTACCATTATAACACATGTCCACTAAGTCCACAACCCTAAGATCCCTTCTAGCTCTTACAATCAAACAATATTAAAAAGATACATATACCACCCCCCACCACACACAAATATATGTTATTTCATTCAAAGAATTATGTTGGGAAGCTCAAGATCAATTTCATGAACCTTCCTAACAAGGAGTGCCAGCTTGGGAATAATCATAATAGATAAAACAGGATCTTAGGATCAACTGGAAGGTACCTTAGAGACCACGGAGTCCAATTCAAGTTCATTTTATAGATGAAGCAACTGAGGCATAGGGAGAAGTTATGAACTGCCCAGTGTCCCAGAGCTCATGAATATCTGAACCTAATTATTCCAGATTCCATGTCCTCTGCCATATCCATCATCCCACACTGCCTCTTCAGCATTAAATATAATGTCTCATTTGCTTGGAAGATAGTGGATTGGCCCTAATGGGAGGTCTTGGGGCAGAAATGGGATAAGCAGGTGGGTGACGAGGGAGGAAGGTAAAGAATCTAGAATTTAAAGTTTTAAAATCAAATGTTTAACATATATATGTATATATAATCATTATCATTATTTACATGCAACTGGGAAATAAGATATACAGGCACTGGGGTAGGGAGATCCATCCTGCCTTACTGGAAAGTCAGAAGGGAGATGGAGGAGGATATAGGAGAGAGAAGATTGGGGGAGGGGTATTCAGTGGGATCACTGTTTTGGGGTGGTAGGTAGGGGGAAGATGGGGAGAAAATTTGTAACTCAAAATCTTGTGGAAATGAATGATGTAAACTAAAAAAATAAACAAAAGTTAATAATAAAAAAGAAATGGGATAAGCAATTATTGGTGGATTCTTGTTTAGGCCCAGGTTGGGCTAGATGGTCTCTGAGGTCCCTTTGAAACTCTGAGATTCTCTGATCTGCTCAAGGTCACAATGAGAGTAAGTGATGGAACCAGGATTCAGAAAAGCTCTACATCTAGATTCTCTTTCCACTATATAGAGAGTTCTCTGCTAAAGGAGTAGAGGCAGCTAGGTGAGGCTGAAGTGGGGACAGGGTGAGGTCTAGAGTCAGGAGGACTTGTCTTTGTGAATTGAAATCCAGCCTCAGACATTTAATAACTGCATGACTCTGGTCAAGTCACTTAACTTTTGTTTGCCTTGGTTTACTCCTCTGTCAAATGAGTTGCTAAGGAAATCCCAAATGAGGGGCAGCTAGATGGCGCAGTGAATAGAGTGCCAGCCCAGGAGTCAGGAGGACTTGAGTTCAAATCTTGTTTCAGACACTTAATACTTACTAGCTGTGTGACCTTGGGCAAGTCACTTAACCCCAAATACCCTGCCTTCCCCCTCCAAAAAGACATACACACAAAAAAGAAAATCCCAAATGGAGTCACAAAGAGTCAGATGCAACTCAACAGCAACAACAATAATGAACATAGTTCCAAGACCTACAACAACCAAAGGAGTAAGCCCAAGTAAGTGCTAGTCTGAGGCCACAGGGTGGAGAAACCAATGAAGAAGTTCCAACTGAGATAGCAAGTTCCTAGAGGAACTGCTCCAAAGCAATGGGGACAGAGAGTACTGGAACAGACTAAAAAGAAGGAGGTTCCTTCAAAATGTAGTCTAATAGCAGAGAAGTAAGTTGGGAATGCTGAGTCACCTGGACCACCAGAAGTTCAAATGAGAAGTAGTTCAGAGAAGACAGAGCGTTCTACCTTAAGCACAGGCAGCTAGGGAGCAGCTAGGTTGGCTAGAGTCAGGAAGACCAAAGTCCAGATCCAGCCTCAGACATTTCCTACCTATGTGACCTTAGGCAAGTCACACAAATGTTGCCTGCCTCAGTTTCCCCAACTGTAAAACAGGATCAAATGGGATAATATACATAAAGAGCTTTGCAAATCTTAAAGCCCTATTTAATTTGTCAAGCACTTACTATGTGCAAGGCTCTGGGCTAAGCCCTGGGGATACACAGAGAAAAGTAAGCCAGTCCCTGCTCTCAGAAACTCACAGTCTAATGGACAGAAACAACACAGATTCAAATGCAAGTCGGATGAAAAATCCCATGGTCCTTAGGGTGCAGCAGCAGCACGAATGGAAATACTTCTCTAATGTCATTTCCACTGATAACGTATCAGTTTCTGCTGTTGAACCGTTTGATGGAGTCTAGGACTTTGGAGGCAAGAATGTTGCTTTCTGGGCCTTCAATATCTGTGTCTGTTATGTAGAAACTGCAGGGGCCATGGCCATGCTGCCTTCCACCACGATTGTTCCCCAGGATGGTAGACGAGGTCACTGAGCTGGAAGCACTGCTATTCCTAAGGTTCTTGGGTTCTGGACCCTATGGTTTCCCTATCAGACTATGAGGGGAGATGGCAGTCAAGGTGGTAGTGGAGGGTTTGACCTTCTTGTTTCTCCCTCAGGGGGCCTGGCTGCTTCAGCCAGACTGACCTCCCTGCCCTGTGTGGGACAATTCTTTGGCACTTAGTGGGGATGACTGGTCCCTTCTCTACAGAAAGTTACTTCCCAGGATAGTTGTTGAAGGCTGGGCTGGAAGCAAGGACGGTGGTCTGGGCTGGGGGTGGGGAGCAGGCTGCTACTCCCAGGACTCTTAAGCCTTCTGTTGGTGACATTTAGCAGCTGTTGCTGTTGATGAAGAGGGAGGTGGGCCCCTCTATAATACATTTCTCCCTTCAATAGTGGCTGTGGGGGCCGGACTAGAAGCAGGTCTGGTGGTTTGGAGAGCACTGCCGTTTCCAAGGTTCTTAGGCCCAGGGTCCCAGGCTGTCTCCATCAGGTGGTCAAAGTGGTAGTAGGTGGTTTGACTTGCCTGGTATATGCTGTCTCCTTTTTCTCCTTCAGGGTGTCCAGCCATGGCTATTATTGATTAGTATTAGCATTTATCAGCTTGTCTTTGTATTATCATTAGTATATATTAGCATTATTAGCCAGGGGTAGGATCAGATCCGACCTGAGTTCATGGCTAGGGGATAGAGGAAACTCACCAAGGTGAAGGAACAGTAGGACAAAGAGTGGAGGCCAGAGGACTCCCAAAATCAGAGGTAAGGCTTGAGGAAATGAATTCCAGAAGAAATTTAGCAAAATAAACACATTGGCTTGAGACTGAGAAGTGTGAAAACTTCCAGAAAATTGACTGTGGGAGCAAGATTAAAAGTAGGGAGTTAGAAATACAATTCCTGAAGACCAAAGATGAAGCACTCTCCCTACCTCCTAATGGACAGGTAATGGACTCAGTATGAGACCTAGATGTTTTGGACATAGCCAATACATGAATCTGTTCTGCCTGACTGAATATCTTAATTCCCAGTTGTGTGTAGTTAATGATAATAATAATTATTATATATATTATATATGTACACACATATACATATATATACATATATACATTTTTTTCTTAACATTTGATTGTAGAGCTCTAAATTTTAGATTCCCTCAGTTCCTCCCTTGTCACCCATCCCCACTGGAAGGACAAGCAATTCAATACAGGCTGTACATGTGTAATTACGCAGGACATCGCCACAGTGGACATATTGTGAGAGGCTGATTATATGTCCCTCCTTCCTATCCTGCCACCCACCTTGTTCTATTCTCTACCCTGTCCCTGTCCCTTTACTAATGTGTGTACTTCCAGCAACCCTCCCCCAGATCCTGCCCTTCCCTCCATCATCCCGCCTCTCATCCCCGTCCCCCCTACTCTCCTGTGTGGCATGATACCCAGTTTAGAGTTTATGTCATTCCTTCTCTAGGCCAAATTCAATGACAGTAAATGAAAGTAAAGTTGTAACAGTTATCCCTTGTCTCTTTTATATGGGATGATTAATCCCATTTTGTCTCTCCCTGTCTCCTCTCATTCTAGTCCTCTCCCACCTCAGAATTTCACCTTTTAAAGTATCATCCCTTCATATTCAATTGATCCTGTACCCTCTATGTACACATATATACATATGCTCAGATATGTATTCATACACATATATACCTTAGACATATGTGTAGGTATATGTACATATATATATGTGTAT
>CM053602.1:33728698-33750375 GCA_028646575.1 Pseudocheirus occidentalis | reverse complement strand
CGAGGCCAGGCAGGAAGAGAGAGAGCCTAGCCCTGTTCCAAGGTTTAAAAACCTAATTAGGACGACCCCTCTGCTGGCCAACTGCCCTCTTTCATTGGTGAAAAATTCACCTCCCAACCTCCTCCCCAATGAGACTACAAGGGGGTTGGCCTTCACCAGGCAGGAAGAAATGAACAAAGGAAGATAAAAGTAATTGATAGGAGAAGGGGGAGGGTAGACACTCAGGAGAAGGGGGTACATTCCAGACTGAGAAGCTTTTCACTAATTTCGTGTCCCACACAGGGTCAAGTTCAAATAGAAGTGGGACCACCTGTCTGCAAGGATCCCTGTGGCTGAATGGTCCTAAAATAGAACGTTCTCTGTGTTTTCTTGTATCAGTGTTCATTTTGTTGGTCGTTTCCCAATGGCATTTGAATCTGCTGGCCCATGAGGTCCTCTGCAGGTGTTGGATGCCTAGGAGGCAGGTGAAGGGGGCCTGAAGTAAGGTGGAAGCCATGTGAGTGGAGAAACTTCCAAGTTAGATGGGAACACTGTCTGTCAGGAAGGAAGAAATGGTAACATGTAACAACTAATTGCAAATGTGGAGTTACAGAGAATGAAAAGTCCAAGATAATGCCAAGGTTATGCACTTGGGAGAATAAAAAGGTGGTGATACCTTCCACAGGAAGGGAAATTTGGAAGAGGGAGTGTTTAGGGGAAAAGATAACGAGTTGTGTTTTAGACATAGTGAGTTAGAGATGTCCCCCAGATGGCCAGTTGAAAATGTCCAATAGTTAATTGGTGACCTAGGACTCTCCGGGGAGAGACTAGAACTAGAGATATACGTCTGTGAGTCGTCTGCCTAGAGATCATAGTTAAATCCCTGGGAGCTGATGAGGTTACTAAGAGAGAAAGGATAGAGGGAGAGGAGAAAAGGGCCTAGGACTGAACTTTGGGGGAACGCCAACAGTCAGGGGGTGTGATATATGTGATGAGCAGTGAGATGGGTGAACTAGGAGAGAGTAGTGAGTGTCATGAACACCCAGAGAGGAGAGCATCCAGGAGAGTCCAGTGCAGCAGAGGTGGGCAGTGCCCTCAACAGTACAAGGGAAGTTGTGAAGGAAGGGGCAGGTAGGTTCAGAAGAGAAGCTAAGGAGTGCTGTTTTGAATTTGTTGTGTTTGACACACCCATAGGACATCCAGTTGGAAATGTTCAGTAGGCAGTTGTTGAAGCTGCTGGGAGCTCCAGGGAGAGATTGGAGTTGAATATGCAGATCTGGGAATCATCTGCAGAGATGATGATTGAGTCCATGAGAGATGCTGAATTAACCAAAGGAAAGAGTATAAAGGGATGAGAGAAGAAAGCCTAGGACTGACCTGGGGGATATTTACAGTTAGTGAGGGGATAATGGATGAAGATACAGTAGAAGAGACTGAGGAGCAGTCAGACAGATGGGAGCAAAACCCAGAGAACAGTCACAAAAAACAGAAAGGAAAGAGGATCCAGCAGAAGGAGAACAAATATGTCAGATGTTTGCAGAGACGTTGGAGATAGAGGAACATGAAGTCCCAGCTGAGGAAATGGTTTGGGAATGTCCTGAGGGGTGAAGCTAAGGGACAGGTTTAGGAAGGCTGAGCTCCAGGGCAGGGTGAACCAATAAGAGGTTACAGTGAGACGTGATTATAGAATCAACTGATTTAGAGCTAGAAGGGACCTCAGAGGTCTTCTTAAACAATTCCCTCCTTTTATGAAGGAAGACATAGAAGTTCAGAAGAATGAGGTGATATAGCTGATGGGTAGAGGCAGCAAGGTGACACAGCACCAGGCCTGGAGTCCTGAAGACCTGAGTTCACCTCTATTTGCCTCAGTTTCCTGATCTGTAAGTAGGGATCCTAATAATACCGACCTCCCAGGGTCATTGTGAGAATGAAATGAGATCATTGTAAAGCACTTACCACAATACCTGGTACTTCCTAAGCCCTATATAAGTGTTGATTATTATTAATATTAATTATTATTATCATTAACAAGTGCTATATTTGGATCTACATTCCCCTCCCCTAAATCAGGTGTTCCACTTCTACCAGTATCTTTCAGAGGGTGGAGCTGTTTGCCATTAGAAACTCATATGATTAAGTTGTAATCTTAGTGGTATGTAGGTAGATGTTTAACAACTGGGGGGGGGGGAATGTATACTCCACAGTTTAAGTTTAATCTACATTTAGTAATACTCTCTCTCGCTTTTTTAAGTCTAGAAAATCAACAAAACAATAAACCACCCCTTTTTTGGAGCCAGTTGATTTCCAAGGCAAAAATGCTCACACGGAAAATTTAACAATCAGATCTGAGAAACTGGTTTAAAGTGGCTCCAGCAAACCCCTGAAAGGTTGGGGTGTGGTTTTTTTTTGACAAATCTTTACAATTTTTACTTTTGGATAAATGTGAATGAAAAAGTAACCTCATTTATCAGACACATTTAAGCCCCTGAGGACCTGCCCCAGCTCCCTCCCCATAAGCCAACTTTCCTTGCAAAAGAAGCAATACTCTTGTACATCACAGGAAGACCAGACGTGGACGAGAGGGAGGGAATAAGAATTATAATTGGACATTTTTATAGTGCTTTAAAAGTTTTCAAAGCATTTTATCTGTTTTACAGATCAGGAAAACTGTGCGGAGAGTTTAAATGATTTGCCCAGGCTCACACTGTTAGATGTGGAATTAAAATCAAAAGTCTTCAAACTCAGTTTTTTGTATTTTTACTCCAAGTCCAATCAGCCAATAAGTATTTATTAAGTGCCTATTATTTTCCAGACCCAGTGCTGAATGCCAAGGATACAAAAGGAGGTAAAAGACAGCCCCTGCCCTCCAGGAACTTATAGTCTAAGGAGGAGACAACATGCAGACAAATATATACAAAGTAAGTTTATTTAGATGATAAATAAAAAATGATTAAGAGATGGAAGGTATTTGAATTCAGAGGATTTGGGAAAGGATGATGGAATTTTAGTTGTGATGGAAGGAAGCCAAGGAGATGGAAATGAGGAGGGAAAGCATTTCAGGGATGGGGGCCAGCCAACAAGAATGTACAGAGTCAATATGGAACAACCAGGAGGCCACTGTTATTGGATCAAAGAGTTCCTGGGGGAAGGAGGAGGAGTGCAGAGCAAGGTGGAAAAAGCCTGGAAGGCCCAGGGCCCCATCCAGTGGCCCAAGGCCCCAACCACTGGCCCAGTGGTACCAAACTCAAATAAGAACCATTAATCAATACATAAGGATCCCTGTGGACTATATATTGACTTAGTTTGAAACCGTCATGTTACCTATGCTTTATGACATTTTTGTTTATTTTGTTCAATATTAGTTAAATTTTTTATTCTTTTGTTAAGTTATGTTGTTAAATATTTGTTTAGTTAAACATTTTAATCTAGTTGGGCCCAGTAGGGAGTGTTATGGGCTGCAAGTGACCAGTGTGTGTTTGACCCCTTTGTATTACCTCACACATTCAAGACCCTCTTTTAGGCCATAACAGAACCTGGGTCCTGTCAAGATTATCAGCTCCAGCTTCACTGGAGCTTGGAGGATGTTGCAGGGATTTTCAGGGTCTTTGCTAAGCCACTCCACTGCATGAATAAGCCAATACAGGAAACAGGCAGACAGGTAAATTGCAATTCATTGAAGCTCTCAAGAGTGTGACCCACACTGTAAGTAGGTGACGGACACCTCTCTCTCTCTCCCCTCCCCCTTTTCTGTCTGTTGCTATCTCTTTCTCTCTGTGTCTCTCTGTCTCTGTCTCCTTTCTTCTGGAGCTGTGACCCAAAGCAGTTTATATTTTTATTAAAAGAAAAGAGCTGCTCAAATGACTACAAAAGAAAAAGATGTGCTCTTTAGCATAGCCATTTACATTAGACCTACAGGATGGAGTATTTTCTTTGTCAGGTAGTTAGTTAATGAACATTTGTTAAGCCTCTACTGCATATTTATTAGATGGGATAAAGGGGAAGGGGGTGAGGTTTTTTTCTGTGACTGTAAAGTGATTGGGGGAAGGGAGATACTGAAGGAGGCAGTGGATAAGTTTAGATAATAATAGCAAACAGAGCACAAAATGAAGTCAGTTCTGTTCTCTCAAAAAAAATCCACTTTCAACAAAGGCCTTGTTTTACTGGATGGTTGCTCGTACTAAGCAAAAAGACCAGCCTCCATTGTTTACTGCTGCTAAGATTTACACAGGGTGCCTGCCAATATCTGTCTTTTACTTTAATAAAACTCCACCACTTTATTATAAATCTCTCTATTAACAAAGAAATCTAATAAAAATACATTCCAGAATAAGAGAATCAAGGTTCACATACAATATCTTCAGGAGAGAACTGAACAAGAGTTGTGAAGACTTGAGTTCAAATTTGACCTCAGACATTTATTAGCCAGATGACCCTGGGCAAGTCACTTCACCCTGTTGGCCTCCGTTTCCTCATCTGTAAAATGATTTGGAGAAAGAAGGGGGCAAACCCTATGTCTTTGCCATGAAAACCTCAAATGGGCTCACAAAGAGCCTTGCATGACTGAAGAACAGCAACAACAATGGAGAATTTAACAAAATAGAAACTCAGTGATTTAATGGAAGTAGTGCTGCTCCTGGAGTCAGGAAGCCCTGATTTTCAATCCAGGCTCAGACACTTCCTAGTTGTGTGACCTGGGCAAGTCACTTCACCTCTGTCTGCCTCAGTTTGCTAGTCTATAAAATGGGGGGAAATCACATTACCTACCTTCCACAGTTGTTATGAGGACCAAATGAAACAATAATTGTAAAGCATTTAGTGCAGGGGTGGGGAACCTGCAGCTTTGAGAACGCATGTGGCCCTCTAGGTCCTCAAGTGCAGCCCTTTGACTGAATTTAGACTTCCCAGAACAAGGATTTGTTAGTACTATGCTGGGCACCTAGTAAGCACCTTTCTTTTTATTTGGATTTCCATCCATCCAAGCTTGTTGGCCAAGCCTCTTTTCTCTGTAAAATGAAGGAATTGTTCTATAATCAGCAGTTCTTTACTCTTTGGGGTCCCAAAGCCCTCTGGGGGGCTGGGGAAGCCTTTGGACCCCTTTTTCAGAGTTATGGTTTTTAAAACATAAAGTCAATGGAGTTTTTGAGGGGCTACAGGCTCTGGAAAAGCTTTCTAAGGTCTCTTCCAAGGCTGAGTCTCCACAAAGGGGAACTGATAGGAGGGAGGAAGAGAAGCTTCTGCCTTGTTCCCTTCCTCATGGGCATTAAGAGCCAGAAGGGAGCCTTGGAGGCTGGTGGCCCCAAAAGGGACCCAAGGGCCCATGCCTCTAGCTCCTGATGAATGCTCCCTTTCCTCTGTCCACCTTCACAGAATGTATCACTTCACTGGAGCTAAATACTTTCATGAGCTCATTAGTATTTAGGATCAATTGTATTTTAGAGATAAAAAGGCCTCTTGAAGCTCACCTGCTCTAATTCCTTTAGTGGACAAATAGTGAAGCCTAGAACTTTTATATAGCCTTACCTATTGTGCCAGTCACTGTGCTAAGCAATTTACAATTATTATCTCATTGAATCCTTGGAGGTAGGTGCCCATTTTACAAGTGAGGAACTGAAGCAGAGGTGAAGTGACTTATCCAGGGTCACACAGCTAGTGAATGTCTGAATTCACATTTGAACTCAGGTCTTCCTGACCCAGGCCCAGCACTCTATCCACTGAGCCACCCAACTACTGGGATGTAGGGACCAAGTGTTCTGCCTCCAAAGACACGTCCTCTTTCAAGCAAACATTAATTAAACCCCTACTATGTGACAGGCACTGTGTTCTACTTTCCAGTAGACTGAGTTTTCAGAAGCGCCGTCTTTTTAATGGCTCTGTGTAATCCTAAGAAAGACTATGTTGGAGGACCCTGAACAAGTCCTTACCCTCTCAGGCTCAGGTTCTCCAGTTTTACTAGATGAGTTTTGAACCAGGAGTTCTTACAGTTCAGCCTCTTGTTTGCTTGTTCAGGCCTCTACTGCCTGGGGTTACCAAGTGTAAAATGAGCCAGACAATACTGACCTTAGTTTCAGCCAGTCAGACTCTTATGTATAAACTGGCCAAGGGACTGAGTACCTTCCAAAGAGTATACACAGAAACTACTGAATAGTGAAAGGAATGATTGACTGGCGGGCCTCTGGTGGAAACAGCGGGTCCCAGACCTCCAGGGACACTGAAGCCAAGCAGGGCCTCATTCCATTTCAGAGCCAGAGACATCCTCAGCTCTGTCTCCCAGCGCCGGCTTGGACTGAATGTTACTGGACCCAGTAACACCTAAGGTTCCCAGGGGCACCTGGCCTGGGCCAAAGTCCACACTGGTCCACACTCAGGGGATCTTAGGAAAAACTTGGCCTTTGGGGGAGTCAAATTGGCTTTTTCTACTTTTTGTGGTCCTAGAGTGGGAGGAATGAGTTGGCCTGAAAGTCAGAGGTCTGGGTTCATAAGATCCTAGGAATTAGGGTTGGAAGGGGACTTTGAAGATTATTTTGCTCAGTGGTTCTTAACCTTCTTTAGACCCTGGACCTCCAGGGCAACATGATGGATGGAGCCTAGGGATCACTGCTCAGAACTAGTTTGTAAACGCATAAAATAAAACACATAGGTAGGATTAGAAAGGAAACCAATCATATTGAAATACACTTACTGAAATAAAAAAATAAAGCAACAACAACCCAAGTCTACAGGAACCCAGGTTAAGAACCCCTGAGCTAGCCCAACCCCTTCCTTAGGCCCTCAAAGGTGAGGTCACTTGCCCAAGATGACTCAATTAGTGAGTACTACAGCTGGGCCTCAAAGCCAGGCTCAACTCCAATGCTCTTTGCTCTAAATCATCTCTACCATTGACTGGCTGGGTGACCTTGCTCAAGTCCCTTCTCTCTGGGTCTCAGTTTCCCTCTCAGCAAAAGGAAGGGGATTAGACTAAGTGTTCTCCAAATTCTCTCCTAAGGTGCCACTGCTCTGGCAACATTTATCTGGCTCAGAGTATCCTCTTACAGTAGGAGAGGTAGCAGTGGTGATGAAATGGGGAGCCCTGGGTTTCCAAGGTAAGGACCTGGGTTCAAAGTCTGACTACTACTTACTAGCTACTTGACACAGGGGAAAGAGTTCTTGACTTGGAATCAGTAAGACCTGGGTTCAAATTCCTGCCTTTGACACTTGTTAGATGAGTGGTCCTGGGCATGTCACCTCCCATGGAAAGCCTCAGTTTCTTCAAGTGGGTGATGGGGATTGTTGTTGTCTGTCCTTCATTCCAGTAGAGAACCATGACATCAGGAGGGTGGCACCATGACTTGCAAGTGAATTGAATTTAAGTGAGAGAGGGCTGTGCAAGGTCACCAGCCTCCCTTTCACCTCCAGCACCTTATGGGTCCAGCGGCAAGATCTCGATCAGGACCCCTGGGGACAGCCCCTCGAATAATGGGGACGACAAAATCTGGAAGACCTACCTCCCAGTGTTGTTGGAAGGTTCTTTAAAGATCAAGCAATTCGAAGGTTTGCAAAGTGTTTTATCTATTACCTATTAGTTCATTTGATCCTCCAAAGGACGTGCCCATTTTACAGATGAGAAAATGAGGCTGAGAAAGGTTAAGTGAATTTCCTAGGGTCACAGAATTTGAACTCAAGTCTTCCTTGTCCAACTACTTCCAAGTCTACCATTCTATCCACTGTACCACACAGCTGCCTTCCCCTAGAACAGATAATGTAAGTAAAAGCAATTTGCCCATTAAACACTGTTATATATGTCAGACACATACATACCTTCTCTGGGTCTCAGTTTCCTGATCTGTAAAATGAGAGAACTGGATGAAGTGAGCTTTACTCTAGTTCTTAGGTGTTGAGGGTAGGAAAAGGAGAGGAGAAAACTAGACTTGTTGTCAGAAGATCTGAGTTCAAACGTGAGCTTTGACAGCATGGTCAGGAGACTGAGCTTCTCTCAGGATTGGTGTGAAGAAAGAACTTGATAACCCTTTAAGAAGCAAAGAAATTAGAATTGTTTTGTACTCGGGTGCAAATGGCTTCCCCAGGTGGTAGACAGTTCCTTACTCACTTACCTCCCCCCCTTTGTCCTTAAATGACTGAATGGGATATAGAGGAAATCCACAAGAGGCACAGATGTCCCTTAGAAGGGACCTTTGTGATCCTCTGGTCAAATCCTTCAAGAGTCAGAGGTCCAGAGTATAACATGGATTTCTTTTTCAGGTGTGTTTAGAGGTTACCAAGCTTAAAGATAATGGCCAGTGGGAGTCTCCTTCTTTTGCTTTTCCCTTTTTAAATGTACAGAGGGGAAATCTTGCTCTTGTGAGGAGTATTGTATAAGCAAGCTCAGTGGCCTATTTCTCAGAATGTCTCTGTGCTTGGGGTGTATGTTGCCTGGCTAACCAAAAGTACTGGGCTGAATCAGGCCTTTGAGATAGCCACGTGAATGGCAGGCTCCAATACTTCCAGATTTCCACAGATGTTGCTTTGCAAGAACATTTAGATTCAAGTGATGACCAATTCTCCCAGCATTCCTTTCCTTCCTGAATAGGCCATGCTGTCTATAGCTGAGTGCTGAAACCCTTCACCTCCTGTCTTGTGGAGAAAGCACAAGGGTGGATCCTTGACATTTTACTGGGTCAACAATTCTGATTCCCATGTGTCATTTTATCAAATGTTCCCTAGTGTTGAAAACAAGCACTGCATTCTCCAAATCATTGGGATTCATGTACTCCCTCCTGGGCTCTCTGCCTTTTAGACTCCATGGCTTTCTTCAAAGCCCAGCTCAGAGGTCAACTCTAGCAGGCCTTCCTGGCGGATGGATGTAGGGATCCCACCACTGGTCCTTAGGACTCTCTAACTCTTGAAATCACTCTGCATTGTTTGCTATGCACTTGGCATGTTATTTGCCTACACGTCTTCCTCCAGTGGAATGCAAACTTCTTAAGGCCTGGGAACGTTTCTTTTTGTCTCTGGATTCCCAGCACTTAGCACAATTTCTAGTCCATAGTTGTTCAGTCCTGTCTGACTGCTTGTGATCCCATTTGGGGTTTTCTTGGCAAAGATACTGGAGTAGTTTGCCATTCCCTTCTCTGGCTTATTTTACAGATGAGGAAACTGAGGCAAGCAGGGTGAAGTGTCTGAGGCCAGATTCGAACTCAGGAAGAAGAGTCTTCCCGACCTCAGTCCTGGCACTCTATCGCTACAGCACCTCAATGAATGGAGGAGAGGAAAAGAAGGGAATAGGTATTCATTAAGTGCCTACTATAGGTCAGGTACTGTGCTAAGAACTTTTTACAAATATGATCTCATTTGATCCTTACAATAACTCTCTGTTTGTATCCCCATTTTACAGTTGAAGAAACTGAGGCAAACAGGAGTTAAGTGACTCGCCCAAGGTCACACAGCTAGGAAGTATCAAAGGTTCATATCAAAGATATCAAAGTATCAAATTTGAGCTCAAGTTTTCCTGACTCTAGGAAAATTCACTGTGCCACCTGGAGGCCTCAGTGGAATGGAATGGAATGTTCATTTTTCAACCCAGATTTATCAAATCATTTTTACTGTAGGGTGTATAGGGCTAAGGAGAAGGAGGAAGTGAAGCCAGAGGGCCAGCCAAGACCGGAACTGGAGATTGGAGTGAAGAGGAAGAGAGTAATTGCTCTGAATCCTAAAGTTCCTCCCACTTAGTGGGAAGGTTGCTTTGTCCTTTAAATTTTATCTAATCCCAATAAAAGAAAGCAAAAAGAACAATGGGCTGACCCTAATTGGTTGAAATTGAATAGGTATAAATGTGAAGTTTTACATTTGGGATCAAGAAATTGAAAGATGGATTAAGCATGTTTAGACAGCCAGTCACCTGGGGGAAAAGAAGATCTAGGGGCCTCAGTGGATAGCAAGCTCAATGTGAGTCAACATTTTGAAATAGCAGTCAACAAAATGAATATGATCTGGGGTACCTTAAAGGTACCTGAGTACCTTTCAGGAAAGAGTCCTGTTGTCCCTTAGACTACATATAGAGTATTATGTTCAGTCCTGTGTACCACATATTAGAAAGCCAATAGCAAACTGGAGAGCATTCAGAGGAGGGTAACCAGCATGGGAAAGGGTCTTGAGTCTCTGCCATATGAGATCAGACAAAGGAACCGAGTATATTTAACCTGGAGAAGAGAAGATTGGAGGGACTAGAGCACTGTATTTAAGGATGTGAAAGGCTGTCACATGGGAGAGGAATGGTACTGCTCTGCCCCAAGGGGCAGAACCAAGAGCAATGAAACTATTTTGCAAAGAGATGACAGAGACAAGAAAAACTTCCTAATTACTAGAACTATTCCAAAGTGTAAGGGGCTGTGTCAGGAGGTAGTAGTTTCTCCCCCACTGTAGGTCTTCAAGAAGAGTCTGAGTGACCACTACCTGAGTATATCATTACTGTTGTTGTTCAGTCATGTTCACCTCTTTGTGACCCAATTTGGGCTTTTATTAGCAGAAATAGCAGAGGGGTTTGCTAGTTCCTTCTTCAACTAATTTTACAGATGAGGAAACTGAGACAAACAGGGGTCACACAGCTAGTAAATGTCTGAGGCAGGATTTGAACTCACTAAGACGAATTCTCTTGACTTCGGGTCCAATACTCTTGCACCACCTAGCTTCCCTATATCATACCATCCTCTCTTCCATTTCACTGCCTCAATATATCAATATATTCTCCTTAGGGGCTTCATGTCTTTTTCAGATTTGATTAGCACCCCACCCATGACTTCATCTAGGACATTGTTAAAAATCTGAAACAGCCCTAGGCTAAGGACAGAGCCCTGGGTCATTCTAATAGAGACCTTTCTCCAAGTTAACTTCTACTTATTAATGACCCACTATCGACTAATCTTTGGGTCTAGTCATTAAGCCCATTTTGAACAGCCCTAACTGTACTATCCTCTAATCCACCTCCATCCGTCTTATCAATAAGGATATCATAGCACCACCAATCTAACTCCTACAATGACCCAGTTCATGTCCAGCCTCTTCCATGATGCCTACCCACCTTTCTCTACCTTCAAATGATCTATTCTCAACTCTGCATTTATATAGGGGAGAAGACCAACATAGAGATCACAGGCTGGGGAAGTTTGATACCCTCCTCCCTTTACCATTCTCTAGCACATAATTATAGATTCCAATTATATTTCTGTGTGTGTGTCTGTGTGCATACACACACATATCTTTATCTATTCCTCTCTACATATATATTTTCTGTCTATCTATAGCTATATATCTTGTCTTCCAACTAGAACTTAAGACTTACCAGGATGCTGACTGTGTCTCCTTCAGTCAGTCAACATTTATTAAGCACCTACAATGGGCCAAACACTGTAATAAGTGCTGAGACTACAAAAAGAGGCAAAAAAACAGTCCCTGCCCTCAAGAAGCTTATAATTTAACAGGAGGAAGAACATGGAAACAAATATACACAAAGCAAGCTATATGCAGGATAAATAGAAACTAATTAGAAGAGGGACAGCATTGAAATTAAGAGGGGTTAGGAAAGGCTTCCTGTAGAAAATGGGATTTTAGTTGGGACCTAAAGGGAGCCAGGGAGGTCAGTAGTCAGAACAGAGAAGAGCATGGGTCAACAACTAGAAAAAATGCTCAGAACTGAGAGCTGAAGTGTCTTGTTCATGGAACAGCCAGGAGGCCAGTGTAACTGGATTAAAGAGTATTTGTTGGGAAGTAAGGTATGAGAAGACTGGAGAGGTAGTGGTGGGGGGGGGGGGGGGCTAAGGCTGGGTTATCATGGACTTTGAATGCCCAACAGAGCACTTTGTATTTACTCTGGAGGAGATAGAGAATCAATGGAGTTTATTGAGCGGGAAAGTGAGATGATTAGACCTATCATTTAGGGAAATCACTTTAGTGGCTGAATGGAGGATGGACTGGAGCTGGGAGAGATCTGAAGCAGGCCCATCCGACAGCATCTACTACAATGGCCAATAGCTCAGGTGAAGTGAGGAGGGTCTACAATAGATAGCACGTTGTGGCTAAGCAGGCAATGTCAGCCTGATGAAGCAGGTCAATATTTTCAAACCTGCCCACAATGAAACACTGAACATTTTCCCCAAGTACAAGCCTTTCTGAAGTAATGACTATCTCTCTACTTGTGATTACCAGCAATTATTAATAGAAACAACTTACATTTCTAAAGCATCTTATAGTTGCCAATGTGCTTTCCTCATGACAGCCTTACCCAGTGGGCAGCCCAAATGCTATTAACTCCATTTTATGTCCAAGCAGACTGAGGCTCAGAGAAATAAAAATCACTTACCCATGATCACATGCATGGCTTGTTGGTGGCCGAATTAGGCCTCAAGCTTGGGTCTTCTGAGTCCCAGTCCAATGGGTTTACCACAGCACCATTCTGCTATAGATCATTCTGTCAGGTTCCAGACCAAATACATAGTATGCCAGTTTGGTCAAGCCCCTTTTGAATAACTATCTCAAAGTCTGATGGTAGAATTATGGCCCAAATTCTCTCCTGCAGAATCCAGGCACTGGATTCTGTTTTCATTACTGGATTCCTTTTTAGAATTATTTGCTATTCATGAAAGGTCTACCTTCACAGAATACAATATTTTCCTAGAAGTAAAGGAATTATCCAAGCTAAGCAACTGAATTTTTGCCATCTTCCTGCCTTAAATCCTTAAATGAATGGTTACTGTTTCCTCTTGCCTCAAGAGCCTAGAGAGGATCTGGGTTCAAGTCCCAGCTCTACCACATAATAGGGAAAGTCATCTGACCAAACAAAAAAAAGACATTTCATTTGTCTAGGTTTCAGTAAAATGAAGAGCCTGGACTAAACCCCGAAAGTCCCTTGCCTATTTGCCTATGACCCCAAGACCTTGTCCCTTCCTGAAATGGACCTTCTCTAACCATGGAGATGGGGGCCTTGGGGTGGGGGTAGGAGCTGCAGATGAATTTAAACGAGATTACAAAGGAGAGGCACTGTTTTCTCCTCACTATTCTCCTGAAATTCTGGGAAACAGCAGTATTTTCTTTTCAATAGATGGCAAGGACATGAATGGACCCAGTGTTTACTTCTCCCCCTCTCCCTCCAAGCAAGCCTCTTTGTTAGATCATTCCACAGAGTTATTATTCTTTGCATTTTAAAACTTAATCTTATAGCCAACTACAGCCTTCTATTTTACCATGTAGGCTGCAAAGTACCCACTCTCTTGCCTTCCTATTTGGGATCTGATTTTACTGTTCTACAGCTGAGAGATCCTTTCATATCTTGATGGAAAGTCCAGGTCCAGACTTTGAGGCAAGAGGCACTGAATGGGCCAACAAAGGGGAGAAAAACCTTCCTGGCACTGGAGGTTTTGAGTTAAGATAAGGATAGGTACCCCAAATACAATACAATACAATATACAGATATAATACATAATGCAATATAACAACAACAACAACAAAGAGTTCGGCAAAGCCGATCAAAAGCCAGCATCAGAGCCAGTTATGCCTCAGTTTAAGCCTTGTCTATGACACCTACTGGCTCTGACCCTGGCAACTGCCTAAGGTTATAAATGACTGGGGAGTTGCTATCTGCATTGGTGGAGGGAGCTTCATTACTGGGAATTCCCTACAGGAATGAAATCATAGGGCTGATCCCCAAACACATGTCTATATTTCAAGCAGTTGTGATTTTGTACCTGTGTGGGTACAAATCCGTGTCTCTTTTTGCCCTGGTAGAATAATTTGGCTGAAAAATTCATCCTGAGGCAGCCAGCCTGGTGATGAGCCTCTTGAATAATTCATTCTCCTTTCCCCTCCCCAATAAGAGAAGCCTTTCCAACTTAATAGGCATAAACTTTTAGCATGGCATAGTGGTAAGAAGACAAACCTTGGAGTCACAGGACCTGAGTTCTAATTCTGGCTTGGCCACTTATTACATATGTGACCTTGAGCAGATTACTTTAAAAAAATTATTCCCTTTTCTAATCTAACATCTGTGAGTCTATGATGGGGCGGATCTGAGGGGGGCACATTTCTAAGTCAATGAAACTTTACAAAACTTGGGGTCACCTCCAACCAATGAATTGACCAGCATTATTGTGCATTTTTTAAGTATCTTAGAAAAATTGGAAGCAGTCCCTGCCCTCAAGGAGCTTTAACTTCTGATGAAGGAAAGAAAACATAAATATGTAGAAATATACAAAATCTAAAATGTGGTCTCAAAGGAGGAATTTAATGAAGGATCGTAGATTGAAAGCTAGAAGGAGTCCTAGAAGTCACCTTCCCCATTTTAAATATAAGCAAACTGAGGCACAAAGAAATTAAGTGACAGGGCTAGTATCTGTGGTATGATTTGAATCTAATTCCTCTAAGTCCAGTATTCAACTATGCAGTATTGCCTCTGAATAATGATTATGTGTATGTTGAGGTAGAATGTGTGAGAGAGACGTGGGAAGAAGAGAGAATGGGGGGAAAGAGAGGGGAGAGAGAGAGGGGGAGAGAATGGGGGAAAGAAAAGAGGGGAAAGAGAGGAGAGAGAGATGGGAAGAAAGAGAGAAAGAAGGGGGAGAAATGAGAGGAAGAGAGAGAGAAGGGGCAAAGAGGGGGACAAAGTGAGGAGAGAGAGAAAGATATGGCAGGAAGAGAGGGAGAATGGGGAAAAAGGGGCAGAAGAGAGGAGAGACAGAGAGACCAAGAACTAGCATAGGGACCAAGTATTGCCCTTGAAATCAGAACTATACCTGAATTGAGATTCCACTCCAGATACACTAGCCATATGACCCAGAGAAAGTCACTTAACCTCTGTTTGTCTTGGGCTCATTCCCTGTCACTTATTAGAATGTTGTCTCCCAGAGGGCAAAGATTTCTGACTTTTGTATTTTTATCCTCATCCCTTAGCGAGCATAACACACAGGACTTGATAAATATTTTTTCATTCATTCATTCATTCATTCATTCATTCATTCTCTCCTATGGCTTCCCCAAGAAATCACAGGTCATCTAATCCACTCTCCCTTCCCCCTTCCCCATCTCTGTAATTCTGTTAGGTACCCTTGAGCCTCCCCTCCCAGGAGCCACAACTTGAAAAAGCCAGCCACTGAGCAGGACCCTGCCTAGATAAACAAACTGTTTTACTTTAGGCTCCATTCAAACCTAAATCAAAGAGTTCCATTAATACACATCTCCATCTATAAAAACAGGAATAAGGTTCCCTGCCACACCTACCTCACAGGATAAAATTATTTCATGGCTATGCATTGCTTTAAAGAGGAAAGAGACCTTTTTTCAACCATCCACAAGCTAAGCAAAAGAGGAATGAATTAAGAGCAGTGGTTTCTCAAACTCAGAGACTGGAACCCTTGTGCATTTTTTTTGATACCCTGACAGCGTCTTTGGAGGCAATGCCTGTACACCCAGAAATGGTGGCTTGTCCATCCTTAATGGTTTTCCTCCCTCCTCCCCAGGGTTTCTTAGAGACAGACATCAATGTGTCTTGAGTGCCTTATTCAGTCGTGTCCTACTCTCTGTGGGTTTTTTTTTGGCAGGGATACAGGAATAGTTTGCCTTTCCTTCTCCAGCTCATTTTACAGATGAGGAAACTGAGGTAAGCAGGGTGAAGTGATTTACCCAGAGCCAAACAGCTAGTAAGTGCCTGAGGCCAAATTTGAACTCAGGTCCTCCTGCCTCCAGGGCCGATAGTCTCTCCACTGAGACATCTAGCTGCCCCATAGGTAGGCACAATTTGGGAGTCACTGGTTTAAAAGTGCCAGAGCTCGGCGAAGATTTCTACGTGACAAGTTGTAAAGCAGACTGATATTATTAATATATAAAGATTAGACTTGATTTTCATATCAGGTACCATAGTTCAGTATCCTTGAAAAGAACAGCTGGGGCCTAAATGAAGATAACCTTTTCCACTTCTGCCCTCTCATCCCACCCACTACCATATCTCCCCAGGTTGCTTTTTCTCTGAATGTCTTTTCCCCTTTCTATAAACAGGATGAACCCATCCCAGGCTGCCAACTGAACACAGTCATTTGAAGTTTTGACTTTTCCATGGTCTGGCCCTGTGGCAATCCTGCAGGCAAACCGCCAAATTCCAGCTCTTGGTAGGTAAAGTGAGAATTCCAGAGACTGAGCAGACAGCAGGAACCCAACTGATAACAGTCCCCAGAGTTCTCCCTTGACTAGTTTGTTCACTCCATGCTGTAGATTAAGATAGAAAAGCAACATAAGGATATTGGAAAAAACAGATGTCAGCCATGCTGGCTCCCATGAGCATGGCAACGGTGCACACCGGGTCATTGTTAATCATGGAGGCAGCGTCTAATGGGTTCCCAAATATTTTGACAGCAGCCATGATTGATGCTGATGCTGCCTTTTGTCTCTTGTGGCTTTCTTAGTTCAGCCTTCTGGGCAATATTCCCAGTGTAGATGTATGTCCAGAAGCAGCATGGTGCCTTATGAAGGAGGCAGTAGTATGGTGTGGCCAATAGAGTACTGAATCTAGTCACAAAGAGCTGAGTTCGGATCTCACCTCAGACACTATGCATCCATTTCCCTCTCCTTCTTTGAGGAACAAATGAGAGAAGTTCTGCAAAATACTTTGCAAACCTTAAAGTGCCTTAGAGATGTGAACTATTAGTATTTCAAACCTTTCCCTACCCCTCTGAATTCTAGTGCCTAAATCTCTTAATTATTTCCTGTGTCTCATGGTGTGTGTGTGTGTGTGTGTGTGTGTGTTTATACATTATCCCTCTCATTAAATTCCAAGCTCTTTGAGGGCAGGGACCGTCTTTTGCCTCTATTTGTATCCCCAAGTGTTTAGCACCGTGCCTGGCACAGAGTATAGAAGGTCCTTAATAAATGTTTATTTATTGATTGTTTAAAAAAAAAGACTGGAATGAGTCAATTACAAAAGACAAAACTGTTCTTGAGTGTGCTTCTATTCAATTTATGAAGTCACACTTGTTCCTAATGATGTAGTAATGAATACCATCTGCAATCATGGCCACTGAATGTTTACTGTATGCCAGTAGGTAAGGGTAACAGGAGAAGTAGCACAGTGCTTTGCATACAGTAGGCACTTAATTAATGTTTCTTGAGTTGGATTGAAAAAACACTTGCCCAAGACTCGGGGAAACCTGGGCTTGGGCTTAACTATTTCAATTTCTCAATTCAATAAGTATATTTATAAAGCCCATACCGTATGCCAGGCAAGCTGAGTCCCAGGGCTTCAGGATTATTGTTGTTCAGTCATTTTCCAGTCATGTCTGACCATTTGTGATCCCATTTTTGGGCTTTCTTGGAACAGACACTGGAGTGGTTTGCCATTTCCTCCTCCAGCTCATTTTATAAATGAAGAAACTGAGGCAAACAGGGTAAAGTGACTTGCCCAGGGTCACACAGCTAATATCTGAGGCCAAATCAAGAAGAAGAGTCTTCCTGACTCTAGGCCCAGCACTCTGTCCACAGCAGCGCCACCCAGCTGCCCACTGAGCCTCAGGATACAAGCACAAAAAAAATGAAAGTCCAAAAGCTGTGGGACCTTGGGAAAATGATTCAATCTCTCTGAGTCTCATTTTCCCCCTCGGGCAAAGTGAGGATCATTGAGTGCTCTATCAAAGGCAAATGTAACCAGATAATATGAACTCTACTCCAAACAAAGCTGGTTAAACCTTTCCCTCTTTGGCCCTTCAGATACTCAGCAGTCTCCTCGCTTGTTTTGAAGTCCCTTTTCAAGTTTCATGTTAGGAGGGGATAGGTCAAATTCCAGCTGGATGACATTTAGCAACATCCATAGCAGGATCCCAGCAATTCTCAGAAATCATGTCCTTTCCCCAAGGTTCAGACAAGTCAGGTTTATCTGAGCACCATGGGAATGGAGGGAAAGGGCTCACTTGGTGGTTGGCCTCTGGGATAGCACTTACTCTTCCTGTGTTTCTTGGGATGGGGAATGGGGCTTGGGAAGGATGAGGGAGCATTGGGGACCTTCTGGCCAGTCAACTTTCCCTGAAAGTTACCTAAGCGGAAAGGGAAATGACTTGGCTTCCATCCTGTAGTCCTCAGCACTCTGCCCACTGAATCAAAGCAAATGCTCCCAGAAAACTGGACAACCCCTTTGGATCTTCTACTGTGATTACCCATGGCTGAGGATCCAAATTAACATTCATTCACTATGTGCTATTGCACATAGTTCCCTTTGTAATAGAAATTTCCCTTTCCCCTAGCTGTATATATTCTCTGAATATATCTATAAGCCAGCCATGGATCAACAATAGGACATTTCAGCTGCCTTACTGTATAAGCCTATTCTGCACGTAACTGAGTGTTTTTAAAGGGAAAGTATGGTGGAGTCCTACAATAGCAGACTTGGGATCATTCTAAATGGCCAGACTTGGCCCTTCAAATCTCAAAGGAGTGAATTTATGGAAAGCTCTTTGCAGACTTTAGCTGCCTATGTAAATAGCAGTTATTTTTAGTTAGTGCTGTTAAAGAAGAGAGGCAATGTGGCCCCTGAATAGAGAGTTGGCCTTGGAGTCAGGAAGAAGGCGAGGGACTCTCTCCAGCTTTGTATCATCAGGAAATCTGATAAGCATGCTAGTGATGCTTTTATCTAAGTCATTAATAAAGCAATAAAAACAGCAACAAGGACAAAACATTAAACAGCTCAGATCCCCTGGGGTGGTCTGCCTGGGACCTCCTCATCCCAACTTCATATGACTACAGATTTTAGAGCTGGAAGGAACCCTACAGGTCATCTGGTCTTCCTCCCTTATTTTACAGCTGACAAAACCAGAAGACAGATCTAGGAAGAGTAGAGTCAGGATTGGACCTGAGGTCCTCTTACCATAAATCCAGGACTCTTCCCATAGTATCCCCTCCTTGGCTCCAGACATTCAGCCACTTTCGAATTCCCCTAATTCTACTATCATCTGGCCGAAATCTCTTTATCTTTTCCATCAGAATAGCTGGAGACAGACTTTAGCCAAGGCTAAGGTGTCAAAGACGGAAAGCAAGATGTAGGCAAACTGAATCTGTAGCCTTCCCTGATCACAATCAGGAGCTCTGGCTGCCTAGACCCTACCTGTTTTGTTTTCATTTTATTGAAGTCTTTTGTTTTTCACACCTGCTTACTAACATATTCCTCCCTTCTCTATCCATTTATGACAAATAAGAATAGTGAACATGTATATAGCGCCCACAGTGTGCTAGGCACTATGCTAAGCACTTTGCAATTATTATCTCATGTACTCCTCATGACTCTGGGAGACAGCTGCTCTGATTATCATCCCCAAGGAAACAGAGGCAACAAGACATTAAGTGACTTGCACAGAGTGACCCAGCTAGCAAGTATCTGAGGCTGGATTTGAACAAGAGCTGGAGAAGGAAATGGCAAACCACTCCAGTGTCTTTGCCAAGAAAAGCCCAAGTGGGGTCATGAAGAATCGGACACAACTGAAAATGACTGAACAAACAACTTCCTGACTCTCCAGTGTCACCAACACGCTCAGTTAAGGGAAATCAATCGACAAGCATTGAAAAATCACCTCACTGTATCTCATAGCAACACTTCACCCAGAGAGTCACAGCTTCTGCAAGGAAAGGAGGGAGGAGCATGCTCTCAACTCTTTTCTGGAGCCAAGGTCAGCATGATGTGTTTTTGCTATGATTGTTTCCTTTTCGAGATGTTCATTAATCAACTGTTCTATAATGCCTTTAGAATTTTGCCAGGAATCAAAGGCAAACTCATTGACCTCTGGCTTGAAGACTCTCTTTGCTTCCCTTTTGTGAAAATGGGAGCAACATTACTTTTTCTCTCATCCTGAGGTACCTCTCCTTTCTTTAAAGATCACTAACAGCAGCTCAGAAACCACTTTTAGTGGTTCTTGCAGTACTCAAAAGAGATTCTAGGTAGCATAGTGTATAAAGTACCAGGTCCTGAGTTAGGAAGTCCTGAGTTCCAATCTGACATCAAACACTTACTACCTGTGTGACCCTGGGCAAGTCACTTAACCCTGCTTGCTCCAATTTGCTCATCTATAAAATGAGTGATGACTTGTAAGTGAATTGGATTTAAGTGGGGCAGTTGGACAAACTCATCAGCCTCAGTGTGGCAAGACAAAAGTTGAGATGACTGGGATGGCCAGGGTGTAGTGGCTGACCTTGGCATCTTTGATGTCTGACCAAGCTCTATGCACTCCACAGCACCTGCTTCAGCTGCCTTCATGGCTATTGGAATAAATTGTTCTCATCTGCCCATTCCACCAGGGGAAGCCTTCACATGCTTACCCTCAGCCTGGTTTAGCCCACATCAGTTTATTGGGGGTGTGACTGCTGCCCATGCTACAGCTTCTTGGAGTGTCAGTTGGATACCAAAGCAACTCCACGTCAGAGGTGCTCATCTCCCTGAACACTGTGCAAATCTGGTCAAATGACTTTTGTGCTCTGTACCTCACTTTCCCAATATGTAAAACAAGGGGGCTGGACTCAATGACATCTTCTGTCCCTCCTACTTCTAAGTCTATAATACTATGATCTAGATGAGAAGCTTTTCCATAAAAGGGTAAAGCTTCTGCCAAGTAAAATCAGGTCAACATTTATTAAGTACCTATTATGTGCCAAGGGCAGCTAGGTGGCATAGTGGATAGAGTGCCTGGTCTGGAGTCAGGAAGACTCTTCTTCCTGAGTTCAAATCTGGCCTCAGACTCTTAGTAGCTATGTGACCCTGGATAAGTCACTTCACCCTATTTGCCTCAGTTTCCTCATCTGTAAAATGAACTGGAGAAGGAAATGGCAAACTACTCCAGTATCTTTGCCAAGAAAACCCCAAATGGGGTCATTGAGAGATGGACATGAGTGAAAAGACTCAACAACAACAATAAAATGTGCTGACCACTATACTAAGCCCTGACAATCAAAAAAGAAAACCAAAGGGGGGGGGGGAGGAGAGGAGATGGTGGCAAAGTGTGCAGAATGGAGGATGGCTGTTCTGGGCCTGATCAGATACACCCTGGCGTTCTGGTTGTTGTTCAGTCCTGTCCTACCCAAATGCGGTCACAAAGAATCAGACTCAGCAACAACACTGTATTTTTACTTATTTTGTAAAACATTTCCCAAATACATTTAATGTGGTTTGGGCCCTGCTCAGGTGTGCTCAGGTCAGGAGCTTGACACCTCTGCACTAGATCCTTCTCCCTCAAAGCTTCCATTTCCCTTTCTTCTCCACCCTCCAATCCACACAGGACCAGGATTCCCTTTTGTCTGCCTCCTCCCATCCTTTTTTTGCTCTCCGGATTAAAGTCATTTTTCTGGTTTTGTTTATTTGTTTTAAGGAACTTTTCATTCTCTCCAATAATCTGGGAGATAAAGAAGAGGCAATGCTTGAGGGCCTTGGCTTCCTCCCTACCCCCACTGGGAGGGAGACCAGCCCTGCCCTTTGAGCCACTCACTTGGTCTTGGCAGAAATACAACCATCTCCCTCTAAATGAAATTCATTTTCCAATTCTCCTTGGTCTTCTTCCTTTCAGGAAGTAAATAGTACATTTTAATTTAGGACATTAATAATAAGAATAATAGCCAGCATTTACATAGAGCTTTAAGGTAGTATTTTCCATACGTTATCCTATTTGATTCCCAGAATAATTCTATAAGGTAGGTGCTATTATTATTTGCAAATCACTTGG
>CM053602.1:33693679-33728198 GCA_028646575.1 Pseudocheirus occidentalis | reverse complement strand
GGAACAGATTGTGGGAGTGGTCTTACAGTGGGATCAATGTTCTGGGCTGGGGGGTAGGGACAAAAAGGGGAGAAAATTTGTAACTCAAAACCTTGTGGAAATGAATGATGTAACCAAGAAAATAAATTAAAATTAAAATTCCAAAAAAAAGAATGTGAAGGTTCACAGAGAACTTTCTTCACAAAAATCCTGTGATGTGGGTAATGAGAATAATATTACCCCCATTTTATAGATGAGGAAACCGAGGGGAAGTGAACTAGCAGTAATCTGTTGCTATCTTCCCTTTTCAAACTCCATGCATTAGGCAGTCTGGCCTTCTTGCAACGTGCCTTGTACTTTCAGGGTGGCCTATCTCTCTTATCAGGCTTTGGTTTCTTTTGTTAGAGGACCAGATTTGTGATTTTAACCACTAAGGAACTTCCAGTGAGGAAACTCCGTTCTCATGCACAGATCACCATCTTAGAGTCTTATAAACTTGCCTGGGGAGAAGGTGGGGCAAGATTCAGATTAAAGGACTTGCCCAGGGTCATACAACCTGTGTCAAAAGTGGAACTGACCCCAGGCTAGGTCTTCTTGCCTATTAAGCCAGCTCTCTGTCCACCACAGCCAAGGATGCTTACTTTATTTTTTACATCATGGTAATTTTTTTTTGCATGGGTCACTCTTTTTAAAAATGTATGTGAGTGAGACTTTAGTAATTGCCAATACTCCCAGTTTTAAAGGAGGGATGAAGAGTCTTAGCAGTTAGTGATGCTAACCAATGTTGATAAGTTAAATATAAATTGATAGGATCTTAAACTCCTAACTCCAGAGCTGGAAGAGACCTTGGAGACCATCTGGTCCAATTCCCTTCATTTTACAAAGGGGGAAACTGAGGACCAGGGAGAAAACCTGCCCAAGGTAACAGAATTAGCATGGTGATGAATGAAATAGATATAAAATCTGAGTTTATTAATATAAAACATGAATATAGGACAATAAAAATTTTGAGTGCTGAGGGAATGTAGGAAAGTCTTGGAGATGGTTGAGAGTTCCTGGATGGGGAATTCAGAACACTTGGGCTCTGATTCTGGCTTAGACCTTTACTGTAATAGTGAGGGCCTTGAGATCATGCCATGGGGACCAGTTAAAGAAACTGGGAACTTGACTTGGGCTCCAGCTCAGGCTCAGACACTTACTGGCTGTGTGATTGTAAAGAGCCTCCAGATAGTGTCAACTGAAGGACGCAAGGATGTTTAACTTGGAGAGGGGAGGTTTCTCTGGTGGGTGAGTGGGTGGTTGTTTCCAAGTTTCTAAAAGATCCTCCTTCTGAAGAGGGATTAAATTTTGTCTGTTTGGGGTGACTAGGTGGTGCAGTGAATAGAGCAGGGGCTCTGGAGTCAGGAGGACTTGAGTTCAAATCCGGCCTCAGACACTTAACACTTACTAGCTCTGTGACCTTGGGCAAGTCACTTAACCCCAATTGCCCTGCCTTCCCCCTCCAAAAAAAAAAAAAATGTCTGTTTGGGTTAGGGTTACAAATGAAAGCCACCAAGAAACAGCATTAGGTTTGTTGTCTGGAAAAACTTCCTAAAAGTAGAATGGGCTGCCTCCTGAGGTAGAGTATGGGTTGGCTTGGATAGTTGTAACTGATGTTCAGGATTCTGATTATCATCTATCTTATCTCTCTCTCTCTCTCTCTATTACCTCTATCTACCTATCTCCCTCTCTCTGTCTCTATCACCTATCTCTCTACCTGTCTGTCTATTTATCTATCACCTATCTCTCTCTCCCTCTCTCTCTCTCTATCTGTAGGTCTGTCTGTCTATCTAATCCTGTCTGTCTGCGCACCGACCTACCAACTTATCAATTGCCTCCCCTCCCCCCCCTTACTAGTTACATTCTTGAAGTTTCTAGGGGCCCCATAGTCCTACGTGAGCACGTTCTAGCCAAAGTGACGTATTCCCCGACGACTTGGCAACGGGGTGCGTCCCTTAGCAGCTAGGGTGGCCAATGGTCCATCGCGCCCCACCGCTCAGGGCGCAGTTTGTACTTTCGGAAACTCCGTCCCCTTAGAGCCCCCCAGGGAGCCCTTTTCGCTCCCATTCTCAGCCAGCGGGAGGGGGGCGGGTCCGGGCACTGGCATCAGCTAGGCTGGCGGCGCCGGGGGCACCGACCCCAGCGCCGGTACGGGAGGTCTGGGTCTCGGCGGCCGGCCGGGGGCGGCGGCGAAGCCGGCAGCCTCCTCCCCCAACTCTTCGCAGGCCTGGGACTAGAGCGGCGGACGGCGAGGTCGAGGCGTCCGGCGCCCCCGAGCCTGCGCAGTGCGAGCCGAAAGCCAGTTGCGGCTCCCGGGACTGAAGATGGCGGACGCCGGCGGTAGCGGCAACGGCAACAGCGGGACGTCCCTCAAGGGGATGCGAGAACAGTTGGGTGAGGAGACCTGGCCGTCTGAGCCCGGCCCGGGACGTGCCTGCCTTCCCCGGGCTCGGCTCTGGGGCGGGCGGCGGGCTGCTTTGGGAACGCTCACCAACTGGGAAGAAGAGAGAAGTAACTTTTCGGGCGTCCCCCGCCCTGTCCTGCCCCGCGGCCCCGGCTTCCCCAGCCCCCTCCCCACAGGTCCACGGCGGGCGGGGGGTGGGGGGGGGATGGAGCCGCCCGGGGCGGGCGGGCTGACTGACTGACTGATGGCCCGGGACAGGACGGGCTGGCTCGGGCGGGGTCCGCGGAAATGCTCCCCTCAAGTTGGAGGGAAACTAACGGCCGTCCACTCCTGGAGCTCTTCTCTGGCCTCGGCCGGTCTGGGCTGGGACAGGGGTGGGGGGCGGCCCGGCGTGCGGGACGGTGCGGGCCGCTGGGAGGCCGCCGGCGGATTCCGTTCAAAACCGTTATACCGCTGGCCGGGAGGCGGAGGGAGGAGGAGGAAGCGGGACCGGACGCCACTTCTGCCTCGGGCTGTGAGCAAAATGGGGGTGGGGGCCGAAGTGCTGGGGCACGGACGGAGGAGTAGGTGGCTTTGGGGAGAACCCCTCCTCTCCCTCTTTTCGATATTCTTCTCCCAACTTCCCCTCTCTTCTCTCCCACCCCCAGTTTCCCTCTCTAACTTCTCCCCTCAACTTCCCCCCTTCCCTCTTTTCTCCTCTCCCATTCCCAATTCCCCCCTCGAACTTACCTTCTTCCCCCAATTTCATACTTTCTCTCCCACTCCCCTTTTCCACTCTCCCCAACCCTTCCTCTTCTTTTCCTCCCCTCGTGTTTTCCCTCTCCTCCTCTTGTATTCTTCCTCTCTCCTTCCTTACTAGTCTCCCTCCCCCCAATGCAAAAAACCAAACCAACGATAAAACAAGTGGGGTGAGGCAGGTCAGGGATGACTTCAGAGTCCCTTTCCCATTTCACTGCCTTATAACTTCTTACACCCCACTACAACCTCCCTCCACCCAAATCCCTCAAAAATGTTAACAGGAGGGGGGAGCTGTTGCAACTTCAGAGTTGAGATTGAAACTATTTTCAGCCCCCCCCTTAGTTTTGTTTTTGTTTTTGTTTTTGTTTTTTTTTTGCTGCTGCAGCACATGACTTCTGCAAAGTATTATCAAATGAGAGATTTACAGTACAGTACCTCTAGGGTGCAAATGAATTTAGCTTATTAGGCAGATTATCTATGCATAGGTTCAGCTCCTGACCTTTTCTCCACACCTCAAGGCTTTTCTAAAACTCTTGTTACTTGAACTTCTTGTTTTCTAGAATAGGCTACTTGCCCCAGGTGGATGAACAAGAAACTAGTGTGATGATGATGACTGGTTTTGCCTTTAGTGTTCCTTTTACATAAGTAAATAAGTCATTGTGAGTTGCTTGTAATATCTCTGACTTTGGGCAGACTGATTGAATGAATGTATTGAAAGCCACAGGACATACTTGCTTTTTTGTATTTCAGAATTTTAATTTGGTCTGTCCAAAAGTTTAGTGAAATTGAGCTGTTAGAATTTGGCTTTTGTATACACTCTGTGGGTAGTATATTCTCAGAAAGAAGTAAATAAAAAGTAGCATGTGTGTCCTGAGAAAACCAAGAAAAAGCATTCTTCATCAATATTTTACTTTTGGATTTGGTCTGTCAACCTAGAGTTTGTAATAAAGTTTGCTTTGTTGATACTCCAGTCTCTCTGAGGTATGAGGTTTGTGTATCTATGCTAAAAGTTGTTGTCTTGATAATTTCTAAGTCATTTCTGTCTGACACTTAAACAAGGTAGTGTTTTATTGTTGTTTTTTTAAACGACAAGGCTATTGTGGATATTAATAATTTTTCAAACCAGCCAAGAAATAGAGCCACATTGTAAACACATTATTCAAGAGGAAAGTTTTCATACTACTGCAGCCTGCCTTTGTGCTGGGGATAGTTAACATAACTTGAACCTTTCAAAATTATGCAAAGTTCTAGCCTAAGGTGAGCTGCCCTTTCTCCCTAAATTGTCTTTTTGGCTCCTAGCTTCCAGCAGCGGAAAAAAAATTACTGTTTTTTAAAGAGATATTTTACAGCAACTTCTGGGCTACTGATGGTAATAGTAAACAGAAATTTTAGTCATGTGAACAACTTTAAGTAGAAGAATTATTCCAATAGGAATTAGTTGTCTTGTAGTATCATAAATTGAGATCTGGAAGGGACCATTAAGGATGTCCATTTTAAGTAGGAGGGCACTGAGGTCCAGGGAGTTATAAAATGACTTATCCAAGATCACATAGGTAGCAAGTAAAAAGAGTTTGGATTCAAATCCAGGTCATCTGACTCTGTTTCCATGATATTTTACATACATATGAGGACCAATTAAAATGTCTCACCGTGTTTTCATTGGTTCCACTAATTTGGTAAAGAATACAGTGGTACTTTGACATATGAGTGCACCAACTTACAAGATTTTTGAGATACATGTTGTCACTTGGTCGATTTTTTGCTTTGAATTGTGAGCCAAAATTTGAGGAGTTGGTGCAGCGAACTCCACAACCCAACGCCCACCCAGCATCCCACACCTCACACATTCAGTCCACGTGTTTACCTTGCCAGTGAAGAAAATTAAGTTAAGTGAAAGTAAAAAAGATATTGTGGCAATTAAGTTCAGGGATATAGTGTAGCAAGTAAGTGAATGAAAGTGACCAAAAGAGCACAAAACAAAACTCCCTCTAACCTCCTCCATCTGTCTCCTCCACCTTCCACCTCTGCCAGTGTCTTCTGTTAGCTCAAGTCGTCTGATATCCAAGGTAAATTATATATTTTATAAAACCAGTTTATTTCTTTACATTCTCTTTTATTATGTTTTTATACAATATCTGTTATTTATAAATACTTTTTCTTATTTAAAAACATGTAATAAAAAATACTAGGGTAGCATTTGGGGGGCTGGAACAGATTAATGGCATTTCAATTAATTTCAATGGGGAAAAATTGATTTGATTTACAAGAACCGAACAGAACAGAACCGAATTAAACTCACTCATAAGTCAAGGTACCTCTGTATTAGAAGTATATCAAAGACTTCTGATCATCTTTAACATATTTCCTTTACAAATAATGCCCACAAAAATCTGAATAAATTAACCATTTGTTGAAGGTCTTTTAGAGGGTACTGTCTTCTGTCTGCATAGGGAAAATGAAAAAAAAAAACCCAACAACAGAAGTTTGGAAATGAACTTGGACCAGGAGCATTCTCCTTTTTTCTCTCTCCGTAGAGTTGAAGTCTTTATGTTTCTTTGTATGGCAGAAGCTCTCTTCATTTTGCTGTTAACAAAGGCTGTCTCTTGAAAATTGGAGGTCCAGAATAATTTAGCATCACATCACTGACTTAACAGTGTTGTGGGTTTCTAGAACATTACCATTGTATTATATCACAGTGTTTATGATTCAAATCTAACGTTACTGACGCACATTATTAGCAGGGTTTGTACTTAGAATTATTTTTGCTGTAATGGGGAACGGTTTTTATCCACACATTTTCACCTTTCTTTGTGACCAAAGGCAAAATAAATGAATTGGGGCAAAGGGTATGGTCTCTGGCCATGGATAAGAGCAAAGCAACCTGGCCCCCACACAGAGCTGGGGCTCATTACCTTAGGCTCATCCAGAGGATGCTCTGAAAATTAGCCTAATTAACGGGCCATAGACAATCGTGCAATATAAAAAACATTCCAAAGCTAGTTATAAATGATTTGGGGACTGCCTTTGCCATCCCATACCTGTCTCTTGTTCAGTGAAGAGTAAGTACTGGTCAATAAATCTGACTTGGAAATATCATTTGTAATGGTAAACTAGGCAGGCAGTCCCCTCCTTTTCAGTGAAATGTATTTTGAAAACCAAGTCAGAAAGTAGAATGAAAAAAACCAAACCAAGGACCAAGTCTACTATGGGCTCCCAAGCACACTTCTGAACATATCATTCCCCATTGCTACCAAATTATGTCCAAATTAAAGCCAGACATGAAAGATCTTTTATAGTTTTGACCCCAACATATCTTTTCAGCTTTTTAACAGTCCCTTAAAAATGTATTTAACTTTAGAACTTCAACGTGTTGAAAAGTTACTCACAATTTAGTGAGGAAGGTAGTGCAGATATTAGTTCTTTCATCTATTGATGAGGAAACTAAAATTTGGTGTAAATGACTTTGTCCATTGTCACACAGCTAGGAAATATCAGCCACAGATTCTGAACCTCACTTTTTCCATTCAAGCCCAGTCCTCTTCACTATATATGATGCTGCTCTTAGCCACTCCCATTCACATGCCATGTTCCCTAGCCAAATTCAGCTCACATCCTGCTTGGTACCTTTGCTTTTGCTAGTTCTTACACCTGAAATATCTATCAACTCTTTGCCGTCTCTAGTTGTTGATATTCTGTCCATCTTTTAAGGCAACATCTAAAATATTGTCACATCCCTTGCAGTCTTTCATCCTGTTTTCTTTTCTTAACTTTTATTCAGGTCTTTGTCAATGTTTATTTCTGTATATGTCTTACTTCTATTATAAATTCATTGATGACAGGGCCTATGATCTCATTTTTCATCTCCCAAAGTACTTTATGTAGTAGATATAATAAGAATAGAACTCTAGAGTTCTGACTTTTCATCCATGTGGGAATCCTTTCTCCAACCACTCTGGCAAGGAGTTAACCATTTTCCTGTTTAAACACTTCTAGTGCCTGAAATTCAGTATTTCACAAAGCAGCCCATTCCTTTTTTGAATAACTCCAATTTTTAGACTTATATCTAATATTGAATTGAGTAAACTCCATTGGCTCTGATTAGGTGCTAAATAGCTACTTTTTTTTTTTTTTTTTGCTTTTTGGAGGGCAGTTGGGGTTAAGTGACTTGCCCAAGGTTACATGGCTAGTTTTTGTGTTAAGTGTCTGAGTCCAGATTTGAACTCAGGTCCTCCTGACTCCAGGGCTGGTGCTCTGTTCACTGCGCCACCTAGCCGCCCCCTGCAACTTTCCTTAGTTATACAATCAAATACCACGAATACCACAACAGCAAGATGAACTAGATAGCCAACCCAAAATTCCTGGGAAACTTAGACATCTCAATAGTAGCATCTTTTTTTTCCTTTTTGGAGGGGGAAGGCAGGGCATTTGGGGTTAAATGACTTGCCCAAGGTCACACAACTAGTAAGTGTTAAGTGTCTGAGGCCGGTTTTGAACTCAGGTTCTCCTGACTCCAGAGCTGGGGCTCTACTCACTGCACCACCTAGCCACCCCCTACAATAGTAGTATCTTAAGAGATCAATATAGCCACCAATCATGGAAACATATTTGGATACATCGTACTTATCAATGCTGCTAGTCTCATCTCACCTCATCTTAAATTGAGACTGGGTAATGGACTATTTTGATCTTCTTGGGATGGGAAATTGGGGACAATGATAGAATTTTAGGTGAGTTCTTTTGGCCCTAGTTCTGATCAAAGAAGAGATACTGTTTTCAAGTACTGTTATGAACCGTGAACTTGGGAGACTAACAAATACTATCTAGATCCTTTTTAAGAACACTAATGGAAAGAAAGGAATGCTGGGAAGATAACCATTATTCCTTCAGTGAATGCAAAACACCTTTTATTATAACTGACCAAGTTCAATGTTAGTGACAGAACCTGCCCAGATACAATTATATGAACTTGACTTCCAGCAAAATCAGAACAATAGAGTGTTAAAGACCCTGAACATAATGATGTGTACCAAGATAAAAATTTTCTAATTTAAATAAATAACAAAAGACAGCTAAGGGAATGGCCTGTAATTTCAGAGTTATTACAGTTGTCATTTTCAAGAAAAAAGGATAGAATTGTTGCAATCATTTGTCTTAGCCTCTGTCAGTTCTGTGATCCTGGCCAGTAATTTTTTGGACTGGTTAGTGCAGTAGGTCATGTCACTTGAATCGGGGAATTATAGCATGGTTCTAGGCTGCAGTACTAGTGTAGCTGGTTTGTTCTTAGCATCATGACCAATTTAAGAGAAAAGAGAGGGAACAACACCTCTTTCCCATTGTTCACTCTATTGGTTACAACCCTTCTCAACAACCAGATTAATGGCCAATGTGAAAGTATTTGCAGATACTACAATTTGCATTCTTTTTCATGTTTGGTTTTTTTCCTGTTGTTCACTCCATTGGTTACAACACATCTATACAACCCGACTATTATACAGCGTGAAAGTATTTGCAGATCCTATACATGATTGTACGCCACCATGGGGGGGGGGGTAGGGAGGGAGGGGAGAAAACTTGAAACTCAAGGGATTGTGGAACTGAATCTTGTAACCTAAAAGTAAATAAATCAATAAAGAAAAAGAGAGGAAACAACAGTAATATAAAGAACATGAGACCACAGATTGGCTGGGATGGGACTTAAGAAGTCATCTGGTCCAACTCTCCCATGTTCTATATTTATTTGGACCTGAGGTCCTAAGGAGTTAGAAACTTGCCTAGTCCTGGAGGTAGTGAGTAGCAGAGCCACAATTTGAAGCCAGGTTTTCAAATCTGAGGTTTTTCCTACTGTACCTTGCTGCCTGATAATGATGAACTGATCCATCATTATAATTCCGTTTTGAAAATCGTTGAAAAATATAAATATCAATTAAATCAGCGTGAATGTTGTAGACCAATGGTTCTCAACCTCCCTAATGTCACAACCCTTTAATGCTCATTTATGAGTATTGTTCCTCATGTTGTGGTGACTCCCAACCAGAAAATTATTTTCGTTGCTACTTCATAACTGTAATTTTGCTACTGTTATGAATTGTAATGTAAATATCTGATGTGCAGGATGTATTTTCATTGTTACAAATTGAACAGAACCTGCAGGTTGTTGAGAACTGCTGTTGTAGACATTCTCAAAAGGTCTATCCTTGGTTCTTTCTGACTCTCTTGGTGATCTCATCTGTTCCCATGGCTTAAGCTATTGTCTCTATGTGAATGACTCCTTATACAAAGGAGCTGGTTGTGTCATTCCTTTGCTCAAACATCCGTGTGTCCCTGTTACCTACTGTGCCTATTTGTGGAAGTGCTTTGGTATAGTGAAAAGAGTGCTGGATTGGGTGACATAGGACCTGGGTTCAAATACTGACTTTGCCACTATCTTTGTGACTTTGAACAAGTCCCTTAATCTTACATTGTATCATTTCCTCATCTGTAAAATGATGAGATTCCATTAGATCATTGGTTCTCAACCTGTGAGTCGCGCCCCCTTTGGGGGTCAAACGATGCTTTCACAGGGGTTGCCTGAGATCATTGGAAAACACATATTTCCAGTGGTCTTAGGAACCAAGACACAGCTCCTCTGTCTCCAGGCAGGTCCGCCCACATATGAATATTAAAGGGTCCCAGCATCAGAAGGTTGAGAACCACTGACCTAGATGATCTCCAAGGTTCCTTTCAACATTAAATCTGTGATCTGCCAGAATGTCCTGTACTTCTACATCAAACCCTGCATGTCCAGAACAACTCATTTTTTCCTCCTAAGATCTACTCTTCCATCCAAGGACACCACCATTCTCCCAAGTTGCTTATGTGTTAAATCTCGATGTCATGCTTGATTTCTGCCTCTTCCCAAATCTTGATAATTTTACCTCCTCAATATTTCTGAATTTCACCCCATCCTTTCCATTTCCACTACTATGGCCCTTATCCAGATCCTTAATATCTCTTTCTTAGACTGTTGCAAGTCACCTAACTGGTTTCCTTGCTTCCTGTTTCTGCCGATCTCTATTTCTCCTTTGTGCCACTACCAGATCCTCCTGATGTACAGCTCTGATCACAGTATCAGCTTTTCTAAATCTAATTCATAGCTCCCTACCTTCTCTGGTTAAAAGTAAAATTTAGAGTTCCAAGGTACTGTACAACTAACTTTTAAGTTGATGTTCCAGACCTTTAGTAGTTCTGTTGCCCACTGAATAAAGTCCAGATCCTTAATCTTGACATTAAAGTCAGTCTCTGACTTTGCTTTGCAGCCTTTTTCTTCACTTATATATCACATCACTGCTCTGTGCTCTATCCAGACTGGATCAGTAAACATCCAGTGCCTGTTGCTTTTGTTCATTTTCTTCTCTTCCTGAAACACCTTCCTTCCCCACACCCTACTTCTGGCCTCTTGAAATTCTAGGGATGCTTAAGACCCAGGGCCAATATAGCCTTCCCTGAGTCCCTCTTTGGAAGTGATCTCACTTTCCCTAGTAACTTGAATAGGATGTTGTTCTTTTAGCACTTTAACCATATTCTGGTTTGTGTTTGGAATGTAAATTAAGTATAAGTCCCAGTGCCTATCTATCAGTGCCTTGCCTACAATGTTTAACAAATGTTTATTGAGTTGAATTATACTTATTATGGGCTTCTTCAAGGGGTCAAGGCTTATTTATCTTTCTATCTCTTACAGCTTAACACAATACTTGGTGGTGGTGGTGGTGGTGGTGGTGATGGTGGTGGTGGTTGTTACTTAGGTATTAGAATGAATGAATGAATGAATGCAATTTCTTAAAGTCCTAGAGCCACTGAGTTTTAGAAATATATGGATTAAGATTGATGACAACTATAAGTTTTTCTTTTTGATTGGTTAAGGTAGGGACTTACTAACTTGATTATAAAGTTGGTAACTACCAAGAGAAGCAAAAATAGATATTTCTGGAAGCCTTCGTGAGTTGTAAGAGCTGTGCACCCTATCTAAAATTTATAGAAACAAGAAAACAACTATTTGTTGACTGGTTAAATAAAAAGGGACCTACTTCCAGTCAGCAATGTTAGGTTTTTAAAAAAAACATTTGCTCTGTGCTTGTGTTGAGGGTAGGGGGGAGTGGTGGTAGAAGTATCTCAGTTGAAGGTGAGAAAGGGAAGGATATAAAGGCAATAGAGATTTTCCTACTCTTGAGGGGAAAACAAGGGTGTGAGGGTGAGTCAGAAAACAGTGAAGCTGATGAAGCTGTACCTCTCCCATCTAACTGGACAAACACTTAGTACATGGTTACATTATTGTGCCAGAGATTTGTCTATATGAATGGTTGATTGGTTTTTTAATTTTTCCAAATTTTTAAGCATCTCAGGCTTATAGATTTAGAACTGAAAAGAACCTCAGAAATTATCAAGTCCAGCAGCTTGGTTTGCCAATGAAGAAATGACAAGGTCATACAACTCGTATGTAGCAGAGGCCAGGCTGAAACCCAGGACCTCTTACTCTAAATCCAGTGTTCTTTCCACATCACACGGCTTTTTCCAGGTATTGCCCTTGTTGGCCAAATGTCCTGAAGGAGAAAAGTTAATTATTTGCATTTTGGCTTTTCAAGGCAGTTCTGCTAAGTCTCACTGAAGGAGTCTCATAGAAGACACTCTGCTTTGATGTGTCCTCTTCAATTACTGTAATCTCCTTTGTTGACCCTTTATCAGTTCAATGCAGGCTAGAGTAGGAAGCTTGAAGGGAAGTAGGTTTGATTCAATCTCCACACTTAATTCAACTACCTGGAAATATCTTTTAAAATCAAAATGTTTAATTCCCTCTCTTTCCCTCTGCCACAGTAGGTATGAATCAACAGCAAGCAGAGATAAGTAGCTTATTTTAGAACTTGGTGGTGGTGTCTTAGAGGAGTGAGAGATGAAAAGTTGGTTGGGGTGCAGGCTAAGGGCCAGGATTGGGGAACCTGAAGCCTCAAGGCCACAGTGGCCCTCTAAGTCCTCAAGTGTGGCCCTGTGACTGAATCCGGACTTTACAGAACAGATCCCCTTAATAAAAGGATTTGTTCCGTAAAACTTGGACTCAGTTGAAAAGGCAGCACCTGAGGACCTAGAAGGCCACATGTGACCTCAAGGCCACAGGTTCCCCACCCCTGGGCTGAGGAAATTGTAATAGTTTTATGCTGCTCTTGATTCAATGTGTGTCCACATTAGTTTGTTAGAAATGTTATGACTTTTTTTTCCTAAGCATGATCAATTTATTAGGCTAGCAGTAACCAGTAAATTGAATCAGTGGCTTCAGTGACCAAAGACCAAGTGTTATGACTTCTCCAAGTGACAGATGTTCATTTTAAAAACTTTTTTCAGACATTTAAAAAATCCTTAAATGAGTCATTTAACCTCTCTGGACCTCAGTTTCCCCATCTAAAAAATTGGAGGGATTGACTAATAACTCTAACTGACCTCTAAAATCATTTTCAGCTGTATTCTATGATTTTTATTCATCTCACTTCCCACCTCCAATTTCCCACTCCCCCCACCCCCATCCAGAAAATGTGGTCAGAGGCTAAGGGGTTAGTAATGAAAGGTTTTCCCTGGGAACTCTAGCCTTATAGTTAACTGCTTTCTCTGCCCCCCCCCCCAGAAGCAAAGCATTCTCCTAACCAAACTAACAAGGATATGTTCTAGCTCCCTTTTAGTAGATAGATTGATTTAGATATATGTATGTATATAAAATCTTCCTCTTGTACTCCCCCCCATTCATGCCTCACTTCAGTTTTTAAATACCCAGAGCCCTTGGTACCACCACATAGGAGAGTTCTAACTGGGGCTGGGTTTACTTATGTATGCAACAAGTGGACCTAGAAATGTAATTCTCACACTTAAAATTTGCTGACTCCAATTGAGAGGGGAATCTGATGTTTTAAAATGATGTTTTCTTGCTGCGGTGCTCCTAGCCTGATGTTTTGTAACATCTCCATGCTTCCCGTTGTATTTATATCTGAGAAAGTTTCTAACACAGAAACGTAATATTGGAATGCGTTTTCTTTGTTAGAGCTTTTTCTTTCTTGACACTGCTTTGGAACTTGTTTACTATTCAAATATAGTGTACAGCAGTGGTTTCCTCAACCTTTTCAAGTATCAAGACTTTTTTTTGAGGTTCAGCCATTTCATGGATCTCCACATGATATTAGTTGTCTTATTAATTAATGTTCACTGACTGAAAAGATATGGCCAAAAAAAACTACGACTTGATGAAATCTTTTAGATGAATTTGGATTATTAATCGCAGCATTTATGTACATTTGAAAAATAGAAATACATGTTACAATGAAATTCATTGTATAGTAGGTATATTTGCTTATTTTATAAAGTTTTTCTTGTAAACTTAGCATGAATATTTCAATAGACAAAATCACAACTGAGAATGAATCTTTGGCTTGTGCAGTTTTTCTTTCTAATACATACAACTTGGGATTTGGGGGGTTTTTTTTTGGTTGTTGTTTTTTGTTTCTGGAGGGGGAAAGGCAGTGCTGTTGAGGTCATCTGACTTGCCCAAAGTCACACAGCTAGTAAGTGTTAAGTGTCTGAGGCTGGGTTTGAACTCAGGTCCTCCTGACTCCAGGGCCAGTGCTCTATTCACTGTGCCACCTAGCCACACCTTGGGGTTTTTAAAAATTGAGATTGAACATAGTAGTTGCAGTAATCACCAGCTTGTCTATGTCTTTTTCTGAATGTCCTTCTTTCTTCTATGTATTTTTAATCATTGATATTATTTTCTTGTTTCTTTTAGCATCACTATCCCCTGTGCCCTCCAGCTCAGCCTTCCCATCTCTTCTCCTTCCCCCGCCCCCTGGAAAAAGACATTCCTTATAATAAATAAGTTGTTGTTCAGTCGTATCCAACTCTTCATGACCACATGGGCCATACTATCTGTGGGGTTTTCTTGGCAAAGATACTGGAGTGGTTTACTATTTCCTTCTCCATTAGATTAAGGCAAACAGGTTAAGTTAACTTGTTGAGGGTCACACAGCTAGTAAATATCTGAGGCTGGATTTGAACTCAGGTCTTCCTGACCCTAGACCCAGCACAAACTTCTTTTCATCTTCTTTGTTTTTCACTCATTCCATCTTCTAGCGCTTAAGACACAGCTCACTCCTGATGATACGGCTTCTCTCCATACTCTTTCAGGTACCAGCTACATTTTCTGACCTATCCTACCAACTTACTGGTATCCCTGCTCACCCCCTGTTCTCATCTTTCTCTCTTCCCCCTCCCTTGAATGCATCTTCTACTCCTTGTTCTCCATGCCACTCCCAGACTCTCCTCCTACCATATCCACTAAGCAATCCCTCTCCCTTTGAGGTTCATTTGTATTAATTTTATTAATTAATTAATTTAATTAATTTACTTCTTGTACAGAAAAAACAGCATAAAGTTACAAAGTAGTTTGGGAGGAAGGGCACTGGCATTTGGAAGGAAGTTCTGCAGAGGATGGCACCTGAACTCCATCTTAAATGAAGAGAGGGCCTTTGTGGCCCAGATAAGGAGGGGAGGAGTGAGGAGGGTGCATTCCAGGATAGTGCCAGTGCATGGAGACTGCTGCTGTGAACAGGGACCACAGAGAAGCCTGGTGTAGCTGGATCTCTCAAGTGTGAGAGGGAGTGTGAAGTCCACTGTAGGCAAACTAGATTGCAGCAAGGTGGTAGAGGGCTTTACAGCTAAATAGATCAGTTCATATTTTATTTTAGAGGTGGTAAGAAGCCCTGAAGTTGGTTGAGTAGAGAAATCACACAGTCAGATCATTGCTTTAAGGAAAATTACCTAGAAAAAGTCCATTTTGGGCCTTTTTGACCGTCTGATGGGTATGAGGTAGAACCTCAGAGGTGATTTAATTTACATTTTTCTGCTTATTAGTGAGTTGGACCATTTTTTCCTGTGGTGTTGATCCATTGAATTTCTTCCTTCAAAAGAAATGATTTTTAAAGAATTTTTAAGGACCCACTGAGATAACTGGAAATGCCAGGGGGTGTTTTGAAACCAAGGTTAGAAATCACTCAACTAAGGGATTTGGTTACATTTCTGTATGAATAAGTGAACAGGAGAGAATGGTCATAGTTTTGTGTAAAACTTAAGTGGATGTAACTTAATGAATCCACTTCTCTTATGGACCTGACTTAGGAAGGGGGACCCTGGTCTTGTTTGGAATAAGCACTAGTCAAGTAGAGAAAGAAGGAATGAGCAGAGAATTAATTGAAAAATCCCTTTCAGCTTCTCTTCCTTCGTCTTCTAATTACAGTTGATTCTCTTTCCAAGCCCCTTTGCCCTTAGCCTGCTAACCACTTCCTATCTGGACATCTTAGCAGGCCTTAAAAGTAGCCCTTCCTCTTCATTCAAACAACTTAGAATAAGGTCTCCATCTTGTAAAAAAGGAGTCAAAATATTTCTCTTGGGAGAAAAGTAATTTTTAGGCACACAAAAATTTGACCGACTCCTTTAAAACCTTCTCTTTTACCATATCTACGAATCTGAATATAAACAGGTGGAAGCAAGGGAAGGTGGGGCACATGGGAAGAGAATAGCTAAGGGAATTCTAGTTCTGGGTTATTTTGAGCTAGGTATATGTAAACTAATAATTCTAAGATTAAAACTTCCAGTTGAGTAATTCACTTGAATTGTCTATAACAGACTTAAATAATTTTATTTAATTTTGGGGGCTCTTAGTTACTTTATCTATAAAAAGAATGGAGTGACTTAGCAGACCTCTAAAGTCCCTTCCGGTTCTGATATTATAATAATAATTATTGTAGCTAACATTTAATAAGCACCTACTATGTGCCAGGTACTCTCATTTGATCTTCACAACAATCCTGAGAGGTAGGTGCTACTATTTTCTCCATTTTACAGTTGAGGAGACCAAGACAGTAAGTTGCCTTGACCAGGGTCACACAGCTAGGGAGTTTCTGAAGTTGAACTTGGGTCTTCTTAACTCCAGGGCCAGTATTCTATCCACTGTGCCACCTAGCTGCTATGAGTTCATTCCAGATCTCACAGTCTGAGTAGGGACTTTAGGAAATTAATAAGCTGTTTGGAGCTTAACCATTTCAAAGATTTGTAGGCACCCCCAGAAATCTTACTAAATATTGAGCACAACTTTAAAGCCACAGCAAATCTAAAGTCTAAATTTCAAATGCTCCTCCTTTTATAGTAACCATGTATTGTTTGGTTTTTTTCCTGATTAGAGCACATTTAATATAGTCATGTAGTGTAATTGACTTAAAAATTTGTCAGCTGATAAAAAGTGACAAGTGTATTTTAGAAGGAATTTAACAAATCCCTCACCCCCAAAGTACGAATAAACACTCCTGGAACCAAGCACCCTGTATGCCCAATGGGAGCTGAATAAATTAATTTGTGGTGGCTACTTATTTTCATTTTGCTATCCAAACTGTAGTAAGTTCAAAATCAATCTGTAAAAATCAGCAAACTAATTTCCTGGGCTGGTAAATACAATCAAAACCTTATTGAAGTTGTGACTCCTCCATTTTTATTCATCAAACTTCCAACCTAAATCTTTGCTAGTCACTATTCCCTTTGCTACTGAATAAAAATACTCCTGTTTTCATTTCTTGTTTTTCCTTTTGTAGACAAGATTCTGAAGAGAACTAATATAGAGCTCTAACTGCACATTTTATAGGCTTTGACTTGAAGAGGAGCAGCTGTGGGTGACAGTTTAGAATTGCTGAATAAGTATTGTGATTAGTATTTATCATTGGCATCACTTGAGATTAAGCTCTTTGAGATGATTGTTCCTGGGCACAGCTTTAGGAGGATTATTACTGTGATAGAACTAGTTGTCATGGAGAAGTGTTCTTCCTTCCAAGCTTGTTTGCCTTCAGTTGTACCCTCTTAGAGCAAAGTCTTAGGTTCGAGGGGTTTTTTAGAGGGAAAAGAGTCAGCCTTTGATTGCTCTAAATATGAACATCATGAATAGCTAACATTCATTGTTCAAAAAATACCTCAGGTTTTTCATGTCATCTTTTTAATATACTAAATCTTCAACAAAACAACCAATTTGTGTATTGTGATCTTTAATCCAACTAAACCTTCATTGTTGGTGATTTGATCCATTGTGATACTTCAACCTGGAATTGTACATCATTGGTTAAACAATTCCTCAAAAAAGTTTCTTAGCTTTCCCCTCCCCACCCCATGTGAAAGGGTTTTAGTTTTACAGAGTTTCTCTAAACTTAATATTTCCATAGCCACAGTCTGTCTTCATTTTAAAATACCTTCCCAGTGTGACATTTTCATTATACAAAAGTATGTTGCCCAAACCTGTATTTTTACTTTCTTTACTCAGTTCATTTTATCTAGACTCCTATGATTCTTACCCTCCTGTGGATTAAGAAGCAACGTTATTTTTAGACTAATATTTGAAAATGAGTTTGCTTCTTGGTTCACAGTGGGTCCTGTTTCTCAGGCATAGAGAGTGCCTTTAAAAATTCATTTTCTTCACAGATTAATGTCTCTTTCAAAAATGAATCTTTTGGGAGGTTGACCAAACTTTTAAATCAGTGCTCTACTTGAGTTTATCCTTGACCTGAAGCTGGCAACTTATGTAGAAGAGAGTACTATGTTTGCATTGATTACAAAGAATATAGTATAATTGGCTTCTGTAACCTACCCTTGCAACTGACTTGCTTCCAGACATATTTTCAGGATTTGGTTTTAGTCCATAAGGCTTTATGTAATTTGAACTTTTCTCACTTTGGGGGTTTAATCTTCTTTCTAAAACGAAATTTGTGTTACCTTCTGCTAACAGCCCTGAGGTTTGAATCCCAAGGGTACCAAGGCAAGTAGGGGATTCTAAGAGAACACACTTGTCTGATTTCGTCCTTATACATATGCTTGGAGGCCTTGACAAATGAGTGATTCACTTCAGTGGATCAGTGATCTCAAGTGATTCACACATTTAAAAAAATTAATTAAAGTCTGGCATGCCTGACTGTAATTCAGTTATTTGTGGTTTTAATAATATACTCCTTGGCTCTTGGCAAGTTTAGTTATTTTTGCCTCCACAAGATTTCCTACATCTGTCCCTTTCTCATCAGTCATGAAGCTTCTCCCCTAGTTCAGGCCTTCATCATTACTCTCCTGGACTGTTGCCATAGCCTCCTAATTAATCTGCCTTCTTCCATGCGCCCCCTCTCCAATCACTCTTCCACAGAGCTGCCAAATTAGTATGTCTAAAACCCAGATCTGACCACGTCTCTTTCCTACTCAGAAATCTTCAGTGGATCCTCATTTCTAGGATAAAATACAAGATCCCCAGCCTGGCATTTAAAGCTTTCCTTCAAGGAATTTTGCATATTTTGACATACGGATGGATGACAGTTTGTCAGAGAGGAGAGCCTTTAAGGCATTGTTTTACTCTATAGAATCAAATGCCATTTTATAGTTAATGAATACTTAGATTCTTTATGTCTTTAAGTCAGTTGTGGTACTAATTATCTGGTCTACTGTAGGATATTCTTTATAGAAGTTTGCCTCCTCCCTTTTAATGTTGTTGCTTTTGGTTCTCTTCTTCTATATTGTCCTTCACTTCTATTTGCAGTAGTTTTCTCTTTGTTTCTTTGGTGAGATTTGCCACTATAGATTCAAGTTTTTCTATTCTGCAAATTATTTTTGCAATATAGACCAGAAATTCTGCTTTCAAATTCTCATTTCTCTTTTAAACTATTCAGTAACATCCTGCTGGGGTTCCATGCTTTCTTGGGAATCCACAGGGTCCTCTGCCTCAGCAGGTGATGACTTGTTTTCCTTTGTCTTGCAATATTTAATATTTATTCAGAGATGTCTCGATGCATTTAGATGATCTGGAGGCTGTCTTCCCTTCTGTTAATATCTTTTATCTTAATTTATTGGCTTATGTACAAGATCTTTAACTGAGTTTTTTTTCTTACTGGAATCTTTGGTAATTTAAGTCTTTTTCCTTTATGTGACCCTATCACCTTCTGAGTCCTTTACTTTTTTGAAATAGTTACCCAGGGCTGGACCTAAAAGCTGTCTCAGCCTCTTCGCTTGTTGGGAAATTCATATTTCATTGGTCTAAGTTTCTGCCCCAGTTGACCTCTGGGGGAACAGAACTGGCACCACCTAGGTGCCTGCCCTGTCACCTTTCTCCTCTCCCCTCAGACCTAGTAGAGTGTTCCTTTTCTTCCTCAGTTCTCTGTTGGAATACTGTTGTAGTATTCCATGCAGCTACCATACTGCAGTGTCAGCCGGAGCAAGCTTCTCTGGCTTTTGGTTTTCTTTGGCCCAGGCTTGGGGTGGAGGGAGGGAGCTGAGTGCTGGTGCATCCCTGCCAGAGTGCAGTGGCTGTTGGGAAAGGGGGTGTTGAGTGAGTACAGTAGATTTTAAGAATTAGCTTTCTCTACTGTCAGTCGTTGTTTTATCTCTGTAGGGTTCTTGCTATCTCAGACTGTGGAGACAGGTGAGATTGAAAACTCTTGTCCATAATTCCTATTCTAGAGAAATTTGAGATGTGAGGATTGGAGAAAGTCCTCTGTCTTGTTGGTCATGTGACCCAGAACGCCTGTTCCTTTTTCCTTCCTTTGTTAGTGATGCCCTCAATTTGTGTGTCAGTTTTGCTTGTACAAGTTCTATATAATTAGGAGTGTTGGGTCCCAGTGTTCTCTCATTCACCTCATTTTAGTAATTAATATAGTTTAAGACTTTTCCCCCATGCCTTTGATGTCTATCTTTCAGATTTCTTAAGGATTGACCCCTTAACACCTTCAGAATTGTGTTATCTCCAGCATGGGTCTCCACTGTGCATCCTTGATTGAGTCCAGCCCATCTGACTGGTTTCCCATCTCTGTATAGTCATGGAAACACTAGGCATTAAGCAGAAAATCAAATACAGAAAGCACTCATGGAGTTTGGAAGTTTATAGAAGAGGCAGGAAAGGGGAGTATTGAGGAGGGAAGAGATCTGGAGTTGAGACATTCAGCTGCAAGAGATCCCTACTGGTCTCAGAGTGGCCTAAAAACAGTTTTCTGAAATGTCATAATACACTTTGCATGTCAGAAACTGTTTGGAAAGCCATGACAGTACTACAGGATACTTTGAAGACTGGCTTTTGTGGTAGACTTTGCCAAGTTCAGACAGTCTCCTACTGACACAATAATGACAACAACTAGACTTGTAGCTTCAGTGTGCTGTTTTCATACCCTTTTTTTCCAAAAGATAGATGTTGATGTATAATCTATATTGAATTGCTTGCCTCCTCTGTAGGGGGTTGCAGAGGGAGGAAGGAAGAGAATTTGGAACTCACAGTTTTAAAAACAAGTGTTAAAATTGTTTTTGCATGTAACTGGGGAAAAATAAAATGCCAAATAAATCTTTAAAAAATAAAGGCAAAAGATAGATATAAAAGAGAATTGAAGATACTCATTTCTTTGGCACGTCTAAAGTTTTCTAAGCAAGTAGGACTTTAATAAGGAAGGGGCATCAGGTCAGAATTCCTCTCAAGCAAGTATTTTGGTCTAGAAGCCTCTTCTTGTAGCCAGGTAGCAAGTCTTGTTGGTTTCCATTTTATCCCATCTGGGACTGCCAGAGAGGAGACCCAGAATCTAGCTCTGTCCATGCCACTAACTTGCCCTGGTGTTGAGGCCCCATCAGTTCCCTTTTCTGGGCCGCAGTTTCTTTATCTATAAAATGAGGACAGTCAGACGAGTGAAGAAGGTTACTCCTCTGTGATGTTCTGTGACTAAAAGTTAGAGCAACCAATGGACTTGTTAGTTACAAGCTAGAGTAAGTGGGTAGAGGATGGGATTGTGGAGTGTTGTGGTCAACACGAGGAGTTTTGTTTCTTCCTCTGGATGATGTGTATTTTCTCTTGCTCCATAACCAAATAGAAGTGACCTGTACCTTTAAAGCCAGATTTTAACCCCAGAGAGTCACTCAGCTACATTCTAACACTGGCTATCCTGAAAGGCTAACTTGTAACTGAAGACAAATAGTCCTGGATATGTGGTACAAGTAGGTCACCAGAGAGATCTCCATGAAGTTAAAGTCCACATGTCAACCCCTGTTTCCTCTTGATGTCTTTTTCAGTTGCAGCAGCCCACGCACTTGCTGAAGAAAGAAGAAACCAAAGTGGTGGTACTACTATTCTAGCCCAGCCCTCAAATATAAAGTCATCAACTAAGCCAGGTATAAATCATGCAGTGATTTTAAGATCTCTTAAATTGTCATCTCTTGAATGCCAATATCCTCAGTTAATTAACTCTATCCATTTGTTTTTATATAGTGATAGATGGCTCAGTTCTGAGATCTGATGAAAGGCAAAGACTGGCAAGAGAACGCAGAGAAGAACGAGAAAAGCAAAATGGTATATTCAAGGTTCCATGTGTGGTCTTATTCAAAATGACTGAGTGTGATCATGTCAGAGTTAAGATACTTCCAGGGTAGCTTATTTAATTTTTGCTTAAGCTTTTCATGTTGTATAATATGTAATGCACAGATGTGAGATTAGCTATCAAGAACCCAAGGGAAAACATTTGAGTAGGTTTGATTATTTAACTTTCTTAAAGAGTAATTTCTATTTGGGGAAAGAAAGAGAAAGGGAGAACAGCAAAGTTTTACTTTCTTAAGACTAAGATTTAAAAATCACGTGAATCTTAAATATTAATGAGATAGAATGCTAGCAGAACTAATTCTGAAGAATGAAATGCAGTAACCAAGATGCTTAATACAGCGAATACATGTCTCTTTTTTATTGCTTTGCTTATAAATTAATAGCTTGCCTTTAGATAGTATCTTTTGGTTATAAGGCATCACTTCTGAATAATTACTATGACATACTCACAGGGCCTTGGCATCAGGCAGAAAGCCTGGCCTACGGTGCCAACTCAGACACTTAATTACTCTCTGACCTTGGGCAAGCCCCTTAATCTCTCTTAAGTCTCAGCATCTTCATCTATAAAATGGAGATAGTAATATGCTATCCAGCATAAGCATCATGTAAATGAAAATTGTTCTTTTAATAGAATAGAAGTTAGAAATAAAGATTCAAAGTCTTATACCTACACCTCAGTGTAGCATGGAGGTGAGTAATCCTGGGTTCCAAAGCCTATGGCAGTGAAGTACACATGCAGTCAGCCCCTCCAAAGTCAGAAAAGCTGCCATAGGGAAGTTGTGAGCTGCTGCCTTGGTGATGGCAGTACCTCCCACCCCACTGTGAAGTCACAGTCATTGAAGTATTGAAATAAGGATCTAAATGAGGAACCCTTCCATAGCCGGAAAGAACACAGCATCTACTGTAACTCCATTCTATTGCCTACCAAATCACCTGGCAAAATTAGTACCAGGCTTCATCCAATTGAATTCTTAATTACACTGGTTTGTGATGGAACAGAAAGTAGAGAGCTCTTTTTTAGGACTGCACAGATATTACCTAGTCTTTTGAAGTGAGGACCCAGTACAGTGTTCTGCTTTTGTCTGATGTGCTAGTAGAATTATTCTATGAATGTAGAAACCAGAGTACTGACTATACTTTTAGAAGTGAAGTCTGTAGAAGATCCTTGCTATTGAAGTAAACATTAATTCCCTCCATTTCCATTTTGGCATATGGGCAAAGGGGAAATTAATCTCCTTTTAAAATACCATATGTTGGTCTGGGTTTTTGCTTTAATTGAAATTAGCATGAGTGTTATACTTCAATAATTCGTTATATATTTTTGACCTATGTAGTTATGTCCTTCAGTGGTACAAATCACTACCCATCCCAACCTTCTTATTCTGTGTGCCTCTTCTCTATTTTCTTCCATAAATCTACCATAGGGAGCCCATTAAGTGTGGTCAAGACCTTCTTCTTAAAATGGCATCATTTAGGTTTCCCATGTATTATCTCTTGCTCTCACTGCCCATTGTTAGTAATATACTCTAACGACCTCCCCCGACCCCCTCCATCCCAACACACACATCTTTACGTTGCCTTTTGGGTCACCTGCCATTTTGATTCTTGGAAGATCACAGTATTCCATGATTCACAGTTACATAACTTTACTAGGGAAAGTTAGTGTTACAAAGGTGATTTTTTGTTTCAGGGATCAGCTTGTGAGTTACTCAGTTCGCCAAAAGCAATCCAGCTTGTTCTCCTTCTACTGTTCCACTTTGGGCCCAGGCTATTGTTTGCCTTCAAGTGTTTGTCCAGATACATGTACTTGCTGATTCGGTTTTGATTTTATTTTTTGCTCTGTCAAGTTATTGGTCTCTATAGAGAGTCAATTCTGAAATGCTTCCCACATTGGTAACAAGTTTCTGCCTGTCTGTCTCTAATAATAGTTTCATTTTCTGTGGTGATAATGAGAGTAGGACATGTCCAGTTCCTTCTAATTCTTCTTGAACAAAGTCTTCATGATACATCATGATCAACCTTCTGTATAGTCTACAAGTCTTTAGTATCTCTCTTTTCTTGATCCCTTGGACCATATTTTATGATGTATTTTCAACCTTTTCCCCCTATGCCTACCTTTGCATCTAAGTCTCTAGGTTTTAAGGTATATCTTGACTTAATTTAGTGGTTTGCTAATTGAGTTCTTGGAATTTTTTATTCCTGTTGAAATCGTACTTAGCCCAATGCTCTAGTCAGTCAAGATGCTCTCAAAACCCTGTTCTTCTACACGGTGTTAGCTACCACTTCCAATTTTGGGTTATCTGCAAACTTGATGAACCTACCTTCCATTCTTGCAACAGGTATCAGAGTATAAGTTACAATTATCTTTGTTTACCTTTTGCTTATGCTTATTATGAGCAATGCAAAATGAAGTGCCCAGTTGTCCCTTGAAGTCATGCTTATTGTTGTCTTTGGACACATATTGAAACACACTCTGTCAACACTTGTATTTGCCTCTCCAAGGAGAAACCTGTGAGGTATCCTTCCAGTTAGCTTCAGTTTCCTTATAGTTTTCCTTTTTTCATTTATAATCAAAATGTGAATATGCTTCAGATCCTGTACTATAAAATTGTAGAGTTTGAAAGTTGGAAGGGACCTCAGAGACCATCTAGTCCAACTCATGTTAAAGGAATCTCCACTATAACATACCTGGGAGGTCCAGAAGAGCTCCAATGAGGAGTGTTCCTCATGGCATTCCATTCCACTTTTAGACAGCACTTATTGTTAGGAAATTTTTCCTAACATCAAGCTTTGAGTTGCCTCTTTATCCATTGTTCTTGGATTGTCCACTGGAGCCAAACAGCAAAAGTCTTATTATTGCTTCTTTCTCATGATAATCCATCAAGACCTTGAAGATACCTATTGTATCTCCCTTGATTCCTTTCTTTCTTTTTTTCCTCCAGGCTAAACAAAACTAGTTCTTTCAACTAATTTTCACGTGATATGAACTCAAGTCCCTTCACCATCTTGTTTGAGGCACATCCTCTCTCTCCCATACTCTCTAGTTTATCAATGGATATCCTTGAAAAATTTTTTATTATCAATGTCTTTCTTAAATTGCAGTGCCTAGAATTCAGCACAGTGCTCCTGAGATGGTCTAATGAGGAAAGTATATATTGGGCCTATTACCTCCTTATTCTTAGAATCCATGCCCCTCTTAATTCAGCTCAGTACATAGTAGTTTTGCTGTCTGCCACATAAGTGCACTAAAACCCCAGATCTTTTCAGAACAACTGTTATATAACCATGCCTCTTTGATTATATATTTGTGAAGTTAAGTTTTTTGTATGCGAGTGCAAGAGTCCGTTTATTCCTGTTGAAATCGTACTTAGCCCAATGCTCTAGTCAGTCAAGATCCTCTCAAAACCCTGTTCTTCTACACGGTGTTAGCTACCGCTTCCAATTTTGGGTTGTCTGCAAACTTGATGAACCTACCTTCCATGCCTTTAACTGAGTCATTGATAAAATGTTCATTTGCACCTGGCCAAAAACCAATCTTTGGGGAACTCAGCCCTATGGAGAACTTCTGTCATACTGACATTGAATCAGCTGCTACTCTTTGAGCCCGGGGCATCCAACCAGGTCTGAGTACATCTGATTAAATTGTTCTCTAATCTGGCTAATCTTTCCATCATCTTTACTAGAATAGTTTGAGACACTTTAACAAAAACTATGTTAAAATCTAAGTAAATTATATCCATAGGATTCTTCTCTACTCTAATAATCTTGTCATCAAAGGAAATGAAGTCAGTCTGCCATGACCTGTTCTTGATAAAAACCATGTTGGCCCTTTGTAATCACCACTGTCCTGTCTATATATTGACCAACCACCTTTTTAATGATTTCATTCCAGAATTTTCCCAGAAATCAAAGTCAAACTTACTGACCTATAGTTTATTGATTCTGTTCTCTTCTACACTGGGACATTTACCTTTCTCTAGTCTTCAAAAGGACATGTTTTCCAGTTGATGTTTTATTCTGTCTCGTAGAATCCTTAACACCCTCTGCTCCCTTTTCTACCACTTTGCCTCTTCACTGCAGAAGTTGAAGTAGGGCACACCTTACTGATGACTGTTATTTGTCACTGTTTCATGAGTTGTCATGGTCAAAGCAGTTCAGCACCTGGTCACCAGCCTGTTGATAAAACCTTAGACTGGTCTTTGGGTTGCAGGCAGTCTGGACCTGCACTCAAAGCTTTCCTAACAAAATCTGCCAAAGTTTGCATTTTACTGTCATAGTTTTCAAGGACCCAGAGTTACCTAAAAAAACCACATGAAGCATTGGAGTAGGACTTTACGGTAGGTATGTAACTTCAATATTCTATATAAATATCTATGTTGACATTTGAGCTCAGGCTAAGTTGCCAGATTTCCAAAAAAGAACATTGATTTCTCACATTTGAGATGTACAGATACAGTTGCTAGAGAACCTGTAATGCAGTTAATTTGTCTGTCTGTACTTAGGGATCTTCAATTACCCAGTGACACCTAGTTTGACTTAATATGCAGGTTGTATTGTTTTAGGAAAAGGGTGAATGACATTTGCTTCTTCCTTCTTGGTATATTAAAGAAAACCTCCTTTTCTAATTGTGTCAACAATGTGCTTTGAATATTGTAGCTTTTAAAGAAATACAGTTACTTGAGAAAGAGAAAAAGGCAAAACTCCAGTATGAAAAGCAGATGGAAGAAAGACAGAGAAAGCTAAAAGAACAGAAGCAGAAAGAACAACAACGGCGAGCAGCAGCAGAAGAAAAAAGAAGACAAAAGTTAGATGAAGAAAAGGTGTGTTATGTGTTTGCTTAATGCTTCTGAACCAGGTGACCTTGGGCAAGTCACTTCACCAGTGTCTCCTCATCTGTAAAATGGGGATCCTAATAGCACCTATCTTACCCTCCTAAGGGTGCTGTGAAGATCAGATGAGGTAATATGTATAAAGTGCTTAGCACAGTGTCTGACCCATAGTAGGTGCTGTAGAAATGTTTCTTCCCTTCCTTTACCCCTAAGATGCTACAAATAATCCAAGGCCACTCTTGTGTCCTATATCTGGGATATTTTTCTGATGGTTTCGTGCTCTTTGTCTCATTTTTTCTCTTCCCAGCCCTTCATATGGAAAATCAGGTTTGCTGCCCCTTCTTCTTTCCCCCTTCTTTCCATATTATGTCTGTTAGGATATTGAAACCTTCATGATGAGTTGCTTCTCATCTTGGGTGCTAAACTCCTGTCCAGCTAAAGGACCAGGGCTGCAGTTTGCCTGCTATATTATGGGGGCTACTTGGGTTAAGGACCCCAGGCTGTGGAGTTGGGCTAGGCTGGCTCAGGGCCCTCAGCTAGGATTGCTGCATGCTCTTCTTTCTGACCTTGAATTTTCTCACTTGGCCACATGCAAGCTGCCTAGAATTTTTAGTGTTTCACTTGGATGGTGACAAAATTCATTTGAGCTTTTCTCATCATCATCCTCTAGACCATACTGATCTCCTGGCCCCTTTCCCCCTAATCTTTCCTGCTTCGGCATCCATCAGTGAGTGTTATCCAGCCCCATCAGGTCTCATTTTTTTTTACTGCACTTAAAGCTCTAGATTTTAATAATAACAGTTCTGGCCTTTTATCAAGTGTTGTTAAGTCCCTTTTGTGTGCTTCGCATTGGTAATGTAAATAGAAAAGTTAAATAGTTCCTGTTCTCAAGGGGTTTTCATTCTTCTTGGGGGGTGCATGTTCACAGATAAGTACATACATGCACACATGTGCACACACAAAATGCAGTTATTTGGAGGAGCATTAACTACTGGCAGAATCAGGAAAAGCTTCTTCAAAGGACTTATGGGTTCTAAGACCATGGAAGTGGGGAAGGTGAAGGACATTCAGGGCACCAGGGCATAAAGGCATGGATGTGGGAACAATAGATAGTCCATTTTAACTGAAGTATGTAGCGTGAGGTGCAGTGAGTCTAGAGAGAGAATGTATCCAGACTGGGAAAAGCTTTACATGCCAAATGGAGAAACTCAGGTTCTTTAGTGGCACTGGGGAGGCTCTAGAGCTTCTTGGACAGGGCAGTGACGTGATCAGACCTCCACATTAGGAATATAAATTTGTCAGTGTTGTGGAAGATGAATCCAAGAAGGGAAAGACTGGATACAGGGAGACCTGTGTGAGGGGCTGTTGAAGTTGCCCTGACTAGAGGTGATGAGAACCTGAACACTAGGGTGGTTGTGGTGAGTAGAGAGGAGACAGGTGGAAAAGATGCTTAAGAGGCCGAATTGACAAGACTTAGCAAGTGATTGGATGCAGGGGTGGTGAGTGAGAGTGAAAAGTTGTGAACCTGGGTGACTAGAAAAATGGTGGTGCTCCTAAAGTATTTCCTGTTGCTGAAGTAAAATTGAAAGGATCTGGAATCCTTGGGGAATGAGTCATGCCAGATAGCCAGGTTTTCAAGATACCTTTCAAACACCAACACTTGAAAAGAAAAGTTTAATGAAAATATTTTTAAAGGTCCTACTTCTTGAACACAGTATAATTGACAAAATTTAGTGTAATATTGCCTCAAGGTCATCATCATGATCATTAATTGTAATCCTGTTTTGTAATATAGTGATGACTTTTAGGAACAGTTTTTAGCATTGTAGGATTCTTTACTCCCAAACTAAGTTACCGCTGCCTGCCATGCTCTTTGAGTTACTGTATTGGCTTTTTATAGTTTTTCTCATTTTCTTCTTGCTTCTCAGTGTTGTCATTGTGCCTGCCCCACTTCTAAATTGCCATGTTTCTAATATGCTGTGGTCTTAGAAGCCAGATAACGAATCTCATTAGAATTGTGTATGTGAAATAAGAGAACAGTAGACTCCGAGTGTAATACCATTGGCTCTTCTATAAGCAGAGCACTTTGCCACATTAATTTTGAGTGCTCACGAGGTTAGGCTTAATAAATCAGTGCTTATCCAGGACAGATGTTGTGGGAAAATGGTCTTGTAGGCTCTCCCTGGGCTTATTTCCACATGTATCCTAGTATCATTCTTGATATTTGAATACTAGTTAATGCCATGTTACTGTTAGTTCAGCTTGTGGCTCACAATGAATCCCATCCCATTCCAAGATGTGTGGGATCGTCAGTAACCATCCTATTTCACATATATGTAGCTTGTTTTTTAGCTACAGGTACAGTCAAGTGCTTTGTATTTGTCCTGATTTTTCTTGAGTCTTTTTTGGGACCATTTCTTTACTTTGCTTAGATCGCAGGAATAGATGTTTCTTTCAATAAAATAATAACATGCTTAAATAAGATGCTTTGTCAGAGGCACTTTTCCTTAGGTCACTTTGTTGTCTTGTGCAATAGGACTGTAGCTTCTGTGTTTTTGTGTCTATTTGTGTATTAGCATCACTAAGAGCATGGACTGGAGTGTGTGGCTTAAAGACCTGGTATCGATACCAAAAAGTAGACCACAATTGCTTTCATTTTGAAGTTTCAGAAGTTGCATTTATTTTAGGTTATGACAGGTACATATTCTGAATGCTTGGGTGCCTTTCTTCAAATTAGGTTTCCATGTTGTCTGTCATACTCTCCCAGCAGGATAGACAAGGACACGTATACCAGACACTGGCTTAGTATGTTTCTTACAACCAATGTCAAATGAATAACTGAGTTTGAGAATCAATATTAAAGTATTTCTTGGAAGAATCATTCATTTGTGAGAAAATAACACATATAGGAGCAGCAGTAGCTCTGAAAGAAGCTGGCTGAAGCTCGTTTGTCTGAGGGCAGTATGGTGTAGCAGGAAGTCCTATCCCTGGAGTTGGCTTCCTCTGCTTGGAAATGTGCTCTGGTCACTGAGCCTCACATCCTCGGGCTGCCTCTTTTTTTTACTGCACCATGTTGAAGACAGTGCTTTTTAAATGATCAAGGATCGGAGAATTGTGAGATATTATTAATATTTTTATAATGTGACATAAAAATCTATGTTCATCTGTATCATAGAAGATAGTGTTTGTATATAGTGTAGAATGAAAGGTGATTTCTCCCTTTCATTAAATATTTGTGTATGTATGTTTGTATATATTTTAAATTCTTGGTTGCTGATATTCTTTGACACATTCACCTGTTTTTCTTTACTTCTCAGATGTCTGCTGCTCTGAATTTTTTCTCTTCAAAAGGCATTAGACAACTCTCTTTTTTTGGTAGCTTTATCTTAGCACCCAGAGAAATAGTCATTTTTATCTAGAACTTTGTAGGGATGGTGATATTATTGTCAAAGCAGAGTTAGAGACCTTCTTTCTCTGCGGTTTATTTTGTTTAGTCGAATATTCCAAGCATGCCAAAGTGAAATTTAAGAAATCTTTGAGACAAAAAATCCATCTTACTCGCTTCTGGCAACAGCATTAAAAAAATTCTCTATGGCATGTCTGTTTAACTGTAGTTTTAGCTTGTTAACAAGTGGCTTGGGTGGCCCAGTGGACAGATAGCCGAACTTGGAGTCAAGAAGATCTAAGTTCAAATCCAGCCTCAGATATTCACTAGCTATGTGACCCTGGGCAAGTCATCTACCTCAGTTTCCTCATCTGTAAAATGGGGATAATAATAGCACCTGTCTTTCAGGGTTGTGGGGATCAAATGAGGTAACCTTAAAGTGCCATAGAAATGCCAACTACTATTACTGTTATTGTTACTAGTGGCTGTTATCATCATTGGAGCTTGATTTTTTTTAACCAGTTAAAGCCTGAATTGTGGCAGCATCCATGAAGTGTGTTCCTAAAAGAAAAGGATGTAAACTGAGCTGTATTTTTAATGCTCAAAGGGACTTTTTGATATTTAAGGAATCCTGTTTTTAATTATTTTATGAAACTAAGGATCCTTCTGTATACTCGTGGGATCTGCCTTTAAAACACAATCTTTTCTGGGAGGGAGATAATGATGACAATAATATTAGAATATAGAATGTAAAGCTCTATAAAGTGCTTTACATACATTATTTCATCAGGTCCTCATAAGACACCTCATTTTATAACTGAGTTTCAGTGTAAGTGACTTGCCTGGGTCCCACAGTGTCAGAGAAAGGCTTTGAACCCAGTTTCCTGCTAACTTTGAGTTGAGTGTTCATTCCATTACACCTTACTCTCTTGTACTTGAAAACAATATAAGATAGCATCGAATTAAGTGTTAAATTAAATATTTAAGCTAATTGTATGGTACTTACAGTAGGTTCTGTGTGATAACAAGAAGGGACGGGTTCAGTTGGGCCCTGGATTGGATACTGGGAGTTAACGGGGCCTTGAAAAATTGGATTGGGATGAGGGGCTGTGGGGAAAAGGGGATGAATTTAGATTGTCAGGAAGGCAATGGCTTGGAAGTCCTGTATCTTTTGTGTAAAGTCATAAAGTCATAATTTTAGACATTAGATTTGCTTAAAGCAAGGTGTATACCTTTGCATTATGGTTGTAGGGTATCTGTAAGTTCTTAATGAGAAAGAAGAAACAAAGCAAGAAGCTAGTTTGGGGTCTCATAATTTTCCAATAGGTTTTTTCCCTCCAAAACCTTTTTCTTCAAAAAATATTTTCAATTTACTCTTTTAGTAGATACTATAAAAGCTATTTGATTTGTCTTTCCTATAAGTATAGGGACACAAGAGGCATGCATGTTGGGCATTGTTGAATAGAAAGATAAATTGGAAGTGGTTATTGACTTTTTACATATGTATTCTTTTGCTTTCATTTTGCACACACAGTATTAGTTAATTGAGTGTCTGGTTGCCAGCTATTCAGGTAATATTGTTACTACTAATGTATAGGTTTTATTATTCTAATTTTATTTGCTTTAATATCTTATTCTAGCCATCTATTTTAATTTTATTCAGCCTGTTTTCTTAGCTTAATGTTAGCATTTTGTCAGCCCAGTATTAAATGTTTCTTTATTGTAGGTAATTAACTATAACTTTAAAAGCCAATGATGTGATTAGATTTAGAACTTAGCATTCTACATAAAGAGCTTTAGACATGAGAGATCTCATTAGACATTATTTTCAGTGCAAGGACTGGTCAGGTATGTTATAGAGGAGCTTCCCGTACAGGTATAGGTTGGACTAGAAGGCCTCTGAGATAGCATCTACTTCTAAGATTCTCTCATTATTTGTAAGGTGAGACATAGGTAGAACATTTATGTTCTCTACAATTCTTTGTACATTTTTGCTTGAAGTATGGGGTTTGTGGATGAAGGGAAGTTGCATAAACTATACGTAAAGTTGATATACTAATGTAACGTGGGTACTTATTTATTTTTAAATGTTAAATAGGAACATTATGAGGCAATGGTTAACCGTACTTTGGAACGTAGCAGCCGCCTGGAACAGCGACAGAAAAGATGGTCCTGGGGAGGTTCTGTTACACCGGATTCAGACAGCAAATCTGGTAATTATTACTAGGACTGATTCCCTATAGTGAAAAAGAAAAGCAATCAAAGAATTCTTAATGTTATTAACCCAATTTTAATAGAATGTTTTTTCTGTGATTTTTTTAGTTTTTATACCTAAATATTGGTTAGTAATATGAGACTTACCATATAGCATTAGACTGATATTACTAAAATGAAAAAGTTACCATTTGGGTAGCTTTAATTCACCAAGACTAAAAAAAACGTAGATGCATATGTTATTTTTCTATGTGTTATGTGAGTCTTCTTATTAAGCACAGAAAGTTTGTCAGCTTTTTTCATAAAAAGGGAGACCTTTTTAAAAATTTTACATTTTAAAACTTTTAAGAGTTAACAAAATGATCAGAGGAAACGCTAAGTCGAAGATTGAAAATTTCTGAAAATTGGTGAGTTGGACAAACAGTGGTCCAAGAATTTTCCAAAACCTTATTTTTGAATGTTTTTTTAATCAGTGATTTGTGATCATTTGTGACTGTTTTATGAATATATATGATTTTATTAGTATTATCGGTGTTTAGTTAAAACCACTGTCTACATTTTTCCATCTGTATTGTAACTGTTTTTCTGTTTAGGTCTGTCGAGTGCTTCCCCACCCAATCCTGTAGCTTTAGTTGACAAAATCCCTTCTTCCACAGAACCACAGACTGCAGAAGAAGGTGGATCCAGTGGTATTTGTTTCCCAAATTCTTGCTTGCTCTTAGTATGTACTTCCCACTAACACATGCTACTGTAAGCTTCCCTTTCATTAGTTGTGATGAAATAAGCCATCATGGTAAGGAAACATGCTACAGAGTCAGAGGCGGTAGGATTCTGGCCCTAGAGTTATATAGCCATGTATGTACAGGAAAATCTCACTCATCCAGACTAATTTAATTCTACTTAACAAACACGTATTAAGTTCCTCACATCCTCGGTGGAACTCTCTACTAGGTACTGGAGATACAGAGATCCCTGTCCTTGTGAAAGTTATATTTAGTATAGTTGGAAGGACATGACAGGTTACTGTAGTAGAGAATAACATAAGGTATATGCATAGGAAAGGGACAAAGAAAATGCCATGAGAAAGGCAAGAAGGGGTCAGAGGAGACCTCATGGAGGAGGTGGAGGCATTGGAGTAGGGTGAAAATGGGGCAAAGGAAATGCATTCCAGGCATGGGGATGCTATAACTAAAGGCAGAGAAATGGGCAAAGTCAGGGCAAATTGAGGGAATGGAAAGGGAGGAAAGCTTGAAGTTGCAGAGGGCCTTAATTATTTGGCTAGATTTTATTCAGTAGGTGATGGAAGTCAGTCACCAAAGGTTTTAGGCAGTGATGAGATGGGTGCTTGGCGTTGTAGTTGGCTCAATGGAATTTGGGCATCAGCATTTAATGTCAGCTGGCATAGGGGACCACCAGCTAGTCCATTGAATTAGGTACTTTAGAATTGAGTGGGGGAAGTTAGTCTGAGTTGATCTGTGATATAAAATACTTCCTAGGAAATACAGCTATATACTTCAAAGTACTTATAAAAACTTTTATTAGTTGCTGATTTTGCCTTGCTGGAAGTTCATCGTGAGGTTACTTTCAAATATTGATGTAATTATTAAAACGGATATGATAAACTAGATCCTCTAAAAATGTTTGAAGACAGCTTATTCTCAAGGTTGACAGTTACCCCTTCTTTGAGTGTTGTGCTTGCCCAGCTGATTGCAAGCTCTTTTTTCAGGGAAACAGGAGCAGTGAATAGCATGTTCCATCAAAAGAATCACAGGTTCCCAATTGATATAATCTAAATTAATGTGGTTTTTTGTTGTTGTTGTTGGGGTTTGGGGGGGGAGCAGTTTGGTATTAAAAACTCAACCCAGGCTAGAATAGACAATTGGTATGTTGTGATTCAAGAGATGTGAGAGAAGCCTCTCTGTCCAAAAATATCTTCCCTCACTATATGCATCACTTCTGTGGTGCCTGAAATTCCACCATTAGAGATCATTTCCTTGAGATTGGCTTTTCTGGTATCTAGAGCTTCCTATGGAAATGTAGATGTCCTTGATAGGAATACTTGAAAATACTATTAGACACCATAGCTGAGGTTGATTGATAGCTATCCAAAAGACAAACCCTTGGTAGAAATGAACCATAGGATAGGTAGGCTCCTGGAAAGGCCTGAATAGCAGGTTCAGGGGAGATTGGGAATAAAGTAGTTAAAATGACAGTGTTGGGGGAAGATACTTATCAAAAACCACCAACCCTATGTACCAATAGCCATGAAACATTCTTTACAAAAGCAAAACAGTGACCCATAGTATTTTGAAGAATGGGCCAAATCTCATTAAGAAACATCATAAATGGATTCCTGGGGGCGGAGCCAAGATGGCAGCCTAGAAGCAGCAAAGCACCACAGCTCCCACACAAACACACTAAAAAACTCAGAAAATGGGACGCTAAACAGATTTTCAAGCTCCAAAACTCTCCACAAGACAGAAAGCACTACAGGCAGCGCAGCA
>CM053602.1:33610342-33693179 GCA_028646575.1 Pseudocheirus occidentalis | reverse complement strand
CAACATGGGTAAGACATCATCTCATGGGGCACCCCTTTCTTCCCGGGAGAAAGGGAATAAATTCCTCTTCTTATCTAAGGCATCTCTGTGTTTACTTTTCTAATTAAATTAAGAATAATGGGTATTTTTTTTATACCGCAAACAACCCCATTGGCCCAGACTATTGCAACAGGCTCCTGATTGCTCTCCCTGCTCCAAGTCTCTCCCTGCTACTGTCCATCCCTCATAAGGCTAAGAAAGGAATGTGCCTTGAGCAGAAGTCTGACCACATCATTCTCTTACTCAGTCCACTCCAGTAGCTTCCTATTGCCTCTTGGATACAATATAATCTCTGTGTATACAACCTGGTCCTGACCTATCTATGGAGACTCATTGGACAGTACTTTCTCCCTGCACCAGAGTCAACAATCATTTATCAAGCACCTACTATGTGCCAGGTTCTGAGAATACAAATGCAAGCATAAATATGTGTTGACTTATACTCTGGGATCCAGCCAAACTGGCCTTCTCCTTGTTCTTCACCCATGACACTCCCTCTCTGGTCTCCACACCTTTGCAATGGCCATTCCCTATGCTTGGAATGCCCTCCTTCCTCACCTCCACACCAGATCCTCTCTCTTCCTTTAAGACACAGTTCAGTGACTGAAGCTTCTCCTGATCCCCTTAAATGCTAGAGCCCTCCCACCCAAACTACCTTGTATTTCCTTACTTTATATGTGTACATATTAGCTTTATATTTATATTATATTTATTTTTATATGTATATTCTTGTAACTCCAGTTCCAAGTATAGCTAGGTGGCGCTGCAGTGGATAGAGTAGTGGGCCTAGAGTTAAGAAGACTCATCTCCCTAAATTCAAATCCAGCCCCAGACATTGACTAGCTGTGTCACCCTGGGCAAGTCACTTCACCCTGTTTACCTCAATTTCCTCATCTGCAAAATGAGCTGGAGAAAGAAATGACAAACCACCTCAGTATCTTTGCCAAGAAAATCTGAAATGGGATCGCAAAGAGTCAGACACAACTGAAAAACTACTGAACAACACTTGGAACTCCTTCCATTTTCTTCTACGAAAAATGATGTTCAGTGACATGCTAAGTAAGAGTCATACAGAGAGGAAGTGGCAGAGCCAGGATTTCACTCCTGAGTTATCTAGCCCTAAAACCAGCCTCTTCAAGGTTTCAACAGCTAACAAACCATATGTCATTCTCACTTGTATCTGCCACAACCTATCAAACAGTGCTGGGGAAAACATATTGACATGTGCATATCAAAAGTCTTCCAAACGACAGCTGGCCCCAGCCTGTCCTACATTGCTCAAATCAATTTTCCTGATTGTTAGTGGCCCCCTTTTAACTGTCATCAACTTAATTTGCAGTTGTATGAGGGCTAGGAATAAATCACCTGCAGAGCCATTTACTACCTTCCAAAGGAGATACTCCTCCCACCTAGGGGGCTCCAGAACTCTTATTCACCAAGGAAACAAATTTGCAAAACATTTACCAAAACAGACCAGAAATCACATTCTCCTCACCCCCCACCCCCAGTTCTCCCAGACAAGCAGGGAGAAGTAGGACTATCCCATCTCTCTAAGCAGCAGCTAAATATAAATCCTGGTATGTCCGAAGGTCAACCCTTATCTTCTGAATAGGAATCCCTACTGTGACCTTTCCAACCTGGGAACTTAGCCGTTACTCTGGAGATCTCCATTTTTTGCAGAACTCACTAATTCCTAAGACAGTTAGTGGCTGCGCAGGAATTTCTTCTTGGAAGCCCGCATTTGCCTCCTTGAATCTTAAGTCTCAGAGGTTTTAGAGTTTGAAAACACCTTAAAGACTGTCTACTGCCAACTCCTTCGTTTAACAAGGTAGGTCACTGAGGCCCACTGGGATGAGGTGACTTTTCCAAAATCACACAGGTAGTAATAGATAGCAAAGGTAAAATTCAAATCCAGGACCTCTGACTCCAGAAAGCCAGCGTTTTTTTCCATTGAATCCTAGAAGTCAAAATCTTCTCTGAACATCAGGATCAGAAGATTTAGAGCTAGAGGGGACCTTAGCAAATATGTGATCTCCAATTCCCTCCTTTTATAAATGGGGAAACAGGCATAGAGAGAGCAGTTGATCTCCCCAAAGTCACATAGGTCACCTTGGTCCTTGGAGTCCAAAGCAAGCACACTATACCACACTACTTCCTCATGCTAGGTGAAGAAGACATGATAGCTGTCCTCAAGTATTGATAAGTATCAAATTGCTTACAGTCTCAGGGAGGGGAGTGAGGGAATTTGGAGCTCAGAATTTAAAAGAATGTTAAAAAATTGTTGTGGTATGTAACTGAGAAAAAAGAAAATAAAACAAAGTACTTGAAAAGGAAACAAAATTATTCTGCTGGGCCGTGGAAGAATTTTGGCTTTGAAACCAGAGGACCTGAATTTGAATCTCAGCACTGCTGTTTATAACCATGTGACCTTGGGCAAGTTACTCAGTTGCTCTGGGCCTCAGTTTCCCCCTCTGTAAAAAAGAAGAGTTTGGATTAGCTGATCTCCCTAAGGTCCCCTTGAAGAGGGTGCCCAAAGAGGGTTAGGGCTGCCTGAGACCCCAAAATACCAACATGCTGGGTCCTGCTGAAAGAATTCCACTCAAGTCTTCTCAGCCAAAGAAAAAGTAAAGTTTATTTAAAGTTCAAGTTCGCCATGTGGGGTGCTAGGCCATTTCACTGTGCTCTCACAGAGCAAGTCTCTACTAAGCTAGTCTAAGGTGCTCTTACACAGAGCAAGTATGTGCCAAGCTATTCCATGGAGCTCTCACAGAGAATGGAGGGAAAATGGAGTTCTATATACAGAAAGGTTGTGGGAGGAATCTAGGGGTGGTCCAGAGGAGGAGATTGGGGAGGGTCTTCAGGAGGAGTCAGATGAGGTCGGACTCCAGTAGGGAGGGTATTAAGGGGGGGAAGTTGCTGGAGGCTACCTGGAGACCATAGACAATGGTGGACCAGGCCAGTTCGAGGGTGGGAACAGGAACATTATGGGAAACTATTGGAACAAAGCGGGGCTAAAGACTTGGGCAGAGCCACAACTTAAGGCTCATGACCTCAGGCAAATGTCTTCCCTGGGAAGGTTTACTTTCCCAGAGCCTGTACCTTAAAGAATCAAGGAGAGTCCCCAAGGGGGGGGGGAGTCCCAAAGCCTACACCTCATCACCCTTAAACTCAAAAACTATGATTTTAGTCTCAATCCATTCTTCCCTTATAATGTTTATATCCTAAATTGTTACAAAGCATTTCTACTGTAGTAAAAAGCACAGAATTTTAAATTCCTGAAATTAAAATAAAATTCAATTTAGCAAATACTTTTTAAACACATACTATAGGTAGGGCCCCTTCCTTGACCCACCTGCCAGGTACCCAAAGATGAACTGAGCACTGTCGCTGCCCATAGGGTACTTCTAGTCTAGTGGGGGAGATTTGACCTGGACATTATCACCACAAGATAAAGTACAATATGTTAGGTGCTTAGCAGAATTACTAACAAAAACCTCTAGGAGTTCTTAGAAGAGACCACATTGGATGGGGAAAATAATAAAAAAAAAATTTTAAACCTTCATTTGAGACTAAGACCAACAAAGATGGGAATTCATTTCAAGAGCCTAGTGAGGTGGCAGCTCTAGTCAAGTATTAGCAGCTCCAGGAGCAGCTAGGTGGCGCAGAGAACAGAGCACCAGCCCTGGAGTCAGGAGGACCTGAGTTCAAATCCAGCCTCAGACACTTAACACTTACTAGCCATGTGACTTTGGGCAAGTCAACCCCAATTGCCCTGCCCTACCCCCTCCAAAAATGAAAAAAAAGTATTAGCAGGTCCATTTTACAAATGAGGAACCTGAGGCCCTCTGTCCCGCTTCCCTTTATTGAATTTCTACTCAGGCTTTCAAGCCCAGCTTAAATGCCACCTCCTTCATGAAGACTTCCTGGTTCTCCCCAACTGATGAGGGTCCTGCTCCCTAAGACCTCCCATAACACTTAATGAGACTTCTTCTACAGACAATAGTCTGTTTTAAGATAAAAGATTTAGAGGTGGAACCCCTTCATTTTACAGATGAGGAAACTGAGGCGAAGAAGGGAGGTGAATGACCCAAGGTCACACAGTAAGTGGCAAAGCCAGGATCTGAAGCCACATAGACTGTACTTTTAAATCTTAACATGTTGTACCTAAAACCATTTCCCGTTGCAAACAAGAGTGGAAATTTATTAAGCATATAGAATGAAAGCATTCTGAATTAGTCATCTTGGGAAAATTTTAGCTCAGAGAGAAGCATGTAAATCATTGTTCTTATTTTGATGAATTTGGTCAATCAGGGGACTGTTTAACTTTCAGAACTTAACTTTAACAGCTTCTGATGGAAAGTCTCACACACAAAACATAGTCAGGCAGAGAAGACAGGTATCTGGAGGAAGATGAATATGATTTAGGTTCAGGAGAGGAAGATGATGAGAGACTACATGGGGACAAATTAGGAGACCAAAAGGCCAGCCAGAGTCATCCACATGCCTTTCTGGCCTGGTGTGTTGGGGTTCTCAGCTAGGAGGAAAAGCAGGAGAGTTAGCCCCATTGAGGGGAGAGGAGGAAGAGGGGGGGAAAGGAAAAAGAAAAGGGGGTAAAGGGAAAGAGAGGGAGGGAGACAGAGGAGGGGAAAAGAGAGAGGGATGGAGGGAGGGAGAGAGAGAGAGACAGGGGGGGGAGGAAGTAGAAAGGAGACAGGGAGAGGGTGGGAGGAAGAGACAGACACAAAAAGGGGGGTAGCAAATAGCAAACATCTTCTGAGCTCCCCTCCAAGCCAGAAAGAGGAAAATAACAGTAATCATTCTTCCTAAAACAAGAAGCAGCAGCAAGAGAGTAAAATAGAGAAGGAACACAAACCTGTCTCTACGCCTCAGTAAATGTGTTGTTTTTTGTTGCTGCTGTTCAAATTGCAGGATACATGGCTCTCTTTGTCACCCTTTACTTAGCCATGGTAGGAATGACATGCCTCCTCTCTGTATTAGCCTGTCTCCTTCCCTTGCAGTCTGTCTGGCCTTGCAAACATCCAATTCTTCTCTACCAAGCCAAGGTGGAGAGCTGCACAAAAGAGCATTTTAGAGCTCTTGGGTATCTTCTCTAAGGACCAAATTAAGTGGGGGAAGCTGAAAGGGGAGGGCACAGAGTAGCCAGGAGAGGAACACCTGTGGGGACCCCCTTTGGATGTTTTCTTGCCAAGTTTTGGTCTAGGAATTCGAACCTGGCCTTGTTTGGTTTTGCTGGACCTAGTTTCTTTCATTCTGGGGTTCTTGGATGGCCAGTTCATGCACTGTATCTTCATATTTGCCAAGGGGCTTACAGTTAATTGCGGGTAGGAGAGACCAGGGAAAACAAGAAACTCTTTCCGGCTCTTCCTGGGTGACTTTTCTGATTTTGCCCACTATTCTGAGATAGTTGCAAACTCAGTAGTCCCAGAACCATTACCATGCCCTCATTATGTCTTTCAGGAAGCCTTCTCTTACACTTGCTTTGAACCTATCTCTTATGCAATGTAGGGGAGTGGGAGGAGGGCTAGATGTAGAGGGGGAAGACCTGAATGTCTAATCACATTTGGCTCTGTGGGACCTTAGGCAAGTCATTTCTCTCCTCTATAAAATGAGGAGGTTGGTGGGGATGGCTCTGGCAACTCTGGGATCCATTAGCCTAGGAGGAGGCCATCCATTGGGGAAGGTTTATACACTTGGACATTATTCTGAGTGTTTTGCATACATCAGGCACTTAGGAAAGGCTTACTGCACTCACCTGAATCAAGGTTTAATTAATGACATGAAAAGGACCTCACTTTAATGCGATCCATCACCTTTTTGCCAATGTATCATTCCCTACCTCCCTACCATCTGGTGGTTACAGACACACACCTAGCTTATGCCAGGCACACAGTGAGTACCCAATACTTGGCTGGAAAGTGAACAGTGCAAGTTAATTGCACAGACATTTTTACATGTTGACATGTAGTCCTGGATGCCTGAGAGCTTATAATCAGATCTGCCTTTACTGCTGGGTAAGAATTACACATCTGAAATTTATTTTTTAAAGTTCTTCAGAAACTCATCTTCTTGCAAGATCCCACGGCCCCTGAAACTCCCACCTCCTCAGTGCTCCCTGCTGCTGGGCTCCTTTCTTCCCTCTAGCTGGTTGTTGGAGAGCTCCTCTCAGGCCCTCCACTTAAGGAAGGGGCCCAGGGTAGCCACCTCCCCATTGAATTCAGACTAGAGCCTGGCACCCTCTCACCTGAAATGCCTCCATTTTTAGCCTCTTTTTCTGTGTTGTCTCTCTCATTTGACTGGGAGTTCCTTGAGGGCAGGGCCTCTCTTTTGCCTTTCTTGGCATGCCTGACACATAGTAAGCACTATGTCTTAATGACTAATTCTTTAGTCTGAATGACTAATTCTTTTAAATTATTCAAAATGCATTGTCAGATGCCCATAAACTTCTTGACTGGTTGTAGTGTGAAGAAAGCTTGAACAAAATAAGCAGAATATCAATACATTAATGGCAGCTAGAGCGCTGGGCCTGGAGTCAAGAAGACCTGAGGTCAAATCTGGCCTCAGACACTTACTAGCTGAGTGACCCTGGGCAAGTCACTTAACTCTCAGTTTTCTCATCTGACAAATAAACTGGAGAAGGAAATGGCAGACTGGTCTAATATCTTTGCCAAGAAAATCCCAAATGGGATCAGGAAGAGTCATACACAACTGAAAAAATGACTGAACAAGGAAGCAAAACAACATGAATTGAAGTTGCTGAGGGATGTTGAGCCTGGAGAAGAGCAGACTGGGGTTTGGTGGGGGAGTCCAGAGGAAGACACAATAGCTGTTTTCATATATCTAAAAGATTATATTTGCTGGAAAAGGGGCTTCCTATTTGGTCTTGGGTTGGGGTGGGTATGGGGCAGAACCAGGAGCAATGGGTGAGAGTTGGAAGGCATATTTGCACTTGATGTCAGGAAAACCTATGTGACAACTGGAGTGATCCTGAAGTGGACTGGGCAGCTCTGGGAGTCAGGGGGTTCTCTCTTGTTGGAGGTCTTTGAGCTGAAGCTTGATGGCCATCTATTGGGAAGATTGTAGCTAGGATCCTTTCTCAAGGATGGTCCTTTCAACTCTGAAATTCTCTGATGCTGCAAAATTCTAGGATAGTCTTGTTGACTATGAGTTCCAGACATTGGGATTGCGTGTAGGCTATGCCAATGTGGTAAGGATCTCTGATTTCCAGGTGTGGGAACTCCCTCCACCAAGGCAAACTGCAACCTGTCAATAATTTATAGTCAGATTTGCTCAAAGCTCAAGGTGGATTTAGGACAGCATTATCTAATTTCTTTGTTATATCCACTTGGAAGGGTCTGTAGAGTAATAAGAATATACAAAAGTACTTTTGTTTCATAAGATCCATATAGCTATTGTAGTGGGTGCTGTCATTTTGTAATATAAATTGTAAATAACAAAGGCGCTATGTTTTCTCAATGAGACATTACAATAAAAGCACTGACTAGCAATCAGGAGGCCTGACTTCTAGTCTCAGCTCTGCCACTAGCTGTGTGATCTTAGGCAAAGTCACAACTTTTCTGAGTCTTGGTGGCCAAGGGTCTCTGGACACTCTAAGACAACATTTCGGAAACTTTTTGGTTTCATGGTACCTTTATGCTCTTAAAAAATATTAAGGACTGCCCCCCCCCAATCTCCCCACCAAGGCTTTTGTTTATGTAGGTCATAGTGATACTTAACACATTAAAAATGAAAAGATCTGAGTATAATTGAGAAGCTACTAGGTGACACAGTGAATCAGGAAGAACTGAGTTCAAATCCAACCTCAGATACTACCTGTATGACTCTGGGCAAGTCATTTAACCTCTCTGAATCTCAGTTTCCTCAACTGTAAAATGGAGATTCCAATTGCACCTCTCTCTGTTGGAAGCATCAAGTGAGATATTTATAAAGAACTTAGCAAAGTGCCTGGCACATAGCAGATACTTAATAAATACTTGCTTCCTTCCTTATTATAAAAAATAATTTTGACCTTGCAGACATCCTGAAATGGTCAAAGGACCCCTACACTTTTAGCACCCCTATTCTAAAGTATGTGGAGCAATCACCTCCTCTGGAAGCGAAGAATCCTGGTAAAAAGGGCAAATGAAGCTCCATAGAAGCTTAAAAGTATGGTAAAGGACCTGAATGTCTGTCTTTACAAGTAAAGTAAGGGGTAGGACCTCTTCTTCCTCTAACATTTTAAAAATTCAAAATAATAAAAAGCATCTTGTTTGGCTCTTTGTCTCTCCTCCTGACCTCTCCTTTTTCTCTACGTATTAAAAAAATCGATATTTCTATTATTCAGTGACTAGGTGGTTGTATCACTTGTTGTTGTATAACTTTTTGTGACCCCACTTGGAGTTTTCTTGGCAAAGATCCTGGAGTGGTTTGTCATTTCCTTCTCCAGTTTATTTTACAGATGAGGAAACCAAGGCTAACAGGGTACAGTGACTTGCCCAGGGTCAAGGAGTTAGTAGATGTTTGCAATTGAATTTGAACTCAGTACATTTTGACTCCAGGTGCAGTGCTCTATTAATTGCAGCGCCACCTACCTGTTTCAGTTGTGTCACTCTGCTCAAAAACCTTCAGTTTTTCCTTATTATCTTCTATTAGACAGGGCAGCCTCGGTTTCCTCCTCTGTAATAAGAGAGAGTTGGAGTAGATGGCCTCAGAAATTCCTTCCAGCTACCTATCTTGGTTTTTCTTCTGCCTTGTGGTTCCAGGTACATACTCCGAGCTCTGTAAACCTTTGCTCATTCTGTTCCTTGTGGCTTGACAAAATGCCTGCTCAATGAACCCTACCACCATCAGGGCTTATGGAGCGAGTCTAATGAGACAGAAGGCCTTGCTTGATGATCTTAAGAGGGGGAGAGGAACACTCAGGGAGGCAGGAAGTGGGGGAGGAGAAGGAAATGAAAGGATAGACAAAATTATCTCACATAAACAGGCTGCAAAAGTGAAAGTCTATATAAACAAGTGGGCTGGGAGAGGGTCTGACACCTGAACCTTACTTTCATCTGCACTGGTCCAAGGAGAGAAAAATACACACACACACACACACACACACACACACGGAGTTGGCTACAAAAATATATCTCACTGAATAGGGAAATGGTAGGGAAAGGGGAAAAGGGAGAAGGGGGAATTAATAGGAGGGTACATAAGGGAGGGATTAGAGCTGAGCAAAACAAACTCTAAGGATGAACATAAATATTTACAGCTCTTTTTGAGGTGATGAAGAATGGGAGTCTGAGGGGGTGCCCGTAAACTGGGGAACAGCTGGACAAGTTATGATATAGAAATGTGAGGCAATATTATTAGGCTGTAAGAAATAACGGAGGGAGTAGTTTCAGAGAAACCTGGGAAGGCTCATATGACAGGATGCTGAGTGAATAGAACCAGAAGAACAATTTATATGGTGACAACAATATAGTAAAGACAAACGACTTTGAAAGAATCAGGAACTCTTCTTAACGTGATGACCCACTGTTGTTCCAGAGGACTGACTATGGAACATGCTACCCAACTTCATACAGAGAGGTGAAGCTCTCCCAGTGGAGAAGGAGACAAAGACTTTTTTTGGACATGACCAATGTGGAAATTTGCTTTGCTTAACTATAGATGTCTGTAAAGGCATTTGGTTTTTTCTTTCACTTTCAGGATGGGGAGCAGGGTTGGAGTGGGAGGGAGTGAAGGCAGATATTTGCTAATTGAAAAAAATGAAACATGATGTTGAAAAATGTCTTCTCCCTTTCTGTAACCTTTTTCTCAGCCATATTTAATTCCTATTCATCCTTTAAAGTCTAGCTCACAAGCTACCTTCTCTAAGAAGCCTTCTCCAGTCTCCCTAGTGGGTAATAAATACCTTTTTACCCTTTCTGATCTCACATAACACTTTACTCAATTTTTTTGCATTTACCATCTATGATAATCAGTTGTGTAGCTGTTCTCTCTCTCTCTCTCTGTCTCCCCCCACCATCTCCCAATTAGCCCCATTAGTCTTTGAGTTTAAGAGACTGATCTTAAACTTGCTATCTCCCTCTACCCCAAGGATTCTTAATCTGGGGTCAGTGATCTCTTTAAAAATATATTTTAATAACTGTATTTCAATACAATTAGTTTCTTTTGAAATCCTATTTATTTTTATGCTTTAAAAATTAGGCTGAGAGAGAGTCCATTGGTTTCACCAGACAGCCCCAAGGATCAAGGACAAAAACAGAGGATATAAAAAGGTTAAGAGCCCCTGCTCTGACCTTCCAAGCACAGGGCTCTGAGACCTGGGCATGCTTAATATATGGGAATATGAATGGATGATGACCATCCACAGATTCTTGGTGATTGGAATTTACTCTACTGAATTGATCAGAAAGGGAAAATTGTTTTAAGCATAGAGAAATAGCCTGAAAATGCTAAAACTGCCGAGATCTTTCTAGAATGTATCAGGGAGGAGTCACTTTTCTTTTCTGAAATGCTAAGTTTTGATGCCACCTACTGAGAAAAAGAGGTAGCATTTTTCCTTTCACTCTGCAGATTCAGGACTGGCTGGATCTTTTTTTTTTCTCCCTGCAGTGTTCACAGTTGAGAGAGCAAAAAGGGGAATTTTCAAGCCATTGCCAATTTCTCCTAAATAGCTAGGCTGGCCCATTCAGACTGGCCAAGTTCATCTTTTCCCCCTAAACGGTAAACACTTTGCAAAACTTGCTCTCTGGCCTTTGCTAGACAAAGCTGGTGCTAAGATAGGACAAAAAGGTTTCAAGTAGTCCAGGTTTGCTTTTGAATCCCTTTCACCGTTTCCTCTTCCTCTCCCTTGTTCTTTTGCCCCCTCCCTGGCCAGATAGTACCCTATTTCTCTAGGTCATCTCTTTCAGCCGGAATCATTGAATGCATAGAATGTTAAATCTGGCAGGGATTTTGGAACATAAGATTTTTTTTTCAGAATTTGTTTTATGCCATTTCTTTTTGCTATTCCAATTCTTTCCCCAGCCCCCTTAATTTTAATACCTCTCCTCTGTTGCTTATTTCCAATTTATCTTGCATATGGCTTGTTTGGACATAGCTATTTACATATTGTCTCTCCCATTAGACTGAGTTCCCTTGAGGGCTCAGATTTGTCTTTTGTCTTTCTTTGCATCTTATTTGTTTAGCATAGTGCCTGGCCTGTAGTAGGTACTTAATAAATATTTACTAACTGACTGACCTGTCCCCTTCCTTCTGGCCTTCTCCCCAACTGAGCTTTCCCTTGTGACAAAGAAAAACAATTAAAACCAAAGACAAAACACAATCTATAGCCTTCCTTCTCCCTCCTCACTGGCCATATTGTATATCCTATTCCCATAGGTCTCTTCCATTTTAACCTGAGTCACAGAATATTAAATCTGGAAAGGGACCTTGGGATGCAAAATGTGTTTCAACTTTGGTTATTTTCATATGGATTGATTTAAAAAAGCTTGATGCTTCCGGGTTATATCCTTCCTTCTCATCTTCCTCCTAGACTTCTCTTCTGACCAAAAAGCCCCAAACCAATTCATGATACAGCAATTACTACAGATCAGGTGCTCTGTAGCATTCCACTGCACAGTTCTGCTCTCCAATGCTCCAGAAAAAAGAAGGGAAATACATTTTTTCATCTTTTCTTCAGGTCCAAGACTAGTCCTTATCACAATATGACTGTAATATAGAATATGAGGAGATCAAAGCTAAAAGGGACCTTAGAGGTCGTTTAGTCCACTTCCCCTCACCTCCAAATTTGACACTTGGGAAACTAGTCCCAATCATCAAAACTGGATATCACCTCCACCAAGAACAGGAGGATACACATTTGACTCCTGGAAAAAGATAACTCATTCCTCTCCCTGCTCCGTGGTGAACCTAAAAGATAACTTAATCAGCTGATGATGTCATCTTTCTCTATCCCAAGAGACCTGAGGAAGATCTAGCATCTCTTGTCTTATCTACAGATATGGCATTTTGACTGGTCAGGTATATCCCTTGGGTCTACTGAATTTGAAGGAGGGGATTGCCTAGGAAAGCTTCACCGAGAAGGAGATAGACAGTCCTTGAGCTCATGCCAGGGATTTGAAAATGCTGGATGGATGCCATTTTCTCTTTCCCCCAGCCCCCTAACATTCAGAAATGTTCTCTCAGTAGCACTTAGGAGAAGGCTGCTGCGTTAGAGGTAGAAACACCCTGGCCTCCTAGGCCACTCCAATCCCATCCTACCCCCGACTGGGAGATCAATTTTCCTAATGCTCAGCTCTGATTACTCCCTCTCAAAACCCTTCCTTTAACTTAACTCATTGTCTCCCCCTGCAAGGACAGAGTGCTTTTTCCCATTTTCCGAGCCATCTGAAGGCAGTAGAATGTCTGCTTTAAAGCAAGAAAATAAAGGAGCAGGGCTGGGTTTTTTGTTGGTTTTTTTTTTGTAGGGAAGCAGAGGACTATTTTTTTCTCGAAATGTGATGGGCCAATTGTATGGCATCTTGGGGAGTGGGAAAGGAAGGGAGGGGGAAAAATTTGAAACTCAAAATATAAAAGTGAATGCTGAAAACTAAAAATAAATAAAAGAAAAAAATTGATGGGCTAGGGAAAAACCGGAGTATGTGGCAATATGCTAAGGGTGTTTTATTCCCCAAACTTTCTGCTGGTTTTTTGTTTTTGTATTTTGTTTTTCCTTCTATTACCAGACATTGGGGAAAGATGACAAGTTCCTTACTGATTAGCTGAGGTAACAGTGCTCTTCCCCTAATTCCCTCACCCCAAATTCTTTAGGAGGGAACAACCAAGACACACACAATCTTCCAGGATGGGAGAGCATTTTATAGGATTTTGAGGGTGGATGGAAACTTCGACATCATTAGTTCAAACTTCTCATTTTACAGAGGAAAAACCAGAAGTAATAAGAGCCAGTATTTATATAGCACATGGGTGTCTGAAAAACACATGCCATAAATAAGTTATCTCATTTGAACCTCACAATAACATTGTGAGGTAGGTGCTCTTATTGTGCCCAGTTTACACATAAGGCTCCAAGTCCGGTTGCAACCTGGTGGGTATTTTAGCAAGTATTAGAGCCAGGATTCCTCCTCAGGTTCTCTGACTTCATATCCAGTCATCTTTCACCTACATCATACTGCCTAGTAATTCTTAAGTAAATATCATCTAGCTTTTATTTCCCATGAAATTATTAAACAGAATAGAAAGCTATACTTCAAGTTTCTATAATGTTTTTAGGTTTACAAATGAATGAATGAAAACCCCCCATCTGTATTAAGTACCTACTAAATGTCAGGGATTGAGGAAATAAATCTGGTCTACAGGAATTTATATTCTATCAGGGAGTGATGGCCAGGGAAGGGAGCTTTGGTGAATAGAGCTATAGGGAATAGATGGGAGATGGTTAAAATCCTCAGAGCAGAGATGGAAGGTAGGCCTGAGCAGGCCTGTCCTCAGAAGAAAGGCAGGAAACAAGGTGGGATGTGAAGCTTGGTCAACTACATACAGTGGGTAATATGAGCTTATATTATCTCCCTTCACTCTTCCACTCACCAATCAGGATAGCTCAGACTCAGGATAGTGGTCCAAAACTAACTCTCTTAGGGTAGGATGGGGTAGGGTGGGATATGGTTTCTTTCCTCATAACTGTCTGCCAAAAGTTAGCTGTTGTTGTTTAGTCCTTTTCAATGGTGTCTGACTCTTCATGACCCCATTTTTAGGATTTTCTTGGCAAAGATACTAGAGTGGTTTGCCATTTCCTTCTCATTTTACATTTGAGGAAACTGAGGAAAACACAGTCAAGGGACTTGTCCAGAGTTACATAGCTACTAAGTGTCTGAGGCTAGATTTAAACTCCTGATTCTAGGCCTGGTGCTCTATCCACTACAGTGCCACCTAGCAGCCAAAAGGTAGGTAGTGCAGGTATAATCATTTAGTGAATAAGAACCCATTCAAAAAACTGTTTATGCTGAAAAATGAGAAATGGATAGAATGCAAGCTTCTGAACAAAGGCTTACCCTTCCAGCTTATCTAACTGATTGGAAAGCATCTCTGATTAGCTACTTCCTTATATATACCTCTAGGATTCTTGTCTTCTCAACTAGACTGTAAGCCTTCAAAGTGAGGGAGCAAGCTAATAATTTCTTTTTTATCCCTTACAAGGCCTAGTACAAGGAGATACATCATATACCTTGACCTGACAGAATCTGAAATACTTTTTTATATAAGGTCTGAGAAATGATTGTTTCATAACTACAAACCTCTTTTCAGATTTGGGCCTGTATCTGTGAGAGATCCTAAGTAAACAGGCCTCTGATGAGCAAATCTTTTTTTTAATTTATTGACTTGTTTATTTACTTTTAGTTTATAAGATACAGTTCCAGAATCACTTGAGTTTCAGATTTTCTCCCCTCCCTTCTCCAGCCCCACCCATGGTGGCGTACAATCAGCAAATCTTAACCCTGGACCAGAGGACATAGAGCTGAGAAGGACTTCTACCTAGCCAGTCCAATATCTTCAGTTTTCCAGAAAACTCAAGGCCTAAAAGATGGGAAGAGATTTGCCTAACGTCACTGAATCAGGCTTTAGATTCTGAGCCTCTGCAGCCAAATCTGGTGCCTTACACTTTTGCTTCTAGACAAATATACCGTTCATTTCAGAGAATCCTCTGAAATGAGCTTTTCCGTCTGAGTTCCTAGTTTCCTAGGGCAATCTCATTTTTTAGGCAGTCTTTTTTTTGTCTTTGTATTACTGTGAACACAAAGCTTCCTTTAGCCATTGACTCATTTCCTCTTTCTTTTTACAAGATTCTCGGTTTATGTTCAATTGTTTCCTGTTCACATTTTCTAAATGTCCTTGTTTATGCTGTGTCTTTTTTTAACCACAGAGAGACAACATGTGTCAGTCAAGCCTTAACATGGCCTCCTTGCCCAAATCCTTTGTCATTTTAAAGGCATAATCATGCCACTGCAAATTGTAGTCCTACTTTCAAATATTTTTTAGGGAAAAGGGCACTGGGTATGAAATCAAAAGCCTGGGGTTTGAATTCTGACACCATGTGGGTTCCAGTGCCAGCTCTGATGTTTACTAGGTTACTGGACCTCAGTCTTCTCTAGCCACTGAATAGAGAAAATTCTTGATGACCTTTTCCCTTTTTTCTCTTTTCTGAATACAGGTAGATATCATAAGAATAAAGTCTCCCAGCTTGATATGTAGCAACAGCAAAGCTCGATGGTGGAGGGTCTCTCAATTCAACAGCCAAGAACATGTCCCTCCAGAGCCCTTCTGCTCCCAAAGGAGCCATTCAAGTAGCCTACTGGGAAGAGGAAGACTGCTTATGTTCAAGCTTTTCCCTACCCATCCTGCACCAAGGTTAAATGACTGACCCAAAGTCACACAGCTAGTGAATGTCTGAGCTGGGTTGAAAGATTGAGATCTTATCATAAGATAATAGATTTAGAGCTAGAAAGTATTTTAGAGGTGATCCAACCCTTATCTTATGGATAAGGAAACTGGGGCTCAGAGAAGGGAAAGGACCTGTCCAAGGTCACACAGACAAATGAGTAGACTTTTAGAGATGGGCATCTCCTATGATTAGAGAGGAGAGTGCTTACTGGGAGTCAGGTATTTTGACCTGTTTGTTAAATGCTCACATTTCACTCCCCCTACCACTTTTCCCTCTCCTGTTATTATTGAGAGGCAGTGCAGTGAAGTAGAAGAGTGTTGGGTTTGGAGTCTGAGGACCTGGGTTTGAATGTTACCTACTAGCTGTGTGAGCTTGGGCAAGTTGCTTCCTGAGCCTCAGTTCCCCAATCTGCAAAATGAGCAGGTTAGACTAGATTATAGCATCATAGATATAAGAGTTGGAAGTCACCATGTAATCTCTAAACTCCCTCATTTTCTTTGGATGGGGAAATTGAGGCCTAGATAGAAGAAGTGACTACCAAGGTCACAGGTAGTAAATATCAGAGGTGGGCCCTGTCACACCACAGTCAATGTTCTTTGTGCTACATGACCTCCTAGGTCCCTTCCAACACTAAATCTGTGATATTGTGTATAGAGTCATAATTAAGAATTTTTTTGTACAAGGTAAATCCCACAAATCATGCCAATGTGCCATGTGAGAAGTGCTCACCCCATCTGGTAACAAATTATTATTGCTAGCTAGAAACAACACTCTGGTATTTCTGCTGAGAGACTTCAAATATTGTCAGTGCCCTCGAAATTCTGCACTCTGGGGCAAAGCCCCATTGCTCCACTCCAGTTATAGCTTTGCCTGCTTCTGTGTGTTTGTGCAGTATGTGAGTGGAGCTTGTGTGAAAGAACAGCTAGGAAACTACTATTCTATCAGTTCCATGAGGATTGGGTCCATATCTTAGCTAGACTTTGTATCTCTCTCCACCTCCCACCCCCATGCCTTGCTCAGTGTTCTGCACTGGTGTTTCAAAAGTGTGGATTGAAAGAATGAAATAATGAGAAAGAAGAGAGAGAAGAGAGAAAAAGGGAGAGAGAGGGAGAGACAGAAACAGAGAGAGATAGAAAGAGAGAAGGTTGTGGGGAGGGAAAGGGAGAAGTTTCTCAGTATGAAACTTTCAGTTTTGGAGAGGCTAAGTTTGTGAGGGAGTGAAAAAAAATTCCCTTCCTCCCCCATGCTCTCAGCCCCCACAAATACTATGCAATAAGGAAGTTAAAAGGCACACACAATTTTCTGCAATTTGTCTCAAACCCACTAGATGCTTTTAAATCCTTTGATTGCTCAATCCCGCAGTCACAGCCACAGATGGGCAAAAGCAAAGAATAAAGAGTCAGAGAATTGTCCTCGGCCTTGGGGAACAAAAGGCCAGGACCCCAAAGGCAGCTGGTCTTTGGTTGATGGAGTACAAATGACTTTAGCAGCCCACAGGGATGGCCCAGGGCAGAAGCCTGACTTTTGCTAACTTTTCCATACATAGATATTCTGGACTTTTCCTGGCCCCAAGTGAGTGCATGGGCTATGGACTGGGGGGAAGGTGGGGGACTGTGCTGCCTGCTCAACGGTTTGCCAGTTCCTTTCATTTCTTTACCCACCAACCAGCCAATACCAATAATTGACATTCCCAGAGCACTTTTTTCAAACAAGATTTGAGATGAAATTTCCATATGTGCCAGGACATAAATGCCCAGAGGTGCCTTAGCACACGTGCAGCTCCATGGGAAGAGTTCCATTTCCTTTTCCCTCCCCATCCCTCATACATTAGGTCATGGATTCTGCTCTGAAAAGGACCTTATAGGTCCACCTAGATCAAGTCCTTCATTTTTAAGAAACTGAGGCCCAGAGAGAGGAAGAGACAAGATCATAGATTTATGGCTGCAAGGGATTTTAGAGGCCATCAAATCCAACCCCTCAATTTTACAAGTGAGGAAACTGAGGTTTGGGGAGGGGAAATCATTTATCCAAGGTCACATGGGTAGTAGATAGTAGAAGCAAGTTTTGGACTGAGATCAGATATGCCAAAGCCTGGAATTCTTTCCACCACACTTCTTTTTTTTTTCTTTTTGGAGGGAGAAAGTACTTGGGGTTAAGTACTTGCCCAAGGTCAGATGGCTAGTTTTTCTGTATTAAGTGCATGAGGCTGGATTTGAACTCAGGTCCTCCTGACTCCAGGGCCGGTGCTCTATTCACTGCAACACCTAGACACCCCCATACTTCATTTTACAGATGAGAAAAGTGAGGCCCTGGAGGCTTAAGAGCATACTGGTGGCAAGTGTGCCTCTTTGACTCCAGAAGGAGGCATGCTCTTCATGGCACCACAGTTTCTTCTGACAGCCTTTAGATAGGTACTGGAGGCATTATTAGCTCCATTTTTACAGATGGGGAAACTGGGGCTCAAAGATGAAGAGATTTGCCCACTCCACCAGGGTTACTACTTCATAACACGACCGCCCTGTGGTTCTTAGTAAGTTACTGTTTATGAAGCACTTTCCTCACAACAGAAAACCTCAGTATTTAACCTTGCTGAGCCTCAGTTTCCTTCTCTGTAAAATTAAAGGGTTGGAGTAGATGGCCTGTGAGATCTACTCCAGTTCTGGGTCTAGGATCTCATGGGAATGAAACAAACTAACACATTGGCCAAACCCTGGAGCTGGCTGTCAGAAGAAACTGTGCTCATTACAGAAGATTCTTTTCTTAGTTCTTCACTCTCCATCAATTTGGCCTCTAAATATTTCCTAACCAAAGACCTCTCTGAAAAGCCTTCCAGGTGTAGGCACAGCACAGTAATTTCCAATGCCTCCTAAGGAAATGGACTGCATGCTGGATTTAAAAGCCCAATTGTAGTTAGATCAATTTGTCCTTGGTAGCCAGACCTAGGAACCAATCACACACTTGAGAAGTCCAATGGAAATGAGAACTTCTTGTGTGCAGGGTCTTTCATAGACTCTCAGGTAAAGTTAACCTTAAACAAAGGAAAATATTTTTGAAAGGCACTTTGGGGTTTTTTATTGGTACAGACAGAAAGATTAAGAATTGTACCCATTCTGGGGAAGAGGGATCTGACACCTTTGAGGTGACAAGCAGTTCTGGCTTCTGTTAGTTCCTGCTTGTGTGATCTTGAATAACAAACCAGACTTCCAGGAGCCGTTGTCCAGTGGGTTTTTTAATACTCTCTCAATCTAATCCCTCCAATGAGATTATGTATGTGTAGTACATGGTGCATCCTTTACCACACATAGGCCCCCAGGACAATTATATGAGGTCTGAGTTAGACAGCTGGCATTGCAGTGGAAAGAGTGCTGGGTCTTGAGTCAGGAAGACCTGAGTGCAACTCCAGTCTTAGACACTTACTAGCTGTGTGACCCTGGGCAAGTCACTTCACCTCTGCCTCGGTTTCCTGACCTGTAAAATGAGCTAGAGAAAGAAATGGCAAGCATTCCAGTTTCTTTGCCTCGAAAACCCCAAGTGGGGTCATGAAGAGTCGGACACAACTTAAATGACTGAACAGAAACAACAAAATCAAAAGTATCAAACATACCACACACAGGTCCAAATGAGCCAGATTAAAATGTCATTGGGAAACATTTAACAAAATAAGTAAAAAGAAAAGAAAACACAGATAGCCAAATCAAGAGGCAGCTCCCAGGGAACCTTATTCATCATTTACTGACCCTGTTTCTATTTGAGTTGGTCCCCACTGGGCCACATCTACCCAAAACCACAGTTCACAAGCTCTCACTGCTAAGGTTTCTTTTTCTATAGTCAATCAAGGGACATAATTCAAAGTAAACACATTTAATAAAGTATCACAGTAAGAAAAATTGCAATAGGACTCTCCCCCTCTCTGCAGTCATTTAATGCACATAGAGGTCATGCCTGAGCCAGCCACACATGGCCAAAATGTGTACTGAGGGTCTTGTGGTCTCTCTCCTTGGGCCTACTCCCCCTCACTCCATGGCATACTGTCTCTGTGTGGGCCTCTGCTGGCCTCTGCTGGTCTAACGGTGATTGCCAGATTTGCAATCTGCTGAGCAGCTATTGAAATCTCCGATTAGGAAGGAACAAAAAGAATTTTTTATTTGTGAAGATTTTCCTTCCTACAATAAATTCTTTTAACAAGAGAAAATAATGTGAATTGTTTCTTTTTATGGAAAATCACACCTTCGAGATCTTTCTTTTAGGTAATCTCCTTTCCTCAATTTCCTAGCCCAGTCTAGTGGAAATACAGGCCCAGATCCCCAAATGTAGTAGAAAGTCCTAAAAAGAAGTCAGAAGATTTGGTGTATTTTATCCCTTGCTCTGCCACTAACTCCCCAAGTGACCTTGAGCAAGTCACTGTTAACCTCTGGGGGCCTCAGTTTCTCCCTCTGTAAATTAGGGATATTGAATTTCAAATCCCAGTCATGACATGTAACACTGTATCATTTTGGCCAAATCAATTCCCTTCTCAAGGGGAAAACTCAAGGCTTGAGTTTCCTCATCTGTAAAATAAGGTGGTTAGATCACAGGACTTCTAAAATTTTTTCTAGCCTTAATTTTATGATCCTCCAATAGCACATTGTGATTTACCGATTAAGCAAGGGAAACTGCCCTACCCTAGGCTGCCTTTGGAGCCTGGTTTCTTATTTTTTTGTGTGCTATGGATACCTCTGGCAGGCTGAGGAGCTAGGTGGCACAGGGCATAGAGTGATGGACCTAGGAGGCAGGAAAACCAAGTTCACATCCAGGCTCAGACACTTAGACTAGCTGTGAGACCTTGGGCAAGTGTCTCTGTAACTGAGTCTCTTCATCTGTAAGATGGGGGTAATAATAGCACCTACCTTCTAAAGCAGTTGAGATGATAAAATAAGATGGTATTTGCAAACCTGTAAGTGCTATATAAATGCTGGTTATTGTTATTTTTAGAATATTTTCAAATGTATACAATAAAATTCATAGGAAACTACATTGAAATACAGTCATCAACATTTTTTTAAAAATTAAATTTTTGGAACCCTGGTTTGAATCCCTGCTTTAGAGAGTCTTGAGATGATAGAATTTAAAACCAGAAGGACCCCTTGAAGGTCAGCTACTCCATTTTACAGATGAGAAGACTGAAGTCCAGAGAAAATAAGCGACTTGTCCAAGGACATAGAATTATCAAGTAGGAGAGCTGGGATTTGAACCCAGGGCCTGAAACTCCAAATCCTCTGTTCTCCAATAGATTTCACGTTTTCTCATGCGTGACTAGAAAAGCAGACTGTGACAGAGGGTGTTTCCCAACAGGCTTGGCTTATCCCCTCAAAAAGAGGGTCTCCTAACACAGAAACATCCCCTTCCTTCCCTGGCTTCATTTTTCCAAGAACTGATCTTTTAGAGGAAATGAAACAGGTTGTCATGGACCCTTCCTTTCTGAGTGGATGGTGAAGGGAGTGACAATAAGAAATGTTCACACACTTCTCCTTTTCTGTGTTGGAATAATTCCATGAATCAGAGCTTCTCATCAGGCAGCTGACCCACAGGCTACTCTCCACTGACTGTCTTTTTACACCTGCTCCACAACGTAGTTTCATTATAGAATTAGCCTAAGGCGTTTTTGAAAGAAAGAATCTCATTTTGGAGTAAAGCAAAGCAAACTGGGCCCATGAGATTTTTCAAGATCAGGAACAGGCCTATAGAATTTCCCACTGGGGCCCAGCTGGCTCAATGGCCCTCAGAGGGGATTAGATCCATGGGAGAGGGACAAGAATAAGGACAATGATAACCACATCATTCTAAGGCAGAGATGACAAACACGAAGCCCATGTGACCCTCATGGGGCCCTTGACACCCTCAAGTGCAGCCTGAATGAGATTTAAATGAAATTGGGAAGCATTAAGCAAAATGAATAAAAATACAATAAAACATAGATAATGTGGCTGTTCAGTGCTCTCTGACTCCCCATGATCCCATTTGGGAGTTTTCTTGGCAGAGATACTGGAGCAGTTTGCCATTTCCTTCTCCAGTTCATTTTACAGATGAGGAAACTGAGGCAAATAGGATAAAGTGACTTTCCCAGGGTCACACAGCTAACAAGTAAGTATGTGAGGTCAGATTTGAATTCAGGGAGATGGATGGATCTTCTTGACTCTACTTCCAGTGCTCTATCTGCTGCACCACCTAGCTACCTCATATTACATTTTAAAATTAAGTTAATATATGGGGGCGGCTAGGTGGCACAGTGAATAGAGCACTGGCCCTGGAGTCAGGAGGACCTGAGTTCAAATCCGGCCTCAGACACTTAACACAAAAACTAGCCGTATGACCTTGGGCAAGTCACTTAACACCAACTGCCCTCCAAAAAGCAAAAAAAAAAAAAAGTTAATATATGACCTATATGGTTTACTGACTGACTCCTGTTTCTATTTGAGACTGACACCACTGTTCTAATTTTTCCAAAGCCTTTTACGTGCATTATCTTATTTGAGCCTATAGACATACTATGTGGAAGATACTAAAGACCTTATTCCCACTGTACAGATAAGCAATTCAAATTTACTGCTAGTGTCAGTGTTGGGATTGAACTCAAGACTTTCTGGACTCCAAATCTAGCCCTTTATGTACTATACCATAAAGATGGTGAGAAGACTAGAAGGGAACAGTTGGAGGATGTTTAGCCCAAAGAAGAGTAGACTTAATGGATCATGGAGCAGTAGAAAGAAAACTGAGTCCCAGCTCTGACACTCACTAGCTGTATGATCTCAAACAAGTCACTGTACTTTTCTGAGACTCCTTTGTTTTAGTAGGGTTTAGACTAAAAATACAATGCTTAAATAGGTAGTGAGTTGCCCATCTTTGAAGGTCTTCAAGCAGAGGCTGGGTGACCACTGGTCCTGTGGGTTCTTGCTCATGTACTGGTTGGATTAGATGGCTATTATTCTGGTGGGGCATTAGAAGGTCAGTTACAGGACAGTAGGATAGAAAAAGGGGGTTGCCAAAAACTCCCTTAGTTGGGGTGTTTATAGTTTACAAAATGCTTTCCACATAGCATAGAGAAGTAGGTAGGTGTTACTATAGTCTGACAATAGCCCAGAGCTCTGATAGGTGAGCCTTCACCTAGGGCAGCTGGGATCTAAGCCTCCTCTTCACTTCCAGGCTATTCACAAAGTGTGCCTAGCCCTCTTTCCCTATATTTCCAGATATTGCTATTGCTTGATTTCCCCCATTAGAATGTAAATTCCTGGTGGCCTGGGCCGGTCTTGTTTATCTCAATTCCCAGTCTTTCCCAAGTTTCCTGGCTAGGACTAAAAGCTTACTAAACACTTTTCTCTATTATGCCCATTTTATAGATGTGGAAACTGTGGCCTAGCCCAACCCAGTAACTTGCCCAGAGGAAGCCAGAGTTAGAAGCCTAAATCCACTATTGATTCCACATCACCATTTTGTAGCTAGAGTTGATGATTGGTCTGCATTTGATTGGCTTGCTGGGCATTTCTTGGCTCAGACAGTGTTGGCCAGCTAGTTTTATTTTTTGGAGTTTTGATTTATGATGACCCAGACCAAGATAACTTTTTAATCTCCTTGGCAATATTTCCTCAGGTGGCCTGCTCTAGTATGACAGCAGGGAAATGGAGGGTGAGGTAACACCCAGAGAGTACTGGAGCCATTAAAAGCGTGGTAAAATGGACACTCCGCCCCAGGCCCCCATTTTCCTCTGGATGATTCACCCCCTCAATTGTCATTATCTACAATAATAATAGTTCACAATAGCTAGCATTTACATTCCACTTTTAAGTTTTGCAAAGTGCTAAAATGATTCACATCTATCATTTAATGCTCAAAATCACCCTGGGAGGTTGTTTTGTTCAGTCCTTTCAGTCTTGTCTCATTCTTCATGACTTCATTTGGGATTATTCTGGCAAAGATATTGAAGTGGTTTACCATTTCCTTCTGTGGCTCATTTTGTAGATGAGGAAACTGAGGCAAACAGGGTAAAGTGGATTGCCCAAGGTCAAACAGTTAGTAAGTATCTGGGGCCAAATTTGAACTCAGGTTTTCCTGACTGGAGGGTCAGTGCTCTATCCATTGTACCACCTAGATGCCCCCCCCCCCCGGGAGGTAGGTGCTATTATTACCTGTACTTTGTAGATGACAAAACCAAAGCTGACAGAGGTTAAGTAACTTACCTAGAGTCAAACAACTAGTAATTGTCTGACGCCAGATTTTATCTCAGGTCTTCCTGACCCAGCTTCTCCTTAAAAAGAAGGCTCATCTTTTAAATATAGATATTCTTCTGATGATGCTATCTGGCTATGAATCATAGAATAATGTAATATCTAAGTAATCCCAGTTGTTGGTCATCTAAAGGGCAATGGGGAGGTAGAGAGAGAGTGACAGAGGCATAGACAGAGAGACAGAAAAAGAGGCAGAGAGAGGGAAGGGGACAGAGAGAGAAAGAGGGAGGGAGACAGAGAAATAGAGACATACAGACACAGAGACAAAGACAGAGAGAGACAGAGAAAGGCAGCCAGAGACAGAGCAGGCATGAGCACTCCATGGCATATCATCAAAGAAGAATTGTAGGGAAATGGTGTAAAAGATCTCATGAGAAATGTAACATGGGAAAGAGATGGGCCAGGCACTTATGGAGGCTGAGGGATGGACAGCCTAAGTGCTCTACTGATATTTACACAATACTCAAGAGTACTAGAGGAAGCTACTAAGGAAGTGCCAGTATGTGCTCTATAGGGGATCTATGGGAGAACGTGGAAAAGTCACAAAGAATGAGAAAGTGGGAATGAGTTGTAATTTGGGCTGTTGAAGGGAATGCCCTCATCAGAGGAAGGGAGGGAGAGAGAACTTGGTCTGAATAGTCTCCTTAAGGCTAGACCAAAGTGGAGTGGAATATAGCTTGCTAAGCACATGTCTCTGGCCAGTGAGCCCATATGGAGAACTTGGGAGAGAAGATGGGCAGGAATAAAAGAGGATGAGCAGGCCTGGACAGGCTGAGATCTTCATCCTTGGAGGACGCACTGATGAGATCATGGATCTATTGGAAATACTGGAGGACTATGGGAAACATAAGACTAAACTCAATTCAGCAAGCACCTGTTGTGCACCAGTCACTGTCCTGGGTGCTGAGGCTGTAAAGACAAAATTGAAAAGAAGCCTTGCCTATCCTTAGGAGCTGACATTCTTCTGGAACTACATTCTTTTCCTTCTTTGTTGTTGACAGCAAATCTATATTTCAGTTTTCTACTGAAACATCTGTCTTTCAGACTATTTCATGGTGGTACCTTCACTCTAGAGGGTTCATCTTGGAGGTGGGGCTTGAACCTCACCTCAGCTGGCTGTATGAACCTGATCATTGCTCTCCAGCCCAGACACTGCTCCCTCTCCCTGCCCCATCTGGCCAATGAGGTTCAGAGTAGGCTACACCTACCATCCCCCACCACCACCCTGCCTCCTGCCCAGGATTACCAAGTAGATCAAAGAGAATACTTTTTCTTTTGCCTCAATATTTCATTTGCTCTCTCACTCTTCCTTTGCTGGGCCCCATAGAGGATCCTAGATCAAGATCTGGAAGGGACCTCAAGGGCCTTGTAGTCCAATCCCCTCATTTAAGAGAGGAAAAAACTGAGATTAAGCAACTTGGTACCACTTAGTCTAACCCTTTCATTTTACAGAGGAGGAAACTGAGGCCCAGGAGGTTATAGGCCTTGCCTCAGGTCACACAGATAATAAGTTTCAGAGACAGGATTGAACCCATAGTAATATCTGTAAATGTACAACACACCCATGAGTGTTCCTCTGATGCCTGGAAATGAGACTGGGGGTGTCTGAATTATGGATGACTAGACCAGCAAAGGGCAAGTCTAGGCAGGCCCTAGGAAACTGGAAGAATCTTCCACTATGGCCCTAGCAACATACTGCTGTTTGAGCACCTTAGGCACATCCGGAAAGGCTCAGTACCGGTTGGCTGGTTACTCAGTGATGTACTCTTTGCCATGGCAACGGGAAAAATCCACAGGAAAGTAGCAAATGGTCCTCAGTTATGCGCTGTCCCCTCCCACAGCGATGGAAATGGGGTGAGAGAAAAGAGGTACAGAGGGCACTGAGAATCATTCCATTTTAGGCTGACTAGAACATTAATGCAAGTACTGGTATTCTAGACGCAAACTCTTTGTCTGAAGACCAATGAACAAACAGATTGGAACAGATTAACATTCTCTGGAAATGAAAGCAGGCGGTAAAAGGTAGTCACAGCTAAATCGGATATTTGATCCCAGATCTAGGGCCAGAAGGGACCTCAGACATTATCAGGTCCAACTCCCCTCATTTGATTTTGTCATTTTCATTTTTATTAATATTTTTCATGAATAAAAAGCTTTTTTATCTCTCTCTTTCCACCCTCACCTGCCCCCCCTTTTACAGTAGCCAGGAAGATGAAGAGATGTGTCCAGGGACACACATAGGGGAAAGGAAAGGGAAAGACATTTAGTAATGTGCTAGGCACTTAACAAATATTTCATTTGGTCCTCACAACAACTTTGTGAGGTCGGGGTTATTATTATTCCTATTTTACAGTTGAGGAAACTGAGACAGGAGTTAAGTGACTTGTTTAGGATCACACAGATAGTGTCTGAAGCTAGATCATAGATCAGAACTAGTGCCATAACGGACCTTGGAGGCCACCTAGTCCAACCCCCTTCATTTTACAGATGAAGAAAAGAGACCCAGGGAGTTGTCTAACTCCAACCTCTCTCATAGGGCAGCTAGATGGCACAGCAGATAGATTACCAGGTCTGGAGTCAGTAAGACCTGAATTCAAATCCAGCCTCAGGCACTTATTAGCTGTGAAACCCTGTGTAAGTCATTTACCCTGTTTACCTCAGTTTCCTCATCTGTAAAATGAGCTGGAGAAGGAAATGGCAAACCACTCCAGTATCTTTGCTGAGAAAACCCCCAATGGGGTCACAGACACACTAGGAAAGACTAAACATTATTTTTATTATGTTGACTTGACCTACCATGAGTGATGAATATTTCCCCAGTAATTAAGGTCTGTCTTTTATTTCTATAAATACGATTTTGTAGTCTTATTCATAGAATTCCTGCATGTGTCTTGGTAGGCAGATTCCTGAGTATTTTACATATTCTGTAGTTATTTTGAATTGAATTTCTCTTTCTAGCTTTTCTTGCTGTGTTTGGTTGGTAAAGAGCCAAAATTAAAATCCAACTCGTCTGGACTTTCTGCTCCCTAGCATGATACAGGAGATACAGTGTTGGTGCTGGAGGGAGGGAGATTGGGGTTTGAGCCTACCTTTATCATTTACTAGCTGAATGACTTTAGGTAAGCCCCTTAATCTTATAAGGCCTAGGCTTCCTCATCTGTAAAATAGGGATAATAATATATATGGGTGTTATAATAATAAACCACTTGTACTATAATATTTGTAAAGCTAAAGTGCTTTACAAATGCTATAGCACTAGTGGTTATCATTATAACAACCTGTTCCTCACCTGCAAGAGTTCTCAGATGGGAAGGTTCCCTTCTGGCTGGGTGCATTAGAATGGCTTCATGCTTGAAGAGGCAGAATCCAACCTCCATTTCTGTGGCAGATGCTATAAATGACTTTTGCATCTGAACCAGTTGCCTTTTCATGAGCTTACTTCTCATTTTTCCTTCCCTTTCAAAGTTCTCCTAAGTTATCAGAGGCACGTCATATCTCAGAGCAAACACAGGTCCATAAATTCATCATTTCAAGGTCTCATAACCTTCAGTTTTTTTTTCCCAAGGCAATATTTATAATGACACTGGAGTCTGTACACCAGGGAGAGCTCTCATAAAAGCAGAGAGGAAATTGACCTTATAATCCTTATCTTTCCCTGAAAGTAGAACGTGGGACTGGACTTCCTGTACACTCTTGCCCCTACCTCCATTGTGCTGGGTTTCTCTTTCCCAAAGCATATGGGCTGTTCCTGAGAACAGGCTGGAAGCTGGTGCTCGAATCAGTGTGACCAGGAGCTCGGGAAGAATCCCAGGTTGGAGGTGGGAAATGTGAGCTTGAATATTAGCTCTGGACACCTAGCAGCTGTGTGACCCTGGGAAAGTCACTTGTCTTTCCTGAGCCTTACTTTCCCCATTTGCCAAATGGTAATAACAGGACTTAGTGAAGGATCAATCTCTTTTGGGGCTAAATTCCTTGAGAAGGAAGTTTACAATAGACACGATCCCTTTCTTTCCTTAATTATCTTCTAAACCCTCTTCAGTCTGGCTCCTCATTCAACTGAAATTGCCCTCTCCAAAGTTACCAATGATCTCTTAATCATCAAATACAATAGCCTTTTCTTAACCCTTATCCTTTTTGACCTCTCTGTAGTGTTTGACAGCCTCTTCTTTGGACAACCTCTTTCTAGGTTTTCTTGATACTGCTTTCTTCTGGTTCTCCTCCTATCTCTCTGACTACTCTTTCTCAGATTCCTTTGCTGATCTTTAACCAGATTACTGTCAATGTCCCTCAAAGGTTTCTCCTTGGTCCTCTTCTCTTCTCCATACTATCTCTTATTCTCTGTCTCTTTTTGAGGCAATCAAGGTTAAGTGACTTGCCCAAGGTTACACAGCTAGTATGAGTCTGAGGCCACATTCGAACTAGGTCCCCCTGACTCCAGGGTTGGTGCTCTATGCACTTTTCCACCTAGCTGCCCTACTATCTCTCTTGATGATCTCATTAGCTCCCAAGAATCCAATGATCTTTTCTTTTCATAAGACTCTCAGATCTAGTTATCCAGGTCTAACCTCTCTCCTGCCCTCCAGTCTCATATCACCAACTGTCTTATTGTTTGGACATTTGAAACTGGCTATCTCAGAGACATCTTAAACTCAATATTTCCAAAACAGAACTCCTTATCTTTCCACACCCCCCAACCTTCTTCTCTTCCAAACCTCTCTTTTACTTTGGAGGGTGCCTCCATCCTCCCAGTCCCCCAGGCTCACAACTCAAACTCATTCCTCTCTTGCACCTACTTCCTAGATCCAATCTGTTGCCGGCCCTGGTCACTGGGGCCTTCCTAATTGTTCCTGTCCAAGTTCTTTTCTCTCCACTTACTCACACAGCTTGCACTCTGGTGGAGGACCTCATTACCTCCTGCCTGGACTATTGAAAAAGCTTCTGAATCAGGAAGACAGTGATTCTAGGCTTTTTGTGGATATCTACTAGCTAGATGACTCTAGGCAAGTCCCATAACCCTTTGGTGCTGTAGGTAACTCTTTGAGATTACAGAGAACAGCATCTAAGTCTATAAGCTGTAAAGAAGGGAATGAGTTGCCGTGATGGAAGGAATTGTCTCATCTGGGAGTTCTTTCCTTACACCAGTGAAATTGTTTCAAGCCCTATCACTGGCTATTTTGGTCCTGCTTTCTTTGCTTTGCATTACTTTATACAAGTTTCTTATGGTGCAATAGTATTATGTTTTGTATACACAAAACAACCCAATTTGTTCAGCCTTTTCCCAGTGAGTAGGCAACCACTCTGTATTTAGTAGGGTTTTTTGCCACTGAAAAGATTATTGCCATGAATATTTTGTTGTATACACCTGTGTTTCCACAATTCCTCCAAAACAGACTATTTCCATTTGTGACTGACCATCTTTGCCAATTTTGCCGGGTGTGAGGGAAAACTTCAGAGTTGTTTCAATTGACATTTTTCTTATTATTCATGATTCAAAGCATATTTTTTATGTGGTTGGTAATTATTTTGTCGTCTTCCAAAAGCAATTTATTTATGTTCTTTGGTTCCATATCAACTAGGGAATGGTTCTTGGTTTAAGTTCAATATTTGATTCAAAGTTTCTCCCTCCCTTCCTTGCCTCCCCCACTTTTAAAGTTTCCTTTTCTATCCTACTTACATTTGCACAATTTATAATTTTAAATCATCAAAATTGTCGATTTTGTCTTTCATATAATCTCTACTCCACAGTGCTAGCTGTAGTCATGTGGTTTTCAGGGTTTGCCCCTCTTGGAGAATTCCACGTGCTGTGGGGACATTGGGCTTTATTGTCCTTTTCAGTATCAACACTGCTAACCACCCCCCCCCCTAGTTAATGGCTCCTGTTTCTGCTTTTATCATGTTTGGGCAACCCCACCTGCTCTGTCATATTCCTGACACTCATTAATCACTGAGGATAGGACCTTCTTACTCCACCCAACTCAAATCACTCTTCTGACCTTGGCAGCTGTGATAATAGAAAGCATCATAAGATTCAGAGCCAAAATAGACCGTTAAGATTATCTAGTCCAAGCTGGTCTTACAGTCAAAGGCCTGGTTTATGGCTTCAGGCTCTGACACTTTGTAGCCCTGTATTCCTGGGTATGTTACATCATCTCTGCCAGCCTCAACTTCCTCATCTGGAAAATGGGTCAATAATCCTTGGTTACCTACCTCATGGGGTTATTTTGAGGAAGGTGCTTTGTAAATCATAAAGTGTTAGGGAAACGAAGCTATTATTTAGTATTATAATAATTTGAAGGCCAAATGGGATCTGAAGAATGTCAAAGGAGATGGGGGTGGAATCTGGAAGCTATGGAGATGGGGCTGCTGACTTGACAGAAGGGAAGTCTCATCTCAATCTTATCAGCTAGAATGGTAGTGGATGCATAAGGAGTATCCCTAAGGATCCAGAAGCCCCTGCTACTGAGCACTGAGCTTCCACTTATGGAGGAAAGCATAGATTAGTGACAGGTCACATTGCTTTGCTCAACTGCACTTTCCTCATCTGTAAGATGGAGACAGTAATTCCTGTAGTACCTACCTCGCAGGGTCATTGTGAGGGTCAAATGGGATAGTGTATGTAAAAACCTTTACAGGCTGTAAAGAGTCATATAAAAGCTAGTTATTATTATTATTATTATTATTATTATACTGCACTTCCTTCCTATAGCATAAGTAAAATATTTTGAAAAAGCTTAAAACACTGTCAGTTATTATTTTACTAATAAGAAAACGAAGATTCAGAGAGGAAAAATTAGTTGGGCAGGGTCAATAGAACTAATAGATTGCTGAGTGAGAACTCAAACCTGGGTCCTTGTAACTAAAACCCCAAAGCCCAGGGCACCTGGGGAGAGAAGAAGAAGAAGAAAGGAGATGGGAATAAGGGCCAGGAAGCACTGTCCCTTTTTGTATTCCAGGACTAGCTCCCTCTACCAAGAGCTGATAACTGCTGGATTCTTCTGTTTGCAAGAGCAAGTCTTCCTTGACTAATTCATGATGAAAATTCAACGTGCAGGTTGGGAAGGGGAGTGACAAGTTACAGTTGAGTTCTTTTCTTCATTTTCCTTCCTTTAAGTATGCCTTTACTATGCTTTTTTGTAAAGGTAAAATTTTAGATGCCATAACATTCTATCTGTGGGGAACATATACACACTGGCATGTCTATGGTGTTGTCACATGTACAGTGAAGGCCAAGAACCTTGTGGCCACTACTCAGAATAGTGGTCCCATAACTCAAAATCCGAACTCTTTCTTCTAGATTACACTGCCTTCCCTTCATCTAGAATGGAAGAAATTTCTAAGGAAGGCTGATTCTCTAAGCTGAAAAAATTGGGACTTAGCCATTATAGACCCCTGATCAAATATCAAGATCCCAGTGGAGTTCTAATATGCTATAGGAAAGGAAGTTATAGCTATTAATATGATCAGTTTTGCTCCAGAGGACCTAGGTTCAAATACCACTTCTGATACTACCTGTGTCACCTTAACCAAGTCACTTCCCCTCTTTGAACTCAGTTTCCTCCTCTGTAAAATAAGGCTGTTGGACTAGAGGGCACCTGAGATCCTTTCCAGCTCTAGAGCTATGCTACAAAGTAGGTACTAAAAGTACTGTTATCACCATTTCAAAATTATTATTGCTAATAATAATAGTGTGTAATAAAGAGATAGAGTTCTGGGCTTAAAATTGGGAAAACCTGGGTTTGAATCCCATCTCTGATACCTGCTGTCTGTATGACCCTGAACAAGTTACTTTCTAAGTATAAAAAGTAGCTAGTACATTTGAAATGACAAATCTTAGTAAGGCGCTGTTGGGACTCGGTATCAAGAATGGGGTCCCGAGAAGAGGATGGTCAATAATTGGGCTCTCAACATCATGGCACCTCCCGCCGTCTAAGTCCACAGTAGCAGAGGAAATGACAACTGGGTGCAAAGGCTACTAGAACAGGTTATTGAGCTGCTGGAGCTCTGATCCCTGGGGAGGCAATATCTCTCTCTTTGTCTCTTATTTAACTTCTGGCAATTATGAGTCCTCTTCATTTTCCCCCTCTGTACCTGCTAGAAATGATGCAAAACAGAATTGCATGAGGAGGAGACAAGGAGAAAGAGGAAAAGAGAATTAATTTACTCCTGGGGGAGATGAAAATGTGCTGGAGTGTAAGGGAATTTCATTAACTTCGGAAATGATGATGAATACCATGCCAATTATTCTTACTAATGCATAATTCACAGCTGAAAAGAGAGCTCGACTCTTCTAAAAAGTGCATCCCTTTATCGCCCCCCTCCAATTAATTTAGTGAGTTAGTCACTGCCGTTTGACAGGATAAAAGTTCTACTATAAAATGGAATCATCTATTAAGACTGACACTGGAGGGGTCTTTCTAAGTCAGCATAATGTGGGAGTGGATACCGAGTTGTTTTCTGGGGTGCCAGATGAGCCAAGGTCCTTGTCCCTGTAATAGGGAGCCCTCAATAAGCCTTGCTGCAGATGGAATTAGAGAGGTTTGGATGACTCTAGAAATCCCCATAGCAACCTGAGCCTCAGCTCTTATACAAACAGAACCAAAAGCAGCATTGAGCCTTTAGCCAAACATTCAAGATGGATGAGAAAAAGACATGAAAAATCTACTCTGTATGGCCATTGATATATGATAGAAAGCTATATGATAGATAGATAGTTAGATAGATAGATATAAAGATAGATAGGTAGACAGGTAGATAGATAGGTAGATAGACATGGAGGTAGATAGAAGATAAATAGATAGACAAGTTGATAGACAGATAGGTAGATAGATTGATGGATATACAGATAGATAGGTAGGCAGGTAGATAGACATGTAGGCAGATAGATTGATAACTATACAGATATATAGATAGGTAGGTAGGTAGGTAGATAGACAGACAGATAGATAGATTGGTAGATGATAGAAATAAGGAGGGAGGTAGATAGATTGATGATAGAGACAGGTAAAGAGGTAGATAGAGATGGATAAAGAGAAATAGACTGATAAAGGTAGACAAATCTATTGATATTGGTATTGTAGGTATAGTCATGGACATGGATCTCCATACCAATAAAATCACAGGTCCATTCCCTAGTCCTATGTAATAAATACACATATGTTGACTCTTCCCATCAATGTGGAATCTAGATGTTGATAAACATACATGGAGATCGATAGATAAATGTTAATAGTGGACTTTTGCTTTGCATTTCATGAGATAATTTTAAAATCTCTATTCTAACATGTGAGCTCCTGTGCATCTTTCTCTTGAGATTCTGGGAGACATGTTTCATAAGAGGTCTCAAAACTGTTAGCTATTAAACTGTCTCTTAAATCCTTCTCAAATCCCCCTTCTATTCCCCACTCCTGTAAGCTTCAAGAGAGTGATAATGGGAGAAAGAACTTTTCACCTTTGACTTTCTGACACAAATCCACCCTGCAAATGACACTGAGAATACTGTCTTTATTGTTGCTTTATTTTTAATTAATCCTTTTCTTGAGTTGAAATCACAGATCTATTTGAGATTAATTAATCTTTCATTGATTTTTCAATTAATTAATATTGCTTTCTATTGTAACTTCCTGATCTACTCCCTACCTCCCATCTCCTACTCCTACCACCCATAAAACACTTACTTGTTAAAAAAAATAAGTTTGGTTGTGTACGCCTCTTGGTGACTCCATTTGGGGTTTTCTTGGCAGAGATACTGAAGCGGTTTGATCTTTCCTTCTCCAGCTCATTTTACAGATGAGGAAACTGAGGCAAATTAGGTTAAGTGACTTTCCCAGGATCACACAGCTAGTAAGAGTCTGAGGCTGGATTTGAACTCAGAAAGATGAGTCTTCCTGACTTCAGGCCTGGCACTCTATGCACTGTGGCGCCACCTAGCTGCCTCTATAAAAAATATGTCCAAACAAAACAGATCAACACAGAGGCCATATCTGATAACATAAGCGGTGTTCCAGAACTGTAGTCCATTGCCTTTACACTAAGATGTAGGAAGCATACTTTACTGTAAGTCCTCTGACATCCTGATTGGTTACTGCAATGATCAGAGTCTAGACTCTTTCAGGACTGTTCTCCTGGAAATTATTGTGACTCTCATTATCAATTCTGCTTATATGGCTTACATACCCATTCAGACAAGCTTTCCAAATTTCTCTGAATTTTTCATATCAGTCATTTCTTAAGAGTACAATAATATTGCATGACATATACAACCCAGTTTGTTCAACCATTTCCCAGTTGAGGGGTATCCATTTTTCCTTCCAGTTCTTTGCTACTACAAAAAGTATTGCTATAACTATTTTGATGTATGTGGGATCCAACCCTCTGAATTAGACTTCCATGGACTACATGCCCGGTAGTTGAATTGTTGGGTCAAAGGGTATGAGCACTTTAGTGACTTGGATAATCTAACTCCACACTGTTTTTCAGAATGAGAGCGTTGCCTTTACCTAAGTCCCTTCAGGAGGTTACCTATCTTTCCATGGTACTCCTGAGTATCCTTCTTGGAGTTTGTTGAAGAAAAATCAAAGACCCAAGGAGTTGATACAGGCTGAGCTGCTCTATTCCCACAAGAACCTGTGTCTTAGGCCCTGTGGCAGGAGCATGGTAAATGTGGAACAAAGGGCCCAGGATTGTTACCCATGAGAGGTGGTGTGGGCAAGTGAAGAGAACAATGGGTTTGGGAGCTAGAAGACCTAAGTCTGAATCATTTATGTGACCCTGTGCAAGTCATTTCATATCTTTGTGCCTCATTTTCTTCATGTGAAAAATGAGGGAGTTGGATGCAATCCTGTACAATCCTTTTGTAGCCAAGGAGGGTAGAGTTAAGTGTGTGTGTGTGTGTGTGTGTGTGTGTGTGTGTGTGTGTGGTGTTAGCAGCAGGAGCTCAGAACTGGCATATACAGGCCTTCAGTCTCCACTAACTACCACTATCTGGAAGCAGAGTGCAAGGTGGCTATGGGTCCGGCAATCAAAGGTTGACCTACTATAATCCAGAGCTTAAATTCAAAATAATCAAATTGAACACTTACTAAATGCCTTCTATGTACAGAGCACCATGCTAGGCACTCTAGGTGATGTACAAATGAATAAGACAATAATGATAAAGATAATAAAAATAATAAAGGTAATGGGAGCTGCCCCAAAGCAGAATAGCCTGCCTCCCCTCAGTGGAAGGCTTTAAGTGAAGACCCAATGGGGGCTCAATAGGCAGATACAGAGAAAGGAATTCTTGTTCAGGTACAAACTGAGAACCCTATTTGGTATTCTGTGGGCCTTCAATCAAAGAGCATTTACTAAGTACCTACTGTGTGTAAACATTTATTAAGCTCTTACTATGTGCTAAGCACTGTGCTCTGTACTGAGGATACAAAGGAAAAAGTAAAACTGCCCTTGCCCTTAAGGAACTCACATTCTATAAAGGCACATAAAAGATGCATGGCCCCAATGTCATGTGACAGATGCGTGTCAGCAAAACCTGAAGTTTCAATAGCAACAGCAGCTAGCCACCCTTTCTCTAGGGCTTTCTAGTTTACAGAGTGCTTTCTTCATAGTAGCCCATGAAGGTAGGCAACTTAAGGCTTATTATTCCTATTTCACAGAAGAGAAAACTGAAGCTTAGGTTAAATGACTTACCTAAAGTCACAGAGGTTGTAAATAGCCAAGCCAAGATTGTGGTCCATGTCTTCTGACCCCCAAACACTATCTATTCCCTTCTACTGCCTCTCGTGGATGACAAGAGTGGGCTGCCTTTTCTTTTTCCATTCCTTTGGCTGTCAGCCTCAGGGCTGGGGATGTGGGTTCTTGTAGGCAAAAAGCAGCCCAGCTTGCATCAACTCCTTGAGCCAGGGACACGTTGGAAGTCTCATGACCTGCCAATGGTGAAAGCCACACTCTAGTTGGAGTTAGCACAAGCCATTTCACCAGTCTAAGACTCAGTTTTCTCCTCTGTGAAATAGGGATAATAAGCCCTGAGTTACCTACCTTCATACGCTGATGTGAAGAAAGTACTTTGTCAACTTCTTTTTAAACTTTAAAAATGAACAAAAAAATGAAGCCCTGATTTGTCTCTGTGACACCTGTCTTGTAACTGAATAGAAGACTCCTATTTCTATTCAGAACAGTAAATCGACTTTTAAGTTTGAAAGGCATGAAATGGAAGGATTTTCTTCTTTCTTACTTTTCCCCAAGGAACACAGAAGTCAAAAACTGAGACAGGTGAGCTTTAGGCAAAGCCATCATCAGCAGGAGCATACAATCATCTAGACAGCCTTTGCCTTGAATCCACTCACTTTGGCTGCGCTAGGCTGGTAATTTACAAAAATGTATCATTTGGAAAAAAACTTCAAAGTAACTTCCAAGTCTTTAGACACTGGTATTTCTAGTTGAGAGGATATTGTTGGGTACCTACAATAAGAGCCAGTTTGAATGTTTTGGCTGGTGATTATTCAAATAGTGTACCAAGTTCATTTATGTCTTTTCATCATCCTTCTGGAAATGCATCAAAGAAAATTGATCAACAGCAGACTTGTAGGAAGAGGACAGAGTGTGAAGAGCTGGTGGGGGCAGTGAGCATTAGTAGTTTCATTTTTTTAAATGATTCACGACTGAATTTTATTTCTTTTTAAAATAGTTTTATTGTTGTCTTTTTCTTTTACACTGCAGTTACTTCCTTTGAATGTCCTACTCACAACTTTTTCCTGTAACAAAACCTCCCAAACCTTTCCTTGTAACCAAAAGCCCTCCAAGATATTTAAGCAAGCCAGCTAGCATATCAACAGTGTATGTTGGTACATACCACATTCCCTATCCATGATTTCCACATGTACGCTGCGAAGAGGAAGGTATGTTTCCACATCAATTTTCAAGGACTGAGATTATTCATTATAATTCATCATATTTCAACTGTTATTATTGTTGCTCCTGTTTACATTACAGTAATCATTGCTCTCTTGTTTCTGCTTTTTTCACTCTGGATCACAAATCCTCTGATGTTTCTTTGAATCCAACATAGTCATCATTTCTCAGGATGCAATAAAATTTCATCATATACCAAAATTTGTTCAATCACTTCTTGATCCATGGGGACCCATATCTTTCCATGTTTCCGGGCTGTTATGAATATTTTATTATACATATGTATATATGTACATATGTCTGCCTTAGTTTCCTCAACTGTCAAATGGGGATAATAATAGCACCTATCGGTTGTTGTGATGATCAGAGGAGATAATATTTGTAAGTGGTTAGCAAAGTGTTATATAAATCCTAGCTCTTATTTTTATGCCTCTACTAACATGCTACTCTGATCACATCACAGAGGTAAGTGACCCTGGATTCTGGAAGCAGCTCTGTCTGGTTTAACCTTTGAACTTTTTATTTTATTTTGCTTAATAGTATTTTTTCCAATTACACATAAAGATAGGTTTCAACATTCACTTTTATAAGATTTCAAGGTCCAAGTTTTTTTCCTCCCTCGTCCTGTTCCCCCTCCCCAAGATGATATAGGCTATAGATGTACAATCATATTGAACATATTTCCACACTAGTCATATTGTAACCTTTGAGCCTTTTATTTTTTTTATTTTTTTATTTTTTGCATTTTTTGGGGGGGGAGGGCAGTTGGGGCTAAGTGACTTGCCCAAGGTCACACGGCTAGTTTTTTTGTGTGTATGTGTTAAGTGTCTGAGGCCGGATTTGAACTCAGGTACTCCTGACTCCAGGGCCGGTGCTCTATTCACTGCGCCACCTAGCCGCCCCTCGCCTTTGAGCCTTTTAGAACAGGCCCATTGATGGACTGTGTCTGTCATCCAAGGACAGGCCTGGTAAATTTAGAAGAGAGAAGTTTATCATCAGAGAGTTGAATACCTAGGGATGAGTTTTTCTGGCTCATAGCCACTCACAAAGACTGCCAACAAAGATTAGATGGGCTTGCAACCTGGGTTAGTGGTTGAAGGACATATTCTAGCAAAGCCTCAGTCATTTTAAAGTACTGATGTGAATACAAATTACTTTAAATGAGTTTGGCTTCTTTCTTGTGTAGTGGGAACGAGCACATGATATTATTTCCCCATGCGGAGGAGACCGGGGAACTTAATTCTGGGAGGGTCCTGATGATGTATGTGTAATGGAAGTACCTCGGAGAGACTAGAGCATGGATAGACTCTCTGTAACTGGTTCAGGAAGGCTACTGTTGTTGCTGTTTGTCCTTTGTTTTTGAAGAGGGCTAGTTACATCATGGGGTGATGTCTTTACTTGGGCATGAATTGGATTTAAATGAAGCAGTTGTACAAAGCCGTGAGCTTCACTCTTTCTTCCAGTCATCCAAGTCCAGTGGCAAGACAAAAGTCAGGATGACTGGCAGTGGCCTGGGATGCAGTAGATGACTTTGCTGTCTTCAATGCCTGACCAAGCTCCTGCTTCAGTGGCTTTCATGGCTATTGGAACAAATTGTTCTTGGCCACCCATTCCATTGGAGGAAATCTTCACATGCTTGGCTGGGGTAGACCCTCCCCACCCCCCCGACAAGGTTGAAGCCTGTCAGTTACCTTCAATCTGATTTAGTCTGTCTATACTGGGGAGTGACTGCTGCACATTCTACAGCTTCTTGGAGCCACAGTCAATTTTTGTTGTTGACTGAACAACAACAAAAATGTGCCAGGCCCTGAGGTCAGAAAGACCAAAATGAAACAGTCCCTGCCCTCAAGGAGTTTATATTCTATCAAGGGAGCCAACATGTACATATATAAGTATATATGAAATAGATACAAAACTGACCTCAATTTTAAGAACTTTGCCCCAAAGTCTGATAGTGAATGGACTTATACCCCATGTGTGTCTGATGTGTTTCCATTATGGGAAAGAGGTGGGAATATTGTAAAGGTTGTAAGAAAAGAACTGCAACACTTATAGGATTAAAAAAAAACAGATCCTGTATAGGGAAAAGGAGAGGGGATAGTGATATTTAGGAAAGAAAAAGAGCAGACTGTTGGATGACTTGGTGATTGACCTCAATTATAGGGCAACTTATTATGGGGAGGATGAGGACCATCTGTTCTCCATATCTATAGTGTGCCAGGAAATAGGTTTAGATTAATGTGAGAGATTGAGCCAGATGTAAAGGACAAGTCATTGACAATAGGAATTGGTAAACATTAGAGGAGTCTGCCAATGGAGGTTATGAAATCTCCATAGCTAAATTTTTTTTTGCTTTTTTTTGGAGGGGGAAGGTAGGGCAGTTGGGATTAAGTGACTTGCCCAAGGTCACATGGCTAGTAAGTGTTAAACTTCTGAGGCTAGATTTGAACTCAGGTCCTCCTGACTCCAGGGCCAGTGCTTTATTCCCTGTGCCACCTACCTGCCCCCATAGCTAAAATTTTAAAAGCACAAGATATCTTCATTACAAATAAAAATATGAAGAGCAGTCAAACAGACAAGCTTAGTGGAGAAAGTAGAGAATGTTCCCAATTATTCTTTCCTTACTAGATTATATCCTGATTTAAATACACCATTTCCTAGATAAAGAAGGTCTTGTACCTCGATAGTACACCTCATTCTGTGATCAGTCACAGCAGCTTTCCATTCTTTGTATAGATCATTTCTTTTTCCTTTTTAAAATTCTGAACTTTAACACTGAAAATTTGTGTATCTCCATGGACAAAGCAGAGGACATAAAGAGGATTCTGTATGAAACCGTGAATCTCTATTTCATATTGCTTGCTTTAAAGGAAGTATGTAATAAAGTATATACTTTGTATGAATAACTTCTCACACTGTCACTTAGAGGTGAGGTAGATGCTATTATTACATATACTTTACAAATGCAGAAACATAGACTCACAGAGGTTAAGTGGCTTGCCCCAGTCAAACAGCGAGTAACTGGACTTAAACCCGGGTCTTTCCTGACTCCAAGCCAAACAAATGGTTGAGCCATGTGGATTTGTTTATAGAAATGGGGGATTTATGACAGCAGGATTAGATTGCTGCCACCAGAAATTACAGAAAGATTATCTTTAAGGAACCAGTCTTATTGATTCATGTAAATGATGTAATAAATGGTTCAAACTGTGTAGCATATTATGGTAAAAAATTTTGCACCTACTAGATATATAGAAAATATGACCAGGTGGGCTAGGAATTAATTATACACTAGAAACTCACTGTCTTCCTTAAACCAACAGATGGCAAATCTTAGTATTACAAATTCAAACCTGCAGGTATCCTTGAGAATTCAGAAAAGAAAAGGCACTGGAATTATAGCATCATAAGAGATAGAATTGTTGCTCGCAACTGCCTAGACATTACATAAAATCCATAAAAAGTGTAAGACTGACATTTATGATAGCTAGAGCCATAATGGACACTCGAAATCTCCAAAGAGTGGAATGAAAAACTTTCAAAACATAGAGCATTAGCAGACACAGTTTAAAGTATAAGGAAATGAGACCATGCCACCCCTGCCATCTAGTCTGCTTCTGGAGTAGTCCCAGAAATTCATTTCAATTCAATTCAACTCAATAAGCATTTATTAATCACCTACTATGTGCCAGGTTCAGAGATGGTTTCAGTGAGTCTACAGAAGGCAATCTTATACCCCCATACTCTTGTTAAATTACAAAATAGCTGTCATTTTCTTCAACTGCACAAGAATCTACAGAACATTCAGCATAAGATAGCAATAGTGGGACAGCCACTTATTGTCAGATCATTTCTATTTGAAGCCCGTTAGAAAGACAAGAAGAACGAGATGAGGATGATGACAAAAATGATGACTACAGTGGTAATGATACTTTTAGAACAATTAACATGTAGGTAATGGCAGTCTTCACATATACTTTTAGAACATTAAAATTGTTGACAACAGATTGTAGGAGGTGTCCAATAATGAAACACAGGGCTCATCACCCCAAGGCAGTTATAGAAAGATGAACACTTCCTCATCCAAAAGGAGAAAGAAGACTGATGGATGTTCTCAGAGCATGTGAGAAACAGGTTGATGATTTACAGAAATAAATTATCCAGAGATAAGCCTGGATCTGTACAATGTGACTGAAGGTGGTGCTTCTCTAGATGAAGGCTATGGAATGGCCAAGCTCTAACAGGGAAATCAAAAGGCCCTCCATGGCTGACATCCACATGAACTCACCCAACAATATGGTGATAAAGAAGCAAGTAGCTTCAAACAAGTGGTTGAATCATGTGGATTTATTTGTAGAAATGGAGAAGTTTATAATAGCAGTACAGAATTAGGTCACCACCACCACCAGAAATGACTGAAAGGTTATCCTTAAGAAATCCAGGCTTACTGATCAATGTAGATTGTGCAGTGAAGTGAGAGAAAACAGCAATGTTTAATGGCATATTAGTAAATACAAATAAATAAATTTTAGCATAATAAATAAAAAAGTTAGTGGGTACTGGGTACTTAGAAAGGCACAACAGGGTAGCTTGAATTAAGCACCATAGCCTTGTTAGCTTTTCTAAAGTAACAAATCCCTGCACTACAAATATAAACCCCAAAGTAACTTTGACAATTGAGCAAATCAATTGCATAAGAATGGGAACATCATTACAGATAAAACCCGTAACCCTCTAGATATAACTTTAATCTAGAAAAATTTTAGAATGGCATTTTAAATTTATGTTGTCACATGGACTATTCATAATCTCTAAGCTACATAGAATGAAAAGCTATCAAAAATATAGAGATGTAGCAGAAGAAATCAAAACTAAGGGGGAACAGATGAGGCACACATCACCCCTTATTCTGCATCAAAGATGCTTTCAGCTAATATACAAAAGGTGGGTTTGCATCCCAATCCTCTTACTCAATTATAAAAACCAGTTATTTTACCCACCAGATATTACATATAAAAGAACACTAGCAGGATAGTAGCTGGTCTCAGTATCATTCCTATCTGCAACCTGTCAAAACAGATAATAATAGGATGATAATAATAATTGCTGACATTTAAAGATTTGCAGTGATCTCCTTATGTTATGTCAATGGATCCTCGTAGCGACCATGTAAGGTAAGGACTCCTGTCATCCTTCTCTTACTGATGAGAAAATCAGGTGTCCTGTCAGTATGTGACGCAGCTGATAAATGTTGGAGGCAGGATCTGAACACAGATCTCTTCTGACTCCCAACCTAGCATTCTTTCCACTACACTACAGAGTCTGTTTAATGCATTCATCTATTTCGAAGACAGTCTTCATAGGAGAATCTAAAAAAGGGCAAAGCTTGGTTCCATCAACAATCAGTCAGTCAACAAGCGCTCATTAAACATCTACCATGTGCCAGGCACTGTGCTAAGTGATTGTTTAATCTTATCGCACTCAGGGTATGAACAGTGAATTTATTAAATTGGATCCCTCCTAGCCCTGAGCCCCACTGGGCTGAACTCAATTTAATTTGAGTTGCTTTGGAAAATGTTAAGTGAGCCAATGGCCATTTACATCTGCCACTTGATTAAAGTTGATAGTCATCAGGGAAGTGGAGATAAGCCTTGGAGACAGTGAGGATAGTTCTCTCCAATGGGCCCATATTAGCTTCTACATTTAATAACACTAGAACTTTGATCATGGTGATTTCATGCTCCCGAGGACATATCTGCTTGTCATGTGCTGGGAACCAATTAAAAAGAGGATCTGACAATGAGCTATTCCTGCCAGAGTCAACAGAGCATTATTTCCAACAGTACAATAGGAAGCAAGGACAGCTGTATTGTCCTAGCTAAGAAGGCATCCAGTGCCCAGTGAGAAGATGCTGAGCTCCCTGCATGGTACCCCTGTCCACTTAGAGCTGAATGGATGGGATTTTGGAAGTCCGCTCGGGTCACTTTGAGGGAATCCATTTTGCTTCTTGAGAGCTCCCAAGGTGCCAAAAGTGAAAGGTTGCCAGGTGAGTTTTGGAAGTAACTTTTGGAAGTAGGTAGGTAAGCTGCCAGAAAGAGGTAAGAAAGATGTCTGCAAGATGGCCACAGAATCGTGGATTTAGAGCTAAAAGGGACCTGAGAGGCTGTCAAGTCCAACCTTTATTTTATAGATAAGGAAACTAAGATCCAGGGAGGAATGACTTAGCTTGGTCACACAGGTACTGAGTGGCTGAGGCACTTCCAATGTCCAAGTCAAAAGCCATATCCACTATGCCATGTTGCCTCTGGAATAGTCTGCTGTTTGAAAGAGGATTCTATTATTTTCCAATGATATTAAAAATAACCATAAGAATATTAATAATACCTCCCCCCTAAGTCGTCATCTTCCAATGTCTTGTGGTGGTGTGGAGGTCACCCTGAGTTCTTAAAGGGTGTACCAATAAAGCATAAGCCCTGGCAGGTCCCATCAGACTGGTATGGCTTTGAGTGTAGGCCCAGTAATGGACTGCCTAGGGGAGGGTCTCCTGTCAGAGGGCTGTGTTTGGACAGATTCAACACCAAGTTTGCCACAAAAGAATGAATTTTTCATACCTAGAAGTCCTCAAAGACCATTTATGGAGCTGTGTGGCCATGAGACCTGTGGTGACAACAGGGTTCCCCTATAGCTGGAGACTCTTAACTTGGGACCATTACTTTGCATTTTGGTTTTGTTTTTAAACATATTGTGATAACCATCATTACAGGTTCCTTTGTAATCCCATGTATTTCATTTTATGCATTTAAGAATACAATTTGGAGCAGGGGTCTATAGGCTTCCCTAGGCTGCCCAAGGGGCCCAAGACACACAAACAGGTTAAGAAACTCTGCTCTAGAGCAATAAAACTATGGATTCTGGAAGTATTGTTGTTTATCCCAGAAAAGAAGAGAGCTTGGGGAAGGGGGAGACATGAGATCTGATTTCAAGCACTACAAGGAAAGGGATTAGTTCCAGAGAGAAGAATCAGGAGCAGGCATAGGAAATTACCGAAAGGCACACTTAGACTAGACGTCAGGAAAACCTTCCAAACAATGAGAGCTGCCGCAAAGCAGCATGGGCTGCCTCTGGAGGAAGTGAGCTCCCCACCATTGGACTGCTTCAAGGGAAGGTTAGATCAGGTATGGCTTGGATTAAGTGGTCACTGGTGTAGCTTCCTATGTATGGATTCTGTAATTCTGCAAGGAACTAATAATACTAACTTGCAATTGTATGGCATATTATACTTTTAGGGAGTTAATTTTACGATTTTTATTTTACATTATTTAATATATAAAGAATAGAGGCACCTTATTTGTAGAAGTGCTGTAAAGTTTGCAAAGAGTTTTGCAAATATCTCATTGTGTCCTCATGATAACCCTGGCAGGTAGGTAGGTAGGTAAGTGTTATTATTATCTCCATCCTACAGATGAGAAAACTGAGGTTCACAGAGATGACTTGCCCAGAGTCACACAGCCAGTAGGCATCAGGGGTTGGATTTGAACTGAGATCTTTCTGATTCTTGGTCTGGTCCAGACCAAGTGGCTCTAGCCACTGAACCACCTGACTGCCCAAGAGATAGAGCACTATCCTGGGCCTGCAGTGAGGATCATGGGATTGTGGATTTAGAGTTTAAAGGGCCTAGAGAGGTGAGTCACCAAGTCCAACCTCCTTATTCTGTACTCTGAGGGCCAGGGAAGTCAAGTGACTTGTCAAAAGTCATGTAGATAGTAAAATGGCAGGGTTACTTTTTGCACCCTTGTCTCCTGCAACTCTATGTCCTGTGTTCTTTCCACTGCATTAGGAAGGCAAAACCTCCCAGGGCAGCTCCTGCTACCTTCCTTCCTAAGCAATGGGCTTCCTATTGTTCTCAGGACCAGATGAGATAACATGTGGAAAATGCTCTGCAAACTTAAAAGTGCTACATAAATGCACCCATATCTATTACAGAGGAAAAAGCTTTGGCTTTGGTGGCAAAGGACCTGAGTTCACATTCTGTCTCCATTTTCTGTGTGGCCTTGGGCAAATCACTTAACCTCTCTAGGCCTCAATTTTCTCCTCTGTAAAATGGGGAGGGTTGGACTAGATGGCCTTTTAGGTCCCTTCCAAAGAGAAATCGATGATCCTATGACTAGATGGCCTCCAACATTTTTTCAAGATTGAAATATATGATTCATTGAGCAAGGTGTCTATGATTTGGCTCTTAATGAAAGATCTGGGTTTGAATCTTATAGTATTTTATATTCTATAAAATGGAAATGAAAATTGACCTACTTTTGATCCTCACAACAGCTATGCAAAATAGGCAAGGCAGTTCCGGGAGACAGATAAAGAAACTGAGGTACTCCTTACCCTCATGCTCCCCACATAGCCATTCAGTGGTCAGTTCTTGTTTCCAACTCCACAACACCTCTCTGGTCCACCCCGTTGTCCACTCACACAGCTGCCAACCCCATCACCTCTTACCTCAACTATAGTCACCTAACTGGTCTCTCTGTCTCAAGTCTCTCTTCACTTCAATCAATCTTCCAAAGATCAGTCCAAATAATTTTCCTAAAGAAAAGGTCTGATCATGTCTTCCCTTTGTTCAATAAGCTCCAAAGTTTCCTTGTTACCTCCATGATCAAATGTCATCTTCATTATGAACCATGCATTTTTTTGATGACATACCTCTCTCTGGTTTTCTTCAGCATTTCCTTATTTGTTTAATGCTTGCAGCCAGTCCACTCTGACCATGGACTTCCCCATGTCCTCTGAGTGACACTAATTTTGAATGCTTTAGCCAACAGTATTTTACAACCAACAGATATATTACAACACCAGTAGAGTATTGATTTTCCACTATACCACACCATAAATTTGAATGGTAATCCTTTTGGTGCAGTCCATCAATAAACATTTATTAAGCCTACCTGCCAAGAACTGTGCTTGGGGTTGAATAGACAAAGATAAGAACTGAAATGGTCCCTCCCCTTAATGAGCTCCCATTCAATTGAGAGAAAAAATCCATGTAACCATAAGCTTATATAGGATATATACAATGTAAACACCAATTAATTTCGGGGGGGGGGGGGAAGCACTACTCCTTGGCCAGTGGGTGGTAGTTAAAGACACTTAGGAAGAGAATCCTTAACTAGTTCCCCCCCCCTTCCAATGGTACTTCAAAAGGACAGGAAAGGTAAAGGACTCAAGTGTTTGGCTTTGCTAACCCCTCAGTCTAACATTCAGATCACTCTTTACTCCCAATTAGAGAAAATCCTTGCAAGAACTTCAATGAAAGAATGCAAAAGAAATGAAGACTAATTAGAAGAACAGCCAATTCATTTAATGTGTTTAACTTGCCTGGAGTCATTGCAAGGAATATGAGCCAGACTACATTGAATAAAGATTAGAAAGGACCACAGAACAAATACATTTTAACTCTTACTTTGTTAATGTGTTATATATTCTTTTAAAAAATGGAAATAGTCTTGGTCACATGGTTTTATTGATTCTGCCTGGTCTTTTATTGAAATTACTGTTAAGTTTACAAGAAAAAAAATTAAAAGAAAACAATCCTTGTAGATCACATGAAGGCATTTATTTGTTCCAATAAGAATAATTATAAGTCACTTTGGAAAGTAAAAAAATGGCATGCTAATGGCATGTGACCATCCATAGTAAGGATTCATGGTGAAGTCTGTGGAATACTGGACTTGGAGCCATGAAGACCTGGGTTCAAATCCTGCCTCTGATACATATTAGCTCTGTGACTATGGCCAAATCACTTAACCTCTCTGAGACTCAGTTTCCTCGTCCGTAAAATGATTTGACAGGATTGGTATGCAACTGGAAGAGGGTGACGTATGTAAAGTGCTTTGTAAACTTGAAAGTACTTTATAAATGTCATATTATCAGGCAACTTGCTAAGTCTGAGTTGCAGAGGGAGGTGCTGATGTGCAAAGGCTGAGTAGGATTCCTCACCCGTAGCTCGATGAAAAAGCAATAAGTTCTTAGCGAGTCCAAAACTCCTTTAGCTCCTCATTTGGTTTGCAAATTACGTTCGATCTAAAGTTATTCAATTAACTCAAAATCCAGATGATGATTTCACTTTCAAGCATGAAGAAATATAAGGTAGGGAGAGAAATGTTTTCCCAGAGAAAATCACTCACGAAATGCATTTTATTTAAAATAAGCAGACACCAATGGGATTGGTGACATAACTTTTCCAGCGGGTTTCAGTAAGATGGTAAAGTTTCTAAAATTTTTAATTAGAAAAGTTGTTTTCCAATGAATGATTTTGGGTTCAAATTAATTATGGCGGAACTGGTGGAAGTGATAAGGGAGATGGAGACTTTGCTTTCTGAATACAAGTTATTTGTGAGTTCTTCTTGGCAGTAGGGGTTCTTCCAGGAGTTTGTCCTTAAAAAACACCCAACAAAAACTGGAGGAGAAAGGAAGTTCTGCAGACTGCTGGACTATGCTGGGGGGTCCACAGGGTCAAAAGCAAGCAAAGGTCTGGGTATTCATGCACATAATTTGATGTTCCTAGGTAGATGAATAGAGCTACTCTATTGCCTTTGTATGATATTGCATACAAAATATATTGTTCTATAATTACAATTGTATCATAATTATTTGATAACAAATAATTAGCAAAATTATTTGTATGGAATTAGAGGAACAACTAATGACTTAACAACTGTTTCAGACCCAGAGGAAGAGACAGTCCTCACTTTTTGAATACCGGTTTAGACAATGAAAGCACAGATCCTTCTATGTCAGAGGCTTGACAAGAGACTTTGGGGACTGATCCTTGTGACTTGTTTTACCTTCCTCTCTGGTAAGAATTTCTTTTTCTGGTAAGAATTTTTCTGGTGATTTTTCTATGTAAATGTCTAATATGTCAGATGCAGAGATGTGAAAGAAATGTGATTTCATCAGCAAAGTACTTAGTACATATGTCTATGACTTACTACATATGTCAGACAGAGTTGCTTGCGGCCCAGAGACTAACTGATTAACCAATGGTCACACAGCTACCAGGCATCTGGGGTCAAATTTGCATAAGCATCTTCTCTATTCCAAGTCAACTGCTCTGTCTGATACCCAATGTTGCCTCTAGAAGGGGCCTTCCTGAGGCATAATGACCAATTGATGAGCATTTATTAAGCACCTACTACGTGTCAGATGTTGTGCCTGGTATTAGGACTACAAATACAAGACTAACATAGTTCCTACCCTCATGGAGCTTATATTTTATTAGGGACATACAACACAGATCATAAGATCACATATCCAGAGCTGGAAGGGACCTCCAACCCCCTTATTTTCTATGCTGTCCAACCCCCTTATTTTCTAGATGAGGAAACTAATGCCCAGTGATTTGACCAAGGTTACATAGGTGGTTAAGTAATGGTGAGAGGTAAGATTTGAACTCAGTTCCTCAGATGTTGACCTCTTTCCACCAACCTAGTCTACTGCAGGGACCAGAAGAAGGTTGGCAGAGTTGGGGTGAGCCGAGGGTCAGTGGGAGTTTTCTAGTCTCTGCAGATCACTTAGAGAAGGCTTTACCCAGGGAGAGTAAAGCAACTCCAGCTTCTTCTTTTCCCATTGAAGGTTTAAAAGGGAATATTTTGAGTTTGTGAAGTAAGGGGTTAGGTCAAAAGCTCATCCCAGTGTCAGCTACTGGACTAGAGACTTGACCCCAGGCTCTTTTCCCATTGCCATTTGCCAATACAAATCCTGTGCACTCCATGTTCTTGGAAGCCAGTGACTATATTCTCTTAGATATACCCAGTGAGGTCATGGCAGTCTTATTCACACTGACTCTACGCACCTGGTCTTTGGGTACCATTGCCAGGCTAACTTTTGGAAACTTTGCCCATAACCTTCTTTTGTTTTTAGAGAAGGTGGGGAGGTGAGTGGGAAGCTGGAGAGTAGTCAAAAAGGCCACTGCCATCACTCAAGCTTGTTCAGTGAGGTCAGCCTCACCTTGACCTTAGGAATTAAAATATACTTCCAGCTCCTCTGTTTAGCATTAAAGCCCTTCACAGCCTTGGCCCAAACTATCTTTCCAGTCTCATTATACCTTGGTCCCCTTCCAGCACTCTTCAAATCCACCCAAATAGGCCCCTCTGTATCACACCCACAACACACCATTTCCCATCTCCCTGACTTTGCATGGCCAAAATTTAACATTCATAAAACATGACATACAAGTCCCCATACAAGACTCAATGTAGGTGAATATGATTTTGTATGTGTCTGGGACTGGTCCTTCTTGTAACATTTTGGGAGCATGTTCTAGCCCTGGGTCAAAGACTTTCTCTAAAGGGAGGTCTCTAAAGGGAGCAGAAGCCCCTTCTGAGAAGAGTCAGAAGAGATCCCAAGGTTAGGATTTTGTTGCCACTGGGTTGCCTCCTGAAAGACTGCATGCCTCACACCCCACTGATCTGCCCTTCAGCTTCATCCTTCCTTCTCTAGGAAGAACATTATCTTTTCAAAGAATTCTGGATAAGAGGTAGGAGGCTTAGTAACTAGCAACCAAAGCAAATACTCTGAGTGTCAAAAGGACCAATTGGGGGAGGCTAGGTGGCACAGTGAATAGAGCACTGGCCCTGGAGTCAGGAAGACCTGAGTTCAAATCCAGCCTCAGACACTTAACACTTACTAGCTGTGTGACCTTGGGCAAGTCACTTAACCCCGATTGCCCTGCCTTCCTCCCTTCTCCAAAAAGCAAAAAAAGACCAAGTGGGGGAATCTAAGACTAAGTATGGGGTCACTTATGAAAAGAGAACTCAGAACCAAAGAAAAGGTCAGAGGTTGGAGTCAGGGGAAATAAAGAAGCATCGAGTACATAGAGGCAGAGCCACAATGAAAACTTCTAGGGCCTGGAATAAGGACCACAGGAGTGACTGGGGCATAAAAGATACCTTCAAATCAACTTGTTAAGATGAAGTTAGTGAAAGGCAGTATAGCAAAATGAAACTGAGAGCTGGTCAGAAGACCTGGGTTCAAATCCCACCTCTAACACATATTGGCTCTGTGACCCTGGACAAGTAGCTTTACTTCTCTGTTCTCCTGGCAATGTTCTAAGCCTCCAAGTTGCAGAAAAGGGCCTGATCCATATTGGTAGAGAAAGAGTTCCCTATAGTAACAAACTCCCATATCTAAAATAGAATTGAACAAAAGAAAAACAAATTGAGTCATCAGGGGGTGGAGGAACTTGGACCTTGGGACACTCAAGTATACAGCTCTGTGGGGGAGACCCTTAAATACTGGGAAGTTGTGGCCAGGGAGGCTGGCACAACAGAGATTCCAGCATGGAACCCAATTGGGAAGGAGCTCATTTGGGATAGGGGAAAGAAGCACACCATGTAGTGGCTTCATATTTAAATGAATTGTTCTTGTTGACTAAGCTCAGTTGTTTCCTCTAAATTTCAGCCACCTGGAGCAAAGCCCAAATTTCCCTGTCCTAGTTACAGTTTTGCACAGAGTAACCAGAGAACAAGTCAGATGAGAACTTCGGACAGATGGGGATGCAAGAAGGAGAGTCTTTCAACAGGACTCAAACATCTCTTCATCCCCTCTGCTTCTTTAAAAGCAAGTAGCTTGCTCATGTGATACATTCAAGACTCAGGGAACAGTCTGATCAGAGGCATGGAGGTGGGAAATATCCCAGAGACCCTGGGTAGCTCTGTTTGGCTGAAGTGAAGCATCTGAGGCATTGGGATGAGGCTGGTAAGGTAGATTCAAGTCAGTCTGTTGAGGGCCTTATATGGCAGCATAAGTAGGTTTTTTTTTTGTTTCAAGTAAATGTTTTCATTGAACCTGCCTAGTGATCCAACGAGTTGATAGTTTGTTCACAGAATCACAGAATGTTGGACTAGGTGATCTTTAGGGTGCCTTCCTACTCTAAATCTATTCTCTTATGACCTTTAAAGTTCCTTTGGTCTTTAATTCCTCATTTTACAAATGATTAGGCCCAAAGTGGGGAAGTGACCCATCCAAGGTGATACATCTGTTGTATGAAGGAGTTGGGACTCAAAACCAAGTCTTCCAACTCCAGGTCCAATACTCTTCCAAATCCAGAGTAGGTAACACAGGGACCTTGGAGGGATGGGATTAGCAAAGTGATTTGTCAGAGGTGGACAGCAGGGAAATTCTCACAGTGGGAACCAAGTGGAGTCAAAGGATCTGGGTTCCAGTGATGGCCCTGATGCTTAACACTGATGTCACCCTTTGACAAATTATTTAACCTCTTCAGCCCTCAAATTTTTCATCTGAAAAGGGGGGGGTAAATCATGTGACTTTACAGGTCCCTTCTAGCTATAAAATTATGATATTAAAATTAATCTAGCAATAGTATGAGTAATAAATTGGAGAGGGGCAAAATGGAAGTATGGAGACTATTGTTCAAGGGAGAAGTCTGGACTAGAGGAGTGGCAGAGGGAGTTGTAACCAATGCAGAAACAATTACAAGAGTCAATTAACAGTGCTGATTTGCTAGCTCTTGGGATTGCAAAGAAGCATGTCACTCCCCTGCTTAATAAACTCCAGTGGCTCCCTATTGCTTCTAGGATGAAATAAAAAAAATCTTCTCTTTGGCTTTTAAAACCTTTCATAACCTGGCCCTTTCCCACCTTTCCAGTCTTACATTTAACACCCCTCTATGTACTCTACAATCCAGTGACTCTGGCCTCCTCACTGTTTCTCACACAAAAACATTCCATTTCCTGACTGGTCAATTTTACAGACTGCCCACCATGCCTGGAATTCTCTCCTCTCCTCTGTTTCCTGACTCCCTTCAAGTCTCAGCTAAAAGCCCACCTTGTATAAGAAAGCTTTCTTAATTCCCTTTAATCCTCATGCTTTCCTCTGAGATCACCTCTACTTTCTCCTATATGCATCTTGTATGTACATAGCTGTTTGCATGTTGGCTCCCCTCCTTAGATGATGAGCTCCTGGAGAACAGAGGCTGCTTTCTGGGTGTCCCCTGAGATCACAGTGCCTGGCACACAGCAGGTGCTTCATAAATGCTTGCTGACTAGACTTGACTTGGTGACCAGCCCTTCCAAGTTTCTGGTGCAGCCCATACCCTTTAGGTCCCCTGTGGAGCATTCTGGTAGGAAGCTAGAACCTAAAACAGAAGCAATCATGTCGTCAGTTGGCTTTGGAGGCTGTGTTTGAGGAGTAATTGCTGTTGCAACACGAATATGATGAGGTGGTTAAGCTAATAGAAATGGTGACTTTGAAAATATATGTGTGTGGACTATTGGCAGCAAATTGTTCATCTACACCTGGCTTCCCTCCACTTCCCCAAATTGCCCAGATGGCATGGACTCAGGGAGCACAAATCTCATTTTAATATTAGCCTCGGCAAAGTAGAATTAGGAAGGAAATCTACTACCAAAAAAGAGTATGTTTCAAAGTTTAACAAAAATTATTTTTGTACAATCTACTCTTGTGGATTATTTACAGCTGTCAGCCATACTGCTGTGAAAGATCCCAGAAGCTGAGCAGGCGTGGGTAGGCTCAGTACTTAGGTGGGACTTCACCTGGGAATACCAGGTACTCTGGACACAGAAAAGAGAGGCAGCATGAAATAATGGCTAAGAAGACCTGGGTTCAAATTTTGCTTCTTGCACGCTTGGGACACTGGACAAGTCACTTAACCACTCGTCAACCCATTAACTCTCTAAGACTGTAGATGACAGATGAGTTGCCCATTTGTACTGATAAAGGGAACTTCCATACCAGGAGTGCCCTACTCTGATGAAATCAGAGGTCTGGCTGTCTTGACACTCCTACCACTCCCTGCCCCCTCTTCCCCCTGCAAAAGGCGACAAGTTGGACCCTAATTTAAATCATATTGTATCTGGTAAGGCAGAGTGCTGGCCTGAGAACCAAGAGACCATAGTTCTAATACCAGCTTTGAGTCTTCCTAGCTGTGAGAACTTGAGTAAGTCATTTCCCCTTGGTGAGCCTCAGTAGAAACATGAAGAATCATCTATAAAATGGGGATAATCACACTTGTTCTGCCAACCTCTCATGTTTGTTTGGGACAAAACACATTGTGCATTCCTATAGAAAGAGGTGTTACAGGCCACCTTTCTATTTTTTTCTCTTTATCAGGTATGTATGTATTTTGATATGGTTCAATTCTGGAAACTGATGTTTCTTCTTCTCTCATCTCTCTTCTACTTCCCCCCCCCCCTTCCCCATTTGGAAAGATGCATCTTCCCTGAAAGGGAAAAGAATGGACTTCCAGGGAAAATGCGACCAGTACATAAGGCTGGCTCATCCCATTCCTAAACTCATCCGACTTACAGCCTGTGTTGTTGATTTGGCACTGATGGATACCAGCTTGAAGACTTGGATAGCTTTTTCTTACATGACTCAAAATACTTCCTTGGGCACAGAAGATATGGAGCTCGGACTGGAAGGAGACTACAGGCAGCTAAGAGTAAACATCTTGGGCCAAACGTTTCCAGTTAACCACAGCCTTTCTCTTTTTAAATGGCACAATATGTGCCTGATATGGGATGGGGTAAAAGGCAGTATAGAACTGTTCCTTAATAAGACAAGACTGCTGATAGTGATGGGCAACTCTCAGAACATGATAGCCAATGGGAGTTTGGTCCTGGGACATTTCCATCGGAAAGAGGAAAGCCATCCAGATACAGGGGCCCATGGCACTGTGGGAAGCTTGTACTACTTTCAGCTGTGGGATCACATCCTGGAAAATAAGGACTTTCAGAAATGCTACACTGGATATGTGGTGAACTGGGAGGAAGATGATTGGTATTTCAATGTTTTAACTCCCACAGCTGATGACCAACTGCACTGTTGTGAGTAAATGGTTAACTATTTATTTCTCTTTAGGAGATATGTATGTGTGATTACACAAGCAGGTTGGGGGACTTGGATGTCCCAGGGGAGATAGCTCTTTATCTAAGCCCTAGAATATACTGGGGTATATAATACTGAGACAGAAATAAGTTCTTAAAGAGATAAGCATACTGAAGGTTAGCAGAACATCTGAGGTGAGAACATTTCCTAACCAGCTGCTGCGAAAGCTGGATTCTGGGTTAGGGGTTGGGGCAAGGGGCAAAAACATCAACAAAGAGGCTTTGAGAGGCAGCATGGTGGGATAAAATGTTGGACACGGAGATAGAAGACCTTGGTTCTGACACTTACTAGCTATGGGATTCTGGGTAATCTTTCTGTAAACCTAGTGGAAACATAGGGTCAAAAGGAATATATATATTTAGGTAACCTTATTGCATTTTCAAATGTTTCATTCAATATTAAATTCTGTTATTCCTTTCTTATTTCTCTTCCCGACTTCTAAGATTTTGAAATGTGAAAGACTACATTGTTTTACAGAAATGTTGGATTTCTTCACAGGTCTATTAACACTGGGAGGGCAGGCCTGATGGGTGTCAAGTGGGACCTCAGTTACTTAGATTTTTATTATTCTGCTTATTAGAGATTTTGAACAATATTGAACAAAGCTGCTAAAAATTTTGTGTTTCTTCTTTCAAGAACTATCTGTTCATATTTTTCAACCACTTAGCTTTTGGAGTATGGACATAAATTTGTATTGGTTCTTTATAAATTTTATTTAATGTGGGCCTGGTGTATTTTTGCATATCAGTGGCTAGGCGGTGCCAGAGTTCACAGAGCATTGGGCCTGAAGTTGGGAAGATCAGAGTTGTAATCCAGCCTTGGACTAGCTGTGTAACCCTGGGCAAGTCACTTCACCTCTGTCACCCTCAGTTTCCTCATCTGTAAAATGGGGATCATAACAGCACCCACCTCCCAGGCTTGTTGCAAGGATCAAATGAGATAATCTTTGTAAAGTGCTTAGTACAAGTGCCTGACAAGTTTGTTGTTGTTCAGTTGTTGACCCCATTTGGGGTCTTCTTGGCAGAGACACTGGCCTGGTTTGCCACTTCCTTCTCCAGCTCATTTTACAGATGAGGAAACTGAGGCAAACAGCGTGAAGTGACTCATCCACCATCACACAGCCCATAGGTGTCTGAGACCAGATTTGAACTCAGGAAGAGGAGTCTTCCTGACTGCGGGCCCAGTGTTCTGTGCACTGCAGCGCCACCTAGCGCCTTCCATAGCACATAACAGGCACTATATAAATGTTAGCTATTTATTATTATCTTTGCACATCAGCAGCTAGGTGGCGCTGTGGATAGAGCATTGGGCTTGGAGTCAGGAAGAACTGAGCACAGTGCCCCGCCCATACTAGGCACTTAATCAATGCTTGTTTCTTTCCTTTTTACATGGCAGTTCATTAATATGCTGTTCAATTTATTTTTCTGTTATTATTCTGTTTAGATGATCTATTTCTCATTTTACCAATTTGGATGCTTTATATATTTAATGCACTCATCCATTTCTTTTGCATTTTCCGTTTTTTGAGCATAATTGCATGCAATATTCCCAAATACTTTTTAAATTCTCCCTCATTATTCAATATGATTCTGCCCTTTTTGTTTTGATAATTCGATTGCCTTGGCTCTAATTTTTGATTTAATTAACTGTTTACCAGTTTTGTGGATCTTTAAAAAACCGGTTGTTTTATTTATTCAATTTGTTGTTCTGGCTCTCACTTCTGTTCATTTCTCCTCTGAATTGAGCTCTATCATCTTTTGTGCTTATTTTAGTGTTCTTTTTATTGATTTTTCTTCTTTTTAGTTGCAAACTCAACTCATTAATATTCTCTCCTATTTTCTTCCTATAAGAGCACAGGAAAATAGATTTGCCTCTAAGAACTGCTTTTGCTGTGTCCCATAAATTTTAATGTGTTCTTTTATTATTGTCATTATCTTCAATATAATTTTTAATTGTTTCTATAATTTAGTCTTTGATCTAAGAATTTTTTTTGTCAGAGCCCAGGCTGTAAGTGCTGTTTACATATAGGTGCCCACTGCTGATTGGCATGGGAGCTTTGACCTACTCTATATCTGACTTAGGCAGCCCCTCTTTAGACAATCTGGTGGCCTCCTGCTTCCAATAACCACCTTGTTGGGGTCAGACTTTATGCAGTAGGCACTTTGCCTGCTGCAACTCAGAACTCCAGAGCTCAAATCAGCTACCAGCCTTAGCCTCCCCAACAGAAGGGATTATACACCTGTGCCAACCCCAACCCCACCCCTTGCCATTCTAAGCATTTTTTGTCTCCATATAGGCCTGACTCTTTTTGCTCCCATTTCTTTTATGGATTACTATTCTGTGTGATGGTCTATAAAAATGTTTAAAATTTCTGGTGTTTTTTCCCTTGCATTTATTTATAAATTTTTTGTGGCATGGAGCATGATCAGTTTTTGTAAATGCCCCATTTGCATTTGGAAAATAAATATTCTCTATTAAACCCATTCAAGCTTCGCCATGAATCTCCAGCACAGGATGGCCTCTACTGGCTCTGTGACTCTGGACAAGTCACTTGACCTCTTGGTAATCTGGGCTACTCCATATAAATTGCAGAGAAGGAAAACTGGTAAAGATAGTTCCTCAGTGAGAACTCCCTTTACCCATGAAATCATAGGTCAAGTCCATCTCATTAGCTATTTAATCTCACTTCTCCAATATTCTAGGATTATTGATTTAGAACTGAAAGGAACCATGTGAGTCATCTCTTCCAGAAACACTTCATTTTGTAGATGTGGAAACTGAGGCACAGAAAGTCTGGGACTTCATAAATGGTAAGGCCAGGATTTGGACATAGCTCCTCCGACCACAAACTTAGCATACTTTCCACAACACTATCCAGACTCCTCAATTCTGCTTCTTTCTACATTTTCTTTATTCCTTTATTTCTTTTTTTCAGCAATGTTTGACCCTTTGTGACTCCATTTAGGGTTTTCTTGGCAAAGATACTGGAGTAGTTTGCCATTTCTTTCTCCAGCCCATTTTCCAGATGAGGAAACTGAGGCTAATAAGGAAGTGACTTGCCTAAGGGACAAAGTTTAGGAAATGCTTGAAGCCACATTTGAACTCAGGTCTTCCTGACTCTGGGACCAGTGCTCTGTCCACTACAGTGCCAATAGTTGCCCTTTTTTCTCTCTTGCTTCCTCCTATAACTATTAGCAACTCAGTTACTTTTTCTTTTGCAAATGTGATACCCGTGTACAATGAAGTCTTCTACCCTCTTTCCCTTCACTTTTTTGGGGGTTATATTATTAAGTACATACATGTTATTTATTTCCCTTACTGTCCAAGGCAACTTGTGACCACTAGTAGTAAGTCAAAATGACTTTTTGGAGCTAGACATTTGTTAACTGATTTGGGAGCCTCTGCTGCCTTGATGATCCCCTTTAATTGTTCCATTGATGGAACCATTCCAACACTTCTGTCCTTGAGATGCCTCTTACTGACTCTGACTTCCTTGAGAAAATAGCAGCTCTTTTCAGTCAACTGTGGTTCTGGTGGTCTTATGTATTACAATGATGTAGGATCCATCTCTCAACTTTATAACCCTTTAAGATGATCAAAGATTATAATAATAATATTAGGATTTTGCTTACTGTGGGTAACATTTTTAACAAACCTACTACCTAATTTTGGTCCTTCACCTCTGGAGACAATTTCAGGCCTTACTACCTATAGAGATTAAGAACAACATTTCTGGGTCAGTTGAATCTGAGTTTTCTCTCTGTAGGTATCCTATGAAGTCTGTCCCTCTTCAGTCTGTCAGTAACCACTCAAGTTTCTTCTTTTTCACACAGTAAGAAGAATGTCGTAACTTATCTGTGTATACCCTGAAGTCCACGTGGGGGTTTGTAGCAGGCAGAGTATAACTGTGCATGCTCATAAGGACTGGGAGCTTATTGGCCACTCTCCCAGTTATATATATGCTCATACACACACACACAGAAAGATCTGGCATTTCTCTAAGGGATGAAGAGTCACATTCAGTAAGAAGCATCAGAAAGTCAGAAGTGTTGGAATGGTTCCATCACTAGAATGATTAGGACTCAAATCATTTAACTCTAGCTTAGACAAGTTACTTTCCCTCTCTGAATCTGTTTCTTTGTGTCTAAGATGGGGATAATAGCACAAAAATCCTACTCTATCTATCTCACAGGTAGAATGGGGGGGGAGGAGCTTCAAAGTATAGGGAACAAATGCCATGTGGTATAGGGTGTTTGGGGAAGACATAGGATTTAGAATTTGGGCTGAAACAAAGAGAAAGTAAGATTAGACCAGAAAAGTAGGATGGTATGAAATTATGGAGGGTCAAATAGAGGAACTTAAAGTTTATTTCTAAGGCAACAGAAAGTTATTAAAGATTTCTTGAGTAAAGAAATAAAATTATCTAAATTGCCAAATCTGTACATTAAAAAAAAGATATAATCCTCTGTTTAGCATTCAAAGTCCTTTACAACCTTTCAGTAGCCTTATACCTGACTCCCTTCCATATATGCTATAATGTAGGGACACTGGCCTCCTTGCTTTTCCTCACACATGACACTCATACATCTTTCAACTCCATGTCTTTGGACTGGCTGTCCCTCATGACTGGAATGCTCTCTTTCACCTTTATCTCTCTTAGTTTTCCTGGCTTCCCTCAAGACAGCTCAGATCTCACCATCCTGAGACTATCTCCCATTTATGCTGAATATATCTTGTATGTTTATAGTTGTCTATCATCTCCCTCATTAGAATAGGAATTCCTTCAAGGCAGGAATCATGTACTTCCCTTTTCTTTGTAACCTCAGTGCTTTGCACAGTGCCTGACACATAGTAAGCACTTAACAAATATGGTTGACTAATCCCACGAACGCATACATTAAACACAAACATTCTGGCATTGATATGAAGGAACAGGAGGCTGGAGGTAGAGGGTGCTGTCCAATCTGTCGGTCTATTGTGGGCTCTACTGAAGGAAAGAGAAGAGTCATTTCCAATCATGGGCATGGGAGACAATGTAACTGGAAGTACTACAGACAGAACAGTGAAATCAAAATGAAGAGTAGGTTTAAGAGGAAAGATAAGGAATTTGGGCTTTGGCATTGTGAATTTGAGATACTACTAGAACAGCCAGGTAGAGATAAGTAGGAGATGTGGGTCTGGAGCACAGAAGAGAGACCAGGGCTGGAGATAGAAATGTAAGAGTCAACTGCATAGAAGTATCAGCTAAAGTCATAGAAATGAATGAGATTGCCAAGGGAGGGAGTGTGGAGAGAGGAAGAGATGGCCAGGGACAGGACTCTTGAGGAATACCTACATTAAAGAATCAGAAAATGGAAAAGGAGTCAGTGAAAGAGAAAGAAGTAAATAGGTAAGAGCAGATCCAGAGGAGGATGGTGTGTCAGCTAGGGAATAGGGAGTCATTGAAGATTTTTGAGCAAAGGAATAGACACAACAAGATCTATAAATAAAGAAAAGTATTTGGGTATATTAGCTGGGCTTGGAGAGCCAAGGGAAGGGTTTTTTTTAGGATTAGGGAGACCTGAGCACATTTGTAGGCAGATGGCAAGGAACCAGTGGTGAAGGAGATATTGAAGATGCCTTATTAACAAACCTTTAGGCTTCCTTGTGCTAAAGGGAGCTCCCTTGAAAGTCTGCCTGCTGCCTGGGGAAATTCTGCTACCAGCTGCCACAACCACCTGGGCTCACTCCAGCAGGAGCAGTATCTCTGCCTGATTCACCCACCCCTGCTTTAGCAACAAAACCTCTGCCCCCCAAGAGGGGAATTATGGGAAGGATACGATATCTTATTCATCTCCCAGCATTTTCTTTTTCCAGAGAAGGGAGAGGGCATGGACTAAAAGGCAGAAAACTGGGTTTTAGTCCCTACCTCTGCTGCTGGGACTGACATCCCTCCCCTAATTCCTTCCTCTCCCTCCCTCTCTTTTGATGTTCATCCTCTCTGTGCGTTTCTCTCTCTCTCTCTCTCTCTCTCTCTCTCTCTCACACACACACACACACACACACACACACACACACACATGATCATTTTGATCATTTCCCTTTTTTTTTTTTTTTTGCTAATAAGCAGCACCTCCCTGGCAGATGGACAAGGCCAATCAAAAAAAAAATTTAACTCTGAAGGAGTCAATTTTCCTTCCCCTTGGTAGTTCAAATGTAAACAGCTCAAATCTCTGTGATGGGAAAAGAGGGAAAATCAAGCTTCCCGCTAGTCTACTGAAAATGGTTTTCCTTGCTTTTCCCTGCCTCTGAGCACCATTGTACCCTGGTCTCAGAGATAGCTGCACAACTCTGATTCCCCTCTATCATTTACTGTGGTTGCTCTACTCTGCTCATGCATGAGTCAAGTTTTATTACTTGCCTGGTAGAGGAGTTCGGTCCCCATTTTGAAAATTCCTTCTCCTCATACTGTTTCTCTGGCAATATCTGATTGGTTGGTTTTCGTCACTATTTTCTCACTCTGCTCTAATAAATAGATTTGGAATGATAATTTACAGAGGTCATGATCGATGAAAAACGACAAATGAGATCTGCAGGTGGCAAAAGCCAATTTTAATATGAGGTGATAGCGCCAAATCACAACCTTCCTTAGACACCTTAACAAATGCTCTACTTAATATTCTGCTGGCAGGTACATCTCGAACAGACGCCTTCATCCATATTCAGAGGCTATAGCTTAGCTTCATGGGGTCCAATAATTACCAGGCAGAATTTCGTCTGGAGCTTAGGAGCAAATGGCATAGAACCCCCTCCCCACTCCCCCTTACCCTTTTGAATTAGCATGGCTTATTCCCACTTCAGAAACTGGAAGCACCAAGGGTCATCCATGCAAATGACACAAACCCTGCTTGCACTGCTGGCTGAAAATCAGCTACAGAAGAAAAGTTAGGACACATGTATGTACACGAGTGGTTTTGTATTAACTTTGGGGGTCAGCTCACAGGGCATAGCTGTTCTAGGCAGAATAAGAAAAACCAATACATTCAGGCCAGTTTGAACACTTTGTTTTAGAAGTTTAAAATGTTTCCCTATTAGGAATTTCTGGATATCCCCCTCTACAACCTGAACACTCACACTGAAAACTAGTTAAATGAAACCATACAAGGAGCTGTCTGCTCTGTGGGCAACATTCAGTGCCCAGAGTCCCCCACCTCTCTACCAAAAGGAGAGAGGTGCATTTCATCACCTGTAGAAAATCATTTTTCCCTCTATGTAGGGCAAACGTGAAATCTAAAGGGATGAGTGTGGTACTGGGGGACCAAAGCAAACCCAACCCCAAACAAACTCAGACTAGAAAATGACAAACCATTTCTTTTTGCTTTTTGGAGGGAAGGGCAACTGGGGTTAAGTGACTTGCCCAAGATCACATAGCTAGTAAGTGTGTCAGGTGTCTGAGGCTGGATTTGAACTCAGATCCTCCTGACTCCAGGGCTGGTACTCTATTCACTGCAGCATCACCTAGCTGCCCCAAACCATTTCTTTACTAGTTGTGTGACCTTGGCTAATTACTTCATCTCTCTCTAGGCCTGTTTTTGTCCTGTCTGGCTCTTAAAGTTATGACTTGGTTCAAAGTTCTAGCCTGTTGAGATCTCTTTGGATCTTGACACCGTCACCTGGCATATTCTCAGCTTTTGTGTCATCTACTGGGTAGACAGGCTATTCCAAGTCAGTCACCCATGTGCCACTTGGGTGCCGGCCCAGTATTTTCTGTAATGATGGCATACTGGTCCATCACATCAACCTTATCATATTATTTTTTTTTTTGATTTTTGGAGGGCAGTTGTGGTTAAGTGACTTGCCCAAGGTCACACAGCTAGTTTTTTTGTGTTAAGTGTCTGAGGCCGGATTTGAACTCAGGTACTCCTGACTCCAGGGCCGGTGCTCTATTCACTGCGCCACCTAGCCGCCCAACCCTATCATATTCTTAAACATGGCCTGCTTAATCACATTTTCTAGGACAAAGATAATTTACATCTTCTCCATGAAAGTTAAATGTGCTCTGGAGACCATAGGATCCTACATATCTTTTCTCTAGAGCCTTTGAAACCTCTTCTCCTAACAATGTAGAGTTTGCTAATTGGTATAATGGATGAGTATCAGGCCTGCAGGCAGGAAGACCTGAGTCTTCCAGCTTCAGATACTTACTAGCTGTGTGACCTGAGACAGGTCACTTAACTTCTCTTTGTCTCAGTTTCCTCATCTGTAAAATGGGGGTCATAATAAAAGCACCTATCTCCTGAGGTTGTTATAAGGATCAAATGAGATAATAAAGTGCTTGGCACAGTGCCTGGCACATTGTAGGCAGTATATAAATGTTAGCAGTTCTCATTATTACTTCTTAGGCTTCTCTTCTGTCACAAGTTCTAAGGATCTCATCATGACCTCACAGGTATGCATATCTAAAACTTGAGATTCTAAATGAGAGGCAAATTGACCTCATGTCAATACATTTCACTGAGATTCATTTGGTGGGATGAGAGCCATGATCTAAATATGGCCCTGGAGATTCTTTTTTTTTTTTTGGAGGGCAGTTGGGGTTAAGTGACTTGCCCAAGGTCACATGGCTAGCTTTTTTTTGTGTTAAGTGTCTGAGGCCGGATTTGAACTCAGGTACTCCTGACTCCAGGGCCGGTGCTCTACTCACTGCGCCACATAGCCGCCCCTCACTGCACCACCTAGCTGCCCCGGCCCTGGAGAATCTTAAAAAAGGCCTGGTTCACTCTTCTGGAGCTATAGCCCAGTCACAGAACCACCAGAGTCGCCAAATGCTTGGGAGGGGCAGGGAGAGTCTTGCTTATTGGATTACTTGGTTACTTGGTCTCTGGACTATATTCCCCCCAAAATTATCTATGTTCCACAATGCACTGTTCTCCCAGCCCAGGCTCTGATGGCTGCTTGTTTTTCCAGCGTGCTAAGCACAAACCAAATTGGAAGCTGGAGGGACAAGAAAAAATGAGGCAGAGGGAAAGAAAGGATTGTACTCCCATGCAGTGAGTGTGAGAAAGACACACGGATTTGGAGCTGTGGCCAAATGGAGGGAGAGAGGCCTGAGTCTGATGTGGCCTGTTGTCACAGTAGCTGTGGACTACAGATAACCACAGGAAAGTTTCATATTTCTGGCTCCTGCTGGGTAGATAGTTAATCGGACAGCATCACTTCCAGTGCTGGTTTCAGAGTTAAGATTGTGAGAGGCAGATGTTCAAGAAAATTAAGTTAGTTTTAGTAGGGACCAGAAGTCCTACCTCAGGAAGACCCATGAGCATTCTAATGATTTACTTCTGAAACTGCTTGGGGATCCTGAGGTCCCAGCAGCAAAGCTCAGTGGAGTCAGACCAGGCCACTTGCAGTACACACATACAGTGCCATAGTTTGGAGTCTCAGAGAAGACAAGAAGACTCATAAACTGAATAAATCTCTGAGGACAGTTAGTTCCGGGCTTACGAACTTCAGCTCAGAAACGGTAAATGTCAAGACGTGCACAATGACAGTGTGATGTTCATTTACCATCTAAGAACTCTTGCTGGAGTCCTACTAAGAAATCTTGGTGTTCAGGGCAAATACACGTACATCCCTGGGTAGTTTAGAGATGTAGTGATTTCTTTTAGTTTACAAATCTCCCCAGAGAAGCAGAACAGTTGGGGGCACTTCTCAGTATCTGTTCCAAGGAACTTGCTGTGCTCAGATCAGGAGTTAGCTGGACTGCCTGTGAAGTGAAGAAGGGCCCATGCCCCCCTTGTAGGGACAACCAGGCTTGGAGCCCAGCGATCTGATCCTGAGGCCAAAAGGGCGGCATAGATTTGAGAAGTCCTGAAGCTCACATACGCCCCTTCAACAAAAGATTCAGGATGTCAAAAGATCAACACATATTCCCAATGTCTTGGAAATTCAATTAAATTCTGTAATCCTTTTGGAGGTTCTCTGAAACTCCTGGTCCATTTCCTATTCAGATTTGGACTTCTGAAAAATCTCCACACTTTTATTTCCACAGCTTGGCCGTGGCTCAGCGTACAATTACTCTCATCTTCTCCAGTGGTATTAAAAGTTGAGGCAGGCACGCTGCTTACTCTTAAGGCCACTTTAAAAAACCCTGAAGATTAAGTGGCAATGAGACCTACTTTGGAAAGCAATTTACTGTCAACCTTCAAGGCATCAATCATTTTAAATGTTTAAGCTATTGAGAAAAACCTACTCTGTCAGCCTAGCATCTTTAAACAACTAAAAAGAGAAAAAATGTTTTTCCGGTTTGTGGAAATGCTAAATGAAACAAACTTTTGTCTTATGAATTAAAGCATGCTTCATTTTTTACCACTGATCCAGAGGGGCTGGTTAGTTAATTCAGTCTACTCAGATGTCTGTTTCATGTATTTCAAAGAAAATTAACTTAGGAACCTTAAAACTGGTTTAACATTGGGGGATCTCTAACACCTGAACATATTAGTTGAATTCAAGAGTATAAAAAATCTTTTCACTTCTCATTTGCAGTATGACACAAACATATAAGAACTCGTGCAGAATGAGTTTTACATGAACCAATGCTTTGATTGGAGCCACTCTGATTATTCCCTACCAAACAGTGGTAGTGGGCAATAATAACAAACAGCTAACATTATATGCACCTACATGTGCTGGGACTTCACCAAGTGCTTTACAATATGATCTCATTTGAGCCTCACAACAATATGCTGTTAATATGCCCATCTTATGAATGAGGAAACCGAAGCAAACCTTTGGAGATAAGTGACTTGCCCAGAGTCACGTAGCTAGTGTCTGAGGTTGGATTTGAACTGAGGCTTCCTGACTCCAGTTCCAGAGTTTGACAGAACTATATTACAGAGTAATATTTGTGAGACTTGTTGGTTTTGAAGGAAAACTTCCCTTGCCTCTTCCCCTGTCAATTACTGTAGGTAGTCCCTGAAACTTGCTATGGGTGGTGGAGGCTTCCTAGCTTGGTAAAAGAAATCACACTTCAAGGTTTTTCAAAGTGCTTTTTTATATCTGTGATTCATTATTATTTTTACAGATGAGGAAATTGAGGTACAGAGGGTCTTTTAAATTGTTTACTCAGGGCCACACAGCTAATGCTTGAAGTAGGATTTAAACTCAGGTTTTCCTAATTCCAAGTCCAATGAGTACACTTCTATGCACTGTTCCACTCAGGCACCTAAAATGAAACCTTTGCCTTTGCACTTCGTACTGAAATCATGAACAACTCCACATTTGGCCTCAAAGAGGCCAAGTCTGCAAGAGGATTTTAAATCTCATTAGCATCTTATCCAAGGTAATACGGTTATGTAGATGAAGATGCATCCTGGGACATTTGCACCAGACAGCCCAGTCCTGATTTGTATAACCCATAAGGATAAGCTGGCCTCTCCAAATTGCGCAGGTGATGAGTGATACAGCTGAGAAAGCAGCACCTCATATTAATTCTTCTTAGGATTGCTGCAAGATTGAGAGAAACCTGGGGCTTGAAACTGGTAAATAGATATAGAGTTGGGGAAGGGTGAAAGATATGTTTTTGATGCCCTCACCCCTTAAGGACCAAAGCCGAATTCAGCAGAAGCTCCTGATGAGGGTGGATGTGTTCAGAAAGCGCTGGTTGAGTGATTCTTGTTGCTATGGAAACAGAGATAGATGCATCTCCAGGTGCTGGGGCTGCTCCCCACAGCCTCTCAGCCGAGCAGCCATTGCCCAAAGCTAGCCTGGCTCATTCCCATTTCACCCCTCTTCTTGTTTCTGATCTTTTGTCAAACTGGATACATGCAATCCCTGTCTGAACAAACTTGGCCCAGTCTAATCAAACCTATTACGTCTGCTTCTGAGTACAGGGGAGCAGCGCTGAGCACATATCCAGTCCAGATTGTGAAAACAACATCTTTCAGATACTTCTGTGTATTAGTTGTCCTTGCAGAGTCTACTAATGTACAAATTGGCATCTCCCCCGATATGGTTTTAGACTAGAGTCTCAGGCCATTCAGTATGAAAGTTTCCTCACTCTTTACCTGCCTATAATTCACAAAGTCTTTGTTAGGCCTTAAACCACATCATCCTGTTACTTTATTCTAACTTTTGAAAACTCAACTTCACCAATTCCTATAACTTTGGCATAATTTCATCCTGTGTCATGTTTCTGCGCGAGCGAGGCAGTTGACAGTTAATTAAATTCCTTCTACCCATATCATCCCTGAAAATCTTCAGCCTTGCGACCTTCTTATAACCATGAGACAGTTCATTAAAACATCTGTGTCGCCCAGCAGGCCTGCCCCCCTTTTCCCTTACTCCCCCCTCTTCCTTCCTTCCTTCCTTCCCCCTCCCCCATCCTAGGGAGGCTGGACACGGAGTGGGGGAGAGGACAGTAACAGCTCTCATTGGCCTCATGTGGGGTACAAGCCCTAACACTGCTGGGCCTGTTTTCCTTTTACTGATGAAAGACAGGTGGCAATTTAGGCTTCAACCCGTTATATATGTATCTTGACTCCCACCAGTGCTAAATTACAAATGTGGTTCTTGATAGTGGAGAAAAGCTCAGTCATTTAAAGCATGAAAACTGATTTGGGGAGGGGAAGAGGGGGCTTGGACTTACACACAGAGGGAGCCCCAGTGCCAGGAGGGGAGCTTAATAATATTGGCTTGATCAAATAGAAAATAGTCTAGTCCAGAAGCATTTGCACTCCTTATGAAATCAGTTCTTCTCAGTGGTCCTTGCCTCAGAGACCATATTCTATATTGAATCCATACTGTCCCTATTTAGCTGTTGAGGTAGAGAATCATAACAGCAGGAGCAGCAGAAATTGTACAGCACCATACTGCTACATTATCTAAGCATTTTTATAAGCTGCTGTCTCCTCCCAACAACGCTGCAAATTTGGGTGCTATCGTTCCGCTCATTTTATATTGTTACACTCATTTTATATTTACGCTCATTTTATATGCTTACGCTCATTTATACTCAACTGAGGTTGAGTGACTTATCCAGGGTCACAGAGTTTTAGACTCAGTCTTCCTAACTTTAGAAAGAAGGCTTTATCCATCATACCACCTAGCTGCTTGCTGCACAGACACAAACTACCAACAGGCAGCAGCAATAGCGTGAGGGTGCTCTGTTCCCTACATTACAATGGAATAATACTGTTAGCCTACAGGAGTTGCCAATTGGCGAAGTTTTGGAGGGTCGAGGGTAGGACAATTGGGGTTGGACTTGGCCAAGGTCACAGGGCTAGTTTTTGTGTTAAGTGTCTGATGAGAACTCCCCTGAGCATTTCCAAGGGGAGCTAGTGCTGGCTAGGGCCCCAAGCTCATTCGGGCTCATTTGCATTCCTTAAAAAGTCAGGTCTCAGTGAAAACACAGTCTTCTTAAGCATGGTTGCATTGAATCCTCTGAGTAGCATTGATCTCCAGATAATGGCAATGAACATGTTTATCACATTGCAGACCTTGGACAAATCACTTAACTTTTAAAAAGCTGTTTTCTCATCTTCAGAATCATGTAGTAGGTAGACTGATGTCCTTTTACAGTGTCTTTCCATCTGATTTTTAAATAGGGGCAAGAGCAGAAGTACCATTTATTTAAGTGGACCATTAATTGAATTCAATTCAATTGAACAAATATTAAGTTCCCATTGGCCTGCATCAAGGAGCCCAGCTTCTATTTACTATCAGCAGCCAGACAAAACATGAGCAAGTTTCGACCCTCAAGGAGCTATTACTCTGGGCACTCAATCCAACATGTACACAGAACGCAAACTAACACAAAGTTATTTTTCAGAGGCTAAGTGCCACTAAAACTGCCTTAATTTGGGCTACAACATCCAAACACAACCAGGTTTAGTCATCGGGACTTAGTGTTCTAGAAATAAGTTCTTAACCTTTTGGCTAATCCTAAACTCCTTTTTGCAGTGGAGTGAAGCCTGACCTTTGTCAGAATAATGTTTTTAAATTCCTCAAATAAAATACACAGAATTCAACCAATTATATTGAAATCTAATTATCAAAATATGTTTTAAAAACCAAGTTCACAGACCCCAGGTTAAGAACCCCACGTCTTTAGAAAAGAGATTAAACAAAGAACTTTAAAAAAATTGGCTGAATAATTGGTTTAGGAACTAGAAAATGAGTGTAAAAATTACTCTAATAAACTACAGCAACAAAGGAGAGCTTGAGTAGACTGGGCCACAGTCCTGGGAGGGAAGAAGGGAGTAGATTTCTCCTGGATATCTTCAAGCAAAGCCTGATGACTTGTCCCCAGGTAGGCTGTTGGGAGGAGGTTCTTGTCTAGGTAACAGATTCCCTTCTAACTCAGAGATTCTGTGATTCTGACCCTGGAGGGTAGGGGGCCCAATCAAGTAGTTCTTCCCCACCCCCCCATCTTGGGGCAAGGCATGGGGAAAGAAAATTCCTGTTCTCTGTTCTCTGAATGAATGAATAAACAGTTATGAAGCACTTACTATGTGCCCTAAGCCTGTACCAAGGGGTGGGGTTATGAACAGAAAATTGTGAAAGACAACCCCTGCCCTCAGGAAGCTTTCTTTTTAATAAAGGGGGAGAGAACACACATTTTATTTTATTTTATTTATTTATTTTTGCTTTTTGGAGGGGTGAGGGTAGGGCAATTGAGGTTGGACTTGCCCAAGGCCACACGGCTAGTTTTTGTGTTAAGTGTCTGATTTGAACTCAGGTCCTCCTGACTCCAGGGCCGGTGCTCTATTCACTGTACCACCCCAACACATATTTTAGCTCCAAGTCAAATGGAAAGACCCTGTGGCCCTTAGGCAAGACAGAATCATAATGACTTCTGTTTGCTGTCATTTCCATCAATAAAATAGTTTGTTTGTGATATCGAATGAGCCATTTGATGGGGCCAAGGGCTTGAATGGTGAGAACTGATTTTTTTCTGGATCTTTGGTAACTGGGGCTATTGAGGCAGGCCCTGCAGAGGCACTTACCAGTGGGATCTCCTCAGGGCTCCAAGGACAGGTAGGAAGCAGGCTAATGCTACAAGGTGGGGCCTAGGGGGGGAGATGTTGCTGTTCCTGGCTCTTGGGCTTACCTGCCTGTGGGTGGCGGTTGGCACCTGCAGAAGCAGTTGTCAATTTGGGATCCCCATGGGGGACTGACTGAATTGTGGTGGGACTAGAGGTGAACAAAGCTCTTGAAGGAAATGTGAAGCAATAGATTAAGGGCACGAATAGAAAGGATGGTCTTGGAGAGAATGTGGGCCCCACCTCTGGAGACTGGAGGAAAGAAGGCAAGAAAGAGGGGTGAGTTAGAAGGGATTTGAAGTATAGAATAGGGTAGAAGAGGGAGCCTCAATGGACTCTATTTTCTCCTTTGCTGAGAGGTAGTCTTAGAAGAGAAGAAAACAAACCTTGTAAGGAATATCATAAAACAGCCCTTCTTAACCTGTAGTTCAAGGGTCACCAAGGGGTCTATGGATAGATTTCAGGGGGTCCATGAACTTGGATGGGAAAAAATTAAGTCTCTATTTTCACTAGCTTCTAATTGAAATTTAGCATTGCTTTTGATTATGAATGTAGGCCACAAAGGCGATCCTGAAAAGGGGTCCATAGGATTCACTAGGTGGCCAAGGGGTCCAATGATGTAGAGAATGTTAAGAACCTCGCTATAGTCTGTCCTGGAAAAAGAAAGAATTGCTGCTAAGTGATAAGCAGTGAGATTAGAGCATATGCAGCCATTTGGATAATAATGAAACAGAGGTTCAAAAAAAGGAGGGTGGAAGGGGGAGGGAAGAGTAGAGATTCGGGAGAAGCAGGGCTGGCTGATGCTTCTCCCAAGAGATCAACAACAATATGACAATAAGACAAATAAGATTGGAAGCACTGGGGTAACTGACTCAACACACATTCCAATATATGCCTGGTCCCTGCTGATTCCCTCATCAAAGATGCCCTTTCTGTTGGTGTATATTATTCTCCCACAATCTTCAAGGAGATGGAAATGTGGCTCAGAGGTGGTTAGTTGTTGAGGTTCTCATGATCACCTTTATGGGCTATGAATAAGGCCTGGCATTTTTTTATGCCTTGGATAGGCTTCCTTCTTTCTTTTTCTTTTTTTTTTAAAATTTTTTTAAAAGTTGATTTATTTACTTTTAGTTTACAAGATTCAGTTCCACAGTCCGAGTTTCAAATTTTCTCCCCTCCCTCCCCTCCCCTACTCCCATGGTGGCTTGCAATCAAGTATAGGATCTGCAAATACTTTCACATTAGACATTAGTCTGGTTGTAAAGAAGGGTTGTAACCAACGGGATGTACAATGGGAAAGAGGGAACAAAACCAAACATGGAAAAGAATGAGAGCAGGTAGTTTGCTCCAGTCTGCATTTAAACTCTGTTATTTCTAGATCTTTCTCTGAATGTAGACATCTCCTTCCATCCTGAGTCTTTTAGAGTTGTCTTATAACCTTGCATTGATGAGAAGAGCCCAGTTTATCAAAACTGGTCATCACACATACGTTGTGTCTGTATTTGTGTACAAATTTTTCTTGGTTCTGCTCTTCTCACTTAGCATCAGTTTGTATAAGCCTCTGAAGGTAAATATGAAGTCCATCTGCTCCCCATTTCTTATAGCACAATAGTACTCCATTACATTCATATACCACTCTTGTTTAGCTATTGCCCAATTGATGGGCATCCCCTAAATTTCCAATTTTTTGCCACCACAAAAAGAGCTGCAATAAATATTTTTGTACATATGAGTCTTCCTCCCACTTCCACGATCTCTTTGGGATACAACCCTAGAAGTGGTATTGCTGGGTCAAAGGGTATGCAATTATTTATATGCCTTTGGGCATAATTCCAGATTGCTCTCCAGAATGGTTTAATCAGTTCACAACTCCACCAACAATGCATTAGTGTTCCAATCTTTCCACATCCTCTCCAGCATTTGTCATTTTCCTGTTTTGTCATCTTAGTCAATCTAACTGGTGAGATGTGGTACTTCAAAGTTTGGTTTTGTTCCCTCTTTCCCATTGTACATCCCGTTTTTGATAGCTTTAATTTCTACCTATGAAAATTACCTGTTAATATCCTTTGATCATTTATCAACTGGGGAATGACTTGTATTCTTATAGACTTTACTCTGTTCCCTGTGTATTTTAGAAATGAGGCCTTTATCAGAGACACTGGTTGTAAAAATTCTTTCCCAATTTCCCACTTCCCTCTTTCAAATACTTAGAAAGACAATCTCCTTCAACTTGGTGATGATTGTTTGGCTTCCAGCATGGCTCTACTATTTGTGCTTGTGGTCTAAGTCAATTGCTTTTTCTGTGTCCCCCCAGTGCTATTTTTGCCTCCTTTGCAAGGATCTCTGAGACTTCAAGATCAGAGGCCATATCCCATTGTCCTTTTCTGCATCTGGCCACTGGACACAGATGGCTCCAGAGGAGAGAGTGAGGCTGGTGACTTTGCACAGCCCTCCCTCGCATAAATCCAATTCACTTGCAAGTCAAGGCATCACCTCCCTGATGTAAGGATCCTCTTCCAGAGCAAAGGACAAACAACAACAAGGGTGGGGATGAGAGAGCAAGGAGAGGTAGAAGGGGTTTTCTTCTTCAGAGCCAGGGGAATAACCCCTGTGGAGAAGGTGCCTGCCATTCCTCTTTCTCTTCTCTGCCTCACTCTCCCTGCCCCGCCAACTGCCAACCAATTGCTGCCTACTTTCAGGCAGGAAAACCCTTCTGAAGAGCCAAGAACCTTGCCCAGAGTGCCTGCTCTCAGGTTATCCTCCCTCCCCTAGCCACACAGGGTAATAACCTTTTTGGAGAAGGGGCCAGCTGCTCCCACCAATTGTCAATAAGCTGCCACTGACAGACAGGTAAACCCCAAGTCAACTTCCCCTTCCCTACTGGTTTCTTCTCATTACCTATACATACACAAGTCTCCCCCATCCAAATTTGCCAGATGGAAAGGGAATTTTAAAAACTTGCTGAGGAAAATAACTCCTTCAAAATTAGATTAGAGCAATTAGAAGCTAATGACTTTATGAGAAATGAAGATACTATAAAACAGATCCAAACAAATGAAAAAATAGAAGGCAATATGAAATATCTCATTGGAAAAACCACTGACCTGGAAAATAGATCAAGGAGAGATCATTTAAAAATTATTGGACTACCTGAAAGCCATGATCAAAAGACGCCATCTTTCAAGAAATTCTCCAGAAAATTGCCCTGATATTTTAGAACAAGAGGGCAAAATAGAAATTGAAATAATTCACTGATCTCCTCTTGAAAAAGATCCCCAAAAGAAAACTCCTAGGGATGTTATAGCCAAATTCCAGAGTTCCCAGGTCAAGGAGAAAATACTGCAAGCATTCAGGAAGAAACAATCTGAGTATTGTGGAAACACAATCAGTATAACACAAGACCTAGCAGCTTCTACATTAAGGGTTCAAAAGGCTTGGAATATGATATTCGGAAGGTAAAAAGAGCTAGGACTAAAACCAAGAATCACCTACCCAGAAAAACTGAGTATAATGCTACAGGGAAAAATATGTTCATTCAGTGCAATAGAGGACTTTCAAGCATTCTTGATGAAAAAAACCTGAACTGAACAGAAAATTTGACTTTCAAATACAAGAAGCAAGAGAAGCATGAGACAGTAAACGGGAAAAGGAAATCATAAGGAACTTATTAAAGTGGAACTATTTACATTCCTACATGGAAAAATGATAATTGTAACTCATAAGACTTTTCTCAGTATGAGTACAGCTGAAGGGAATATATATGTATATATATGTATACATACATACATATGTATATATAGGAGGACGTATATGTATATAAATATATATATATATGTGAGTAAGGGCATTTGTATGTTCATGTATACATAGAGGGCACAGGATGAGTTGAATATGAAGTGATGATATCTAAAAATAAAATTAAGAGGTGAGAGAGGAATTTATTGGGAGAAGAAGAAAGGGGCGATAGATTAGGGTAAATTATCTCGTATAAAAAAGGCAAGATAAAACTATTACAGTGGAGGGGAAGAGCAGGAAGGTGAAAGGCAATAGGACAACCTGATTCTCATTGAATTTGGCCTAAGGAGGGAATAACACACACACTCAATTGGGTATCTTACCCTACAGGAAAATAGCAGGGTAGGGGGCAAGAGGGGTGATGATAGAAGGGAGGACAGATTGGGGGAGAGGGTATTTAGAAGCAAACTTTTTTGAAAAGGGATAGGGTCAAAGGAGAAAATAGAATAGGTTGGGGGGTGGGATAGGATGGAGGGAAATATAGTAAGTCTTTCACAATATAACTACTACGGAAATGATTTGGGTAACTACACATGTACAATCTATATTGAACTGCTTATCTTCCCAGTGGGGGTGGGTGAGGAGGGAAGAAGGGAAAAAATCTGGAACTCAAAGTTTTAAAGACAAATGTTTAAAAATTGTTTTTTTACATGCAACAGGGAAATAAGATATACAAGTACTGTGGTACAGGAATCCATCTTGCCCTACTAGAAAGTTAGGGGGGTGAAGGGGGAGGATACAATAGAGAACAGATTGGGGGAAGGGGTATTCAGTAGGCTTGCTATTTTGGAGGGGGGAGAAAAATTGTAACTCAAAATCTTGTGTAAATTATTGTTGAAAACTAAGAATAAATAAATTTTTTTAAAAAGAAAAAAAAGAAAATGGCATAGAGTAATTGCTACACAAAGGAAAAAAAGAAATAGCCTGTTTCGTGGTCTCCACAAGTATCTCTGACCTTCCTAAAGCTCAGGTCTGACCATGCCACTCCCCAACTCAATAAACTGCAATGACTCTCTGTCACCTCCAGGATCAGACATAAAATCCCATGTTTAGTTAATAAGTGATGTGATTTTGTTTGTGATCTTTGTTCTCCAAAAGCAGGGGAAGGAAAGGGATGGTTTTTGCTCAAAGAATAACTTCTGCTCCCCAAAGGTAGACAAGAAGTAACAAGTCTTTTCCAATTTTTTAGTTACTCCCGGAAATGCACCAGTTGAAGGAACGAACACTCCTGTCTCTCAGCTTTCAGCCATACCTTTTAGTGCTGGGACCATCATCACCACACCGGCTGGGAACAACTCCTTTATGGCCCCAGCTCTTCAGACCACATCCCTGGCTTCACTGCCTGGGAACAGTACTGGCTTCTCCACTGCAGCAGTCTCCAATACTGCCAGTGCTATGGTGACTGAGTCTTCTGCAGCAACTACCCAGTCGGCCTTCATATTACCCATAGAACCTTCAACTGGGCCCAATGTAACTACAACCTTCATGTCAGCCACACCAGTTGAGGCTACCACTACAACAAGCAATGCTACTCTGAGGGAGACAATGGTTCCTTCAGTTGTCGCCACTCTTGTGACTACACTCAACTTCCTAGTAACTCATGAAACTACTGACCCAAAGACTCCTTCAAAAGCAACTCAGAAGATGCCATCATCTCCAACTATTCCATCCACCAATCTTGCTACTTCTGCAGCAATCCACCTTTCCACATCAGTCCGCACTTCCAGGAAAACGTTGGAACTTGGGCAAATGGGACTGGTCACAACTTCACTGCTTCCTGACACAGGATCCATGATGGCCCCCATAAGAAATACCACCATGACTACAGATGTAACTGGAAGTTTAAAATCAGCCAGAACCTCCATTTCATCTACCCTACTGATGCCCACCACATCCTTATTAGTCACAACTAGCCCTATATCTCAAGTTGCAGAGACAACAGCTGTGGCAGCAACATTCATGTCTAGTTACAACCTCACAACCTTTCATACTACATTACCATCTGTAGACTCTGAAACACCAGTTCAAGCCACAATGGCAACTGTGTTGACCCCAGGCAAATCCATGACTATAGACTCCTCTCCTTGGTACCCCACAAAATTCACACCTACAGACTGCATCTGTACTGCAGGAGTTTCCAAGGCAACCCCTTCAGGTCCTGAAAAAGAAATCACATCTACTTTGGGATTCTCTATACCACCTACATCCAGAAAGAGCATGCCTACAAGTCTGGCTGAGACTGGATGGCCATTCACATCCTTTGAGACCTTGAAGACATCATCAATAACAACTGAGGGCACAGATCTCGACATAGTTACTCAGACTGGCTCTGGTTTTATAGATTCTATGTCTACCTCTTCAGGTCTTGAACCTGGGGACACATCTACCTTGGGGCTCTCCACACCATCTACATCCACAATGACCATGCCTACAAGTCTGGCTGAGATCAGACAGACATTTACATCCCTTGAGACCCTGAAGACGTCATTGGTATCAACTAATGGCACAGGTATTGACACTACAGTTACTCACACTGGTTCTGACTTTGTAGATTCTATGGCTACCTCTTCAGGTCTAGAACCCAGAGTCACACTGTACTTGGGGCTCTCTGGTATCACTACATCACCTACATCCACAAAGATCATGCCCACAGGTCTGGTTGAGACAAGATGGCCATTCACATCCCTTGAGACCTTGAAGACATTATCAACTAAGGTTACAGATATTGGCACTATAATTACTCAGACTGGTTCTGGCTTTGTAGATTCTATGGCTACCACTTCAGGTTTGGAACCTGGGGTCACAACTACTTTGGGGCTCTCTGGCATCACTACACCACCTACATCTATGATGACGATGCCTATAAATCTGACTGACACAGGATGGCCATTCACATCCCTTGAGACCTTGAAGATGTCATCAGTATCAACTGAGGGCACAGATGTTGATATTATAGTTACTCAGACTGGGTCTGGCTCTGTAGATTCTATGGCTACCACTTCAGGTCTGAAACCCAGGGTCACATCCACCTTGGGGCTTTCTACACCACCTGCAGCCACAATGACCCTGCCTATAAGTCTAGCTGAGACTGGATGGCCATTCACATCCCTTGTGACCTTGAAGATGTCACCAGTACCAACTACCCACACAGCTGATGATACTGGAGCTCATTCCACTGAATCTCAAACCCTTTATTCCTCCAGCACCAAGGATTTCCAGCCTTCAACAATGACTTCTGACATCACACCAACAGGCTCCTTTACTAATGTTTCAACTCTACCTGTAAGCACACCTAGCACCATACTCATTTCTACTCTTCCCCTTTCCATACTGGTTGCTTTCTCACCCTCCATCACTGCACATGCCACAGTAAGACAAAATAGTGTTGGCACTACAACCAGAGCTTCTGTGATGACAGCCTCCTGGTCAGCAAACCCATCATCTTCTTCGGTGGTACCTACTTCTACCATGGCTCACATAGCACCTACTGGTTCCTTACTTCTTGATACAACTGCTACAATTTTTACTGATGCAGTTCCATCACCCTCTGTACCCACGTTCGAGACGCCTTCCAGATTGACCTCGAATCCCTATTTTTCTTCCTCCTTATCCACTTCGGCCTCATCTGAGACCATGATGCTGGGTTCCACGGTGTCCTTTCTATCCATAGGAATGGCAAGTTCACCTGCTGCTGTCCAGTCCACAGGTGCTACTCTAGGATGTTGTGTCACTCAAATGTGTGTCCCCTTCCCCCCTCCAACATGGGATTTGTGAAGGATTAGTCATGTGTCCTGTGAGGAGACTCCTGGCAACTAATAGAAAGAACAATGAATATAAAGTCAGAAGACCAGGTTTTCTTCTGCCCTGTGTCACCTACTATTAGACTTTTAATCTCAGTTTCCTTATCTGTGAAATGAGGGGGTTTACGGACTAGATCTCCAAGGTCCCACCTATCTCAATGGTACAGAAAACAAGGAAGCAAGCAATGTAGTTCCTTCTCTTCTGCTTTCTTTACTATGGGGACTGCCCTCTCATCTTCCTGTAAAAGCTAGTTCTTTCTTCTCTGTTAATCCTCTTCTTGCATTAGGAGTAAGCACCTTTCTTCTTTCAGTCTTTATAGATCTGGAGATTATAAAACATATGAGAAGTGGAAAAGAGTGAGAATTCGCATCTAGCACTACATAGAAGCAGGGAAACTTTCCATCTCCTGAGGTAGCCTCTTTGCCTCCCTACTTCCCTTATATGATGGCCATCTGACTATTGAGAGACGTTCTGAGAGGACATGCAAATGATTGGCACCATCATCTGCTTTCAATCACAGGACAGTTCAGTCACCCTCATCCTGGATTGGCTACCTCTGTCACCTTTAAACATCTTCAAGTTGAGAAATAGCAGAGGCCATAGGAGCATCTGGGAAAGGACCTTGGGGATCCATCCATCCCTTCCCTCATTTTTACCAATAACATAAGTGAAACCCAGAAAAGTTAAATGATTTCTTCAAGGTCACACAGTAGCAGAGGGAGGGTTTGAATGCAGCTCCTCTGATTCTAAATCTAGTACTTTCCCATTATGCCCAAAAGCAAGTAAATGGGCTCTTCGGATGAATAGCCACTGTGTAATGGGCTGAAAATTGGTTGAAGGTTGACAGTCAGCTAAAGTAGCTTCCTAAGTTTTGCTGGTCCTCCCCTACTCCCATCAACTCCAAATTTGTGCATCTTTGGTCCCCACAGCTGAAGTAAAGGAAGGGGGGCTATGGGAACTTCCCAGATCATTGAGGCCAAACCCAAATAAGCGTTTTAACTTCCCACTTCATCGAGGTTAAGTAATCAATGCTATGGGCTTTAGTGATTGCCCTTAGGGTCAAGTGAGTCAAGGAAGCAAACTGAAAATCAAGGTTCTGTTATTAGGTAAGAGAGCATTTCTGATGTCAGATCACAGAATCTCAAATGGAACCCTTGAGAGATTAGGTTCCCAGTAAAATCATCATCCTAAACTAATTGTCCAAAATACAATTATTCTCTTTGTTTCTCATTTCAGTTTCCTTCTACAGTATCAAAATGAGCTTCTCAGTGTCTGATAATGAGTCAACGGCTCCCCTCAGCGATACATTTGTCAAAAACTGGGTAAAAGACAATTTCTAAGTATGCATGACTGAAGAGAGCACTGAAATAGTTTGCGGGAATATGATCTGGACAGCATGATTTTTCACATCTTGTGTTGGATTTTGACTTTTTTTCCTATTAGGTCCATCCACTTCAAAAGCACCATCCACTGGGCCTTGGTAATCTATCATAAACGAGCCAGGCATTTCTCTCTTCTCAAATGAACAGTACTGGATAGAGAACAGATGTGGAAAGCCTGTGCGTGGGATAAGGCACTGATGCTGCTTTTTGAACCCTTTTCCCAAACACTGTCCTAACTGTGGTCCATCAGAAAGAGCCCTGGATTTAGAGGCACAGGACCTGGCTTTCAAACCTTGCTCTGTTACTTACTAGATATGTTACCTTGGGCAAGTTCCTAGACTTCTCTGGGCCTCAGTTTCCTCATCTGTAAAATGAGATGTTTGGATTAAAAGACTTGAAGGTTCTTTTCACCTCTAAGTCTATGAATTCATTGGGGGTTAGATAAATTTATCTTTTGTTTTGACAGGGAAGGTTGGGCAGCCCTTTGAATTTGTGTGTAATAGAGACAGCCCTTTGAATTACATGGTTTGGGTGAGTTATTTTGAAGCTCATGAAATATGATTACAGTGTGGCATAGTGGGAGTCAGGAGGTCCAGGTCTCTGTCAGTCAGTCAGTCCTGGTTCTACCACTCCCTAAGTCACATATGACATTGCACAAGTGACTGTCTTCCCTCTGGACCTCAGTTTCCCTACTTGCAATGATGGAATTGGACTAGGACACTTCAAAGGTGTCTTCTAGCTTTGACATAGAAAAACCTGATGAGAGTCTTTGAAAGTGATGGGATAGCTAATATAGCATCAGTGACCTGTGATCTCATCTAGGTGGGAACCTCCTCTACTTACTCATATTACAGCTCATCTGCAACTTAGTAGAAGAATCTTAGAGAGTTGCCAGAGGTTTAGAGAGGTTAGCGACTTGCCCAAGGTCATACAACAAGTAAGTATCAATGTTGTTTTTGTTCAGTTGTATCTGACTCTTCATGACCCTGTTTGGGGTTTTCATGACAGAGATACTAGAGTGGTTTGCTATTTCCTTCTCCAGCTCACTTTACAGATGAGGAAACTGAGGTAAATAAGGTGAAGTGACTTGCCCAGGGTCATACAGCTAGTAAGTGTCTGAAGCTGGATTTGAACTCAGGGAGATAAGTCTTACTGACTCCTGGCCCAGCTCTATCTACTGCAGCACCATCTAGCTATTCCATTGTCAAAGGAGGCATTTAAATCTAGGCTCTCCTGTTGCCAAGTCCAGTGTAGAATCCATTATATCATGTTGCCTTTACAGAACACAAATATTGCCTAGAAATTGTGCTGTCTCAGTGATTTCAGTGTCCCCCCCCCCAACTTTCAACAATTGGCTGTAGAGTTGTGAAAAGCATTTTCTTTTGTCTTTTACAGTTGAACCGTGTTTTTCAAGACAGTGAGTTTGCTCTTATAAATCTAATGGTAAAAATGAAAGTCAGGTATGTATGTGTGTATGGGGCGGGGGTAGTAGGAGACCACAAATCTCATATTCCGTGGGGACCATTTGGTGAACCTTTAAAGTGCTCTTTTTTATCCTGTATTATTACTTTGGTGTTAATGAGAAAAAAATATGGAAAACTGGAGCTAATCACTAAGGTCTCTACCAGCACAGTTCCACAAAGGAGTGAATTGAAATGGTGGGGTACCCAAAGGGCATGAAGGAATGGCTGCAGTATATTTGCAATGATGACCTATGCACATGAGAGCTGCACAGAAGAAACACGTGTCTGAGTTTGAAAGTCATATATTAGTCCCTTCCTATCTGTTCAGTCTTCTTACAGTTTACTCCCTTCTGACAATTCCTATGGGTCTTGCTATTTCTTGCACATGATGTTCTATCCTTCCACTTAGTTTCTTCTTATTGTCTGTTCTCCAGGCCTGGAATGCTCTCGCTCCTCACCTCTGCCTCTCAGCTTCCTTTGAGACTCAGCTCAAATCCCCCCTTCTGCAGGCATTTTTCAGCCCTCCCCACTCCCCCACTCCTCCTTGAGCTGACCCTTCACTTACACTGAGTGTATCCTGTAGGTACAGAGTAGTTCCCACGTTGTTCCCCTAACACAGTCAGCTCCTCAAGGTGAGGACATGTTACCTCCTGTGTATTGTATTTGAAACATGAATCTAAGAAAGGGGAGTCCATAGACTCCAGCAGATTAATGAAAGGGGCCAGGACACAAAAAATGGCTAAGAACCTAGAGACTAAGTGAAATTAACTCTACCATGTACCCTTCTTTAGGAAGGCTTTTTTGGACTATTCATGACTCTTTGTGTCTCTTGATGTGTCAATTCCTACTTGTTCCAAGGGAGAAAAGCACTGAATTGGCACAACCTCTGAGATTCAGCATCCAAAGCTAGGAAATTATTGTGTTCAATTTAGAATGTCAATATTCAAGATAAAGTAGCCAGTTTGGGTATCAGGGACAAGGGAAGGAGTTTGGGATTTAATTAGTAGAGACCACACAAAAAGAAAGGAGAATTCTTCCTTCCTGATCAGCTGGGAGGGTACAGAGAACCCATGAGGAAAACAAAATATTGTGCCTTTAAGGCTGGGGTCCATTTCCCTCCACTGATCATCAACTTGGCCCTTCCTCTGAGTTCTCTCCTGAGTAGATCATTAAGGGAAAGGGAGACATATTTGGGACGCACTCTGAACTTTTTGAGGCTATGCAGGACAGCTACTTAGTTCTTGGTTCCTCATGTCCCTTGGTGCTCCTATCAGTGCCAAAACACCAGACTGAATAGACTCCTGGTCTGATCCTGTGTGACACTGTTTCTGTTTTTATCTTTGGTGTATTTAGTATCTTCTATTTTTTTTATAATCTCTTTTTACCTTTGATGCAGAAATAAGTCTCAAGAAAAAGGAAGAATGAACCAAAGCAGAGTGAGTACACCTTTAAAAAGATTGCTTCTCATTTTTCTGATTATATATATATATATCTCTCTCTCTCTCTCTATATATATATATATATATATATCTCAACAACTTTTCTTTCTTTTGATGCTTTGCTAATGCTTTTTGCTTTTTTGGACAACAGTACTTCCACAGAACTCTATCTTGTAGCAAAGAAAATCAGTTAAGTATCTCTGACAGTGTATGTAGCATCCTGTACCCATAGTGTACCACCTCTCTACTTAGAGGAAGGAAGTCTGTTTCTTCATTGGGCCTGTGGGATTAAGTTTTATACCTTTTCCACCCAGGTTAATGTTGTTAAAGAAGATGTCCATTGTGACTACTTGGAACATACTTTCTTTGAGACACAGGAATCTATCAAGAAAAATTATGCCTACTGGCATTCTGGCAATTTGGGGAAAATAGTCTTGTGAAGAAAGTGGCTGTGAAATGACTTTGGAAATCCTGTTTGAGAAAGTGAACCCTAGGGAGCAGCCACCTTGCAGGAATCCCTGGTCATTCAGTCTGTTGAAGGCCAAGGCCTTGTGTCAAAGTCAGCCTGCACTTGGAATATAGTTAGCATTCAGTTAGCCTACTGAAGACGGAGCTCTAAAAGGGCAAATACCATGCCTGAATGAAATGCTGTATCTTCCTTGGCACCCAGAACAATGTTCTCTTTACACAACACAACATTAATAAATGGTTGTTAAATAACCATTCAAGTAGCAGTATACCAGGTGGACAGCAGTTCTTGCAAAGAGGGCAAGACCAGACCTCTCACCCTCACCTCCACCCCCACTCTCACTGTCCCTTAGGGTATGGATCTACCATTAACTACATTAATGTTTAATGTGCATTATTGACATTTTCTTAATAAGTTTCTTAAGCTCAGACAACCAACCAAACAATAAATCAAGACCAGATCTGTATTGTTTGCCAATTCCCAAGGTGTAAATGCTTACACTGAAAATTTAACAATCAGCTTTCATGGTGCAGCTGGTTTCAGCAGAGCCCTGGATCACAGTTACCTCAAAGACATGTTGCACTCCATCTTTCATATGTCTGTCTTTTCACTAGTTTTATCCCCCCATCCTTCCTTTCCTCCACCTCTTATAATCCCTAAGTTTCTTAAAGGCACAGCTTTTTTTTTCTTTTTTTTTTTGGAGGGCAGTTGGGGTTAAGTGACTTGCCCAAGGTCACACGGCTAGTTTTTTGTGTTAAGTGTCTGAGGCCGGATTTGAACTCAGGTACTCCTGACTCCAGGGTCGGTGCTCTATTCACTGCATCACCTAGCCACCCCTGACCTAGACCTTTCTTGATCCCCTCAGCTACTAATGTCTCCTTCTTTCCCTCTTCTCCATCATCTTATATTTGTGGCTACCATTAACTACCTGTGTGACCTGAGCCTTCCCTTCTCTGAGCTTCAATTTTCCCTATGCCCCTTCCCATCTTCAAACCTTATTTTAATGTCTTGAAGATGATGGTATCACAATAAAAGTTTTTAGCAAATCTGAAGAGCTTTTTCAAAGCATTTATAAACTAGACACATCTTTTCACTCTATATAGCACAGTGCTACTTCTAAGGTATTCCCAAATTCTCTGGTCACACCAATAGCATTGACCTTGAAGACATTCTCCCTCCTTCCTCAGTGAGGTCAGTGCTTAGTTTAAAGTCTTTTTCTGCCCTAGGAGACTAGGAGACTACAATGGCAGAAGGATGGCCATACATTTGATGTTACCATCATGTGTCCCACTTTCACAGTCATGAACACTGCAATGCTTTCATCTGATCATAATCTTTTATTATTGCAACTTTCCTTCCACCTGACAGTTCCTGGCTCTGGTCACCTTCACCATGTCCCTCCATTCATCAGTTATTTCCCAATGACTAGCAGAATGTCTGGCACATAGTAAGTGGTTACTAAATGCTTGCTGACTGACTGACATAAGCACCCAACTGAATAACAGCCCTGTTATTCCATAGTCTATTATAAAACATTGTCAACAAACACTTATTAAGCACCTACTGTGTGCAGAAGACTGTGCTGGCTGCTAGAGGAAATACAAAATTTAGATAAGACAGTCCTTATCCTTATGCTCCTCACAGTCTCATCCAGATATGTGAGTAGAATCTAAGCTCTTTTGGGATTCAGTGTGGTATCAGGGAAAGACAAAATGGAGAAAGAAAATTATAGACCAATCTACCTCATGAATATAGATGCAAAAATTTTAAATAAAATATTAGCAAAAAGACTACAGCAACTTATAACAAGAATAATACATTTTGATTAGGTCAGATTTATTCCAGGAATGCAAGGATGGTTCAGTATTAGGAAAACCATCAGTATCATTGA
>CM053602.1:33571856-33609842 GCA_028646575.1 Pseudocheirus occidentalis | reverse complement strand
AACTAGCAGAAACCATATGATTATCTCAATAGATACAGAAAAATCTTTTGACAAAATACAACATCCATTGCTATTAAAAACACTAGAAAGTATAGGAATAAATGGAGTTTTCCTTAGAATAATAGGTAGCATCTATTTAAAGCCATCAGCAAGTATTATATGTAATGGGAATAAACTAGAAGCATTTCCAATAAGGTCAAGGGTGAAACAAGGATGTCCAGTATCACCCTCTCTTATTCAATCTGGTACTAGAAATGTTAGCAGTAGCAATTAGAGAAGAAAAAGAACTCAAAGGAATCAAATTAGGCAAAGAAGAGACTAAGCTATCTATCACTCTTTGCAGATGATATGATGATATACTTGGAGAAACCTAGAGAATCAAGTAAAAAAAACTTCTTGGGTTTCAGTGTGATATAGTGGGAAGGTGTGCTGAATTTGGCATAAGAGCACCTTGGGTCAAATCCTGGCTCTTCCACTTACTACTTATGTGACCTTGAAAAAACTACAAGCCAACACTAAAGTGGAGGGAGAGTTAGTGCATGACTTTTTGTTTGCAGATGATTCTGCACTCAGTGCAGCTTCTGAAGCTGAGAAGCAACAGAGTATGGATCAATTCTCAGCCACTTATGCTGATTTTTGGCCCAACAATTAACACCAGGAAAACAGAGATTCTCCACCAGCCAGCGCCACATCAGCCATATGTAACCATCAGTTATAGTAAATGGAGAAATTTTGAATACTGTGGGATAAGTTCACTTACCTGGGGAGCATACTTTTCAGAAATGTCCACATAAATGATAAGGTTGCCACACTTATTGCCAGAGTTAGTTCATTGTTTGGAAGGCCCCAAAGGAAAGTGTGGGAGAGAAGAGGTATTTGGTTGCCTACCAAACTGCAGGTCTACAGAGCTATTGTGCTGACTTTATTGTTGTATGCCTGTGAAACCTGGACAGTCTACCAGTGCCATGCCAGGAAACTGAACCACTTCCATTTTAATTGCCTTAGAAAAATTCTGACGATGACCTGGCAGGATAATGTACCAGACCTTGAGGTCCTTTCTCAAGCTGAACTGCCAAGCATTCCAACTCTGCTGCAGAGAGTACAACTCCGATGACCTGGCCACATTGTTCATATGCCAAAAGTACATACGCCAAAAGTACAAACGACAATTTTATAGAGAACTCACATGTGGCAAATGCTTACATGGAGGTCAGAAGAAGTGATACAAGCTTAAAGTCTCTCTGAAGAACTTTGGAATCAATTGTGAGACGTGGGAGACACTGGCACAGGACCACTCAGCATGGCATGTGGGCATCAAAGAAGGCACTGTGCTCTAAGAGCAAAGCAGAATTGCAAAAGCTCAAAAGAAATGCAAGGTGTATAAATATAGAGACGTCTCTACTCCAAATGTTCATGTGGACTATTTGTGTCTCACCTATGGTAGAGTCTTCTGAGCTTGCACTGGCCTCATCAGCCACAGGCGGACACACTGTACCTTGACCCCAACACAGTGACATCATTTTGGTCCTCTTCAAGAACAAAGGACAGCAACCACCTTGAGCAAATAGCTTTTTCCTCTATTCTGGGCCTCAGTTCCTTTACCTTAAAATGAGGTTGATAATAGCACTTAAATCCCAGGGTTGCTCTAAGAATCAAAAGAGATAATGTATATAAAGTACTCTGCAAACCTTAAATCTCTATGTAAATGCTAGTTAATATTATTATTGCCATCAAAGAGGTGTGCAACAAAGTGTTATGTGAGATCAGAGGGGAAAAACTGTTGTTACTGATGGTGGTAGGGGTTATGAGGTGGAAGGGACATGGAGGAAGAAGCATTTCAAATGAGTGACATGAAGTCAGGGATGATGGTTTATGTCTTTGATCCCAGAGATTGTGGAACTGATGCTAGTGAATTGCTTGAGTTCAGGAGATCTGAGCTACAGAGGGGCTACAAGGTAATTAGGTATCTGGTACCATGACAGCAAGTCCATGGAAGTAGAGGATCACCAGGCTGCCTAAGGAGAGGTCAATAAGCCCAACTTAGTAACTGAATAGATCAAAGCTCCTATGCCACACAACAGAGGGGTTGGGCTCATGAGTGGTTGCTGCACTTTCAGCCTAGGTGACAGAGGGAGACCCAGTCTCAAAAAAAAATTAGTGCCATGATCAGATCTACGTACAAGGAAAATAATTCTGCTAGTGGTGTGAAGGGCAGATTGAAGGGGAGGGACAGCAGCATAAGAGACAGAAAGTCAACATCAAGGGGCATAGGCTTTTACAATAAGTTAAAAGTAATTTTTAGTTAGAACTATTGCTCTTGTTGTTCTGTGGTGTCTGAGTCTTTGGACCCCATGGAGTATGCTGTCCATGTGGTTTTCCTGGCAAAGATACTGGAGCAGTTTGTCATTTCCTTCTCCAGTGGATTAAGGCAAAAAGAAGTTAAGTGACTTGCCATGTGACTTACAGCTTAGTAAGTGTCTGAGGCCAAATTTGAACTCAAATCTGTATGACACAATGGAGAGAGTTCCAGCCCTGAAGTCAAGAAGATTCTTCTTCCTGAGTTCAAATCTGGCCTTAGGAACTTATGAGCTGTATGACTTCGGGCAAGTCCCTTAACCCTGTTTGCCTCAGTTTCCTCATCTGTAAAACATGCTAGGGAAGGCAATGGCAAACCACTCCAGGATCTTTGCCAAGAAAACCCCAAATGGGGCCACACAGAGTCAGACACAATTGAGAAAATTATTAAACAACTTCCTGAATCCAGGCCCAGTGATCTATCCACTGAGCCACCTAACTGCCTCGAGGCAGTACTTACTAGTTTGTTCTAGAAGTGATATCAAAATGCCTATTTTATTTGGATTACCAAAAAATATTTGATACTTAACTATATCCTTCCTTTATTTTTTAGTATTTGGAACAGAGAAGCCTGAAAATGATGGTTGTGACATACAGGTAGGAGCCAGGTCATTTACAGCTGCTATATTTTACACACACACACACACACACACACACACACACACACACACCACCCCACCCCATCTACTCCTTTGTCTTCTTTAGCAGGGGCTCCTCTGGTTTGTTCAGGTCTTGGTCAAAGAGACAGACCAGGCAAAAGATGCTGAAAGCAAAAGGCCTCTGATGGGCACACTTTACCTCATGCAAGGGAATGTGCTTAACATGAGATACTTAGGGGGCCAGGAAAAGGAAGATGAAGGAAAATACGATATGTTGATACCATAGCAGGGGTACGCTGATAAATGTTTTACAACTAGCTTTCTAGGGAAAAATGTATGCACAAAATGCCTTTAAGTTGAAACTACATTATTAACATTTTCTCTATACATTTCTTAAGTTGAGACGATCAACAAAACAAGAAATCAAGGCCTGATCTATATCATTTGCCAATTCCCAAGGTATAAATGCTTACACTGAAAATTTAACAATGAACTTACACTGAAAATTTAACAATGAGTTTACACTGAAAAATTTAATAATCAGCTTTCAAGGTACAGCTGGCTTCAGCAGGCCCCTGGATCACAGTTAACTCAAAGACATCTTTCATACATGTGTCTTTTCATTGGCTTGATCCCCCATGCCTGGAGCATATTCCTCCTTACATCCACCTCTTAGAATTCCTAGTTTTCTTAAAGGAACAGCTCAAGCACCACCTTCTACCCGGGGCCTTCCTTGACTGCCTCAGTTGCTGAAGTCTTCCCCTTCTTTTACCCCCACTCTCCATTGTCTTCTACTTACTTTGTATTTGCCCCTATTTTTGAGAGCTGACACGTCATAGGAAAGTGAATGAGTTTTCTCAACTGGCCAACTCTTTGCAAACTGAAATTTTCCTCCTCCTCTCAGAGGAAGTTATTATTTTAGCCTTTGGGGAAGAGAATCAGTAGGGGCAATGATGGATTTTAGATTTGTAAGCCAAATCTTAACTTGCAGTCCAGACATAATAATAGATAAACGCTACTCTGAAAAAAGCAACCTTTTTCTCTTTGGAAGAGAAGGTAATAAGCGTGATGGGTTTTACTTAAGCAGTAAAAGGCTTTCTAACTCTCTTTGCATCTCTTTATGTAATTTTGGAACAAGTGTATAGGAACAGACTGGCCAAAGTAAATGTTTTTATTATGTTCCTGGCCTGTCATGGCCTGAACATTAAAAGACATTTGAGGCAAAACCATTGAAAGTTTTCATCAAAAGGTAGAAACATCCGTAGATTTTTAAATATTGACTTAACTCTTAATATTCCATAAACATTTTGGTCAATATGAAAAAATACAAACATATGCGTGCATGTTGTCACCCCTAACAGCTGAGGGTAGGGACTGTTTGATTTTTGTCTTTTGGCCCCATCACCCATGGCAGGGGCTTAAAAATCAATGCTTGCTTGACAGGGATATATCAGGGGGCTCCAAAAGGGTAGGGTGCCTTAGCTTTCAGATGAGGCCCGGACCTTGTGGTCACAACAAGAGGAGGCAGGGGATTGAATGATGGTCATGCCAGTGTAGCAGGGTGATCTCCACCACCCTCCCACCCAAGAGTTCCTTTCTGGGCCCAGCAAATAGTCACAACTCACACCTGCCCTAAAGAACTCAAGAACTCAGTTCAGCAAGGCCAGACCCCAATTTTAGATGCTACATTGCAGATGTCAAGACAGGCCCAAGAGTAAGACTAGGTTCTCCATTGTCCCAGGGGAGTCCTGAAGCCCTGTTTTATTGGACCTAAGTACCTTTGCAATGGGTTGTCTCTGCTCTGTACACACCTCTTTCTCCTAGAAGGCTCTCACACCTGGGGGTGGGAGTTGGCCTTCACAATTGGGCTGCTTTATTAATTATTCAAATCAATCTATTAATGAACAATTTTTAATTTATTGATTGACAAGGAACTGGAATTGACCTTTCTACAACTTTTCCTCATTGTTCCTAGCTCTCCCCTCTAGGGCCAAAGAATACAAGCTGAATCCCTCCTCCCCAGGAGAATCCTTCCTTTCTTCTCCTGTTCCTTCCTTCCTCCCTCCTTCTTTCCTTCCTTCCTTCCTTCCTTCCTTCCTTCCTTCCTTCCTTCCTTCCTTCCTTCCTTACTTTCTTTCCTTCCTTCCTTCCTTCCTTCCTTCCTTCCTTCCTTCCTTCCTTCCTTCCTTCCTTCCTTCCTTCCTTCCAGCTACTTCTCATGTCCTCCAAGCTGTCTTTTCTCTAGGCTAGGTATCACCCATTCATTTAGCTGATCCTCTTCTTTCCAAATGGGTACATCCAGCTCTTAACAGTGTTCATAGGGCCACAGGGAGGGGTTGAGTGTTTCCCAGAAATGGACTGAAGAAGATCTCTGAATTCCCTCCAATCAAATAAATACTGATTATGGGCTTGCAGCGTGCCAGGTACAAAGACAAAAACAGAACAGTCTCTATTTTCATTGAACTTAGTGGGAAGTAGTAGGAAATCTGTGTACCCAAATCAATCAGCACAAAGCAACAATGAAGCACAAAGTAACAATAAAGTGGGGAGGGAGCATCAAGAAAGGCCTGGTGCAGGAGGGAGCACCTGAATTTTGCTTTGGAGGCAGAGTCTAGAAAGTGAAGGAGAGGAAGGAGTGCATGCCTGCCATACAAAGACATAGAGGTGGGAGACTAAATGTCAGGTACAATTAGGAGGACAATTGACTAGAATCCTTGGTTAGATGGCATCCTGTTCATGCAAAAGCAACATCTTTCTTCTCTCTTTTTGTCTCTAGCTGTGTTTGTCAAGCAATCATCAAAGCTCATTCATCTGCTATACCATCTGATCTGATGAATCAGATAAAGATGAAAATCCTTGGGAACCATACACATGGAAATTTCACACAAGGCCATACAACTTTGAGTGTGAAGTCTGAACATGTGGAAGTTAAGAAATTAGGTAATTCTCTTTGTGTTTATTATAGCCTAAATGACTTGCCTTACTGTAGTGGCATTGTGTGCATAGAGTCCTAGACTTGGGTTATTGAACATCTAGGCTCAAACTCCACCTCTGACACATAGTAGCTGTGTGACCACAGGCAAGTCACTTAACCTTTAACTGTTTTCTCATCTGTAAAATGGATATAAGATCTATTGTACCTCAATGAGGTAATTTAGACAGCATGTAGACCAACCTAGACGCGAACGCAAAAAATAATTCCTAACCAACAAGTAGCCATTCAGCCTCCACTTAAAGACCTTGCTGTCATGAGAGGGGAGCCGGTTGCTTTCCAAGGCAATTCATTCCACTATCTCTCACTGAACTTCCCTCAGCCCCGGCACATCCCACTGCCATGCTGGTCCCCTTCTCCCTTCGGGGAGCTCCTTCTGGGACCAAGCTTTGGTTGGCCATGCTTCATTCTTCTTCCAGTTGAGTTTCTAACTCTAGATTTATTAATCATGACCTAGCTCAGAAACCTTCTTTCTTCTCCCCCTCCCTTTTTTAGTTCTGTCTTCCAGTGCTAGAATGTAAGGTCCTTGAGAGCTGGGACTCTCTTTTTACTTGTTTTGTGTAAGCACTTAATAAATGCTTGATTAAAAAAAAAGATTTCCTTGACATCCAGCCTAAATTTGCCTTTTTGCATCTCCCCCCCTCCACCTCATTGCTCCTGGTTCTGACCTTGCAGTTCAGACAAACTAAGTCAGATTTCTCTCCCACAAGACAGTCTTTCAAGTACTTAAAGATAGACCTCATGTTTCTTCCCCCATTCTTCTCTTCACCAGCCTGAATACCCCCATTTCCTTCTCCTGATTCTCGTATATCATGGACATCCCTCAAGGCCTGCTCTATCCTGTTTGCTTACCTCTGGGTGTTCATTAGCTCAGCAAGTTTCTGCTAGGACAAGTACACAGCACAGAGAACAGTGGGATCACTTTTCTCCTCTATCACATGAAGGGTTTGGACCAGGTGGTCTCTAAAATTCCTCTGAATTTGTGCAAACCCCTTTAAGAAATCCAAACTTACTTGGAATATGATATTTTGGAGGTCAAAGGAGCTAGGTTTAAAACCAAGAATCACCTACCCAGCAAAACTAAGTATAATACTTCAGGAGGAAAAATGGAGATTCAGTGAAACAGAAGACCTTCAAGCATTCTTGAGGAAAAACCCAGAGCTGAACAGAAAACTTGACTTTCAAATGTAGGAATCAAGAAAAGCATGAAGAAGTAAATGGGAAAGAAATCATAAGGGACTTATTAAAGTTGAACTCTGTACATTCCTACATGGAAAGATGATATTTGTAACTCATGAGACCTTTCTCAGTATTAGGATAGTTGGAAGGAATACATACACACACATACACACATATATGTGTATATTTATATGTATATATGCATGTATATTTAGAGAGCGATGGCACAGGGTAAGTTGAATATAAAGGGATGTCTAAAAAATAAAATTAAGAGAGAAGAATGTATTGGAAGAAGGAGAAAGGGGGAGGTAGGATGGGCTAAATTATCTGACATAAAAGAAGCAAGAAAAAGATTTCACAATGGAGGGGAAGAGGAGGGAGATGAGAGGGAATGAATGAACCTTACTCTCATCAGATTTGGCTTAAGAAGGGAATAACATACATACTCAATTGGGTATCTTACCCTACAGGAAAGTAAGGGGGAAGGAGAAAAGGGGGTATATGATAGAAGGGAGGGAAGATTAGGGGAAGGGGTAATCAGATTACACACTGTCTTGGGGAGGAGGGATGGGAGAGAAGGGAGAAAATTTGGAACGCAAAATCTTGTGGAAGTGAATGTTGAAAACTAAAAATTAATTGATAAACAAAAAAAGCCAAAAAAAGAAAGAAATCAGACATTAGCATCCTGCTATGTGACTGAAAGGAGGGGAGCTATCAGTCTGAGACGAAAGAGGCAGCTCTTAGGAATAGTGGCTGAAGAGAAGAAATAGAAACATAAGGTTGAGGGTGCTGTGGAAGGATCTATAATGGATCATAGGATTTAGAACTGGAAGGAAGCAGAGAGAGGTCTAATCCAACCTTACCACCTTCTATTTTACAGATGAGTAAATTCAGGTAAGAAGGTTCTGGGATAATTTCTTTAAACATCTTTGGGACATTTATTTTTTTGCTTTTTGTTTCTGGTTTTACCAGTGCCTGTGATAGAGAGGAAAAGGGATATAATAGAAACACAAATCTAGGTTTGAATCTGGGATCTGGCATTTACAAGCTATGCGAACTTTCTTTACCCAGAAATGCTTGTTCAGTAAAGGAAATTAGCTGGTCCTATAGCAACAGACAGCAATAATGATGCACTGCCAGTCTGCTGCACTAGTGCCCTTGAAATGCAACAGGGCCTATAGAAAGACCTCCAGGAGACTGTTTTGTTCCTTGAAAGAGGAGCACTAGGAAAGCAGACTAGAATTGCACAGGATAAGGAGGGACGGATGGGTTGCCATTTGCATGGATGGATAGAATATCCAAATTGGTGAGATCCCAGAGTCATTGAGATAGTGAACTCTAAGTGACATCAGACAGAAAGATTACTGAGCCTCAGTTTTCTCATCTATAAAATGGGGATAATCACTATGTAAGCATTATACTCACACTACCTATCACAGAGGATTGTTGTAAGGAAAGTATTCTGGAAAGTTCTAGCCAGGGGTGGGGAACCTGTGGCCTTGAGGCCACATGTGGCCCTCTAGGTCCTCAAGTGCAGCCCTTTGACTTCACAAAAAGGATGAATGTCTCTCTCCAGTCCGCAGATTCCCCATCCCTGCTCTAGACAAACAAGAGCTGAGATTATTAGCATCTTGACTCAAACAATTGATCTGAGGCTGAGCACAGAGGGAGGTATTTTGTTCTTTTGCATTTAAGGGTCAGGTAGAAGTCTCTGGTTTGGGAAGCTCCTGAGCTCTGGAGAGTGGAGTCTGAGCCACTGGCCTCTCCCCCTCAAAGATTACTTCTCTAAGTGAGCAAGTCCACAAGTCTTCAGTCAGATACTCAATTCAATTAAATTCAATTAGCATTTATAAGGTATCTAGCACATAAATAACATCATGCTGGGCCCTGGGGAATACAAAGACCAAAAAACATTGGGGACAGTCTGGGCAAAGGACCAGAGGGAGGAAATGTGATGACATGAATGGAGAACATCAAGCAGAACAGTCTGGCTGGACTCTAATAGTGTAAATGAAGGAAAATTATGTGAAATCAGCCAGAAAAGGTGGGCTGGAATTAGATTGTGAAGAGCCTTGGATATAGTCTGACTTCTGCCTTCCTACATGCTCAATAAATATGTGTTGACTTATTGATTAAACTTTGGGCAGACAATACAACTGTCCAGAGATGATCTGGGTCATGTTATGGGGGGCACCTCAAATGCTTGTTCTCTTCCATTGCTGAGATTTTAGCAATAAAAATCCAAGGTGCCTGGCTATTCCATATCTCCCACCCTGTTGGCTCATTCTTCACAGTAGACATATTGCTGGGAACAGAACCCCCAGTAAAGGTGCTCATGATATTTTTAACAATGCTTTATAGTTTGCAAAAAAAAATCTATGTCCAGAATCTGACCAGACCGTAAAAAACCCCAACCCTGTGATGTAGGTAGGAGCAAGGATTATCATCCCTGTTTTAGAAATGAGGAAACTGAGGCTCAAAGAGGGTAAGGGACTTGCCCAGGGTCATGTAGGTCATTAATGGCAGCATTAGGACTTGGTCCTGGATCTTTCTGGTTTCTAGTTGAGAATTCTTTTCACCATACCCCACTTCAGCATACATTGCTTTAGAAGCACAAGTCTGTACAATAAGAGTAGTAAAGATGGGAGAGAGAAAGTCAAAAATGGAAAGTGGGTGAGGAAAGAAGAGCAGCCAGCATGGCATGACATAAGAATATAGCATTTAGTAAACATTTGAGAAAATCATGGGTTTCCAACTAGAAGGAAGCTGTGAGCCCATCTAGTCCCACCTTCTCATTTTGCAGAAGGAAAACTGAGACCCAGCTTGATTGGGGAAGGGACTCATGCAAGGTCATGTAACTAGTAGAAGATTCTGGTTTTGAACCCAGATCTTCTGAGTCCAGCTCTTGTGTCGTTCTGGACTGAGCAGACCTGACTCTAGCATTCCCCTGGTAGTTTAGGTTTGATGTTGAAACAAAATGAGAGAATGGCTGAACAAATCGTGGTATATGAATGTAATGGAATACTACTGTGCTATAAGAAATGGGGAGCAGATGGACTTCATATTTACCTGCAGAGGCTTACACAAATTGATGCTAAGTGAGAAGAGCAGAACCAGGAGAAATTTGTACACAATAACAGATGCAACGTATGTGTGACAACCAACTTTGATAAACTGGATGCTTCTCAGCAACACAAGGTTATAAGCCAACTCTAAAAGACTCAAGATGGAAGGAGATGTCTACATTCAGAGAAAGATCTAGAAAGAACAGAGTTTAAATGCAGACTGAAACAAACTACATGCTCTCTTTTCCATGTTTGGTTTTGTCTCCTCTTTCCCATTGTTCATTCTAACAGTTACAACCCTTCTGTACAACCAGACTAATGTCTAATGTGGAAGTATTTGCAGATCCTAGACTTGATTGCAAGCCACCATGGGGGGAGAGGGGAAGGAAGGGGAGAAAATTTGAAACACAAGGGATTGTGAAACTGAATCTTGTAAGCTAAAAGTAAATATAAACAAGTCAATTTTTAAAAAAGAAACAAAAAGAAATACTTATAGGTCATTCAACAGTTAACAAAAAGAAACGCGCTTAGCTAGAGTGGAGCATCCTAAAGTTCACAGAACCAAGCTCCTTTGACTGAGCTTACAACTGAATCTCCTCTGGATGCTTTGTTTTCAGGTGACCAAGAAGTAATGTTGTCAGTCTGAGTCAAAAATGAACTCTCTCTCTCTCTATATATATTTTTCTTTTTAAAATAAGTTTTTATTGGGTATCTTTTTTAATTTCATCATAATTTCTTCTAGTATTCCTCCGCCTAGAGAGTCAACAAATAGTGTGGGGGGGTTTGCTTTTTTTGGAGGGGGGAAGGCAAGGCAATTGGGGTTAAGCAACTTGTCCAAAGTCACACGACTAGTAAGTGTTAAGTATCTGAGACTGGATTTGAACTCAGGTCCTCCAGACTCTGGGGCCAGGGCTCTATTTGCTGCTCTACCTAACCACCCCTAGGGTTTTTTTAAAGAAAAGAAAAAAGAAGTAAAAGTAGAGGGGAAAATCGATATAACTGATCAGTAAGTCAAAAAATCAGAAAATTTGTGCAATGTATAACTCTTGTGTGCCTTCCATCTCCCCAAGGGAGACTGGTGTGTCTTCTCATCTCATTTTTCAATCATGCTTGCTCTTTGTTATTTTTCCACATTTACCGGTGATTTTTAAAAAATGATCATTCTTTTAGTTTACATTGTTGTAGTCATTGTGTAGGTTATTTTCTTGGCTCCACTCTTCACTCTATATCAGTTCATGTAAATCTTTCCACACTTCTCTGTATTCATCACATTCATCATCTATTGCAGCACAGAAATATTGTTCCACAATTTGTTTAGCTATTCCCCAACTTATGGGCATCTACATTGTTTCCAGTTCTTTATAGTCACAAAAAGTGTTGCTATAAATATTTTGGGGGCAACTAGGTAGATGGAGTTCTAGATCTAGAGTTAGGAAGCCTTGTCTTCATGAGTTCAAATCTGGTCTGGTTCTGAGCAACTCACTTCACCCTTTTTGCCTGAGTTTTCTCATCTGTAAAATGAGAAGCATTTGGAGAATGGGAGAAGGAAATGGCAAACCACTCTAGTATCTTTGCCAAGAAAACCCCAATTGGGGTCACAGAGAGTTGGACACGACTGAAAACAAGAATTTAAATATTTTGGTATATATACGGACTCTTTTTTTTTAGTAATGGACTCCTTGGGGTATAAGGCTAGTAGTGGATCCTCTAGGTCAAAAGGTATGGACAATTTAGTCACTCTATTTGAATAATTCCAAACTGCTTTTGAAAGTAGTTGTATTGATTCATAGCTCTACCAATAATGCACCAGTGGGTCTATCTTCCCACAACCATTTCAACATTAATTATTCCCATCTTTGCTAATTTATCAGATGTGAGGTGAAACTTCAGCACTGTTTTGATTTGCATTTTTCTGATTATAAATGATTTGGAGCATTCTTCCATATGGTTGTTAATGCTTTGCATTTCTTCCTTTGGGTCTCAATATCTTTAAAGGAAAAGCTAGTCTATCTTTCATAGGAGTAAAGTTAGGATATTACTCCCACTGGCATCATTATATTCTCCCTGAAGGTAGTGATGACAGCTTCACCAGGGAGTAGAAGACCCTGGGAAATTCTGGCTTTCTACACTCTTTGGGCTAATTTGTCCTCCAAGGAAGAAAACAGCTCATCAAGCAGTGGATGTGCTGAACATGGTCCCTCGCATAAAGCAGACACTCAGTAAGTGTCTGTTGAATTGGAAGAACATCAAATACGATTCCACAAATGTCACAGAACTTCATTTTAACATGGCTTATGATAGCTGATATTTGGGCATCCTAGATAATAGCTTGAGAGCTGAGAGAGTACGGTTAAAACCCTATCCTGTGAAAGACAGGTAGCACGGCATGGTGGATACATAGGGCACTACACTCAGAGTCAAGAAGACCTGAGTTCAAATCCTGCCTCAGATCCTTACTAGCTGTAAGACCCTGGGCAAGTCACAGTGCTTCATTCTCTATGCCTCATTTTCCTCATCTGTAAAATGATGGAGTTGGATTCAATGGCTTCTAAGGTTCTTTCCATCTCTAAATCTACTGTCTTTACTACCATACATCCCTATTATAATACCATTAGCCAGTGACATGGGTGTCCTATTCTTCAGTACCATTATCTAAGCTTCCATTGCATTTGTTGGTCAAGTATGTAGAGTATTAACATAGGAAAAAGAAAAAAAGTCTCAGCTAACCACTTAGAGTGACCCCACGGAGCAAATCTGCTGGAATCTTGCTTTTAAATGGCTATGTGGCTAGTAGAAACAGATTCAGATCTTCAAAGGACTCAGACAGCATCTAGCTCATTTTATACATGGGGAAACTGAGGCCCAGAGAAATGTAGTAACTTGTCCAAGTTCACATAAGTAGTAAATGGCAGAGCTAGGCTTGGTCCTGGGTCCTCTGACCTCAGATCTCATGTTTTCTCCACTGCACTAGTTACTTTTTGAGCTGTTTAAAGTGAGATTTATTTTAAGTGATCAAAACTGGTCAAAATGATTTTGTAAAAGAAGTCTTGATTTTTGTTCAGGGCCAAAGAATACTAGAAGTAGGATCTTGGGGATCACCCAGTTTCCTGGGGCCCTTGTCCAACAGACATGGTAACAACTGACCCCTATGTATCCTCTCTTTAGAACCAGGAAAGTGCATGGAAGAAGAAACCACCTCCAGATACAAAGGAACATATAAGTGGTCATTAACCAATCCTACAGAGACAGCTCGAAGCAGATGTGTTAAGAATCCTAGTCAGAATGCTACCAGAATTTGGTAAGTACAGAATCAATTTCTATTAGCTCCAAATTGACATGTGCTGATTTAGTTCATAAAACCAATTATGCCAGCTGCCTTTTGCCATCCTGTGCCACCTCTGGACATCACTACTTGCTGTTGCTAAGTGCATTGTTTCCAAAAGAATGTGGTTCTCACAAAAAACCAAAAACCAACTTCAGACATTAAAACTAATCTGATTTCTCATTTGGGTAGGGTTTGAGGTTGGCAAATGGTAGTGGGGGGAATGTAGACTTTCCCAATCTTGGAGCCAGAAGAGACCTTAGTAGTGATAGGATTATTGGCTTTAGAGTTGGAGGTTATCGCCAAAGGTCATCCAGCCTACCCCATCTCTGAGTGGGAACCCTCTTTAGAATCTCCTTCCTGGATCAGTGATTTCAGAGAAATTAATGCTATACTATTATATTAATAACTAAGAACTAGATTTGTGATCCGCCCTTTTCCCTCTTATTTCTGTTAAAACTCATCTCCTGAAAAGGTCAGTCAGTCTCTAAAGGGTATGCATGACTAAGTGAGATTTGTTTCTAGCCTTCAAGGCACATGCTTCTTAGTTGGGGGGCTCCACACAATTGGGGACCTAATTTTTGTTTAGAGTATGAAAAGAATCTAGTCTGGGTGAGCCTTTGCTTGGAGGAGGAACCCCCTGTCCTTGGTCCCCTCCAGAAGAGTTCAGGGCAGCCCTGATCATGAAGGAAAAAACAGCTAGAGAGGTCCACATTGAGACTGCTTCCCCTGCCCACATGCCTTGAGCTGCTGAGTCTCACAATCTAGCCACAGTTCTCAGCAGGAAGAGCCAAAGACGTCTAGCCCAGCTCCTCAATAAATGTGCACCAATCAGGATCAATCTTCACTTGTCAGGGGAGTTCTTTTTTGGAAGGGGTCTCTTTTAGTGTCATTGGTTACTGAGAGCAACCACTGACCATCAATTTATTGACTGCCCTGCTAACCTTACTTGAGAAACTCTGCTTCTTGGGGTTTTAATTTGTCTCAGGCTAATCATCTCTTCTTGAAGACCTCCAGTGACAGGAAGCTCACTACCTCCTAAAGCATCCATTCTTCTTTGGCACATCTTTAATGGTCAGGAAATTTTTCTCTTTGTTAAGCTTAAATCTGCCTCTCTAAAGCTTCTACCCAGTGCTCCTAGCTCAGCCCTCTGAAGTCAAGCAAAACAAATCTCATTCTTCTTCCACATTTAAATATTTGAGAATAACTAGTATATCCCCACCACGTTTTCTCTTCTTCAGTCTAAGCAGTTTCAGTATTTTCAAGTGCTTATCATACAGTGGGATTTCAAATCTTCTCACTATCTTGGACGCCCTCCTCTGGAAACTCCCTACTTGTCAACATCCTTCTCAAAATGTGGGGTCCAGAACTAACTGCAAGAATCCAGAGGGTTCTGTGCAGTGCAGTGGAACAGAAAGCAGGCACTAATGGAGAAGCAATATGGGAATATGAGCTATTTAAAATATGATTAACAAGGGGGAAGAGGAAGAAAGAAGTGCCAGCAGGGCTGGAAGTATCATTTCTGCCTAAGATCTTTTCACCGACAAGGACAGCTTCCATTTACATTAGGGTTTTTACCGGAAGTTTTTGAGAAAGCTAGGCACATGGAGGCATATTTAAGTAGCTAGTAATGCCGTGGATAGAGAGTTGGGCCTGGAGTCAAGAAGACCTGAGTTCAAATATGACTACAGACACTTATTGGCCTTGTGACCCTGGGCAAGTCATGTAACATCTGTCTGCCTCAGTTTCTTCATCTGAAAAATGAATACAATAAGAGCAACTACTTCACAGGGCTGTTGTGAGAATCAAGTGAGATGATTGCAAAGCACTTGGTTCACAGTGAGTAAGTACTTTATAAATGTTAGCTAAAATTATTTTGAAAAAACAGGTGGAAAAGGCTCTTTAAAGGTAAAAAAGTCTAGAATGTCTGGACCAGAAGGCTAGAAGGGAAATTAGAAGTTATCTAGTTCAATTTCAAGGGTGGCTAGGTGGCACCATAGTGCCTAGACAGTGACAGGCCTGGAGTTAGGAAGTGTCATCTTCGTGAGTTCAAATTTGTCCTCAGACACTTACTGTGTGATCCTGGGCAAGTCACTCCACTCTGTTTGCCTCAGTTTCCTCATCTGCAAAATGAGCTGGAAAAGGAAATGGCAAACCACTCCAGGATCTTTGCCAAGAAAACCCCAGATGGGATCACAGAGAGTCTGATGTGACAGACATGATAAGAACAAGTTCAATTTAAAAGTTCATTTGATGAGTGAGGGAACTGAGGCCAAAGTCACACAGGTAATAAAGAATAGGATTGGGCCTCAGGTCCTATGACTACAAACATAGCTTTCTTTCCACTGCGTGCCTTCAAGGGGTTGCTCTGAAGCCTGCAGTGACTGTGCCCCCAGTGCAGGAAGCAGAGAGTTTGCTTTGGTAATTAGCCACAGGAACTTCCAATTAGAAGAGCAGAGAAGTAAAGATCTCATTTCTAGCAAGTACAGAGGGTGAGGAAAATGGCCTATTGCCTTGCAAAGAGCTTGCTGTTTCTATTCCTGCCAGAGCTGAGTAACAGTTGTGTGCACTAAGTGCATTTTGGTCTCCCTTTTAGGGGAGAAGATGAAAGGGCTGCTCTCTGCTCTGCAGATTACCAGGGAAAATGAGAGATTTCTTGGAAAAACTGCTTCAGGGGAGGAACAAAGGAGAAAATGAATCAGTAGGGGCATGAATTCTAGCCTGTGTAGGAGGGATGTTACAGAAAGGAAGGGAAGAAGATGGACTGCCAAACACTGGTGTTATAAGAGGTGTGAAGGCTGAAGATTTGAACCCTCGGATGGAGAAGCCACCAGAAGAAAGGCCATTCTATACTGGCTAGGGCAAGAGAGTCAGGTCGTGTCTGATGCCCTAGATTTGGAGAGAAAAGATGTCAAAGAATTCAGAGAAAGAATAGGTAGGATCTCTGAAGGATAACATTCAGTTGATAACAGACACAAAAACAAACTATTCCAATGAGGAAGAGGAAGAACTGTCTGAGGAATTAACTTGAATGCATAGGGAACTTTTATCGGTCAATTTAGATGCTAAAAATGCATCTAGATGACTCAGTGAATAGAGCACTGGGTCTGGAGTCAGGAAGACCTGGGTTAAAATTTGGCCTTGGACACTTGAGAGCTGTGTGACCCTGGGCAAGTACCTTAACCTCTTTTTACCTTAATCCAGTGGAGAAGGAAATGACAGACCACTTCTGTATCTTTGTCAAGAAAATCCCATGGACAAAGAGTCACACAAGACTGAACAACATACATTTCAGACACAGCCAATGTGGGAATTTATTTTGTCTGACTATATTTGTTATAAGGGCTTTGTAAAATGTAACTTTTATTACATTTGACTTTTTTTTTCAATTTTTCTTCTTCCAATGCACACCACTCTACATTAAAAAAAGACAAAATCTTTTAACAAATATGCACAGTCAAGGAAACAAAATTTCTTCATTGGTTATGTCCAAAAATGCATATTTCATTCTATATCCTAAGTCTATCCCTTCTCTTCCAGGAAGTCATTATTGATCCTCTGGAACCTTGTACTAATTAGTCTTTGTACTAATCAGAATTCTCAAGTCTTTCTGAGTTGTTTGTTTTTATAATGTTATTGCATAAAGTATTCTCTTGGTTCTGTTCACTTCACTTTGCATTAGTTCATATTAGTCTTCCCAGGTTTCTCTGAAACCATCCCTTTTAACATTTCTTATGGTACAATAGCATTCAATCCCATTCACATGCCCTAGGTTGGTTCACATATTTTCAACTGCTCGGTACTCCTTTAGTATCTAGTTCTTTGTCACTACTATAAATATTTTTGTTTACATAGATTATTTCCCCTCTTTCTTCAATCTCTTTGAGAGTATAGATCTAGTAGAGGAATACAGCAGACTCAAAGAGGTTAGTGATTTGGGGACAGAGTTCCAAATTGCTTTCCAGAATGGTTGGACCAATACAGTTCCAATGGTACATTAACTTCTTGTTTTCCTGCAGCCCATCCCACATCTGTCACTTTTCCTTTTTGTCAACTTTGCCAATCTGATGGATAATTAAACTTTAGCAACTTCAGAGTTGTTTTAATTTGCATTTTTCTAATTGTTAGCAATTTGAAGCATTTTTAAATAAGGCTATTGATGGCTTAGGCTTTTTCCTCCAAATACTGCCTTTTCATATCTTTTCAACATTTATCAAATGGGGAAACAAAGGGGTTTTCCCCCAAAAGGTAGTGGAGCTAATGATAAAGTTGCCAGAAAAGAGAATGAAAAGGAAACAAAAAGAAAAGAAAATCACTGAAGCATTTTTTCAAATGTACAGGAGAGAAGAGAAGGAAGACCAGAAGGAATGAATCATAGACAAGCATGACAGCTTTTGAAAGTTACATGTTTTTTCTTTAAAGGAAAAACAAGATGCACATTATAGAGATTCATACGTTCATGAAGATGGAAGCAAAGTACAGAAACTGAGGATAAACACAAAGGAATCGTACAGAACAATGTCAAAAGAGATGTAAGCATAGTGTCAGGCATACCCTGAGGTTGGTAGTAAAAGCTAAGGATAAAAAGGTCTTTTTAGCCATATTGGACAGCTAAGTTATACAATGGCTAGAGTGTTAGACCTGGAGTCAGGAAGACCTGAGTTTAAATCTGGCCTCAGACACTTACTAGCTGTGTGACCCTGGAAAAGTCATTTAACCTCTGCTTGCCTCAATTTCCCCATCTGTAAAATGGAGGTAATAATAGCACCTATTTCCCACAGTTGGCATGATAATAAAATAAGATGAGATTTTAAGTACTTTGCAAACCTTAAAAGACTATATAAATCCTATTATTATAATCATCATTATTATAATTATATTATGGGGGTGGGGAGAAGAAGAAATAGACCCTTGTTAAGGATCTTTGTTCTGTGGCATGATATCATGAAAGAACCCTGCATTTAATTTCAAAGAGCCTAGTTTTAAATCCCAGCTTTGATACTAACTAACCAGGCAATGTTGAGCAATTCACTTTACCCACAGGGGCCTCTTTTTCCTTACATCTAAAAATGGAAGACAGTAATCTGTGAGACTCCTTTCAGCTCTGTTGTCTAAGCTTCTATGAATCATAAGATGCACAAGGCTTTATTCATCTATGATTGACTCATCATGCTCTCCACGGTCCATGTTCCAAATCTTTGTTTCTCTCCTTACTTCTATTTTGTATGTGTTGAGTTCCTAGGTATTCATGGTGGTGGTGGTTGGGGAGCTAGGTGTGATCATGTATTTGGTCCTTGACCTAGACCTTGAGATACCTACTGGTTATCCAGGAGGAGCTCTCTAACCTTTAGTTGGTGATACATATGTATGACTGGAGTTCAGCAAAGAGATGGATTCTGGAGTCATCCCCAATACCATGTCTCAAAATGAACCCCTAAGAATGAATGAGATCACAAAGGAGGCATATTGAGAGAGGAAAGAAGAAGGCCAGGGCAGATTCCAGGGTTGGAAAGGGATGACGAGTCAACAAAAAAAAACTGAGAAAGAGCTTTTGGATAGTAGGAGGAGAGCAGTGTCGTAGAAGCTAAGGGAGGAAAGAGGGTTCAGAAAGAAGTAGCTCTTAGAATAAAAAACCGCAGAGAGCCACAAGCTTGCCCTTTATCTGGAGGCCAGAATTGTCAAGACTCCTCAAGAAAGGACAGCAAGAGAATGAAAAACCCCCACCCTCTTCTTTTTCAGCACTATTGATGCTGAGAATGGAAAATCAAGTTGGGGAGCCCCCCACTACAGACCATGTAAACTGCTCCAGGCACTTCCAGATAAGATTGTCGACCTTGAAGATATTCTCATAACTGATGGTGAGAGTTGATTAGACATATATTCAAAGACTGGGGCTAGATTACCTACTTGACATAACACCAGACAGTGTAGGTGAGACAGCCACACTTTTAGAAAACCCAATTAAATAATCGGGTCTTATAAAGTAGATAAAATGTGGGGGCTGGGGGTGAGGAGGAGAGTCATTATTCACTCTTACAAAAGGAGTAATTGCAAAGTCCCTTTAGGTAGCTAGCACTCTGAGAATGTTTGAAATGTTATTCAAGTTATAAAAATTCAATTTCAATATAACTTTCCAGGCTCCAATCTATACATAAGAGTCAGACCTGTCTACCATGAATTGAAAGGAAATCTAGGTATAGAATTCTTAAGGCCTTGCCCAGAGAAGGGTAAAAATACTGGCCAAGGAGCAGTGGATTTCTTTTAAAAATATTTTATCAATTTAAAAAATTATTGTTATTTCCCCCAGTACTTCCATGGAATTGTCTCTTGTAATAAGGTCACAGAATTTGACAAAATAAATAAAAACTGGCCACATCTGACACTCTGCACCTGCCATTCCATCACCTCTCTGCAAAGAGGAGGGAGATCCCTCCTCATCAGACTTCTGGAGTCAAGATAGGTTGACTCACTGATTTGAGTTCTGATGCATTTTAGTAACATCTGCCTTTACATTATTGTGGTCATTGTATAGACTGAGCAACAGTTAATTTCTCAGCTGAAGAATGTACAAGGAATTTGGTTGCCATAGAAACCACATCTTAAGGCAATCAGGAGCTATTCTATTTTTTGTCATCAAAACAATGCTAAGGGAGGTTGTTTTCCCCATCACTATAGATAGACAGCCCAGCATGGTAGATAGAGTGCTGGATAGGGAGTTGGGAAGGTCTGGACCTTCTTCTGACTGTGTGGCTCTGGACAAGTCACTTAACTTTTTTGAGCCTCAGGGGACTCTAAGAATATAAGTTATAGAGTAGTTGTAATCTGTGTTGCTGGAGAAAATTCCCACACAGGTCACTGACTTAGCTCCTGATGCTTTTTCTCCTGTGGGCTGAAGTCTTTTGACAAAAAAAATGTTCCTACTAGAAGCCATGGAAACCTAGCCCCAAGATTATATTTCAGCTCCCACCTCTGACACTTAGGAGCTGAGTGACCCTGGCCAAATATCTAGACCTCCCTGAGTCTCAGTTTCCTCATTTGCCAAATGGGATGTTAGCAAATGTATAAAAAGGTGTGTTACTGAAATGAATTTATTAAATATTATAAATGACTATAAAAAGTTTTAAATGACTATATGAAAATGGATTATAAGTGAGATTTGAACCCAGGTGGGTTCTACATACAACCCCATACTTACAAGAAGAACTAGTTTGGGGTGTGGATTATTCGAATCACTCAAGAATCTTTCCCTTTCCAAAAAAGTTCACCACAGGATTCGAGACGCTCCTTGGGACTTGGATAGGCTAGATGTGATTTATTCACAACTTTGTCAGAAAGAAAGAAATCAAGGTCCCTCCCATTTTCATTTGGTTGAATCTGGTTGAAGATTTCCTTATTTGTCTAAATTAAGGGGAGATGGAGAAGAGTTGAGATAAGGCATCTCCCTCCCTTCCTTAAAGAGGTGGGGAACTATGGGGTGAGGACTGACGCATATACTGCCAGACAGAGTCAATACATTAGCTAGTTTTGCTGAACTGCTTTTCAATTCTTTGTTACAAGGGATGGCTCACTGGGAGACGGAAAATTTATGTGGACATGAATGTGATGTCTAAAAAAAGTTATCCATAAAAATAAGATAAACTTCTTTTAAAGTTAGTGAGAAAACATTAGGTGGAAGTACTTTAAAAAATCCCCACTCTAACACAGCGTTGCCATCATTGTCTCTGATCTGTGGTAGAGAATGCCAATGACGTTGCTGAGCACATTTTAAGTCTGATACATGACTCCCCAGGCCTGAACGAAAAAGAAATCAAGATTATTGTTTTGAAGGTGTCTGACATCTCAAAATATGATGAATTAAGTCTGAATCTAGCAGAGATCCTGCTACAGATACTTGATGTGGTTTTGGGGATTGGATTGCTGCCTGATCAGCCCTCACTAAGCAATGAGTAAGTAAGAAGTGACAAGCTTCTCTAGGCCTCATTTTTCATCTTTTTCCAAGAGAGGGGGTTGGGCCAAATTATCTCTGAGGTCCTTTCCAGCCTTACAGAGAGTTCAAGAGGAGAAAATAGAGGCCTGGAAAGGCCACATGATTTACTCTGGGTCACAGGTATCCATTGGAACCTAAGTTCCTTAAGGCCAAGTACTGGTTTTGGATTTCTTTGGATCCTTGGTGCTTAGCACAGTGCTGGGCACATAGTAAACACCTAGTAACTGACTGACCTCAGCTCAGACTGGCTTATCTGAGCCAAGAAAAAGGGGCTTAAGGCAGAGTCAAACAAGGATGACTGGCCAGTGGGTATGACCTGCCTTTTGGGGAATGGTTTACACTAGGTGGTCTATGAAATCTCTTCGACCTCTAGAATTCTATGTTTCTGTGACTTTTGTGAAGTGGTTATTATTTCATAATCTAAACCCACCTTATGGTCCAAATCTCAGTATCTGCCTAGACAGTGGTTCTCAACCTTCCTAACGCCACCACCCTTTAATACTTGTATGTGGGCGTATCTGTATGTGGGCAGACCTGCCTGGAGATGGATAGAGGAGCGGTGTCTTGGTTCTTAAGACCATTGGAAATATGTGTTTTCCGATGGTCTTAGGCGACTCCTGTGAAAGGGTCGTTCGACTCCCAAAGGGGTCGCGACCCACAGGTTGAGAACCACTGGCCTAGGTGAATCAACCAATCTTTTGCCTATTATCTTTCCAGCGCTGCACCTATGAAAGGTGCAAATGAATGAGAGCATATGGCCCCTAACCTCAAGTAGTTTGCAAGGGAAGAATAATGAGTGTCTCTTTGGGGATATAATCTGGTGAACGGAGTTTAGACTCTGTGGAGGATGAAGAGCTGGACACTGACTTACTTAAATCCCTGACACTGGCTAGCTATGTCACTCACAATGGGCAAATTATTAAAGTTTTCAGAACCTCAAGGCTTTACAGAAATTAATATACTGGGAGTGGCTTCCCTCCTTCCATCCCAGGGCTGTGCTTTGGCTACAATAAGTGCCCTCCGTTACTATTATTACAAAATGTGTCACATACACACAGAAGGGAAAAGTCCATGGAGGTTCAAGTACTCAGGGATGACTTCCTGGAGGAAGCCAACCTTTAGCTCAACACTAGGACATAGGTAGACATCATAAAGGAAAGGCAAAAAGTGAGATTATTCCAGACAAGGGACAAACGTCATGAACAAATGCATGGAGGCGGGAATGAGTTTGATATATCTACCAAGGAGAGTGAGGAGACCTAGAGCAGATGGTTTACATGTACGAGTGGCAGGGGAGCAGGATAGAGTTTGGCAATTATGGAAGGCCCTGAATGACAAGCAAAGGAGTTCAGATTTGATACAGTGGGTAATAGAGTCCTTAATAGTAATAATGACAATAATACTAATGGTGTTCAGTGTGGTAGAGTAGATAGAGAGCTGACCTTGGTGTCAGAAAGACCTGTGCTTAAATCCTGGGTCTCTGATACATATTGACTGTGTGACCATGGGTAAGTCATTTAACTTCTCAGTAGCCCAAGTACTCTCTAATATATCTTTCAGATGAGTTGCTGACCTGTATCTGCAGAGGGAGTTTCCACACTGGGAGTCCCCTAAAATGACAAAATCTCAGGTCCAGACTGACAATGATGATGATAACAGAAGTCATTATTATTCCCCACTAGCAGATAAAGAAACTAAAGTTGAGAGGTTAAAAAAAAAAACTTAAAGTCATACTGCTACTAAATGGTAGATTTGGAAGCCAAACCCAGTCCTTCTGAGTCTGCTATACTCTACTTGGCCTTCATTAACCTTTATTACTAATTGTGGATGGAGCGCCAGGCCTGGAGTCAGGAAGAGAGTTCAAATCCAGCCTGTGTGATCCTGGACAAGGCACTCAAACCTCTGTCTTCCTCAGTTTTGTTCTTTGTAAAATGAAGATAGTAATAGTACCTACCTCCCAGGGTTGTTGTGACAATTAAGCTCTTTGTAAGCCTTGCATAAATAAACAAACAAACAAATAAATAAATGCTAGCTAACAGTATTATGTTGTTATTAGTAGTAGTAATAGTAACTGGCATTCACATATCACTTCAACATGAGCCCAGCTAACACCAGCTTAGCTAAATTCATAAAAACTGATGACCAGGTTGGCTGCAGGGGGAATTTAATGATACCTTTTTTAACAAAGCCTAAATTTCCCCTTATGTCCCTTCCCCATCCTCTCAGAGAGGCCTTCCATAATACAAAGACATTTATTAAAAGAAAAGAGGAAGAAGAAGGGGGACAAATAAGCAAGACTAATCACTACATCAAAAAACATCTTACAATGCACACAATGTTCCACATCCATGGACAGCTCTCTCGTCTCCCCTCACCCCAGAGTTATTTATAATGTAACACTCCAGCGCCAGAAGGATGCCATATGCCCTCTGGTACTTAGAAGTGATTGCGGTGGAAAAAAATTCATCTCCTGATGGCTGGTCCTTGGAGATGAACTTCTCTAAATGTAGCTAGGCCGTTCCTTACATGATGGGCCTAGACTGGTCGTCAGATGCCAAATACATGGTCTATCACCAGAACTGTATATGAAACTTTTCTAGCTTAGCTAAACCTGTCAAGGCCCTGTCCTCTTCTCTTCCACAATAAGAAATCTTACCTGATGAACCATTTTAGCTAATAATTGTAGCTAGGTGTAACGCCATGCATGAGCAACTTCCCAGAAGAATGCTACTGTGATCAGCTTTTAAGGTTCTGATTGCACAGTATAGTGAACACTGTTTATTCCATAACAAATCAAGGCAAACATTCACAACAAATCACAATATAATATTCACAACATTACACCTTATCACAGAAAATCACAATATAGTGTTTGCAACAGCTTAACATTAAAACGGGCACATAGTTTTCACCAAAGTGGTCACAGTATTTAGAACAAAGAACAAAAGAACAATCATCTGGTATCCTTAAGGAGGTTTGCCTCCTCACTCAGTCGTTCAGTCATCTCACAATACAATAGTCAGTCTTTCACTCATGGGGCAATCATAGGTTAACTTAATCAGTCACTTATCTAGCAATCAGTCATGAAGTATCATTAATCACTAAATACAATCATTAGGAAATTACACAAACCCTCCACCCCTCAGATCTCTTCTCAAATACACACACACACACACACACACACACACACACACACACACACACACATTGGCTTCCTGACTCAGCCAAACCCTTCCTGCTATGTCAGCAACAGGAGACAGAGTTCACACCCTCTGCCTCTTAGCCACAAAGGTTTAATTTGTTAATAAGGACCAAAAGGGGTCTTCAAATTTAAATTAATTACCATTATACTAGGTGGTATATAATGGATAGTACTGGATATGGAGTAAGGAAGACCTGAGTTCTAAACTAGTTGTATACCATGGACAAATCACTTAGTTTTCTCTTGACCTCAGTTTCCTCTTCTGTAGAATGGGAATAATAGCACCTCCCTCACCAGGTTGTTGAGACAGTATATTTAATACACTTTGCAAACCTTAAAGTACTTTAGAAATGCTAGCTATTAAATAATCCTAATGGTGTGGTTTTTTAAAAAATATTTTTTGTCCTTGAAAGGATCTTGAGGACAATTGACCGGGTAGGTTACAAGATGGAATTTTCTGGGAAGACCGCCAGTGTAACTGCAGCCTCATTGGCTTTAGCTGTGCTTCAGGTGGAGGAGCAATTTGAAGGCATTTCCTTTAGCATTCACTACTATAAGGAAGGCATACACCCTAAGGTAAGTGTAATCCAGGGCCACTGGTTCACAGGCTCAGGGAAGGAGAAGACTATGTGGGGAATGGAGAAAGGTGTCCTTTCTTCAATAGTGTCCCAAGGGATCATTTAATTATTCCTGTAGAGTATATGTGATGTATGTGAACGTTTTAGGGAGAAAATGACTCTTTTTCTTTGAAACACAGAGGCTTTCTGTCTTCTAGAGGTCACCTGGCATGGTAGCAACCATGCTGGATTTGGGGGCCCTGCTCACTGGGCCCCAGAGTTTTTCCATATCTTCCCTCATTTTAAGGTCTCCCTCCACAGGTTTATCTAGACAGTCTACCTCAGAGGATGACTTTGGCTTCCATCTATTTGCCTAAATCACTGAAGAAGAGAATTCCTTTTGACCTCCGGAAGATTGTCTTTAGCTTCTTTGGGCAAACATCAATCTTTAAGGTACAGCCTTACATTTAGGGAAGGGATCAAGGTAGTTAACAATTCCTGCAATTTTGTGTTGTTAGCATAGTAATATTTGTCCCTTTAATTTGCTCTACAATTATCTGAATGCACTCCTGGCCCACCACATGAATAACCATTTCCTGTTTGAAGGATCTGCCAAGTTTTATTCAGAAAGACAAGTACCTACTCTGAGTCAGGCCCTATTCTAGGTACTGGGGAGATAAACATAGAAAGAAAAATAATCTTTGTTCTCAAAGACCTTACAGTCAATCTGCTATGGAAAATAACATATACACAAAAAAGCAAATAGAAATACACACAAAGGAAATGCCAAGTAATTGCCGGGGTCCACGTCAAAGGGATTAGAAAAGACTTCATGGAGGTTGTGGTGCCTGAGCTGATACTGAAAGCAGTTCTCAACCTGTGGGTCGTGACCCCTTTGGGGGATCGACCAGGGTTGCCTAAGACATATTTCCAATGGTCTTAGGAACTGAGATACCGTTCCTCTATATGTCTCCAGGCGGGTCCACCCACATGCACATACACCCACATACAAGTATTAAAGGGTCGTGGCATTAGGAAGGTTGAGAACCACTGGTTTAGAGGTTCCAAGGAGTGAGAAGGGAAAGTGTTGCAGGTACAGAAATAAGACATGGAACACTATGTATGGCTGAATTAGACAGTGTATGAGGGGGACCTAATGTTGAATCTGTTAGATTAGAGCAAGTTTATTTATATGGAGGCCTTTTATTTTTCGTATTGCAATCATCTCCATCTATACTCCCCCCCAAACATTAAACCCCATTTATAACACACACACACACACCAGTTAAAGCAAAACTGATCGACAAACTATATCTGACACTGTATGCAGCCTTTTGTACCTGCAGCACCCCACCTGTCTACCAAGAGGGAAGTATATTTCAACGTCTGTTCTTTTACAAATTTCATTTCTTCTTTTCAATTAACAAGCATTTCTTTTCTCTCCCTCCATTTCTCTCCATCTCATTGATAAAAATATTCATAGTCAAATGGAAGCAAATTTCCTCATTTGCCATGCCCAAAAATATCTGTCTCTTTCTGTACCTTGAGTTGATTAAAAAAATTTTTTCACACAAATAAGACTAAGGCAGTTAAAATTACAAGGGAAATAGCTAACAATCATTGCAGAATGTACCCCAAAGTCTCAACGCAGTGTTAAGCTTTAGTAGCTTAGTTATTTAATAGCTTAAAAGTGCCCTATATAAGGAAGTGATTCCAATTTATAAGAAGCCATACCCTAATAAATAAATGGTCAAAGGATATGAACAGATAGTTTTCAGAGGAAGAAGTCCAACCTATCAACAGCCATATAAAAAAAGCTCCAAATCATAAATAGGGAAATGCAAATTAAAGCAACTCTAACTCTCCAGCTCATTCCAATGAAACTAGCACAAGTGACATAAAAGAAAAAATGCTAGAGGGGCTGCAGGAAAACAGGCATATTAATGCACTGCTAGTGCAGTTGTGAATTGGGCTAGTCATTCTGGAATGCAAAGGGGAATTAATGCCTCTAAAGTCACTAAACTGCATCCTCTTTGACCCCACAATATACCACTACTAATCCCATACTCCAAAGAGGTCAAAGAAAGAAGAAAAGGACCCATACCTACAAAAAATATTTAAAGCAGTTCTTTTTGTAGTGGCAATTTAACTGGAAACTAATGGGGTGCCCATCTATTGAGAAATAGCCAAATGATGGTATATGCCTCTAATGGAATATTATGATACCCTAAAAATGACTAACTAGACAATTTCAGAGAAAATTGGGAAGAGCTGTATGAAGTGATACAGAGTGCTATTATTATCCCCATTTTACAGGAGAGGAAACTGAGGCAAAAAGAAGCAAAGTGACTTTGCCCAAAATCATATACCTAAGTAAGTTTCTGAGGCTGGATTTGAATTCAGGTCTTCTTTGACTGCTCTATCCACTGTGCCACCTAACTGCCTCACCAGACATCTACCTGGAGAAAGAGAAGAGAAAGAGAGAGGGAGAGAGAGAAACAGAGAGACAGAGAGAGAAACAGAGAGACAGAGAGAGAAACAGAGAGAGACAGAGAGACAGAGAGAGAGCGATGAAGAGAGAGAGAGAGGGAGAGAGAGAGACAGAGACAGAGAGACAGAAAGAAAAAGAGGAAGAGAGAGACAGAGAGAGAGAGAGGGAGAGAGAGAGAGGAGAGAGAGAGAGAGGAGAGAGAGAGAGGGAGAGAGAGAGAGAGGAGAGAGAGAGAGAGAGAGAGAGGGAAGGAGAGAGAGAGAGAGAGAGGGAGAGAGAGAGGGAGAGAGGGAGAGAGAGAGGGAGAGAGAGAGAATTTATTAAGGGCTCACTGTGCTAGGCATTATGCCAAGTACTGGGGATACAAAACCAATAAAATCTGATGGTTCTTATTCTCAAGATGTTTATATTCTAATAGAGGAAGATAAAACATAAGTGGGGGGGGGTGACTGAAAAGCCCAGAGTAGGGGAGGGAGTTGATCTGGAAGTGAAGTGAGCATGGCTAAGACCCCTCACAAAATGATAGTCCTAGGCAAGGACTCACCAATCAGGAGAGCAGGCCCCAGGGTCTACTGTGTTCATTTTGATCTGTATGTTGTGTACAAATTCACGGATTTTGCTAATTGACTGCTCTATTTTTTTAACCAATACCAAGTCTTTTTTTTTTTTTTACCAAGTCTTTTTTATGACTGATTAGTGGTATTGTTTGAGATCTGGCACTGCTAGGCTCCCTTTCTTCCCACTTTTTTCATGATTTCCATTGAGATTCTTCACCTTTTGTTCCTCCATATAATGAATAAATTATTATTAATGATAATAATGAATAAGTTCATTATTAGTTTTCCAATTCTAGAAAATAATTCTTTGGTAGTTTGATTGGCACAACACTTAATGCATGAATGAATTTAGGTAGTATTGCCATTTTTATTGTGCTGTCATAACCTACTCATGAGCAATGAATATTTCTCTGATTATTTAAGTCTGTCTATTTCTGTAAGGGGCAGCTAGATGGTGCAGTGGATACAGTGCTAGATAGAGATTTCTCTTTGTAATTTTAATCCGGCCTCAGACACTAACTAGCTGTGTGACCCTGGGCAAGTCACTTCACCATTTGCCTCAGTTTCCTCCTCTGTAAAATAAGCTGGAGAAGGAAATGCCAAACCACTGAAGTATCATTGCTAAGAAAACCTCAAATGGGGTCAGGAAGAATTGGACATGACTTTAAAACGACTGAACAACAACTAACATTTCTGTAAAGTGTATTTTATAGTTGTATTCTTATAGCACCTGGGTATGTCTTTGGTAAACCTCTCAAATATGTCATATGTATATGTAGCAGTTACTTTGAATGAACTTTCTCTTTCTTTCTGTTCCTACTGAGATTTGTTGGTAATATACATCCTTCCACTTTGCTTAAGTTATTTTTTTCAGTTAATTTTCAGTTGACTCTAGGATTCTCTAGAGTTCAGTGGTGCCAAATTCAAGTAGAAATGGATCTCTGTGGGTGCATACTGACTTAAAAAACCACAGATTAACATCATCTATGTTGTATCATGTTTCTCTTTACTTTGTTAAACATTTCATAATTACATTTTAATCTGGTTCAGAGGCACTTAAGATAAATGCTGGTTTGAAAATTTTCATTTAGACCATTATATCATTTGAAAAATCAATAGTTTTGTTTCCTCTGCCCCAGATCCCTTGGCTCCAAAAGGTCAGGTTTCATTTTATCTTGTTGAGGCCCAGGCCTCTAGGCCATTTCCTGACTCTCTAGGGAGAATCACACATATCTGAGTATTGTTTATTAGCTATTAATGTTTCCTTTCTCCCCAACTAGATTAGAAATTCTTAAGGGCAGAGACCGTACATGGCACACACTCCTTTTGCATGGTAGCAGAGGACAAGATACAAACTGATTCTGCATAGATTAATTGTGGAATTAGTAATAGCCAGTAATATTTTTCACCAAAAAAGAGAAAAGGACTTTGCCAAAATGAACCTACTACTGTTATGGATGCCTCTCATGTCTCTACAATGTGAGGAAGCCTTGGTTACAGGTCAGAGAAATCACAATTAAGCCAAATAGTCAATGATGAGACCCTCACTGGACATTTAGTCTTGCTGGGTTTTGGACATCAGAGATAATGCTGTGTTGCTGAGCTCAGGGTTGAAGACCTGTGGGACAGTCTGCTCTGTTGGCCAAGCCTTGTGAGGCCAGGGTTACTTTTAGGAAGTCAGATAGAAGGTGTCCAGGTGCTGAGGGTTACATAGCATGGCAGATGATCATTTTGTCAGTTAAGCTTGTTTTTCTTTGTTATAAGAGAGCCTTCAAAAGCATGTGTGTGTGTGTGTGTGTGTGTGTGTTTGCATGTGGAGTATATGGGGTGTTCAGGAGGACTAGCCTCTCTGATGTGAGGGTTGCTGGACCCTTTTCAGGGTTGCTCATCGACCTTTGGTGTCTGCCTTTCACTCAACTCTCACCCGAAGCTCTAAGAAGTGGTCATGCCCTGATAAAACCCTTTAGGCCAATGGGCTAAAACCAGATTGGTAATAACTGACAGGCCTGAAACCAACTGATGAGTTAGGGGATGTCTATTCCAAGCATGTGAAGACTTTCCCTGGGTGGACTGGATGGATGAGGAAGATTTGTTCCAACAGCCATGAAAGTGGCTGAAGTAGCTCTATGGAACACTTAGAGGCTTGGTCTGACATGGAGGATGCTGAGGTCATCCACTGCATCCTGGACCACTGCCAGTCTTCCTGGCTTTTGTCCTGCCACTGCACTTGGATTACTCAGGGAGATAGAGTGAGGAGATGACTGTGCAAACCCAATTCACACACAAGTCAAGACATCACTCAATTTGATGTCAGTGGTCCCCTTTGAAAATGAAGGACAGTGGTGCCTAGATGGCAGTGAACAGAGCACCAGCCCTGGAGTCAGGAGGACCTGAGTTCAAATCCAGCCTCAGACACTTAACTAGCTGTGTGACCTTGGTCAAGTCACTTAACCCCAATTGCCCTGCCTTCCCCCCTCCAAAAAGAAAAAAAGAAAAAGAAAATGAAGGACAAGCAATAGTGTGTGTATGTAGGGGGTGAGATATAGGTAGATATACACATATGTATATGTATATGTAAATTACTATGGAATAAAAAACAAAAGACATCAATATTTAACCATTTGGATTAAAAAAGACTGATTTTTACATTATACTTCCTCATTACTCACATGGTATCACATGCTTCCTACATCTACCCAAAATGGCCTCCTTAATGTTCCATATACACAACATTCCCTCTCCTATTTCTGTGCTTTTAAATTTGTCTTTTTGGAGGGGGGAGGGCAGGGCAATTGGTGTTAAGTGACTTACCCAAGGTGACACAGCTAGTAAGTATCTGAGGCTGCTCTACTCACTGCGCCACCTAGCCTCCCCTACATGCCTTCAAATGTTGACCTTTTTATTAAAAGCACAAGAAATTCAGGGGAATTTATAGCAGTGATGCAGGGAGAGCCCACTCTCAGAGCCAATGTTGTAAAGTGCAAAGAACTTTGGATGAGGAGGCAAGAGCCCTGGATTCTTGTCGCCAGTCTCACCATTTATTAGACAGATGACTTTCAGCAAGTCCCTTCCTCCGTGGGTTTGCTTATCTATAAAATGCGAGGACTGGGCTAGGTACTCTCCATGTTCTTTTCTAGCACTTAGATTCTTTGGGCTATGAAGGTTGAACCAAACTCTTCTCTGTGTTTATATTCCAGCACCACATTTTCCCAAATGAAATCTTAACCACTTATGTTGTGAGCGCCAGCGCTGCAAATACATCGATTCGGAACCTGGCTGATCCAATCAAATTCACGTTACAGCATATCAAAGAAAACACGGTAACACAGCTGCCACTAGGCCAGGGCAACTGAACCTTTGTACAAGGGTGCCAAGATACAGGGAACTGAGAACACGCAGAGTCCTTTAGTCATGTGGAAGCAACAGATGTTTCCTAATAAAAGGAAAAGTCCTGGAGGGCAAGAAGTCTCCAGTTTTGTCTATGTATCCCCACCACTTAACATAGTACCTGGCACATAGTAGGTACTCTAAAAATGCTTGCTGAACAAATCCCAGATTTTAGAAGCTAATTCTCAAGGATAAGGACTAATTAGCAAGAATAGGATGCTGCCAGGGGCTTTGCTTGAGTGAGCTCCCCCCCAGCTTCCTTATCCTAGCCCTTTCCCAGCAGCCCCCCCCATAACGATCTTATGTCTCTACCTGCCCCCTTCTGAGAATGGATTTTGTGTCACTTGCCCTGAGTAGAGTTTGTGGTGTCAGCACAAGGCACAACAATTCCTAGTTACAATTCTAGTGACATTCTTTTACCTCCCATTGAAATTCTAGACTCTTTTAGTCTGTGTATAGGTATTTTTTAAAGGTTTTTTCCTAGTTAGCTGATATGATACTGAAGCAGAACTATGACTGGCTGCTGGTAGTTGTCCTTTAACATTAGGCTCCAGTCCCTGTCAATAGCCAAAGGCTCCAGGGCTGACCCACTTGCCACTGTGACCCCTCTCTGCCCCAAGAATTCTGAGACCCCAATAATAATATTTGTTCAGTCAAGAGCCCCTCTACCAGAAGATTCAAGGTCAAATCCAGGCTCTGACACTTATCACTAGGGCAAGTCAATTAATCTCTCTGTGCCTCAGTCTTCTCATGTGTGAAATGGGCAGAGTAACATAAACTTTCTACTTCAAGGGGCTGTTGTGAAGAAAGGGCTATTTAAACTTAATGAGCCCTAGAAATTTGAGCCATTATTAATGAAAGGCAGTGTAGTAAAGGGATAAGAGATCTAGATTTGGGGTCAAGAGACCCAGGCTCCATGTGACCTTGGGAAAGTCTCTGACACTCAGCATTCACACTGATGAAATCAGCAATCTTTTTTCTTCTTCATTATGTCCAATGATGCAGAACAGCTTACAGAAGTTATAAGGCTAATAACAGAGAAGTATTATGAATAAATAGCACAGAATAAACATGGATTCAGTGCAATTGGCAGAATAAAATAATAATTGATATTTACATAGGCCTTTACAATTTACAAAGTTCTTTCCATATTTTATCTTATCTCAGCCTCCCAACAACTGACTGGGAAAGTATGACAGGCATGATCAGTACTATTCTGCAGATGAGGAAGCTGAGTGATTTGCTCATCAGCATATAGCTGGAATGATTGTAATACTAACAACAACTAGCATTTACAAAGCACCTACTATGTGCTAGGCACTGTGCTAACCGCTTTACAATTATTATCTCATTTGATCCTTGTAACACCCTGAGGGGTAGGTGCTATTATTATCCCCATTTTACAAATGAGGAAACTGAGGCAAACAGCAATCAAGCGACTTGCCCAGGGTCACACATATAGTAAGTTTCTGAGGCTGGATTTGATCTCAGGTCTTCCTGACTCTAGGCTTAGGCCTCTATCCGCTGCATGGGCAAGCACTTGCTAGTAGCAGAGATGGAAGTTTTACCCAAGACTTCTTGCTTCCAGTGCCAGGAACTCCGAATGTTTGCCCTGGAAAAGATAAGGCTTGGGAAGAACAGAGGGGTGGAGAGAGAGAATAGAATGTCTGCAAATTTGAAGCAAGCACTATCATGCATAAGAGGAATCAGGCATGGTGCCAGAGGCCAACCAGGGGTAGATGTTACAAAGACCCCCCACTGAGGCAGAAGAACTTAACCATGTGTCTCAAAGTGGAATGGACTGCCTCTAGAGACAAGGGGATCTCCCCCACTAGAAGCCAGATGGCCACTCCTCAATTATGGTGTGGAGAACATCCCCTTTTTTTTGAGGCAATCTGGGTTAAATGACTTGCCCAGAGTCACACAGCTAGTAAGGATCTGAGACCACATTTGAACTTAAGTCCTCCCGACTTTAGGGCTAGTGCTTTACCCACCTAGCTGCCCCCAGAGGAGATCTTTTTGCAGGTATGTGTTGGACCAGATGGTGTTGGAAGTCCTTTCCCATCCTGCAATTCTGTGATTTTTCTGAGCCATCATTATTGTTAACCCTGATTCTGTGAAAAAAATTATCTTCTAGTCTCCCTAATCTAAAATCTAAAATCTGCTCAAGGCAGATTTCAGCTCCATATAAGGGGGAAATCTCCTAACAAGTTGAGCTAATCCAAAGCAGAAGAGGTTGCCTTTGCAGGTAGTGAGTTCCCCATCCACAGAGGTCTTCAAGCAGAGGTTAAAATCATAGAGAGGATTTCTATTTAGATATCAGTTGGACCAGGTAACCTGTGAGGTCCCTTGAAACTCTGAAATTTTAATGATTCTATAGCCACTGAGAAGCACAGCAAATAGAGGGCAGAATTGGAATCAGGCAAACCTCAGTTAAAATTTTGCCTTAGACACTTATTTGTTTAGCTGGATGACCCCAGGCAAGTCAGTTTGCCTCCCTCAGTATTATTTTCCTCCTCTGAAAAATAGGGTTAGTAATGACACCTACCTCCGGGGGTTGTTGTGAGGATCAGATGAGATGACACATGTAAAGGCTTTGTAAACCTTGGTGTTACATAAATGCTAGTTATGGTTGATGTTATTATTACGAATGATTCTAGAATAATAAAGTATGCCACATTTTCATTGATTTTATTTCTAGCCAATAAGAGAGAGGCTAATCAAATATGCTGTTTGGTGATTTATTTGAGGCAGCATAGTCCAAGGGAAAAGGCCAGGGGGTTTGGAGGCAGAAGACCTGGGTTTCAGTCCCACCTTTGGTATTTGCCATGGCTTTGGGCAAGCCACTGAACACCTCTTCTCTGACTCAATTTCCTCATCTGTAAAATGGCAGTTGAAGTGGATGACCTCTAAAGTCCCTTTTAACTCTGAAACAATGATCCTATGAGTGAAATGTTAGCCATTCTGGGTTTGTGGCCTAATTAATTCCCCTTCCTGAAGACCAGAGTGCCCAAACTTGCCCTACTTGGCCACTGGGTTTTTATTTTGACCTCTGCCTTGGTCATCAGAAGATTTATGGGAAGGTTGGGATTTCCTTGAATGTCCATTATGGCCTGGTCAAGAGGCAGACCACCCTAGAACAAATAAGATTGAACTTCAGAGGTCTGAGCCAAGACATCATGAGACTCTAATTCCACCAGCATAGGGAATACTACCAACTTCCTGCCCTGATCAGGAGAGGGTCTCAAATCCCCAAACGCCTCATGAAATATTTTTAAAGGTACCTGGTAGATCCTTTGATCTTGTTTAAACATGGGGGAGTCTTTTCACATGCAAGGCAATTCCTAAAACTAAGAAACAATTTGAGTTCCTCCTAAGCAGAGCTCCCAAACCTGGACAAACTGCTAAGGTGTTTGTCTTTTTGCCTGGATGCTACAAGAAGAGATTTCATTAATGCTAGCTTCTATTTTCTCCAGAAGCGGGCTCATGTCCAGTGTGTATTCTGGGACTTTGAAAAAAATGGTGAGTATGGCAGGCAGTATCTAAATTTCTTTAACTTCCCTTGGGAGAAATTTAGTTCTTGGATCTTTTGGAGGCTTGGTCTTTAGGAATAATATCACGGGGAGAGAAGGGGAAGAGTCAAATGAAATTGTGATGACCTTTCCACTTTCCATCTGTGACTTATCCATATGCAGGAAGATTTTCTTTTGCCACCCAGCATGCTTTGGGGCTACCTTCTCCTGCCTACTATTGGTATATACTCAGAGAATGCAAAAGAATCTTGAGATTAAAATGAACAAAAAATTAAAGGGGCTGAATCTGTTGTAAAATAAAAGAAGAAAGAACCATAAATCACCTAATAACCTCAGAAGTTGAGTATAAAAGGCAGCTCAGTTTAGTGTAAAGAATCATGGCCTTGGAGTGAGCAGTCCTGACTCTGGGTCACAAAGGTTTTACTTATTAGCTATGTGACTTTGGGCAAGTCACTTTACATTTCAGGGCCTCAGTTTCCTCATCTGAAAAATGGGGTGCACTGAACTAAATCTTCTCTTAGGCCCTTTCTATTTCTAATATTCTATGGATCTTGTAAAATGTTTGGATTGTCTAACGTTTTGGATTTTCATTCTATTGGTCTTTGCTAGTAGTTTGAATCATGGAAATTTGAAGGAACATATAACAGTCATGATAACACTGGAGCTGACATCAATATGGTACTTTTTAAGTTTTCAAATGAATACATTTTCTCATTTGCTTTTCCTAACAACCCTGTGAGGTAGGCATTATTATCGTCCCCATTCTACAGATGAGGAAATGGAGGCTCAGGGAGGTTTAAGTGACTTGTTTAGGGTCATAGAGCTAACTTGTACTCGGCAGAATTTGAACTCAGGTCTTCCTGACTCCAAGTCCTGTGTTCCCTATGCTGCCCTACATTACTCAGTCAATAGGGCGCATTCTATGGCCAGAGCTCCCTACCTGTAACAGGAAAAGTTCTTTTACTAAGCCGAAAGGCCAGAGCAGTGGTGAAGAAGCCTGAGCACGTGGCTTCCTTCCGGTTGACTGTACAGAAAACTTTTATTTTAGCAAACTCTACCTTGCTCTCTCATTGGCCGAGTGGTATCACATGCTTCCTACATCCAATCAGGGATTAACAAAAACCTGTGAACTTGGGTAAGTAACATTTCTTCCTTTAGTCTTGGGCTCTTTTGTTAAGAGAGTACCTGTGTGTACTCGGGCTCCTTGTGGATAAAAAATTCTAATCCTCTGGGCCTGTGACTTCTCTAAAAAACCCATAAACTCACACAGTGACTTGAGGTAGTTAATTAAAAATTAAGTCCGCCCTCAAGCTATCCTTGGATTGACGGAAGGAAACCAGCGATGAGAGGAATAGAACAGGCAAGAATACTTCTCTCCCTTTCTTTCACTCTTTTCTTTCAACCAAACCAGCAGGTGGGAACACTAGAGGGTGCTAGTAGCTTTGGGGGGGGCAGTAATCCATTGATGTGCTGTAAATTGGATCTCGGGGGTTCCTGTATTTATGGGTTGGGGTCTACGACAATCTGTGAAAGAGCCCTAGCACCAGTTTTCCCACCTCTGACTCTACCACAAGAAGTTGGATAATGGCTGTATATGGTTACGCCTTCTTGTGGTAAAGCACTTTGTTTCCTGAGCCTGCAGAGACCATGGAGTAAACCCAAAAGGGCATGCTCTAGGGGAAATTGCTTGTTCTGAAGCTATTTTCTAAGGCTCTACTCCATGTATGTTCTGGCCCCTTACATTCAGAAGTAGGTAATTTGATTTTTGTTTTTGTTTTTGTTTTTTTTTCAAGGGCAGTTGGGGTTAAGTGACTTGCCCAAGGTCACACAGCTAGTTTTGTGTGTGTGTGTGTGTGTGTATGTGTGTGTGTGTTAAGTGTCTGAGGCCAGATTTGAACTCAGGTACTCCTGACTCCAGGGCTGGTGCTCTATTCACTGCATCACCTAGCCGCCCCCAAAATTTTTGTTTTTGGTTTTTTTTTGTTGTTGGTAATTTGATTTTGATCACGACTGGGATCCTTATTATCCTTAGAAGTACAACTGAGCCAACATGGAAAAATGATAAGTGTAACTTATGAAACTTTTCTCAGTATAAGTTTAGGTAATATAAATGTATATATGTGTATATATATATATATATATACGTATACATACACATGTCTATATAGGAGGGTTTTTATATGTGTATGAACACATCTGAGTATGTGTGTATATGAGTACATAGAGGGCACAGGATCAATTGAATAGGAAGGAATGATATTTTAAAAGGTGAAATTCTGAGGTGGGAGAGGATTAGAATGAGAGGAGACAGGGAGAGACAAAATAGAGTTAATCATCCCATATAGAAGATACAAGGGATAACTGTTACAATGGAGGGGAAGAACAGGAAGGCAAAAGGGAATGGGTCAACCTTACTCTCATTGAATTTGGTTTAGGGAAGGAATGATATACACTCTAAATTGGGTATCTCATCCTACAGGAAAGTAGGGGGGACAGGAATGAGAGGGGGGATGATGCAGGAGAGGGCAGGGTTGGGGGGAGGTTTGTTAGAAGCACACACTTTTGTAAAGGGACAGGGACAGGGTAGAGAATAGAACAAGGGGAGGGTGGGATAGGAAGGAGGGAAATATTGTCAGTGTTACAATATGTCCATTGTGGAGATGTTCTGTGTAATTATAAATGTACAGCCTGTATTGAATTGCTTGTCTTTCCAGTGGGGGTGGGTGACGAGGAAGGAAGGGAAAGAATCTAGAATTTAAA
>CM053602.1:33544999-33564168 GCA_028646575.1 Pseudocheirus occidentalis | reverse complement strand
AAGCAGCCCAGTGGAAGCTGCTGCGGCTCTCAGACGTTCCTGGTGCTACAGCCGCCTCCTGCTGCCTCCTTGCCCTGGGAGCAGTTTGGCCGGACCTGCTCCTCTCCTCCCCAGTTAGCAAAATCCACTGACCTTTCTCTTAGCCTTTTTGTCTTCTGGCCTGATAAATGTGGTAACTCTGCCTCCAGTGCAGCCGATCAGCTCTCCTATAGCCGTGGTTCCCTGCCCGATGCCCCAGGGCCTGAGCCTGCCGGGTTTCAGCCACGGGTCCCAGATTGCTGCGAAGAGCCCCGCCTGCTGCGCTGCCTGTAGCAACAGATGTGCTTTCTGTCTTTTGGAGAGTTTTGGAGCTTGAAAATCTGTTTAGCATCCCATTTTATGAGTTTTTTAGCGTGTTTGTGTGGGAACTGTGGTCCTTTGCTCCTTCTACGCTGCCATCTTGGCTCCGCCCCCCCTCGCCCTGATTCTTTGTGAAGATGGATATAGTCTAGCCAGCCTTGACAACCACTGCCCCCTTTTGTGGACCTCAGTTTCCCCCTCTGTCAATAGGGTAGGAGTACCTTGGGCAAGTCACTTAACCCCAGTTGCCCTCAAAAAAAGCAGAAAGATAAAAAAAAATTTAAATAGGGTAGGAGTAAAGTAAGGAGAAGAACAAGAATAGTTGATTTTCAGCTCTGACATTTTGATTCTTTAAGTAGATCGAATTGTAGTTACTAAGTCTAAGAGCCTTTACAAGTACTCCCTCTCTTCCTTAGGCCTCAGTTCCCCAAATTTTAAGGGAGTGGTTGGAGAAAACAGTAATGTTATAATTATTCTAGGGCAAGTGAGGTTTCAGATGTAACATTCTCATTCTGTGGAGGGCAGATGAACTTTATAATTCTAAATGGATCCTCAATGACTGGTGCCCATCTCTGGATCTCAGCTTCCCCACTAATGGGAGTGGTGGCTGGGAAACAACAATAGTCATTCAGGCAAAGAGAATTCCAGCTCTAACTTTCTGACTCCATGAAAGAGTTGAACTTTATGATCCCAAAACAGGACCAACTGCTACTTCTACCCCAGGCACCCTTTTCTTCTGTTCTTTCTTTGTTTTCTCAGAAGGCATGAGGAGGACAGTGCTGAAGTCCTTGGAACAGCAGGGCCACTTAGAGTCCAGATATGTCAGGCCTAGAGAGATCTTGAGCCTCTGTGTCATAGAGAAAGAAAGAGGGGGAAGCTGGTAAAATTATTTGAGAGAACAATATTAGGACTTAAGCTTAACCGCTTAACTCAGTATACTAACTCAGTAGCCTTAGGGCCAGCCTTAGGGGGTATTCTCAGGAGAAACTGAAGAGACCAGAGTCAAGGGAGAAGAGCACAGCAGCTGGCCTTCATTGGATTGTAGCACCCTCCTTAAATATTCTAGAGCCCTAGGGGTAGCAGGATTCTCACATGCACCAGAGGGGAACTGACCAATGGAGGAGGAGCTGAGCCAGCTGTTTCAGCTGCCACTCTTCAGGCGAGTAATTTCTTGAGAAACCTCCCTGTGAGCTTAGCAACATAGCTGTGACCCTCAGCATCACAGGTGCTTTTTGACTCACACTGATCCCTACACTTAAGAAAAAAAGCAACCAGTTAAGGGAAAGTGTTTAGCAAACATCCTCTCCCTGCCCAACTAAATAAAACCTTTTCAATACAAGACCAGTAATTAGGTCAAGGATCAAACAAGGCCAAAAGAGATGGGACTGGTCTGTTTTAGGAATTCCCCTGGTGGAGAGGGTTGGGGAGGTATTTGTTAAATCCTTCTCAGAGATGGAAAGTAGCGGACAGGCTTCAAAACCTACTTAGATAGAAAGGCATCCTGCAAAAACTTCCTTACTTTTCAGATAAGGAAACTGTAGTTCAGACAAGGGACCCTACCATATGCCCCAGGTGTCTTCTCAAGCTCTTTAGAAACTCAAGCACTTCTGCCTTTTAATAAAATCCAAAGCCCTTGAATGATTCAAAATAACAAAGGCAAATAGTAAAGCAGAGTCACTGGTGTCACAACTTATGGTTTATTTTTGTAGCATATTTTAATTATCTAAATTGATCTTTATAGTCATTCTTTTGAGGAAAGTAGAATATGCTTAGAAGGAGAAAACAGACCCAGAGAGCAGTGACCATTGGCAGAAGCTGGGCCCACAACCAGGTCTTCTCTCCAAAAATAGGTAGAGCGCACAAATAGAAAAAAGAGACAGACACAGAGAGAGAGACGACACAGGCAGGGAGGGAAGGAGAGACAAAGAAAAAGACAGAGGGGGGAGAGATGAGGAGGTTGGGGAATAAGAGAGAAAGAACTTTAGTTGGAGCATGTAAAAGGGACCTCAGAGGCTATTGAATCCACAGGTGATGAGGTGATCATATAAGTAATAAATTCTGTGCTCATCTTGGTCATATTTTGTCTCTTGCTCAAATTTCTGTGCCTAGATGCTCTGTCATTAAGGTGGGGATCCTGTAGGGGAAAGGACGATTGAGGGGCAGGACAACAGTGATCATTGAAGAGCTTTCGTGTTCTAGGGGGTATGGAGTTGGGGGAGAGTTGGTCTTGGGTAGTCAGGGCTAGTAATGGTACTCAGTTTTACCAGAGTTTAAGAAATCATCAGTTGGAAAGAGATGTCTACATTCAGAGAGATCCAGAGAGAACAGAGTTTGAATGCAGACTGAAGCAAACTACCTGCTCTATTTCTTTTCCATGTTTGGTTTTGTTTCCTCTTTCCCGTTGTTCACTCCATCGGTTACAACCCTTCTTTACAACCAGACTATCGTACAATGTGAAAGTATTTGCAGATCCTATACTTGATTGCATGCCGCCATGGGGGGAGGGGGAAGGGACGGGAGAAAATTTGAAACTCAAGGGATTGTAGAACTGAATCTTGTAAACTAAAGGTAAACAAATCAGTAAAAAAAAATTAAAATAAAAAGAAATCATCAGTCATGTATCATAAATGTACACCATTCCCCTTTCCTTAGAAATCATTTAGACTACCCTGAGAAGGGGTAGTAGAATGCATAATGGGTTTAGTTGTACATTATGATAGTAACTTAATATAGATAAGCCTCGTCTTCTGTTTCCAAATCCATTCCTGTACCAGGCTGTGTGGGCAATGAAAAAAGCCAAAGGAAACGATGGGACTTGTGGGTGAATCCCTGACACATAGAATCCCCCAAAACAAGCACAGCTAGATATGGTATGTCTCCCAGCCTCACATTAAGGGCATGGAACAGCCCTGACACTATTCAAAGACCACATTGGTGAGGTGGAACTGGTGAACCCACTAATTCTTCCTTTGACTTTCTTTGTCTGATACAGGATTCTTTATCTTTATGTTCCACTGTCTCTTGAAGGAGAAGGTGAGGAAAGAGTGGAAAAAGTGCTGTGGGAAGTTTCGAGTGGCTAAGTCCTCTGGTAAGACACCTGGGGCCAAGTAACAGCTAAGTTTATTTTTTTTTAACTTAATAGAATTTCTTTCAGAGCCTCTATTGGCACAAATTCAGACTCCTCATCTTCTTCCCACGTATGTTCTTGGCATTGGGACTTGGACTTGCCCCAGGACCAAGGGTGATGCAAATGGGAGATTGTTTTTATTGCCCACTTGATTAGAACGGAAGATTTCCTTCCGGTTGGCTCAGAATGATGATCTCAGATGATCTCTCAGGATGACTCTTGGTCTGTTTCACTTGAGCTGGACCTTCCACCACTTCTGTTGCAAAACCTAAAGGGTGAATGCCATAATGACTCACCATCACACCTGAAAACAGGTCTCCTTCCTGGATGGATGGGCTGTAGAAAATGGTTGCGTCATCTGGACCCGTCATCTGCATTGCAATGACCCTGTCATTCTCTAATTGTTTTGTTGCTTCAGTCTCAGATATAGAAAATGATGCCCTTTGGAGCCCAGCCAATACACAGATTTTTCTCCTGGTCCTTCAGAGAATTTAATTTCTTAGGGGAATAGCCAAAATTCCTTGCCTGAACATCAGGCCAACTCAGGAAAAATGCCAGGCACCCTTGGCCAGCCATTTATATTTACTTTCCCTGCCATACGTCATAATCCTGCGCCCTGTGTCAGTACTGAAAATGACTCACTGAGGCCACTCGTGAGGTTAGCATTTTAATTCCAGTATTGATTTGCTATCATTTCAGATGAAAAGAACGAATTTGAGTTACGTTGTGGGCTCAAGCAGAACAGAACACAAGAGAACTGTGAGGATGGACTGATGATCCAATGCCAGGAGTGTGCCAAGGCATGGAATCCACCTCTGTCTACTTACAGGGGCTTCGAACGAAGGCATAATTTGGTCACGAGCTTTCAAAATGGTAAACAGCATTTCATGCTAATGCTTGGCTTGGGGTTTGGGAGGGAAGGAAGGATGGAAGGGCTGGCGGATGTTTTCTCCTCAAAGCCAGTGCTCATTGGGCAGTAGATACCATCGGATTTGGAGGCAGGGAACCTTGTTTGGAATCCTAGCCTGTATGACGCTGGACAAGTCACTGTTGTCTGGGCCTCTGGTTCTTCATCTGAAACTTGAGGGGGTTGGATTGGAATCATTCGATGGTTTCTAAGGTTCATTCCAGGTCTAAATCTCTGATCCTATTAGCCTATGACTCTATGGCCTCTTGAGATTCCTTCCACCAGGAAATCTGGAGATTTTATGGTGGTCCATATGAATTTAGGCATGGATAAAGCATGTAACCTTGGCTTAATTTCATCCAACAAAACCAGGCTGGGTGAGTAAGCTCAACTGATAAACATGTCCTAAAAAGGTCATAGACACAGGGTTTCTTTGCTCATAAAGAAAGCTAGCTGAATACTGAGGCTAAAGGGATCACTAAAGTACCTTATAATAATAGGCTGTCACTTTGTAGTTTGCAAAAATCGTTTCTTTCCAACAGTGGAGCAAAGTAGAAGAATGAAAGGGATTACTACACTCTCCTGGAAGTCAAAGGAACTGGGTTTGAGTCCTGGCTTGGCTGCTGATGTTGCTTTCCTGTTGTATCAAATGAGGAAAGCTGCCCAGCACTTTTAATAGAGAGATTGATGTTTATACCAAGCAGCCAGATTTTATGATGATGTTAGAAATAGTATGGAGCTGGGTCAGGAGAATGGGGCTTAACCAACTTTTCTGAGTCTCAGTTTCCACCTGTCAGATAAGGTTGTTTGCCTAGATGATTGTGAAATTGCACACCTGCTCTGATGTTCTAGGTTTCTTAGGCTGTTTCATGGATGAATTGACTTCCTCACCCCAGTCATTCCCTGCTATACCCTGCCTGTGCTCACTGAATCCTCCCTTATAACAAAGTGATGACATCTGACATTCTTTGAAACACTGGGCCCTCAGGGAAGTCACAGGACCCCTTCACAAAGTGTTATGTGTGGTCATTTGGGGGACCAAGATTAGTTGCTGTCATTAATCTGAACTTATCAGCCTTTAAGTGTCCTTAGGATCATAGATTTAAAGCCATAAAGGAACTTTGAGATCACCTAGGACATTTACAGAGTCAGCATGGGACCATGCTCTGTGTTCTGACATTCTGTGTTTCAAGGCCCCTCTATGATCTGAATTCTGATCTTCTGTGTTCTAAGGTTCTTTCCGTCTCGTCTATCACGTATTGTTTCCTAGTCTGGGCTGTTAAGCTCAGTTTATTGGTGCTTCTGAACTTATAAGGTACCAGGCAAGGTGATGGAGCCTTATAAGGGAAAGCTAGTGAAACAAAAACTCCCCAGCCACAGACTTACAGTCCTATTTCTGGAAAGCTGCTTGGTAAATCTGTGCTTTGAGGTAATAATGGAGTCCAGGTGAGATACGACCATGAGGATGTTAGACTGAAAAAAAAAACTCAACCCAAGTGTGGGGGATGGGACAAGGGGAGTTGGGATGAGAAGGACTAGAACACCATTTTTATAAGATATCTCCTTTCTTTTATTCACTCCCCAGAAGTCTGTGAAGAGATTGCCTCATCACCAAAGCATTGTGTTATGGGAGGACAACAGGACTTGACATCAGGAAGATGTGGATTTGAATCCTGCCTAAAAATTTATTAGCTCTGTGACCCTGGGCCAGTCATTTGGCCACTCAGAGATACCATTTTTATTGTTGATTATGTCTCTAAAACAGGAGCAAAAATAGCACCTACCTTCCATGGTCATTGTAAGGATCAAGAGATGTTTGTAGAAAAAAAAAGATGTTTGTAAAATGCTTTGTAAACAGACACCATGGAAATGTTATGGTTGGTTTTTTCCCATTAAAGAGCATATATTAACCAGTTGACTGGAAGTATCCTTGATTTTCCTAAGATCATTGTGTCTTCAAGCCAGGATGGGCCTTGGGAGTTCCTCTGGTTGGTCCAATCACATTTTGGGGTTTTGGTTTGGTAGCAAGTATTAGAAAAGAGGAAACCCAGCAAATTTGGGGGTGTTTATTTCAGTTCTTCCTATAACTTCAGTCACCTACCCTCCTAATAATCTATTTCTGGGATCTGACACTAACCTCTTGGCACTATTAGATTGCTCATTGAAACACGATTGCCAGGGAGAAAGGTATGCTCTTCATACCCCATAGGCTCCATTAGGCCTGAGAACTGGTAAGTGAAATCATCCAAAGCAAGAGGCCACATTCTAGGCAACAACACTGAAGGAAGAAATGTCTGTTTCTGTATCTTAGGAGCTTTCCAAAGTCTACAGAGGTTTGCTTTAGTGCATCCTTTTTCCATTGGTCCTTTTATCTGGTGAAGGTTAACCACAATCTAATGAGCATATTTGTACTTGTGAGCTAAGTTTCAGCAGTGTTCTAGTTTTAACATATATTTGAGGGTTAATTGAGAAGACTTGGTCTCCTCCAGACCTTAGCCTCTAGGCTAAACCACTTTAACATGAGACAAGTCACTTTCCTTTTGGTCTGAAAAAATTGGCCTATTGGCCAATCAAGTAGCATTTGTTAAGTGCCTACTATGTACTATGAACTATCATAAATGTTGAGGATACAAAGACAAAAGTGAAAATGTTCCTGTCCTCAACAACTCATGTTTTTGGTGGCAACAATACGTATGCATGAAAATAAATGCCAAGTAATATTGGGGTGAGGAGAGCAGTGTCAAAAGTAGAATATGAAAATCTTCATGTAGCAGGTGGCCCCTGAAATGAATCCCAAAGGATATTCTGGATTCTAAGAAACTTAAGAGTAAGAGTAGAGAACATATTCCAGACATAGGGAACCTGGACAAAAATATGAAGGTAAATATGGAATGGCATGTCCTGGGAGCACGAAGTAGGCCATGTTACCAAGTATTGCCAAGGTAGACTGTACTGCCAAGTAGGCCATACACCAAATAGCCCAAACTGCTGAAAATTGCAAAGTCCTTAATGTCTGTACTTAAGTGCCCAAAGCTTGTGGAAATAGCAAGAGGACCTAGAGATCCTAATACAAGGAAGCAAATGGCCTCATGTGGGATGAAACTCATGATAGGAATATAGCTTCTTCAAAAGAAACAGACTAGGCAAAGAGAGTGGGGTAACATTGTATCTTTTTTTTTTTTTTTGCTTTTTTTTTTTTAGAGGGCAGTTGGGGTTAAGTGACTTGCCCAAGGTCACACGGCTAGTTTTTGTGTTAAGTGTTTGAGGCCGGATTTGAACTCAGGTCCTCCTGACTCCAGGGCCGGTGCTCTACTCACTGCGCCACCTAGCCGCCCCGGTAACATTGTATCTTAAGACAGTATATTCATGCCAGGGAGCCTAGTCATAGAGAGGCAAGAAAACACAGTGGAGTGCATTTGGATGAAGATCAGCAGAGAGAAAAAAAATCAATTTTGTCATCAACATTCTTGGACAGAAAAAGAAAATAGATGAGTTCAGGAAACATCACAGACTTAACATGGAGGCCCAATATGATAGTAATGGGAGACTTCAGTTATCCAGACCTGCTGGAGCTCTGTCTGCCCAAAATAAGATATCAAGGCTTCAAATTATAGTCATAGCAAAAATAAGGCATAAGACTATAGCGGAAGATAATAAAGGCCTTGAACCCATATAAGAATCAGTTGAAGACACTACGCATGTTTAGCTTGGATAAGAGAAGATTCAGGCTGGGCATGGTGATAACTATCTTTTTTTGAAGGGCTGTCATGAGGAAGATGGATTAAACCCTTTCTATTTGGCTCTAGAAGAGCAGAACTAGGAGCAACTGGGAAGGGGAAAGGGGAATTACCAGAAGGCAAATATAGGCTGGATGTCAGGAAAAACTTCCTAATAATGAAAACTGTCTCAAAGTGAAGTGGGCTGCTTTAAGAGGTGCTGAGTCCTACTTCCTTGAAGGTTTCCAAGCAGAGGCTGGACCATCACTTGTTGGGTATGTTATAGTGGGGGGATTCCTGTTGGGTATGACTTAGACTAGGTGGGACTAGAAGGTCCATTCCATCTATGAGATTCAGGGCTTATCTCTAGTTTTGTGACCCGGGGTCCTTGCTCCTTTACATCTCTGGGCCTTGGTTTTCTCATCCGTAAAATGGGTATAATAATGCCATCTACTTCATAGGGGTGTTGTAAGGCTCACATGAGATTAGACGTATATAAAGAGCTTTGCAAATTAATGCTTACACTGGCCACTTCATGGAGCTCTTGTATGCAAGAGGCTTTGCAAACTATAAAGTGCCATGGAAATATTAGCTAGTGTTATAGTTATTATCAGCATGAATACTTCAAGGATCTATTACTTTACAAGATTAGAGATTTATAGAGTGAAAGTTGTCATGGTATAAATGACTTAGAGAACCAGTTCTGGAACCAGAGGTCCTTCACATCCCACCTCTGCCATTCCTAAGCATGTGGTTATGGGCCTAAGTTTCTGACAACTCTAGGGCTTATCAACTAAATTATATATGGGTCGCATTTTTCTTCGGTGGAGGGGGTTTCCACAGCAATGAGATCGCAGGTCTTGGATGTGTTTGACTTTTCTCAACTTGCTAGAAGGAAAGGCCAGGTCTATTTTTCCCTAAGGGAATAGGAATCACGGCTCACCATACCTAATGGTGGAGTAGATGGCTGTGTAGTGTGACATAAAAGGTGCCACAAGGGCCCATCTCCTCTGAAAGGTCTCTTTCTCTCCTTGGGTGGCCACACAACACCCCACCCTTTCCCACTCCAACTCCAGCCCGAAATTCCCAGCACTAGAATGATCAATTTGAATGAAAGTTCTGTGCCTCCAAAAGGCATCTGCTAAAACGTGTGCATGGTAGGTATGGGAGGGGTAATTCATTAGCCCCATGGTGCCCACTAAAACCTTGGCATGGATTAATTTCTCTGATTAGAATCACAGGCTCAAGGAAGCTGAGGTTGAAGGGCTCTCTAAGGTGATCTAATCTCACCCCATCCCTGACAAGTAGATTAATCAATCTCCTTTTAACATTCTCGACAAGTGACAGTACCAGTGCTCTGCTAGGCAGCCCATTCCATTGATGGACAACTCTAATTGTTAGAAAGAGTATCCTTTTATTGAACTCCAATCTATGTCCTTATAACTTCTGCCCATTTGTCCTAGTACTACACTCAGAAGTTTCCAAAGAATAAGAAATGTTCTCCCTTTTCCCGCGGCAGCCCTTCAGCTATCTGAAGACAGCAATCACATCCCCCTTAAGTCTCTTCTTCTGCAGGCTAAACAGCTTCAGCTCCTTAGAAGAAGATATGGTTTTGAATCCTTTCATAATCCTGGTCATTAAGAATCTTCTGTGTGCAGGGCACTAAGGAAGGAAAGATGAAGAATGACGCAGTCACTTTCCTCAAGGAGACCTTAAAGTCTATTTTACAAGGAGAGGGAGAGTGGTAGGAAATGGCAAGTATACTGGTAAGTCTACTATCAGATTCCCCACAATAAGAAGCTGGGGAGGAGGTGCAAGTGCCAGAATCTTCATTTGTGTTAATTGCCTGTTGGTACTTACCATCACCTCCTCAATAAGCTTGTTGGCCACAGTAAATAAGTTGGAAAAAACCCCGTGATTCTGGGGAGGGAGCCATGGAAGGGAAAGGAGAGATCCTGACAGGCGCTCTGGGGCAATCTGGGGAGACAGAATGCTTTCAAGAGGGAAGGATCTGGGGAGGGTGGATTGTGGAGGGGAGGAGATGGCACTGGAATGAGTCTCTGCTAGACACACACATCAGTTTGGGATATAAAGAATGGTTGCTTAACAACACAGCCCCTGTCTTCAAGGAGCTCACATTCCAGAGGCAGTGTCAATGGGAGGGAATCTCCAAGGCAGTACCATTGGGGCAAAGGCCTGATTGCAGAAAGAAGGTGGGATCTTAGCTGTTCTGTTTTGTTTTGGTTTTTGGAGGGGGGAATTTGGAGGCTGGATTTGAATTCAGGTCCTTCTGACTCCAGGGTTGGTGTTCTATTCCCACTGCCACCTAGCTGCTCTTGAGCTGACTCTTGAAGGAAGCCAGGGAAGACAAAATCACTGGATGTTTTTTCCAACTGATCTGTGGCCAACAAGTCTGGTAACTTATTGAAGGGGTGATGGTAATTACCAAGATGCTAATAACACAAATTAAGATTCTGGTACTTGCTCCTTCTCCCCAGCTTCTAGTTATAGGGAATCTGAGAGAGGGGAAAGGCACATGCAGGAAGTCTGGATGATCACACGGGTCACCTTCCTGTGAAAGGGCACTCAGGGAACCACTCAGAAGGCTGATGGGAACTACTAGTCCATCAATGACTTAGTAGATGACGGGTTTCAAATGTAGAGCAGGAGGAAACCTCAAAGACGATTCAGTCTATCTTCCTCATTTGACAGTTGAGGAAACTGAGGCCCATAAAGGTTAAGTGACTGGCCTGAGGTCACATAGTTAGCAAGTAGTCAAGCCCTAGGCAATTGTTTGAAGAACATAGAGATTAGGTGACTTGCTTAGAGTCCCAGAGGCCCAGAAAGAAGGATCCGAACCCACATCTTCCTGGCTTCAAGTTCAGTGATTCATATACCATACTATGCTGCTTTAGAACCCCTAGTAGATACTGTCACGATCAACCATAGGATGATGGGGTTGTAGATTTAGAACTGGAAATGAAATTAAAGGTGATTGGGTCCAACCCCTTTATCTTACAGATGGGGAAACTGAGGCCCAGAGAGGCCATGTGATTTGCTCAGTCACACAAGGAGTAAGTCAGAGTCAGAGTCAGGGTTCAAACCTAGCTCCTCTGATGCCAAATCCCACATTCTTTCCAAAGCCTCAGCACCCATTGCTTCCAACCTTGTCTTTTAGTGGAGAACCCGCTAGACTTGGAATCAGACCATTCCTAGCTTTGCCATTAATCAAAATTAAAATATTTCACTGGTAGCTAGGAATGGTCTGATTCTAAGTCCAGAAACAGGCACAAGAACAAGACTTGTCTACCAGGAACAAGTCCATGAGTTTGTGTGGCTTGCAAAGCTATTACCTTCTCCCCTTCACTTCAGCGGTAAAGATGCCTTTTATTTCATCTCTTTTGTGGGATTGCTCTCCCTCAGCTGGAATGACTGACTACACAATGTAACATACTGCCAGGAATGAAAACAGCGTTTTAAAAAAACATTTGAGCATTTTCCTCGTGATCCCTCACGCTCATTAGCAAAGCACATCTCTTCCTTCAAATGACAAGAAAATTCATAGAGCAGAGTTGGAAATATCATGAGAAAGACAGCATGGTATATGTTGGAAAGGGCAGAAAGCCTGGAGGCAGAAAACTGGACCCCAGGCCAACTAGCTATGTGACCTTAGGGAAGTCATTTCACTTCTTTCCTCCTCTGTAAAATGGGGCTACTCACACACTGCCTACCACTTGGGCTGGTTGTAAGGCAAGGCCAGGTAAGCTTGAAAGCCCTACAGAAATGAAGCTGCTACTATTTTTGATCATGAAAAACACGTTTAAAGTTGATACAATTCAATTCAGCTCAACAAGCATTTGTTAAGCACCGAAGTAAATACAGGGTAATTTGGAGGAGGGAAAAAGAATAAAGGGCTGAAGGAAGAAGGGGGAGGATGAGGAGAGGCTTTGGGGAGTGCCTTGAAGAAAGATGATGGACAGAGATGAGGAGGAAATGCATGCCAGGCATGGGGGATGGCTGACACAAATACACTGAGGTAGGTGTGGGGAGGGGCTGAGCAGGTGTGTACTGTTAGCTTTTTGAGCATTACTACCATTCTGAATTATTTTCTCGAATCTAGACAATCCACACAACACCACATCAATCCCTGATTTGTAGTATTTGCAGATTTCTGAGATACAGTGAAAACTGAACAGTGAAAATCTTGCACCCCTGGACTAGGACCCAAGTCACACACATTCCTGCTCACAGGGCAGCTCAAATTGAATTGACCAAATTCCTATGCACAATGCCAAATCACAAGAGGGGTATGAAAACCCCAGAGTTCTGTACTGGACTTGGAGTCAGAAAGACCTAAGTTCAAATCCTGCCTCAGACATTTGCTAGCTGTATGACCCTAAGCAAGTCACTGAATCAGGCTTGGTTTCCTCATCTGTAAAATGGGGACAATAATACTTCACAGGGTTATTGTGAGGATAAAATACTCGATGGTAATAATGATGATTACTAGAAAGCCTGCACTCAGGTAATTAGCTTAGTGAGTCAGAAAGAACACTAGATCAGGAGTGAGAACACCCGGCTTCAAACACTAATCCTCTTGCTTTACCCTGTGTGACCTTGGACCAGTCCCTTGACCTCTCTAGGCTTCAATCCCTGCCTCTGCAAAAAGAGGGTCTAGACTAGGAAATACAAGGTCCCTTCTTTTAGCTTTCTTTTTAAACTAAGAACAATTCACATTTATAGCACAGTGCTGTAAGGTTTAACAAGTACTTTCCTTATATCAGGCCTTTGAGGTTGATATCACAAGTATTAGTAACCCCATTTTACAGAAGGGGAAACAGAGAGATGGAAAATGATTTGTCCAGGGTCATGTGGCCATCGCATCTGAGACTGGAATTCAGGTCTTCCTATTCCTATTCCTATTTTTCTTTCCAGTACAAATATGCAAGCATCTACCTGTCCTCTTCTTTTCCTAGTGTGAAGGGTGGAGGAAAGTGTGTTGGGTGGAAGAATTGGATGCAAATCAGTCTCCCAAAAGTGAGGTACGGTGAAGGCAATTTTTTTGGTCTTAAAAAAAACTTTTTGGAGGTGGGAAGGCAAGGCAATTGGGGTCAAGTGACTTGCCCAAGGTCACACAGCTAGTAAGTGTTAAGTGATGACAGGATGGCAGGATGACAGGAGTTGAACTCAGGTCCTCCTGACTCCAGGACTGGTGCTTTACTCACTGCACCACCTAGCTGCCCCATAAAAGTGATTTTTATCTCTTCAGGAGACAACCCAAGAGTTAAGGGGAAAAACACACAGAAATATGAACTTAAACAGATAAAACTGGAGAGTGATTATTGTCACTCTGATCAATCAATTAATCAACAAGCATTTTTTAAATTTTTTTTTAAATTTTTTTTTTTTTGCTTTTTGGAGGGCAGTTGGGGTTAAGTGACTTGCCCAAGGTCACACGGCTAGTTTTTGTCTTATGTGTCTGAGGCCAGATTTGAACTCAGGTCCTCCTGACTCCAGGGCTGGTGCTCTATTCACTGAGCCACCTAGCCGCCTCTCAACAAGCATTTTTTAAGCCCCTGCCATGTGCCAGGCACTGTGCTAAGGGATACAAAGAAAGGCAAAAACAGTGTCTCTGTCCTCAAGCTCACATGAAAAATTCTGTATGTGCAAGTTATATACAAAGTATGTGGAATGTAGCACTTGAGGGCAAGACAATTGCAAATAAGGGAACTGGGAAAGACCTCCTGAAGAAGGTAACTTTTGAGCTGAACCTTGAAGGAAGCCAGGGAGGAAAAACATTCCAGAAACGGACAACAGCCAGTACAAAGGCATGGAGTTAGGAGGTGAAGTATCATATGTGAGGAACTTCTGGGGTGTTAGTATGTCTAGAGCATAGTGGGCTTGGAGAGGAATAATGTATTGACATTGAAAAGATAGAAAGGGGATAGATTATGAAGAATTGTAAATGTCAAAGAGAGGAGTTTGTATATCCTTTGATTCTAGAGATGATAGGGAGCCAATGAAGTTTATTGAGTGGAGGTGAGCAGTGGAGATATGACATGGTCAGACTGATGCTTTAGGAAAATCAATCTTTAAATTTTGGGTGGGGGGGAATTGGGGTTAAGTGACTTGCCCAGGGTCACACAGCTAGTAAGTGTCTGAAGCCAAATTTGAACTCAGGTACATTATTTTTTATGTCAGTAAATTTTATTTTTCTTTTATTTGAATTAGACTCATTAAAAAATATAATTAGATATAGGCACAACACAACCAATTCAAAGGGAAAAATTCAGCACAATATTTTATTTAGTTTAAACAACAAATACTCTCTTAATTTAGGTGCAATTTAGATGGTTATTTTGATATCACAGTCTTAATGTTAGGGGAAGTCCCACCAAAAATGGGGGAAATTTTTTATTAGAAGGAAAAATTTTAATTTGTTACACATTGAAAAAGAACAAGATAGAATGTGAGTCCATCTTTAGTCTACTTGGTAACCCTGACACACCTCCTATCTTTAGCACCTACTTTTAAGGCTAATCTTCAGGTACTAATATTTTATTTTATTTTTCTTGTTTAATATTTTTCCCAATTACATATAAAAACAATTTAAACTTTTTTCCCCAAATTTTGAGTTTCAAATTCCCTTCTTCCCTTCCCCCCACCACTGAGAAGGCAAGCAAGTTGACATAGGTTATATAAGTGGAGTCATGCAAAGCACATTTCCATGTGAGTCATTCTTCAAAAGAAAACGCAGACCAAAAAAACCCCAATAAAAATAAAGTAAGGAAAAAGTATCTTTGATCTGCATTCAGGCTCTACCAGTTCTTTCTTTGGATATGAAGAGCACCTTTTATCATAAGAATTCCTACAGAATTCTTGTGGATAATTGTATTGTGAGAATAGTTAAGTCATTCACAGTTGATCTTTGTACAGTGTTGCTGTTACTGTGCACAATGTTCTCCTGGTTCTGTTCATTTCACTTTGCATCCGTTCACATAAATCTTTCCATGTTTTTCTGAGAACATTCCACTCATCATTTCTTAGAGCACAATAGCATTCCATACAACAACTTGTTCAGCCCTTCCCCAATCGGTGGACCTCCCCTCAATTTCCAATTCTTTGCCACCACAAAAAGAGCTGCTATAATTATTTTTGTACACATAGGTCCTTTTCCTTTTTGTTTTTTTAAAAACTCTTTGGGATATAGACCTTGCACTAATATCTTAAACAATAAGATGGCCATGTTAAAAAAAACTGATCACATGATTTAATCATTAGGAAGAGAAAGACAATCACTTCATGATTACTTACTAAAGAAGCTTCCCAGGTTGTCAATAGTCAAGTTAGGAAAAAACACTTCTGTAGCTATTTGAGGGTGGACTGGAATGGGAAAAGGCTAGAGGCAGGGAGTCTAATTAGGAGGCTACAGCACTAGTCCAATTGAGAGAGTGATAAAGATTTGAACTAGGGTGATATTGTTGTTGTTTGTCCTTCATTCTTGAAAACCATGACATCTAGAAGGTTATGCCAGGACTTGCAACTGGATTTAAGTGAGGGAAGGCTGTGCAAGGTCACCAGTCTCACTTTCTCCTCTGGAGCCATCTGGGTCCAGTGGCAAGATATTGATCAGGACAATTGGAGATGACCCCCCAACTAGGATAGTAGCTATGTCAGCAAAGAAATAAGGATCCATGCAAGAAATGTTATGGAGAAAGACAGGACAAGAAATCGAGAACTGATGGCTGCATGGCATGAATGAGGAAGAGCAACTGAAGATGACACCAAGACTCCAAAACCTGGGTGACTGGAAGGAGTAATAGGGTCATTCTGAAAAGGGGTAGGTTTGGAGGAATTTTATTTTGGACAGGTTGAGTTCAAGATGCCTGCTGGACAACCAGTTCAAAATGACCAATAGGCAATTGATGATGTGGATGGAGCTGGAGCTCAGCAGAGAAACCAGGACTGGAAAAATCATTTGTATGGAAATAATTACAAAAGGTTTCTTTATTTTACAATGTGTCACACTGACTGCATGAATGAATGAAAAAGCATTTAAGTGCTCTTTAGGTTTCAAGCACATCTTTGCCTTCAAAAAGCTCACATTCCATTGGAGAAGACAACACACAAAAATGAAGAGTGGTCAGGGAGGGATGCTTTGGGCTGGAAAGTTACAGAGACATTGGGGAGTAGATTGACACAACCTCTCCAAGACCAAAAGAAGAGTCCATTTAGTTCCAGATTGGGGGAGGGAGGCATGAGCAAAGTGAATCTTGGTTGGGACTTTGCCAAATAGTGAGCTGATGGGGGTTTGTTGTACGTGGGGTCTGGGAGAGGCAGCTGCCAATCAAAAAGTGGTATGGAGGGAGAAAACTGAATTTAATGCATAGGTACTCCTTGGCTCAAAATTTCTGGGAGGCAGCTAAAATAGTAGCAGACTCACCAAATATATTCAAAATTAGGATTTTGCTTACAAAATTCTGATGTCAAGAATATATGGTTATGTATGGTCTTTCTTCAAAGACCACAAAGTGATCACAGAATCACAACTCTAGAACTGAAAGAGAAAAATAACAACAGTTAAGTGAATTTATAAAATGTATTCCTTAAGCACTTACTATGTGCCAAGCATCATGCTAACCACTGGTCCATAGAGTTATTTATCTATCACAGGGGTGAGGAACCTGAGGCCTTGAGGCCACTGGGGCCTTCTAGGTCTTCAAGTTTGGCCCTTTGACTTTTAAGTTTGGATTTGATCAAAGGGCCACATTTGAGAACCTAGAGGGCCCCATGTGGCCATGAGGCCTCAGTTCCCCACCCCTGATCTGGCACTTTAAGGTTTTACAAAGCATTTTATCTATAGTGCCTCATTTCACCCTCACAATTCTGGGCATTAATAGGCCCATTTTATGGAAAGTGAGGCCCTGAGAAGTGAGGTCATTTTCCAATGGTCATACAACTAGTAAGTGTTAGAGGTGGACAATTTCTAAAGGCCTATGTTAGGGTTAGTGAGTTTTTCTTTCTACTAGACTAAAGCTCTATGAAGGTAGAGACTTTGTGTTGTTTAAACTTTTTTCCCCTGACCCTAGTTACATAGAGATGCTTAACTAATGTTTATTAAATTGACTTGGATTCCACACTAAGCATCTATGAAGACTTAGGCGAGACATGCCTGGGTTAGACTCATTCTGCTTGACCCCAGAGGGTGGAATTGGGAGTAATGGAGTGGAAGTTATAGATAGGCCAGATTCCAATTCAATTTAAGGAAAACCTTCCTAACAGTGACATGGGCACCAAAGTGACTGCCTTGGGAGGTAGTAGTGGGTTTTCCCATCACTGGAGGATCTCAAGCAGAGTCTGAAGAGCTCACGTTGGAGACATTAGACAAAGGATTCTTCGTCATATCCATGCCTTCTGAAGTCCCTCCTAACTTTGAGAAGTCTCTCACCTAATCTGCTGCTCTTTCTGTGCATGTCATTGCTTCCTAGATTCAGGCTTGGGGCAAAGTGATTCAAAAGTAACAAAATCCTTTCCTTTGACTGCATGGTCAGTTACACCTTAATGACACATTGAGGCTCTTGGGACCTGGTCTTGGGAGGAGTCACTGGGCAAGTCACTGTCTGCCTCAACTTCCTCAGTTGAAAAATGAGGAGAATAACAGCACCTACCTCCTAAGGATTATAAAGTACTCAGCGGAGTGCCTGGCACATAGTAGGCACTATATGTTAGCTATGGTTATTATGATTAAATATAACAACTTCCCAAGGACCATACAGTCTTCCATGGTTTTGTCTTTTGGACCAGATCTGCGATTCCATGGATTGGTTTAGGGAACTTGGGATGAGGAAACTCCCCCTCCTGACACAGACTGGCACCCTTTCTTTAAGAACTGCCTGGCATTCTGTGAAGTTTTCACCTGCTCAGGGTCACACTGTATATGTTAGAGAAGGGAACTGAACCCAGGTAATCTTGACTCTGAGGCTAGCTCTCTATTCACTATAGTAGGGCTTCCTCTATGACAAAGTTAAGAAAAGCCAAATACTTGATAAGGAATCCCTTCTGTACCTATCCTCTGCCATTCCCCCTGCTGAGAAAAGGAAAGAAGTTTCATTGATAATCCTCTGGAGCCAATCTGTCAGTCAATCAGCAAATATTAAGCTCCTACTATGTTCCTGGTACTGTGCTAGGTGCTGGGGATACAAAGACAAAAATGAAACACTGTGCCCTCAAGGTGGGCATTCCACTGGGGTGAGGTGCCATGTACACATAGAAGTATGGACACCATGAACAGGCAATCTGGTGAGAGCTAGAGGTGAGAAGACTGGTTACCTGGGAAGGGTCACAGAGCATGCACTGCTATGGTGACGTAACTGCCATCAACATCCCTTCCCTGACGTCTCTACCTACTTCGTCGCTTGGGGGGCTGGCAGCCATTTTGCTCTCCCAGACACACTGCGTCACTGGGGAAGGTGGCAGCCATTTTGCTCTCCCAGACTCACTGCGTCGCATGGGGGTGGCAGCAGCCATTTTGCTCTCCCAGATGCATTGCGTCACTTGTGGGGGTGGCAGCCATTTTGCTCTCTCAGACGCACTGCGTCACTTGTGGGGGTGGCAGCCATTTTTTTCTCCCAGACGTCCCTATGTACTGTGTTGCTTGGGCAAGGCGGCAGCCATTTTTCTCTCCCAGATGCACTGTGTGCCTAGGGAGGGGGTGGCAGCCATTTTGCTCTCCCAGATGCACTGCGTTGCTTGGGGGGGTGGCAGCCATTTTGCTCTCTCAGACGCACTGCGTCACTGGGGAGTGGTGGCAGCCATTTTGCTCTCCCAGACGTCCCTATGTACTGTGTTGCTTGGGCAGGGCGGCAGCCATTTTTCTCACCCAGATGCACTGTGTGCCTAGGGAGGGGGTGGCAGCCATTTTGCTCTCCCAGACGTCCCTATGTACTGTGTTGCCTGGGCAGGGCGGCAGCCATTTTTCAATCCCAGACGCGTCACTGGGGAGTGGTGGCAGCCATTTTGCTCTCCCAGATGCACGGTGTCACTTGTGGGGGTGGCAGCCATTTTGCTCTCCCAGACGTCC
>CM053602.1:33512023-33544499 GCA_028646575.1 Pseudocheirus occidentalis | reverse complement strand
TCTCCCAGACGTACTGCATCACTGGGGAGTGGTGGCAGCCATTTTGCTCTCCCAGACGTACTGCATCACTGGGGAGTGGTGGCAGCCATTTTGCTCTCCCAGACGTACTGCATCACTGGGGAGTGGTGGCAGCCATTTTGCTCTCCCAGAAGCACTGCATCACTGGGGAGTGGTGGCAGCCATTTTGCTCGCCCAGACGCACTGCGTCACTGGGGAGTGGTAGCAGCCATTTTGCTCTCCCAGACGTACTGCGTCGCTTGGGTAGGGCGGCAGCCATTTTTCTCTTGCCCAGCTGAGGTAGCTGTTGTCTCGACTTCCAGCTATAACCAGGGCAGGAAGAGACGCTCGAGCCTCTCACCCCCCTGTAGCTGCAGGTGCCCCCAGTTGTGGCAGTCGTCACAGCTCCGGCCGCAGCCATCATGCCATTGTTGCCGCTTCGAGTGGCCGTGGTGTGCTCCAGTAACCAGAACCGGAGCATGGAGGCCCACTACATCCTCCGCAAACGGGGATTCAATGTCAGATCCTTCGGGACAGGAAGTCGCGTGAGGCTCCCAGGGCCGGCACCTGACAAGCCGAATGTTTATGATTTCAAGACAACTTATGATCAGATATACAATGACCTGCTTAGGAAAGACAAAAAGTTCTACACGCAGACCGGCATCTTGAACATGCTGGATAGAAATAAGAGAATCAAGCCCCGACCAGAAAGATTCCAGAATTGTGAAGATTTTTTTGACCTCATCCTTACCTGTGAAGAGAGAATTTATGACCAAGTAGTAGAATACTTGAATTCCAGAGAGCAGAAGACCCACCAGCCCGTTCACGTGATTAATGTGGACATTAAAGACAACCAGGAAGAAGCCATCCTAGGGTCCTTTCTGATTTGCGAACTCTGTCAGTGTATACAAGGCGCAGAAGACTTGGAGAACGACATCGACAAGCTGTTACAGCAATTTGAGAAGAAAAGAAGCAAGACGTTGCTTCACACAGTCTGCCTTTACTGACGAGTTGATTGCCCAGGCCTTTGTCAAAGGAAACCGTAAGTCAAGTTTTTTAACTTATTCCCTCCCCTTCCTATAGACTGCCTTCAAATCTCTCTTTCGCTAATGTTTTGCTTTTCCCTCACGTTGTTTGTTTTTACTTTCAGGTGTTTTGCCAGAGGGAGGCAGTGTTACCCAAACAAAGTGCACATATGAAATGAGAAGAGAGAGCTGCGCCAAGGCCATATGAAGAAGACAAGCTTTTTTTCCTATCCCACTTTTTCTTATTATAAGTGGGATACTAATTAGAAGGAAGTTTTTTTTCTCTTTAATAAAAAGTTTATGTTGTATTTCTCCAACTTAGTCGTTTCTTTATTTGTGCATTTTTCTTTATTGTAATGGGCTATTGTAAAGGTGGGAGAGTGTACATTACTAGGTGTGAACTTGGAATTGTTCTCCAACTTCAGAACAGAAAGGGTTAATCACTCCCTTGTTCTGAAGCCAGATCGGGTCACATGTGGAGCCTAGATTCAGGATCAGTTCTGAAAAAGGAAACTTGGCAGCGAGTAGGGGAGGAGCAACAAAGCTACCATTCTGACTGGCCATGGTCAGCCTGACCCTGGCCCTCCTCCCAATGCCCACCTCTTCATCCAGAAACCTTGCTGATCTTTGTTAGAGAAATCTGGTCTTGGTGCATTAGAAAAGTGAGCATAGAATATGAGCTAACCTTACTGTGGTTTGGTTTGGTTTTGTAGATTAATCAAAAAAGTAACCCAGAAAAGTTTTTTGTTTTATGACTCAGAGAAGCTTCCAAGCAGGAAGAGCCACTTAGATTCCGAAGCTCTTCAGAGCTCCAGGTCTCTAGATCATTGGAGAGGCACAGATAGGCAGTTCTGATGTACTTCATTCTGCCTGAGATAGGTTGATGGCTCTGTGAGTAGAGAAGGGGATGGATGGGAGAGATGTCCAAGAGATAGAATCAAGAAGATTTTGTGTCTAATTAGATGTGAGGGGTGAAGGACAATGAAGAGCTAAGGGTGATGAGTAAGTTCCAAATCAGGACTGATCACTATCCCAGAGTTGTGAATATTGCCTTCCTTATATGACTGTGTTCAGTTAGCACTTGTACTTTTCAAAGTCCAGCTCCAATGCCACCTTCTTTAAGAAGACTTCCCTTGGGGCGGCTAGGTGGCACAGTGAATAGAGCACCATCCCTGGAGTAAAGAGTACCTGAGTTCAAATCTGGCCTCAGACACTTAACACAAAAACTAGCCGTGTGACCTTGGGCAAGTCACTCAACCCCAACTGCCCTCTAAAAAGCAAAAAAAAAAAAAAAAGACTTCCCTCATCTTCCCCCTCCCCAGAGTAGTGACCTCTCCCTCACCTAAACTCAGAGCCCTTTGTTTAAGGCAAAACCTTTTCACGCTTAAATGAAAATGTAGCTAACATGTAGTGCTTTTAAGTTTATTAAGTACTTTGCACACATTATCTCATGCAATCTTCTTTCACAGAAACTCTGTGAAATCAGCGGTGTGTATATTATTATCCATCCCAATTTGAAAGAGGAGAAAACTGAGACTCAGGCAGGTTCAATGTCATATAGCTAATAAGTACTCCAACCTAGGCTTTGTGGGTGAAAGACTGGAGAAGAAAGAGCAGGAGAAGGAACTGAGCTGAAGAAAGGGGAAGAGTTGGGAGGGAGGGAGGGAGATCTGGAGGATTTGGGGAATTGTGAAAAAGACTAGAAGGTAGAATTTGGAGAGGAGGAATCTGGAAGGATCTGAGAAACTGAAGCAGAAGATGGAGGACATGAGCTGAAGAAGACACATGAGAGCTTCAAGAGAAGGGCTTGAGGAAATGGAGGAGAGAGAGCAGGACGCCTGCCCAAGAAACAAGTTGGCAAGAGAAGGTAAGTAAGATTATGAAGGCTTGGGCAAGAAACCAAAGACCTTGGGGAAACAGGCAGGATTTTCATTACTGTTCTCAAAGGCAAAGGCCTTAGAAAAAAGGGATTTGGGAAGTGAACAGCAGGATCAAATAATTATGTCTGAGAATGGGATGTGGATTTCTGGACACAACTTAAAATACATTAAAGGAATGAAAGCCTCCTGGTGAGGGATGGAATGCACCCAACAAGGGTGGGTAAGAATACATACATACATACATACATACATATATATATATATATGTAGCAAAAAATTGAAAACAAAGTATGTGCTCACCAATTGGGAAATGGCTGACTAAAGCTCCGTCTTGGGCCATTTTCCTTTTTTCTTTACACTATTTTTCATGATCTTATGAGCTCTTATGTGTTCAATTATCTTCTCCATTAAGATGACACCTAAATCTGGTATGGATGGATATGTATCCACCACTGATGTTTCCGCCTTAATGTCCCACATGCACTTCAAACTTAACATGTCTAAAATATAACTCGCTATCTCCTCCACTTCCCATCCCTTGTGGGAATTGTGTCTGTCTTTCTGTGACCCCCTGAGGTTTTCTTAGTAAATACATTAAAGGATAAAGCTGGAGGGGATGGGAGGAAGGAGAAGGCACTAAAGTGGTTTGCCATTTCCTTCTCTAGCTCATTTTGCAGATGAGGAAACCGAGGCAAACAAAGATTAAGTGACTTGCGCAGGGTCACACATCTAGTGAGTGAGGTCATATTTGAATTCATGTCTTCCTGACTCCAGGCCCCATAGCAGAATCATGTTTTTAAATGCATAAAATAAAATAGAAAAAATTACCAGGAAACCAATTGTACTTTAGTAGTTATAACTTTTTTAAGTTCACAGACCCCAATTTAAGAACCCCTAATCTATAGGGATCCATCCATCTTGTATTTGGATTTTGCATAGTGCCTAATTTACACTAAGTAATTTGGAATGTTTGCTGTAAAACCACATTATGTCTTCATTTAAAAACCTTGCTAATTTCTCTTTCAATTTTCTGATGAACTTAATTTTGTAACTGAGTTATTTCAGAAAGGAGCACTGATTCTAAAAGAGTGTGTGTGTGTGTGTGTGTGTGTGTGTGTGTGTGTGTGTGGTGTTAAGGGGATGCTTGAAGTAAATCATGAAACAAGTAATCTGGAGATGAAAGGAGAAGGCGTTAGCAATAGGGGAACTAGGAAAGGTAAATTAAGAGGCCGAAGTAAGGGGGCAGCACATTTCGAGCATAAGAAGACAGTGCAAAGGCATGAGTTGGAGTATCGAGTTCAAGGGAGTTCCAGGAGGCCACTGCTGCTGGATCATAAGAGTTTGTGGAGGGGAGGCAGTTGAAAGAAAGCTGGAAAGGTAGGAAGGGGTCTAGTTCTAAAGGACTTTACAAAACAAAAAGAGGATTTTCTATTTGTATATTTCTTTTCCTGTTGAGTACTATTCACTGTAGCAAAGCAATCTTATTACTCCTTCCTAATTGATGTCCTGTCAATCTCACCACAGTGCTGCTCCAAGTCTTCTTTTGTCCAGTCTCCCATGGCACCCACCCTTTCCTTCCTCCTTTTTGGCTGAAGACTTTGCCTCACACTTAAATATTGAGATCATTTGTAAAATGTTCCCTCAAAATACTCTCTTCTTCATCATCTCTCTCTTTACCTCGTTCTCCCCTACCTGGAATGTTTTTCCTGCTCATCTCCACCTCTTAGAAGTTCTGGCTTCCTTTAGGACCGAAACCCAAGTGCCCCCTCATGCTGGATCAGGGGTAGGGAACCTGTGGCCAAAGGATTTGTTCTGTGAAATCTGGATTCAGTCAAAGGGCTGTACTTGAGGACCTAGAGGGCTACTTGTGACCTCAAGGTTGCAGGTTCCCCACCACTGCCCTATCCAGGCCCTCTTCCTGGCCCTCTCACCCAGAACATTAACTCCAGACCTGTGGTCCATTCTTCTGATTGATCAGTCCCTCCCCAAATCTACATCTTAAGGGAAGTGCCCAGATCAAGCATGTCTTCATTCTTTTTTGGACTCTGCTCTTGACTCTGGACTTCTTCAAAGTGCCTTCTCCTTCCTCCCACTCCCTCCAGCTTTATCTTGCTCCCCTGGCCTTTTCTGGTGGGATTTAGATAGAAAAAGACCTGAGTCAAGGCATCATACTACTGGTTTCTATTTAATATTCATCAGACTACTCCAAGATTTTTGTGTTTCAGTGAACCTGACACATTTTTGTAGCCATGGTAGCAGACTTAGGGTACTTACTCCCCCACTGTATATCATCCCAGCTTACAGTCCCCAACTTTTAGAGCATGGACAAATGACTGTACTTTGACGGGATAATGATGAGGAAACAGTGGTAGAGAAGAAGGAAGAAGAGGAAAACAAGGAAGAGAAGGAACTGGTTGTTGACAAGTGATAAAAACTTCGAGGGAAGTGACAGCTCCGTTTGTTAAAAGGAAAAAGAGGGAAGTCTGACATGTACCCTAGATTTGGAGAGAGCATATTTCAAAAGGTTCAGTGATAGAATAGGTAGGATCCCATAAATCCAAATTCTATAGGGGAAGGTAGCCCAGGAGAGAGGAGAAACTCTTAAGAATTAAATCCTGAAATTACAAAGAGAAACAATTTAGATGAGAGGGAAACGTGGAAGCTGTCCAAAGAGACCAATGTGACTGCCTAGGGAATTCATCAAACCAACTTAGATTTTAAAGACATGTAATGAGAGCAAGGGCCATGAAGGGAGGATCAATACAAGAGTGGTGTGGTCCTGTAAGTATAACGTCAGGGGCACTAAAGCTTAGAATGAAGAGAAGATAGTGGGGAAAGATAAGGGAAACAAAAGTAAGGTTTGTTAAAAATTAAATTGAGGAAAAGAAGATCAAAGAAGGGAGGACAGAACAATTTCCTAGGATAGATGGAAAACCTTGATAGACAACAGAGAGAATGCAGACCTATTTAACTTTTATTTGTTTCTATTTTCTCTGCCAGAGAAAACAACCTTTGTATTGGAAAAGACAGAAGAAAAACGGCTAAAGGAAGTTGAAACCCAAGGTATTTGGGTATATGGGAAGTGTAGACTTCATATAGACTCTGGGGGTCTTTATCCCAACTCTCAGCTGTACTGACAACGTGGGTCCATCATTCAAACATTCCCCCCCCAGGGTTCTAGGAGTATCCCTGAAGTGTTGGGGATATCTAAAACTAACAGCTTGAGCAACCATTCTAGTGTGTTCTCCCCAATATAAATCACCAGTTAGAGTTAGTACCTGTCTTCTATCATGGATTGAGCCAGTGATTAGTGCTCCAGGACCATTTAACCAATTAGCATCAATTCATTTTTATAATACCGGGGTATTTACCAAGAAGCCATACTAAGAAGAGAAATTACAGAGCATTTCTACAACACCACTCATGGGTACTACCTCCCTTAGACCACCTTGGACCCAGGGAAAATGGGCTCAAAGTTAAAACATCCATCCCACCAAGGTCACTCCCAAATAGGGCACAACCAATGAACAGAGTCTAGAGATTGCCTTGGTACACCAGAATCAACTTCCAGCAAACTTTGGTATAGGCTCCAGTTACTAGACCTCCAGTGACTCATTCTCCCAACCTTTCAAAGCTCACGGGACAACTGTCATCTCCAATATTATTTCACACAAACACTGGGAAGGCTAGACACAACAAAGATAAAAGCACTGACAGGGCCGTGAGTACATGGGCTACACTTAGCAAGAAGCCAGGCAGAAAAGTCTTTATGAAACACCTATTTTGTGTAAGACATCATATAAATGCTTTCACAAATGTTTATCTCATTCTCTCCTCATAACAACCCTGGGAGTTTGGTACTATTAAGATCACCATTTTACAGTTGAAGAAACTGAGGTAAACAGAGGCAAAGTGACTTATCCAGGATCACCCACCCAGAAAGTGTCCGAGGCTGGATTTGACCTCAGGTCTTTCTGACTCCAAACCCAGAGTTGTATCCATGTGTCATTACTTACTTCCAGGAGCAGGCTCACCAAATACACATGCTCCCATGAGCCTTCATTGACCAGTCAGTTTGCCATTACACAAAGAAGATTCATGTTCAGGCAGGGGCTGGACTGGATAATTTCTGAGGTCCCTTCTACTTCTGAGATGCTGAGTTCTATCTTGGGATGCTAATCTGCTCCTCTTTCTACTCTAACACAATTGACTAAGCTCATTGTGTACAAAATAACCCCAGCTCTGTCCCAGAGAAAGAGTGATTGAACCCAGGAAAGCTTTGACTGTGATTTCCTACACCTAAATTAAAGGTGTATCAAACTAACTTTTAATTCTACAGATGTGGATGGCTCTCAGACCAGCAGATGAGTCACTGTGTGGGAGAGCAGAAGATTCTAGAAAAAGCTCATCTGCCGCACTCATCAAACCATATCTCTGCCAACTGTGGACCCTTCCGCTGGGCTTTCTTAGTGCCTGCTCTACCCAAGGATACAGCAATTATATGTAACTACCAGAGTCCTGGGGAAAAAAACAGCTCTCAAAGACAAAATATGCTCTTTAAAAAATGGGACACTTGTCCTCCATTACTGCATACACCTCTTTGGGCTGTAAAAATACAGTGAAATTGCTTTCTTCCTCCCTGCTACATATGCATCTCTTCTCTTTTCCTGATTGCCAAGTAAAATATTACAGAAGTAAACAGACGGCTGAATGAGACTCTGAGAAGCCACTCTCATCTAACCAGTGTTCCCTTTAATTGTTTCAGGTTGTAAGCAGACAGTCACATTTCCTCAGCAATTCCCCCTTAGGGGGTAAATGGAGCCCCAAAAGGGGAGGCTGGAAACACCAAAGCACAACAAGGTTTGTTCTGCTTTCCCTCAACCACCCTTTGATAAACAGAAACTGAGCTCAAAGGGATTGCTGTCCAGCCCACACACACAGCTTTGGTGGGAAGGTCACTATCCCGCTGTATGATGAAAGTCAACACTGCCTCATGTACCTTTATCACCTCGTCCCTGGACTACTGCAATAGCTTACTAATTAGTCTCCCTGCTTTTTGTCTTCTTTCCCTGATCTGCCCTTCACCCAGGTGCCAAGATGATAGTCCTAAAAGACAAATCTGACCACCCCACTGCCTTACTCAAAAATCCATGGCTGCCTCTTTTCTTTAAGATAAAAGACAAAATCCTCAGCATGGCATTTAGGGCCCTCCACAACCTGGCTCTTGTATACCTTTCCAGACTCACTGAACACAATTTCCCGTCACAAACTCTTTGTACTGGCCAAACTGGCCTAATGACTGTTCCTCAAACTCGTCGGTCCATACCTCATGTCTTCCACCTTTTCCCATGGCTCCCCTGTGTCTGTAATGAGCTCCTTCCTGTTGGTCAATTAGAATCTGTAGATTCCCTCCAGGCTGAGCTCAGGTGCTGTGAGAACTCTTTCCTGATTACCCCTAGTTTAGAGTACTCTATCTACCCCCACCAAATGACCTTATATTTTCTTACTCCTGTATGCATTTTTTCTCACAATAGCACACAAACTCCAAATGCCAGGCAGTGTCTCATTTTCTGGCCTTTTCTCCCCAGTGCCTAACTCATTACCTGGCACAAAGTAGGTGGATTTCTTAAGGGCATTGTGCTAAGTGCTAGGCAAAAAGATAGAATCCTTGTCATCGAAATACTTAATTGGTTAGGGGTGGTGGTGGAAGGAAGAGGTATTTCCTATGTTATTAATAGGCTCCTGTAAGTCCTTCGCATTTTCTATGGAAGAGAATAAAGTCTATCCAATACCCAACATATGTAGTTATCATGAGTGCTTGTACAGGATCTTCAAGGTCCTTTACTTTTATCTGTGGAGATCTAGACACAAACTAATACTCTGAAGGAGGCAGCTGCTGGCAAAGTGAATAGAGCCCCATGCCTACAGTCAGGAAGACCTGAGTTAAAATCTTTCTGCAGATACTTAGTAGCTGTGTGACCCTGGGCAAATCCATTTACCTCTGTCTGCCTCTGGGAAAAGTCACGTTTTTAATAGAGAGGGAGTCCCAGTAGCTGATCCAGTAGCTGAGCATCCAGATAGCTGAAGTCCTCCAGAGTTATTCTGCTATTCCTCTTTGCCAAATTTGTGCTGCTTTCTGACCTCCTTGCCTAATTCCTTCTTCTGTAAAATTCTTGGCATCACAGAATCATAAATCTCAGGCTAAAAGGGACCCTGGAGTTCTTTTAGTTTAAATTTCTCACCTGACAGATGAGGACATTGAGGTCCTCTGAAAGAGAGGTGACTTGCCCAAGGTCATGTAGGTGGGAAGTAGAAGAGCTGGGATTGGAACTCAGGGCCTGATTTCAAGGTCAATAGTACAAATTCTTCATTCTTTCTACTAAACCATGGTGCAGCGTTTCTCTCTGCACTGAATCTCACCCAAGGACTCTCTTATCATCTTGCTACCCTTGCATGTCTGGATTTCCTTAAATAACTCTCTCTTCTTTTTTGCTTTTTTTTGAGGGCAGTTGGGGTTAAGTGACTTGCCCAAGGTCACACAGCTAAATTTTTGTGTCAAGTGTCTAAGGCCGGATGGCCGGTGCTCTATTCGCTGTACCACCTAGCCGCCCCATAACTCTCTCTTCTTAATATGTAATGTTCATTGACCCACTTTATCGATTTGATTCTTTTTGAATGAGGCACATCCTTTCCGAATTATATTCCTGCCACTAGTCCCATCCCATCAAGTGTCAATGACACCTAATGCAGACAAAATTGGCTCCTTGTGTAAGGATCTTCAGTGTACCTTGTTTATAAGCCATACTTTTTTCTTTTGTATATAGACATATGAGGCTATGAGTTTTATTGCTGGGTCTTTTCTTGGATACTATCTCCTGTGACTTACTGGTCCTTTCTTTTGCCCTTCTTCCTTTGTTTGAGCTTCTCCTCTCCATGATATCAAGTTGGGCAGGTCTCTGCAGTTCTGTATTGTGATGCCAATCCAGTTCTCTTTCCTCTCCTTCCCCTTTTCAATTTTAAGCACACTCAGTCTGATTCACAGGACTACAAGAAAAAACACATCTTTGCCATCTCTGGAGAGGTGTACTCTTCCCTGGCTGAGGGCCCATTGTGCCTATATTTTTAAGCCATGGTCCAGAATTCAATCTTCTTAGCCAGCTGTTCACTTTTCAAATCTGTCTTTTTCTTTTTAATCCTCTATTTTCAGTTAGAAGTAGGGATGAAAACACCACCTGTGACCCTCAGATCTCTAGCTTTTTTGCCCAAGACTTCCTAATCCTTAGTCATGTTTTCTACATTCCCTGTGGTGATATCCTTGCATGAATCACAAGAAGTGAATAGTAATCAACAGGTTGGACAAGTCTTGAGAGAATTTCTGCTGTATCCAAAATACATGCATTGGCAAGAGAGCAGACCTCTCGACTATTTATGTTGGGTTGACATCTGCCTCAGTAACCCTCAGGAGAAAGTCACCAAGAACCGCCTCTGCTCTTCTGCTTTATACCTCATGCCTTGGAACACAAGAAGCTGCTCCCTTCTGAAAGAGTCCAGCGGATTGCTCCCCCGCACCCTCCCATGGAAAATTCATTCTTTTTAGTGTTTGCTGTTTCTTATTCCCTTCCTTCTCTGAGGAATGCTCTTTAACCCTCCAAACTTCTGATACATTCCTTACATTATCCCTTATATTTTTTCAGCTTGATTTTCTTTTTGAAATATTCCCCCCCACCCTGAGGAATGCTTCATCCTCCCCAATAACCTGGAAAGCAGATGCTGTCTCCCAGGAGAGAGATCACCTTGCAGTCTGTACACACAGGTCCTTGCACACAGAAGACGCTTAATGCATATTTAGTGAATGAATTAATAGATACTCTCTTCCTCCTGGTTCTGATTCTTACCCAAGGCAAAACCTGCTGTAGGCATAATCATTGGCTTAGAGTCTTCCATTAATCTGGATGAATAACCTCCTTGGTCAGAGGGGACAGGGGAAAGAGACAAACAAGGCAACACTGTGGTCAGAACGTTCTTACCCAGGGAGGGGTCAGAAGGGTCAGAATGGTCATACAAAAGCCATAGTCAGTGTTGGTAACCTAGGGAGTGAGAAGAAGAGGATAGTATGTGGATCAAGGCCGAGTTTGAGGAGCTGTGACCCTTGATACAGGCACACTAAGAGCTAATAAGGAAAGGCTTAGAGAATGCTGTAAGCAGCTTATACCACAGCATCATTGCTACCCAACCCTCCGTGTCTAAGACCACAGGAATCTTATAGCATAGACCAACCTACGAGATTTTCTCCAGGAATCCACACAACTGAGGGGAGCCCATAGTTAGAGACACACAGGAAAAGTGACCCAGGTAACTGGCATCTGTAGGTTGATCACCACAAATTCTTTGCTGGCTCAATACCTGGCACATAGTAGGTGTTTATTAAGGGTTTATTGACTAACTTGCTTTTGATTTCCATCCTTCTACCACAATCAACTTTTCAGCCAGTTTAAGGACCCCAAGACCTTGGACTATCTTGTTTTTCTCTGTCACTTACAGGCAACTTCTTGATGGGAGAGTAGCTGATGTCTTGGTAAGGACAGCAGCTGCTCCCTTCCTGCCCCCTGTAGCTCAGCTACCCTGAAGTCCTGATTGTGGTGGTGAGTGAAGAGGCATGATTCAGTGGGCAGGCTGAATAGCCTGATATTGAATAATAGCGAGTGTCTGTGTTCCATACACTTCCTACAATTTACAGCACCATTTCCTAAGGGTACCTGCCTGTTTTTTATGCCCAACTGTGTGACGTTTGTTCTGTCTCCTCTAAGAGAAAACAGCTCCCCTTCCTCCTGCTTCACCGGCAGAATTCTTTAAAGAAGTGGGTTTTTTTCCTAAGGAGTGACAATCTGTAATCAGAATCAATGTCAAAAGTTTCCTGCTACTTTATATCGTTTAATATTCATTCTGTGCATGCACACCGTGCGTGGGACCACAGTCCCAGGTCCAACTTCTTAACAGCCATAATTCCTGTCAGCCCATGATGACTTGCATGCCCTCCCCCTGCCTGAGAGGACTGAGAGTAACATGAACAACAGCTACCCTGGGAAGAGGGTCTGGATCTGTTATTGACGAGTGATTTGGAACAAGTCCCTGCCCCTCTCTGGGTCTGTTTCCTCTTTTGTGAAATAAGGAGACTAGATGTGACAAGCTCAAAGATCCTTTCCATCTCTAACCTTTGATGATTCTCTGTCTTGGAATATCTCTGAATCCACTGGCCACATTCCATTTGGCAGAGCATATATCTGGTTTGGGGTTGCTCAGCACTTGGCATATTGTGCTGCTCAGCTAATGTCTAGTAGTATTATTCAGAAATAAAGGCATCAAAAACTATCGCGGCCTTGCTTTTATTTTTAAGTGTTTTTCTTACTAACAAGAAACATTTGCACAAAACTTCTCAGCTCTGTCCTTTCTTCCTATTACCATTAAGCTAATGCAGACTTAAGTATATCGTACCTGAACTACTGGCAATGACTTCTCCATGGTCTCTCTACTTCCCCAACATTCTCCGAGGAAATGGAAGGGAGTGTAGATAGAACGAGAGGTGGTGTGGGGCATTGAGTCTCCTCTGTTTAATCATCCTCCTCCTCCTGCCAAAATAATGTAGATCTCCCCCAAAGCTCTAGCAGCTTCCATGGCTTCAGTCAGTCAGGCCTACAATGTGGCGGGCACTGTGGTAAGCCCGAGAGATACAAAGAAAGCCAACCAAAATTCCTGTTCTTGAGGAGTTCGTGGTCTAAAGGGGGAGACAATATGCAAACAATTGTACAAACAAGATAGACAGGATAAATTGAAGATGATCAGCATCAAGGGGGATCAGGAAAGACTTCCTAGAGGAGGTGGGTTTTAGCTGGGACTTGAGGGAAGCCAGGGAAGGGAGCCCCCTATCAGAGGCTGCAAGGTGGCCCAGTGGCCCACTGGGTCTGGAGTCAGGAAGGCCCAAGTTCAAGTCTAGTTCCAGATGCTAGCTGTGTGATCCTTGACAAGTCCCTCAACCTCTGCCTCAGTTTCCTCATCTGTAAAATGGGGATAATAATAGCACTTATCTCCCAAGGTAATTGTTGGGAGGATCATATGAGGCATTTGCAAAGTGCTTAGCACAGCTCCTGAAACAGGGTAGGTGCTTAATAAATGCTGTTTACTTCCTTCTTTCCTTCCGTTCCTAGAGGGCTTCAAATAGGGAATGGATGCCCACTTTTCAGGGCAGCTGTAGGGGGCTGTTCCTATTCAGGTAAGGCTTAGACTAAATTACTTTTGGAGCTCCTTCCCAAGGCTGAGACTCCATGTTTCTATGCAGTACACTGTACTAGGCACTGGGTGCTAAGTTAAACAAGAATGCCCTTATTGGTAGCTCTGGCCTCATAGGGGAGATAAGACATGGATAGATGTGAATGTGATAAAAATGATACAGAACCAAAGTATACAAAGTACAATCCACAGTCCCATAAGGAGGAATTCTAGCACCTGATTGTCTCAATGGTAGGTGATTGGGAAGGAGCTGGGATGGGCAATGATCATACCAGCATGCAGTGTGGGGCCCATACTCTAGAAAGTTAGGCCCCAATCCTGGTGGACTTGGGGGTAGGCCAAAGGAGAGGGGTGCGGTGGCAGCAGCTGGAAAGGGGGGGTGTCCTAAGGCTGGTAAACAGCCGCATAGAAGGCAAAGAACTGGGACAATGATCATTGGGGAATGGGAGTCCCCCCCTTCTCCCCCACCATGTCAGCAGCTGGAGCAAAATCTTGTTTGTCTCAAACTAGGTCTGGTAATGTGCTATGAAACCTGATTATGGAGATGGCTTTTAGCTGGGGCATGGGGAATGAGGGGAGGCTTTTAGTCTTCTTAATAAATCCCAGTTTTCTTTGGCATGAATAGCACTTTACAGGCGCTGTAACCCAACTCCCATGTGGTGTGTTGTTCAGCCTGTGTGATGACAATACCTGAAATACAATCTCAATCTTTGAGCAGGAATTATGCAGTTTAATAACATGAAGTAAAGACAGCAGATTCAGAATTGGTATTTCCAAGGGAGTTGTTTCCCTGACAATTTTCTCCAGACGCATATGGTTGGATCAACTGTGTATAAGCTAAAAAAAAACCCACACCTTCATTTTCATCTCCGAATGCTTTCTTTCTTAGTCGTCAAACTTACTATAGAATAAAACATTGTGATAATTGCTTTTTAATACAATAAAAGACTGGAACCTTTCCCCAAGACAGAAAAAAAGAGGGAAAATAATGGAATGGTTGGAATGGTTGGAATCTTTCTAACTCCAAAATAGCAAATGAGAGAGGGGTTCATTTATTCACTGAGGTTTCCTGCCAGAGTTACTCCTACACAGCAATTAGTGGGGGAGATGAACATTCAAGAGTTAGCTATAACTAGTTGGGAGGGGGATCCATTTTGACAATGGGAAGGGTTAATTACTTCAACCTCAACCTCAGTTACCACTGTTTTTTAGCTTGGAAAGGTTAATTTGAGAAACAAATAAATGTTAAAAGAGTCCAAGATCGTCATATGCACATTTCTATTAAATATGAACCAGCTAAATACATGTGGTTCTTCAGAATTTTTACTTATTAATGAGTATGGGGCAGTAAAAAGGGTGTTGGATTGGGAATCAGAGGACCCAGATTTGGTTACTGTAACTAGCTCTGGCCATTTACTATTGTGTGTGGCTTCTCCCAAGTCCTTTTCAGGGCATCAGTATTCTCCTCTGTACGATGGAAGTAATGGTCTTCCAGATCTAAAATAATGGAATGGTTGGAATGGATGGAATCTTTCTAAATCTATGATCCTATGACCACTAATAGAGGGTATGTGGCTGATTAACCAAGGATAGTGGGGTTCAGAGTTTCACTCTGTGCCTCCCCCCAATACACATGCTGACCCCTACCCATATTATAAATATGTGTCATTGGTCACCAGGGGGAACAGGCAAAAGAACAAAGCTTAATGAGGCCACGAGCTCTCCAATAAGCAAATTCCCCAGAGAGAATGTGTCATATACACACCATTCCAGTTCTAAGGTGTCTGAAGTTAGTAGAACCCTAGGCGGCCAATGGACAGTTCATCACAGCAGGGTTGCCGTCTGCTTTCCCATATTGTTCTAAGCTATAGTTCAGACTTGGGACTCCTGCTGCTATTGCTCACTTCTTTTGGTTTGGTCGTAACTCAAACCTACATTTCTGCTTTCAGTGATTTGCCCTCTTCACGGATCTGTGAGTTTGCTCGGTGTAACCCTTCTGCCAACATCGATCACAAACTTTCTATGACTTAGGAGATGGCCTTTAAGAATTGCTGTGGCTAAGACATCAACTACCCAGAAACCCACTGGTGATAAAATTATTACTAACACATCCCATTGTCTGGCAAAGTCAAGTGACTTGTCTATGCTCATATGGTTAGTATATGTTAGAGGCAAGGCAGAACTTGATCATGCTTCACTTCTATCATTATCATCATCATCATCGTTATCATTTTCAGCAAAGTCATCCCTTGCCGTCTTATTCTTCTCTTTTTCAATGGAGTTCAGGTAAAAAATGGTCCTAGAACAAGACACTATCCTGCTACTATATTATGCTCTTGGGTGGGCTATTGCACAGGTGGGTAAAACTAGCCGGTTTTTTATAACTGAATAAAAGTATTGTTCACCAGAGGACTCATTGAAAGCATCTTTAGGAGGACTAGCAGATAAGTTGGTGGGTGGGGATACATACCCCATCCTATTCTTACATGACTTTGGTTTGTTCTGGCTGTTGGTGGTGGTGTTGGTCCTTCATTCTCAAAGAGGACCAATGACAGCTAGGCATTATATTTGGAAAGGCTTTCTCCTCCCATGTAGCTTAGAGATTATGAATATCTGGCATGGTGAGATCTATTAAAAACATTGTTCTTTAGTTTTTATGGTTCAAAGTTATGTCAATAGTTTTATTGTGGGCAGCAGTTCTGAATGTGGTAACAGTCTTGCTCCAATGCAGTGTATTTGTTGAACTCTTAAGGATATGGTGAGGTCTCCATTGACACAGTATATATCTTGTATGCATACAGTTATTTGCATGTTGTCTCTCATTAAAAGATATCCCCGTCAAAGAGCAGGGATTGTGTTTTTGCCTTTCTCGATAATCCCAGTGCATCTTAAATGCTTGTTGGCTGCCTGGCTGATATGTCTTCTGTTATGAGACAGTGAGCTGCTGGTGTTTAAATCTAGCCACCAGGTGGTGTCTTACTACATATTTGGTAGGTGCTGAATTGTAGCCTGGAGTAACGTGGTACATAGTTCCTAATCTTTCCTTTTATAATTTGCATTAATCAATATGTCCAGATTGCTTAAGTATAACTTGTCTATAATTTTTGCTGGCAATGACCTGGTCCTGAATGGCTATCATAAACTCCTTTGTTTCTGTAGACAAATCTGCATGATTTGACCATTTGTTCAATACTTCTTTGTTGACATATTGTTGATTGAGTTCATTTGGATGTGGCTCATGGAAGGCCTTTTTATTCCACTCTGGGATCTTGGTCATTTCACAATCTCTATCTATACATGAACTGCTCTTGGTCACATTTAACATAAACTTATTATATATATTCACCTCTAGCATATTGCCCCCTCTGTCAACCTCACTCTCTCATTTATCTTCAATCTCTCCCTGTCTACTGGCCACTTCTCTACTGCCTACAAATATACCCATGTCTCCTCCATCCTCAAAAAACCCTCACTTGATCCTTCCATTCCCACTATTATCCCATATCTCTCCTCCTTTATATGGCCAAGCAACTTGAGAATGGCTATCTATAATCAATGCCTCCACTTTCTTTCCTCTTGCTTTCTTCTTAACTTTCTACTTTCTGGTTTCTGACCTTACCATTTAACAAAAACTACTCTGTCCAAAATTTTAATGATCTCTGAATGGACAAATCCAATAACCCTTTTTCAATTCCCATCCTGCTTGACCTCTCTGAAGCCTTTGGTACTATTGAACAACCTCTTCTCTCTAGGTTTCCAGGATACTACCCTCTCTTGGTTCTCCTCCTACCCATCTGACCACTCCTTCTCAGTCTCCTTTGCTGAAGGTCATCCTCACTAATGGGGAGGGTCTCACAAGACTCTGTCTTGGGCCCTCTTCTCTTTCCCTCTATACTATTTTACTTGGTGATTTTATCACCTCCCATGCTGATGATTCTCAAATCTCCTTACTCAGCTTTAACCTCTTTCATAACTTCCTAACTAACATCTTCAATTGCTTAATGGACATCTCAAATTGGATATCCTACAGACATCTTAAACTATAAAAACCGTACAGCTTAAACTGTACATCTTAAACCAGAATTCAGTCAAAAGGCCTCGTTTAAGGATCTTGAAGACCACACCTGGCCTCAAGGCCTCAGGTTGCCCACCCCAACTGTACAAAAATGGACTCATTCTATTCCACCCCTAAGTCTCCCCCTTCCTAACTTCCCTGTCACTCTCAAGAGCACCAATTGCCCCAGCCATCCAAGCTCACAACCTTGCATTCTCAGTTCTTCACTCTTTCTCGGCCTACATATCCAGTCTGTTGCCCAATTCTGCCAATTTTACCTTTACAGCATCACTCATGTATGCCTTCTTCTCTTCTCTGACATTGATACCAGCCTTATCCAGGCCCTCATTGCTTCATACATGGACTGTTTCAATAGCCTATTGATTATTCTTCCTACTCCATGTCTCTTCATACTTTAGTCCATCTTCCACTCAGCTGTCAAATTACTGTTTCTAAGGCACAAGTTTGACCATGTCACTCCCCTATTCAATAAATTCCAGTAGCTCTTTATTACCTCTAGGAGCAAACATAAAATCCTCTGTTTGGCATTCAAAGCCCTTCACAACCTGATCCTCTCCTACCTTTCCAGACTTCTTACACCTTACTCCTCCCCCTCCCCAAATACTCTGTGAGCCAGTGACACTGGCTTCCTTGCAGTTCTTCAAACAACACACACCATTTCCTGACTCTGGGCAGTTTTACCAACTGTCCTCCATTACTGGAATGCTCTTCTTTTTCATCTCCACCTCCTGGCTTCCCTGGCTTCTTTCAAATCTGTAATGGTAATTTAAATTTGAAGATCCTGTTTTTGTTATGACAAGTGAGCAGGTACTTAGCCCTTATTAACTTTTTAAACCTTTGTGGCTAAGAGGCAGAGAGTGTGAACTCTGTCTCCTGTTGCTGACATAGCAGGAAGGGTTTGGCTTAAACAGGAAGCCAATGCTCTATGTCTATATAAGAAGAGCCCCAGAGAGAAACAATCAGAATTAGAATTTTTTCTCCTTTCGGGCTCCTGGTGGAGGAAGCAGGATTTTCCCAGCATCTGGAAGCTGGGCTGCTACTTGCTGGACTGAAAACTGAGTTGGAGTTTTCTTGAGACCAGAACCTGGTAAAGGCTGAAGTTGCTACCTAGAAGGCTGACATTTATTCTGGGTCCTAGGGCCAACTGAACTGCTGGAAGACTGAAGAAGCATGACCAGGATGGACTTTGTTTGTTTGTGGCTTGGTTGATCCTTGAGTTTCCAAGAACAGAAACTGTGAAGGTTTCAAGATATGAACTTCAGTGTGTAGCAGGAACTGCCTGGAGGATTGGACAAAGACCAGGCAGCTGTCTGCCTCTGAATCCAGGTGACTGTTTGGTGGATTCAGGTAGGAGCTAGGACCATGGAAGAGGATCCAGGGAATCTGAGAGACCACCCCGAGTCAAGATGAAGAAAAGGCCTCTCCTTGGATATTGAATGCGATGATGAAATTGAAGTTTACTAGAGACCAAGGTGTGGAGGGTTTGTATAATTTTCTAATGATTGTATTTAGTGAGTAATGATACTTAATGACTGATTGCTAGATAAGTGACTGATTAAGTTAACCTATGATTGCCCCATGAATGGAAGACTGACTATTGTATTGTGAGATGACTGAACGACTGAGTAAGGAGGCAAACCTCCTTAGGGATACCAGACGATTGTTCTTTTGTTCTTTGTTCTAAATACTGTGACCACTTTGGTGAAAACTATGTGGCCATTTTAATGTTAATCTTGTGAACACTACATTGTGATTTTCTGTGATAAGATCTAATGTTGCAAATATTGCATCTTGATTTGTTGTGAATGTTTGCCTTGATTTGTTATGGAATAAATGAAGTGTTCACTATACTGTGCAATCAGAATCTTAAAAGCTGTTCATAGTAGCATTCTTTTGGGAAGCTGCTTGTGCATGGTGTTACAATGTCCCAGCTAAAATCTTCCTTCTACAAAGAGCCTTTCCTTATCCCCTTTCTTCTATTGATTATTTCAATTTATAGCTTGTGTTTGTTTGCATGTTGTCTTCCATAAATTATAAGTGTCTTGAGAACAGGGAACTCTTTTGCCTTTCATTGTATCCCGATGCTTAGCACAGTACCTGGCACACAGTAGGTACTTAATAAATACTTATTGACTGATTACGTATTATCATTCTTCACTATTACTCGGTAAAGTGATATTTGCTTTATTCCAAAAATATTTCTGCATGTTTTTACCCTCTTAAGTATGTCCCGGGAGACTATTAATCTTCTTCCTTCTTTTCGATGAGGGAGTATTAATCTTCCCTAGCTTCCTTGGGTTAATGGGCCTCATGTTTCATTAATAGTGTGTGGGGTTTTGCTCAGATACCTTCCATATCTGTTTTGGTCCATTCTACAAATATGAAAGTATAGATTATGACTGCAGTTGCAAATTGGTAATTGCTCTGAATGTGTTCTTCTCATTGAAACTTGATTTCAAGATGCCAGTGAGTCTCTTGACATACACAGTCATGGCTTTCTTCTTGATATCTTTTTGTTCATTGTCTTCTCTGGAGGAAATTACAGTTATGTGTAAATATCACTTTGCTTCTTTGGTTCAATTTGACTTCCACATTCAAGTTTAAAACCTTTAGCCTCTATCTTCCCTTTGAATACATTAAAAAGTCTATACTTATTGGGTCCCAATGACATTTTGATACCATTGGGGACAGATTCCACAAGGTGGAGAAGCTGTTTAATATGTTTTCTGATGAATCCACATAACTTGAAGCCATGCATGAACATAAAGTGATTAATATGATGTTTTGGTACAGTACAACTCCTTTGACTTGGAAACCATATTCAATTCTATTTAGGAGAGAGGATAATGGTTTAAAGCTAAGAAGAACCTTAAGAGACTTTAATTGTTTTCTTGAAAGATGCCATAGTTTATATCAATGGTTCCTGACATTGTTGTATTAGTGTTTATTTTAAATAGAAAAGAATTCTCCATGTGAACATCAAGTATTCTAATGTTCTTACTGTACTTGTGTCTATTTTATATATTTGCAGTACATGAGTAGGCCATAAGTGTGGAGCTGAGTCAAAGGCTTAAAAGACTTTATTGTTGATAGACCAATAAAGGCAGAGTAAATGTTATGGTACTTTGGGAGAGAGCTTGTTCAATAATTATCAAATTGAAGAGAAGATGCTCTTTATACTATGTGCTTATAGATGTTTAAAAAGTGATTTAAGCTGTGAATGCTTTATATAAAGGAGAGAAACATAACTGGCGTATATTTGGAGGAGGTTGCTGGTGATGTTTTCAGTTAAGAAAGGTAGAACAGGCTTGCAGCTGAGAGAAGGCTGATAAAGAGCTTTGCTTGGATACAATTCTGTATCACTAGGATGTACTCAAGCCAATAATTCTGTATCTTCTCTAGTCTTGCTACTTTCTGGTTTTGCAGAGAAACTAGAATTTCAGGCACCTGCTTTGTCATTCTTTATATTAATGGGGTACAAGCTCTCTGTTTTGCATTTGAACCAATTTGCATGTTATTTCATTGGACTTGTAATCATATGGGTCAGTAGAAATTTTCTGTCCTCTTTCTTTGGAGGTTTTCTCTCCCCTTATTTCTTTGCTTCATAAGTGTCTGTAGTAAATCACAATGCTTTGCACGTAGTAAACACCTAATATATATTTTTTCATTCATTCATTCATTCATTCATTCATTCCTGGTAAATTATTTAGGGTAGGGAAATGTGTTCATCTCTGAGAGTCAGAGCAAATGTCAGCTTTTAAAAATTACTATGCTAGTTGGCCTACTAGTTGGGTTTATGCCATCAAAATAAAAAAGGGCTTTTCAAAATTTCTGTTTAAATACACCCATCCCCTTCTCAAAATAACTTGAGCCATAGGTACTATTTTTGTCATCCATTTTGGGAATTAGGTAGAATTTTTTGCATTTACATTAAGTCAATATTTTCAGTAACTTCAGATTCTTCAGCTTTTCCCTTTTTAGATTTTACTTGCTCTTCAACTTTTGCTCTTATTTGGTCTAACCTGATCTTAGGGATGAAGTTATTTCTTACAATTGCTCTGCACCAGTCTTTAATATGTTGTGTGAAGTGAACTTAAGGGTATCACTGATAAAACATAATGTAAAGCTCTTGCCTATAAAACTGGTACAATAGGCTTCTTGTTTAGTTATGGTATAGTACTGGTGCCTAATGAAAGCCCTTCTATCTTCAGTGCTTGCCTGCCTCAGTGTTAGTATCATCTAACCTGGAGCATTTCCAACAGGGGTGGGGGGCACTGGTATTTCTGGTTTGTTCTAGTGTGTCTTGCCTTCTTGTGGTCTCAGATCAGAAAAATGGGGCACTGATGATCTAAAATACTTGTAGACTGGTCATAGTGATAGTTTCAAGTACGGTTAGCCTGTAATTTTATGCCAGCCCTTCTATTTCTTTGATTCTTAGGAGCAGTGATATACCACTGTGTGGGATGCTAACCTAATCAATGGTAGTATCTGAGTTCACTTCTCCAGATTTTCTAACTGTGGTGTGCTAGGAAATATTTGTCTGAGGTTCCTTTTCCATTTTGAAATTCTGTGACTCTGTGATTCACTTAATACTTCAAGTCACAGTTGCCAGAGATGATTTCATACTTTATCTTAGAATATTTTGCTTTTGAGGCCACTTTAGGCATCTCAATTCAGTGAACATTTATTAAACAACCATTATGAGTTGCATTGGGAATATGAAAATAGATATGACACGAAATCAAAGAATCTCAGAGTTGGAAGGGAGCTCAGAGTTCATTTAGTCCAAACCATACCTGGACAAGAATCTCCTCTTACAACATACCCAACTAGTGGTTATCCAGCCTACCTCAACTGAAAGAAAACTTACTAATTTTTGAGGCACCCCATTGTATTTTGGCATGTAGCTAATTGTTAAGAAGTTTTTCCTTACATCAAGAATAAATCTGACTCTGCAATTTCTATCCATTGTTCCTTGTTCTACCCTCTGGGGTCAAGAAATCCCTCTTCATTGTGAAGTCTCTAAAAAAACTTGAAGCCAGTGATTACATCCCCTCAAATCTTTTCTTAACTCCTCCAACTGATTTACTTCTCTTCTAATTTCTTTAATTGCATGATCTTTACTATTAAGATCACACATCCTTTTGAATTTATTGTAGAACACAGTTTTAAAGGTAGTACTTTAAGTCTAATTTCTGCCATACTGCTTTTAAGTTGTTCCAGAAGTTTTTTTTTTATCAAATAGAGAATTCTTTCTTGAGTAATTTATGTTTTCCATAAATTAACCACTGAGTTATTAAATTTCGTTGTTTCTGATTTTCCCTTGTCTAGTCTGTTCCATTGATCTATTGTTCTATTCTAAACAAACATAATGACTGTTTCTTTTTAATATAATTTGAGGTCCAGAAGAGCTATTCCCTCTTCATCCCTTCCTTTTCCCCCATTATTTCCCTTGATATTCTAGATATTTTGATTCTCCAAATGAATTTTGTTGTTATTTTATTGAGTTCTGTAAAGCATCCCTTTGATAATTTGATTGGAATAGCATTAAAAGTGTAAATTACCTTTGGTAGCAATGTCATTTTTATTGTATTGGCATGACCCACCCGTGAGAACTGACTATTCCCTTCAGCTATTTCAGTTGCACTTTATTTCTTTAAGGGATACTTTGGAACTGAATCTCTATAAGAATTTTGTGTGCTTTGGTAAATATCTCCTTATATATGTACTTTGTAGTTATTTCAAATGACATTTCTCTTCCTGTTTATTACCTTTGAGATTTTGTTATAATTATATAGAAAAACGATTGTTTTGTGGGTTTATTTTGTAGACTGCAACTTTTGCTGAAGCTACTGTCTCAATTAGTATCTTTTCTAAATTAACCAGGTCATTGCAAATAGATATAGTTTAATCTCCTCTTTGACTCTTATTTCGTATTGTATCCTCATTTTATTGCCAACCCTAACCCTAATCTCTAGAACTATATCAAATGATAGCAGGGACAGTGAGACTCTTTGTTTTACTTCTATATTTACTGGGGGTTTCTAATATATCCCCATTGCATATGTTGCTTGGTTTTGGTTTTAGATACTTTTTATGATATTGGAAAAAAAACACCCTCTGAGCCTAAATTTTATAGGGTTTTGAGGATAAATGGGTGTTGTACTTTGTTGAATGCTTTTTTTGGCATTGGGTGAGATAATCATGTGGTTTAGGATATTTTTCCTTTAATCTGAATAGTTATTTTGATTGTTTCCTTAACAATGAACCATCCTTTGCATCCCCTGGTACAAATCCAATTTGATCATAATGATTTCTTGGATAAATTGTCTATTGAATGGGATTTTATTTAAAATTTTTGGATTAGTATTCATTAATGATATTGGTCTATAGTTCTCCTTCTGTGCTTTATTCTTCCCTGATTTAGGTGTTAGGACTATATTGGTCTCATAAAAGGGAACCAGTAAAGCGCTTTCTTTCTCAATTTTTGGGAATAATTTGTAAAGTATTGATACTAATTGTTCCTTATGAGTTTGATAGAATTCTCAAATAAAGCCATAAAGACCATAAATGTCTGTACTCCTTTCCCACTGGTAGTTCTTTTACAGCTAGTTCTATTTCCTTTTCTGAGATTGGACTATTTAAAAATTTTTGGTTTTCTGTTAATGTGGGCATCCTATATTTGTAAAGATATTCCTTTATTTTGCATTCTTAGTTTTGTTAGCATTAACTGTGTAGAGCAGGCTCTGATAATTCTTTTTCTTTTTTCTGGTTTTGTTGTAATTTCTCCTTGTTTGCTTGCTATTTTATTGATTTGATTTTTTTACCCTCTTCATTTTAATCACATTGTCTAAGGATTTATCTATTTTGTTAGTCTTTTCAGAGAATTATATTTTAGTTTTGTTGATCATTTTTATAGTATTTTTGTTTTTGTTTCTAGTTTGTCTGTTTCTCCTCTAATTTTCAATATCTTCTTTTTTGTGCTTATTTTGATTTCATGTGTTTATTGGTTTTCTAATTTTTAAGATGCATGTTCAGTTCCTTCATCTTCTCTTTTTTCCATTTTGTTCATGTATATTTTTAAGGATATAATTTCCTCCCAAGGACTCTTTTAGTTGTATCATAGAAATTTTAGTATGTTGTTATCGTTGTTACCATTTTCTTTCACGTAGCAATTGTTTCTGTGGTTTGTTCTTTGATCTGCTCATTAGTTAGAATTTTATAGTTGAGGCTTCATTTGGGCCAGTTTCTTTTGTTTGTGCTTTCTAAACTGATAAATATTTTTATTATGTTATGGTCTGTAAAAGATGTATTTGCTACTTCTGTCTTTTAACCTATATTTGAGATACCTTTGTGCCCTAACACAAGACTGATTTTTATAAAAGTTCACTGTGGTGCTAAGAAATACATATATTCTTTTTGCAGTTCCATTTAAAAGATACCACAAATAAATCTTTTACCTTTATTTTCCCCAGCAATTTCTTCAATTTAATATTTTCCTTTTTGTTTATCTTTCTGTTAAATTTGTTCAAATCTCAGAGAGGGACATTAAAGTCTCTGGGGTGTTATTCAATTACTGTCTATTTCTTGAGAAATAAATAATTTCTCTGTCTATTTCTTCTTGTAATTCAGTTACTATTGATGTAATTTTGTTGTCTCTGATTCCTTTTAGGATAATGTAGTTTCTGTGTTTATCTTTTTTAAATTGTGAATTTTTGTTTTCACTCTGTCTGATTGCAAAATTTCAACTCGTGATTTTTTTTTGATTCACCAGATACATAGTAAATTTTGTTCCAGCCCCTCATTTTTATCCTGTGTATGTCTTTGCTTTTTAGGTGTATTTGCTATAAGCAATGGATTATAGGGTTTTAAAAATCTATTTATCACACTCTTTCATTCTATTAGATTGTTTAATCCATTCACATTTAAAGTAATGAGTTATAGTCTTACATCTCTAACATTGGGTTTTCCCCCTGAATTAAGGTGGGTTTTTTTGGGGGGGGGAGTTATTACTCTTCTTCTCTAAAGATAGTACTTTGTCTTTTCGATTATTTTTGCTTAATCTACTTTGAGGCTACTCCATTTCCACAGGCCATCTCTCCTCCCACAATCATTTGCTGTCCTGTGTGAAGTCAGGGAGGGAGGAAAGAGCTGGACAAGGTCAGGGAATATCTAGTAATGCAGTCTGGCTGAGACCTGAAGTATATGGTGTTATAAATTTAGAACTGGAAGGGAACTTAGAGATTATGTGGGCTAATCTCCTCATACTACGGATGAGAAAACTTAAGACAAGTAAACTGATAATTAATTTATGAAATTATGAAATAGGGGCAGGCATACCCAGTTCTTTGGGTGTTTGCTGGGAAAGAGCATGACTGGTAGTGGGAAACAGGGCAGCAATCACGCTTTAAAAATCACAGTGGGTGTAAGGGCAAACAGAACAGGAAATAGAGACAAATGATGAAAAGTAGGGGTATAGAAGCTGATGATGCAGGGATGGGATGATGAATGGAAGCAGGCAGAATGAGGAAAAGAGATGGAAGGGGGACATGTCAGTTATGCAACTGCAGATTATAGAATTGGGAATACTTGGCAGCATGGACCAGATGAAGATGGAAGAAGGTTGGGAGGAGGGGAGGGGAAGGGCAGGAGTTAGAGATCTCGTTTTTATAGAGGTTTTTGGGAAACAGAGCAATCTATTCTATCTGTGCCACATTGGGGTTAGTTCATTAACAGGTCCAAATCATCTCAAAGTTATCTGTAAAACTTCAAAGTTGTCATCTCAAAGTCATCACCACCTTTTCAACATTCTACTTGTCGTAATTTGTCTGGAATTTACATATCATAATACCAGAAACTTTGACAAACAGTGCCCAGATGGTTTCTCCTGACTTGGCACATATTACCAAAATGTGAATTTTGGTTAATATATGATACAATTTGCAAATTATGCTCCTTTGATCTTTAGGATGGTTTGTACGGGATTTCCAGCTTCCCCTTTACAATCCTATAGCTGTTGCCCCTTTATACTGGCTACCCATAAAACTTACTATACTGACTAGAAGGGGGTAGTGGTGGTAAGGGGGACAAGAACAAGATGCAATTTTTATACACAAGGAAGTTAAGTGACTTGTCCAAGAGCATACAGGTTATGGTTAGAGTTAGCCAAAATTTGAACCCTGGTCTTTTGTATCCCAATACAGCACCGTTTCTACTAATGATGAGGAGGTAGAAACAATAATACATAACAACTGATTGGATCTGAAGAGCTCTCTCTCTCTCTACAGGGGGATGGGGGTAGAGAGACAGAGACAGGGACAGAAAGAGACACAGAGAGAGAAATACAGAGAGAGAGGGAGAGAGGGAGAGAGAGAAAGAGAGAGAGAGAGAGAGAGACAGAGACAGAGAGATAGACAGAGAGACAGAGAGAGACAGAGACAGAGAGAGACAGAGAGAGAGAGAGACAGAGAGAGAGAGAGATAAAGAGAGAGAGAGAGACAGAGAGAGACAGAGAGAGACAGAGAGAGACAGAGAGAGATTTTTTGAGTTGATAAATTTGGGTGACTGGGAGAATGGTGATAAAATGGATGCTACTAAATGGTACGTAAGGATCTCTTCAGGAGAATATTGACAGTTTTAAAATGTAAAATTATCTATGTTTCATTGTGTTTTTAGTTTATTAAATATTTCCCCATTTTACATTTTTTGCAGTGTGTAATCACATGGTAATCTGGTTTGGGCAGTACTCAGGAGTGCTGTGGGCCAGTGTTCGATAGCTCTGTTCCATAGAACCATGTTGATTGGTTACCAATTAGCTGTTTTACGTCTTAGGTGGGGGGTTACAAAAATTGTTCAGTATAACTTTCATGAATCCAATGGAGTAACTTTTTGAAAGCCAGATTTTTCCAACTCATACAATTGCTCCTAGCAAAGGGAGAGTACGTAATGTTCTGTGACCATGGTTGCTTCCTTCCTTTTGTGCTCCATCATCCATCTAATGGAGTTTCAGTATATCATTTCTCTTGCAAATGCAGCATTGTTTAGGTTGTCAGCTGGAATGAAGACGTGTAATTTTCCTGGTGCTTGAATATTTCCCATGTGCCTGTGCAAATATTGTGTTATGTAGTCACGCTGGGATGGAGTTGTTCATAGGAATGCGGGATGTGGAGACAAGGTTAAAAAAAATGCTTGCCTCCCCATTATTGGAACAAGTAGAATGTCTTTAAATGACCTGATTCTAACACTGAGTATAGGACTCAGGGCTTTAGCTGGGTGACAGACACAGATGTGACCAAATCTCAAAGGTCCTCAAATCCAGAGGCATCAAATATGCATCCCAAGGGGCACGCAGCCCACAACACTCTGGAGCATGCACCAATGGGAATCCTTTTGTATGGTTTAGTGGTGTCCCATTTCTATTTGTGTAGGACATCATTATCATGTCCAAAACATACCTGACCAGTAATCCCTCTTGAGCATCCCTAAATTTCTATCTGAAGATGGATAGCAACAGGGAAATCACAACTTCCTCAGGCCATCCATTCCAGTTTGGGACAACTCTTACTGGAAGGAAGCTTCTCCTTAAATTGACCTGCCCAATGCTCCCACCTCAGCCCTCTGGGTCCAAGTGGAACCATTATAGTCAGCAAGACTGAATCTCAAGAATTAGAGGCAGGATTCAGCTCTCTGTAGAACACAGGATAGACCTTGAATACTTAAAGATAGCTATCACATATTGCCCTCCCAAGTCTTCTCTTCTCCAAACTAAACAATCCTTGCTCCTTCAATTGTTTCTCATACAAGTATGGTCTTTAAGCGCCTTTGCTATCCTGATCACACTCTTCTACAAGTGTTCCATCTTGTCTGTGTTCTTCCTGAGATGTTTAACTGCTGAGCACATTTAAGCAAATAAATTGGACCATTCATTCTAAGTGAATTTCTTGAATAGGTTGTACTAGGGCTACTCTCTTTCTATGATATCATGAGAAGTTGCAAAGAACAATAAAAGTTAGGGGAAAGGAGAAGGGGACACATCTCCAAATGTCCCTTTCCTCAGAGAAGAAGGCTTTCATAAACATGTTACAAGACAAGAATAACAGCTTAATTTTATGGTATTTGACACAGATTATGACACTGGATCTTAGGTACAAAAGTTCAAGAATTCTTATCTCCATTAGGAAATTAAGATCCAGGATGGTGAAGCAACCTCACAAATAGGAACAACCATTTCCTCCAGACATGTTCATGACATTTTGTTTGTATCTTTCGTAAAATTGATGTCATGGAAGCTGGTGTCCTAGAGTTGGCAAACTCCTACCTGCTACTCTTCTAATCCCTAGGATTTCAAATTGCTGCCCATCATGGCAAACTCCCTCTCTGTGAGCTCATTCAGTAGCACAATAGGTAGAGCCTTGGGCATGGGTTAAGAAGGACCCAAGTTCAAATCCAACCTCAGACAGCTACTGTATGATCCTGGGCAAACTTCTGTCTGCCTCTGTTTCTTCATCTATAATTTGGGGATGATAATTACAGCACTCCCCTTGAAGAGCTGTTGTGAGAATCCAGTGCAATGATATTTATAAAAGTGGTCAGCACAGTGCCCCCGCATACAGTAGGTGTTTACTAAATGCTTGTTCCCTTCCTTTATACTACTTCTCTACAATACTGATTCTTCTCTGCTCTACCCCTTTCTGTTGTTCCCTCAGCGCCTCCAGCTTTATTACTGACAAACTCCCCTTTATTTTAGACCTCTTCAGAACTGGAGTCAGAAGAAGCCATGAATTCAAATTCAGCTTGAGACACTTACTAACTGTATGTCCCTGGGCAACTCACTTCACATCTGTCTGCCTTAGTTTCCTCTGCTGTAAAATGGAGATAGTAATAGCACTTATTTCTGAGGATTGTTGTGAAAATCAAATGAGCTAATACATGTAAAGTACTTTGCATACCTTAAAGGGCTACAGAAATCTGCTCTGTTATCATCTTACTCTTTCCATCTTCTATTCACAGAAACCAAACTTTCTCTATATGATGCCTTATCCTTGGCCAGCCCTTCCAATGCTCCAGCCAAAATTCTGCCTTCTACAAGAAGCCTTCCCTTATTCCCCCCTTTCATTCCAGTGCCTTTTCTCTGTTGATTCTCTCCTATTTATGCTGTCTGTAACTTGTTGGCACAGAGTTGTTTCCATGTTATCTCCCCATTAGACTATGAGCTCCTTGAGGGCAGGGATTGTCTTTTGCCTTTGTATCCCCAGTGTTTAGCACAGTGCCTGACACATACATGTCTACTTACTGACTGCCGGAGAAGGAATCTATATGCTTTTTTTCTCCCCACTGCCACTTCCAGACCCCTCCACCACCTTTGCTAACACTACTCAGCACCCTCTCTTTTATGGTCAGCTCCATTGGTTGATGTTACCCTGTCCAGATCCTTGTGACTGATATCTACCAACTCCCTGGTCACTCTCCTTCCTTTCAGTACCTGCCCCATAGGTACCTCCTCTCCACCATAAACTTTGCTTTCTTATTTGGGGACTTCAATATTTATGGTGATTATTGCCCTTCCCCAAGTCATCAACCTCCTTGAATCCCATGACCTTTATCCCCCATATACCTCAGCTACCCACAAGGTGGTCTCATTTATATCTCTCATATATGGAACATAAAGTGGCAAAGGTTAGCCAGAGACAAACAAAAATTTAAAATAAGGTAGAGAATTAAACCTCTGTCTGAATGTTAGGAATCCTTCAACCTGGGGGTTCCAAGCTATTGTGATTATATGTATAACTTTTTATCTGATAGAAATCCATAAAATAGAAAAAGGGATGATGTGGACCCAAGGGCCATTATAATGCCCCTAGGCTAAAAAGGGAGCTAATTGTTCTAACAGGGTATGAGTAACTAATATACTGAATTGAGAGAAGAGAGCAATGACCAGAGCAAAGAACATACCTAAAACTACATCCCCAGGAAGAAGATAGGAAAGGCCTGTGAAGGAATCAGTTTTCCCCTCTCCAGGAGGAAAGAGGGCTCAGAAAAGATTGTGGGCCAGCCACCCAATTCCACACTTCCAAGAGACACTCAAAGGTGTTACATTTCCTTCAATTTGAACTATGACCTCTGATCTTTCCATCCCCCATATTCTGCCAGTCCAACTTTCTTCACAGCCTTGACCCTACAGTTGTCCAAGTCAACCATGTCCTATCCTCCACCCATGAACCCCTTTCTCTATTTCATGCACTGCCACCCCAACAATGAAATTAATTTGCTAACTTTTGTCTAACAACTACTACAGGCACACCTATGAGATATTGTGAGTTCAGTTCCAGACTACCCCAATAAAGCAAATATCACAATAAAGTGAGTCGTATGAATTTTTTGTTTCCCAGTGCATACAGAAATTATGTTTACTCTATACTGTAGTCTAGTAAGTGTGCAATAATATTATGTCTAAAAAAATAACATACATACCTTAATCAAAAAATACTTTATTGCTAAAAAAAATACTAACTATCATCTGAGCCTTCAGGGATACTCTTTTTGCTGGTGGAGGGTCTTGCCTTAATGTCTATGGCTACCAACAGCTCAGGGTGGTGGTTGCTGAAAGTTGGGATGGCTGTGGCCATTTCTTAAAATACCATCATCAACTGCCACATCAACTGACTCTTCACTTTAACACTTAAAGGGCACTGTAGGGTTTATTACTTGGCCTAATTTCAATATTATTGTATTTCAAAGAATAGGGAAGGCAAAGGAGAGGGAGAGAGATGGGAACTGCCTGATGGTGGAGCAGTCAGAACATATACAATATTTATCAATTAAGTTTCCTGTCTTATATGGGGGACATTCATGGCACCCTGAAACAATTACAATTGTTACATTAAAGATCACTGATCCCAGATCACCATTACAGATAAAATAATAATGGAAAAGTCTAAAATATTGCAAGAATTACCAAAATGTGACACAGAGACATGATGCTGTCAGAAAAACGGCATATTGATAAACTTGCTAGACTCAGGATTGCCACAAACCTTCAATTTGTAAAAAATGCAATGCCTACAAAGTGCAATAAAATGAGGTATGCCTGTACAGGGGCTGTTCTGATGCATTGAAACGAGCATATGATGAGAATAAATGACAACAGAGGCAGTATATTGGGACGGATAATTGACAGACATTTGGGGAGGAGCAGGAGAAAGAGGGACATGGCTTACTTAAGAGAGCTTAATGACTACAATGTCCTGTGTTCAGATGCTGTGCCAGCCTAGTCTAGTAGTCTCAGGTCTTACAGGAGGTTTTCAAGAAATGAACAATAATTTGTAATGTGTGATGTGATAGGCCATTATTTTGACCTGCTTTAACTGACATGGTCAGGGTCTATTTTGAGAAAATTAGAGGTAGAAGTAGGAATGATCAAGAATATAACTAGGGATATAGATTGTGAGGGTCTGGGAAATACTTGCAGGTTGCAGGTGGTTGGGATGAGGCACGGGGAGAGTCAAAGCCCTAGAAAAGTCTGGGTCACGTGGAGTTCAGGGCCCGCTGGACTCTCCAGGTCTCTCCAAGGCTGTGGGGAGCAGCAGTGCTTAGAGTTCTCTTGCGTGTAGAAACCGGGTTTTCCAGATGACATCTCCTTGCCCTGAGGCCACGTGAAGCCCCTGAAACCTCAACTTCCCGTCCCCTGCATTTGGCTATATCCTGCACCTTGCAGCTGGGCCCTGTTGATCACGTGTGGTACGTGAGTTTGAATGATACATAAGACTCAGGTTTTGGGCAGGTTGGGGTCGTTGTTGGTCTTGGAATGTTGTTGTTAGGCTCCCCCAATGGAGAGGACTCAATAAAGTTTCGCTATTTACACCTTTGAGCCACTGACTCTTCTGTACTGGAGAGGGCACTGGCGCCTTCTCCATTGAGGTGGGTAATCAGCTGCCACTGCCAGAGTTGTCTTCAGGGAAAGTGGCCCTGACAGACCTGTCCTCAAGGTGAAAGGACCCTGACAACAGATGGAACATTGGGATTGATAGTTTTGAGGCCATGAGAAAGTGGGTGATAATTAGCAATAATCTTATTTTTTTTGTAACAGTTTAATAGTATCTTGGTTTCTCATAAAGTCATTAGCTTCCACTTGCTCCACTCTAATTCTGAAGGAATTATTCTCTTCAGAATGCTTTTGAGACTCTTTCTCCATCTGGCAAATTCGACTTTTTAAGGCA
>CM053602.1:33455469-33511523 GCA_028646575.1 Pseudocheirus occidentalis | reverse complement strand
CCTGCTGTGCTGCCTGTAGCAACAGATGTGCTTTCTGTCTTGTGGAGAGTTTTGGAGCTTGAAAATCTGTTTAGCGTCCCATTTTATGAGTTTTTTAGCGTGTTTGTGTGGGAGCTGTGGTCCTTTGCTGCTTCTACGCTGCCATCTTCTAGCAATAATCTTGTGAGAAGTTGCTATTGAACTTGGTTTATCCAAGTTCCACCAAGCTCATGTTACCTCTCCCAGCTGAGACATGGGATGTCTGGGTCCTTCAGTTCCTCTGCACCAGAGGTGTCAAACACATAGGTCAAGGGCTACACGAGGCCCACAACACACCTGACTGCTGCTTAAACCAGATTAAAATGTAATTGAGAAATATGCTATTTAACAAAATAAATAAAAATATACTAAAACACAGATAATGTTAAAATGTGGTTTTCTAAGTCAATATGCACCTGCAAGGATCTTTATGTGCAATTCAATGGCTTCCATTTCTGTTTGAATTTGTTACTACTGTTCTACACCAAGGCAGCGCCTCAAGATAGAGAAGGGTCACATATTTGGGGGTAGGTATAGTTCCTGCTCAGATACATTTAACTGGTTTCCTGTCTCTGATATCATAGACACTGAGAGCTGGCCAGCAAACAAAATAAGAAAGCAAAAGCTATTGAAATTTCCACCAAAAAAAGGCAGGAGAAAGTAGTGAATCCAAAGCAGAGGTAGTCTGCATCTAATGAGCTCTGAGAGGCCTCCAAAAAAGAGGTTTTTTTGAGGACTGTCAAAGACCCTACGTTGGAATGAGGCTGTACTAGCCAGAAATGAGAGCTGATCCAACTTTCTGGAACTAAGTAGTCAATAGATACGTAACTATAGTCAGTATTTCATTCCTTTTTGTCTCTGGTTTAATACAGGAGGTGTTAGAGAGAGAGAGAGAAGGCACAATAGGAAAAGGGTTCCAGAGCTGACAAAGGTTAATATGTTTTTATACTTGTGCCTTTGATCCCATTCCCTATCTATCTTTTCTGAGAACTTGTACCTTTGATCATTCCTTCTCTCTCATCTTAAATCTCTCCCTATCTGTTAACTGCAGACATGCTCAGGTGTTTTTGGCTTGTTATACCCTCAAAGTCCTAGAAAAAGCTATCTGTTCTCCCTCCACTAATATTTCGACTTCCTTACCACTTAATTTCTTAACTCTTTGCAATCTGGCTACCAAACCCACCACTAGACTGCAAATGTTCTCTCTAAAGTTGCCCATGACCTCTTAGCTGCTTGTTCCGATGGCTTTTTCTCCATTCTCATCTTCCTTGATGTCTATGCAAGCTTTTGGCACTAAGTGACCAGCCCTTCCTTGTGGAATTCTCCACCCCTTTGGCTGTCATGATACAGTTTTTTTCTTGTGTTCCTGCCTGCCTGCCTATTTTCTTTCCATCTACTTGGATGGATCAGCAGGCCACTGAAGTGTAAGTGCTCTCTTTTGGGTCTTCTGTGTTTTCTACTCTGTCTCCTTTCCTGATTTCGTCTGCTTCCAGGGAATCAGCCATCATGTATATCCTAATGATTGCCAGATTTATCCAACCCCCTTCTCTCCTGAACTTGCCTCCTATTTCCAATGCCCTGCTGTATAGATCCTTGGCTGTCCAATGGAACCTATCATCCTCCTTCCTACTGTCCCTACTCCAGATCTGCCTGTTAAAGGGACCACTGTTCTCCCAATCATCCAGATCCCGAACCTCAGAGTCAATCTTGACTTTCCCTTTTCCTCTCAGCATCCCTCCTTGCAGCTAATCACTTCCACATCTCATTAGCTGATTCTACCTTTACAACATCTGTCTCATTTCTCCCCTTCACATGGTCGCTACCATGATCCAGGCCTTCATAACCTCTCCTAGACCAGTCTCCCTCCTTCTAGCTTCTCCCCTCTCCAATCTATCCTCCATGCTGACAAAATAACCATTCTAAGACACAGACCTATGATGACCATGTTACTTACTTTGCCCTAAAATCGTCACTGGATTCCTATTACCTCTATGAGAAAATTCAGATTCCTCATGCCAGAACTTAAGACCCCTTAGAATCTGGTGCTAACTTGCAGTAATTTTCCATCCTTCTCTTACGTATCATGTAACACGCCTTTTAACGCCTCTGTGTTCCAGTCAAACTGTTCTCTGTACTCACCATGCCCTCTCCAGACATGGGGAATTTGCACAAGCTGTCCCCATAACTGAAATGCACCTGACCTTTCCTTCTCTAACTCACGATGATTAATATCTTCCTTCCAGGGTTACCTCGGTTGCCTTAAATATTTCCTCCAGGAAGTGTTTCTCCATCTCTCCAGGAGTTCATGTTCTCCCTCTCCTTATGATCTTGTATTTACTTTTCAGTGCATGTGTTATACCCTCCATTCTAGTTGAAACTCTGAGACCAGGGCTATCTCCTCTTTGTATCTGTATCCATAATGATGGCTCCATGTTCCTCAGACAGGAGGCAAGTAATAAATACTTGTTTGATTTAGCCCAAAGTTGCAACAAGAGCAAATAGAGGAACCAGTACTTTGAACCCAAGCGTCCTGACTCGAGCCCAGAGGTCTTTCCATTAAGACATGTTGCTTCTCCAAGACAACAATAGGCCAAACCTGTGTGAGAGGCTATTGGGGAACATCACCAGCTAGTTGGCCATGGTAAGAGTACAGAGTTTTGAAGGTCTATTTGGCCCTAGATGAGGGCGCCCCCAGCTCCGATTGCTATCTTTTGCTTAACAATACCAGCTTACTCTAGGTCTCTAAGATTTAAAAAAGTGAATAGTGCAAAGTATAGTGACAGAAGACTTGTCAGTCTGACTAAGTCAGTCAGCATTTTGAAAATTATTTTTACTTTTGGTCGGTTGTTATCCTTCATTATTGAAGAGGACCAAAAGAATAGCATGTGTTGGGGTCAAGGTACAATGTATCTATCTAACTGTGGCTGACTATGTACCAGGTGGGGAAGTTCGGTGGTGGGGCAGTGGATAGAATGCCAGACCTGGAGTCAGGAAGACTGAGTTCAAATCTGGCTGCAGATACTCACTAACCACGTGACCCTGGACAGTCACTTCACTTTGTTTGCCTCAGTTTCCTCATCTGTAAAATCAGCTGGAGAAGAAAATGGTGAAGTGCCCCAGTATCTCTGCCAAGAAAGCCCCCAAATGGGGTCACAGAGAGTCAGACACAATTGAAAAATGGCTGAAATGTGCCAGGTGCTCTGCTAAGCCCTGGAATACAAAGAAGGAAAAAAGACAGTTCTTGCTTTGAAGGAGTTCACAGCCAAGGAAGCACCTTACTGGCTCAGGAAGGTGCCTGGGGCATGGTTATGTAGCCAGAATGTGTCAGTTGTGGACCTTGAACTCAAATCTTTTTTATTTGAATTGCTGGCCAGTTCTCTATCCACTCTCCAGCTGCCAACTCTCAATTAGCACTATTTGTTAAGAAAATGAATGAGCCAAAAAGCTCCTCTGAGTTATTTTAAAGGTGATGATAAATCTGAATTCTGCTAATCACAACAGCACCAACATATATTTAAAAATACAAACACATCTATGTGTGATATTATTTCTTCAGTTCACAGAAGGCATGTTTGTTTAGTTATGGTTTTAAGGATTCCCCCAATCATTCTACGGGCAGCCCTCCAACATGACTATAGCCCATAGGCTGGGAACCAATGATCTAGACCTAGAGGTGGCAAATTCAGATAGCCATGGGGACTATGAAAACATATATGAGGATCCCTGGGGGCTGCATTTTGACTTAGAAAACTACATACTGGGGCGGCTAGGTGGCGCAGTGGATAGAGCACCGGCCCTGGAGTCAGGAGTACCTGAGTTCAAATCCGGCCTCAGACACTTAACACAAAAACTAGCCGTGTGACCTTGGGCAAGTCACTTAACCCCAACTGCCCTCCAAAAAGCAAAAAAAAAAAAAAAAAAAAAGAAAACTACATACTAACACTATCTATGTCTTGCTGTATTTTTATTTATTTAAGTGTTTTCCAATTATATTTTAATCTGGTTCAGACCTCACTAGGGAATGTTGTAGACTTTATGCTGCCTGTGGGTAATATTTTTTAAGCCTTTGATCTAGCCCAATCATTCATTTGACAAATGGAAAAATAAAGGCCCAGAGAAGGTTGGGTGATTTGCCCAAAGTTATGCAGATAGTGGTAGATCTGGGACTTCAAGTCCAATATCCTTTTTATTTCAACCCAAAATCAAAGTTTGATAAATGGCCTTTCAGCCAGCACTGAGGTTAGCTCTGACATGTTTCTTTCATCACAAACACCCAGTTAATGTCATTCCTTTTTTCGGGACTAGGAGGCACAGCTGTAGAACTATATAGGCAATCAAACCAAGAACAGGAGCTGGGGCTCTTTAATCATAGTCCAATGGGATGATTAATAATGCATAGGTTGAAAGATTAGATCATCAATCATGCATACACTGAAGAAACCCTCATCAATAACAATTTAACCATTAATCAATGAGCTCTGGCACTGCTACAGTTAAGCCCAAACTAAGTTATCTTCAATTGCATTTATTAATTTCACATTTAAATTGAGGACAACCATAGGCGTCTTAAAATTGATCTGCTCCTAAAATCATGTCAATTGATTTTTTTGTCACTTGAACCCTAATTTAAAGTCACTAGGGAAGTTTGTTATTTAAATTAATCCTCTGGAGAATCATTATACCTATAAAAGGGGTATAATATTTGTCCTACCTATTCTAATTCCATATCCATAGTGTTTTGTGAAGTAAGGAACTTTCAAAAACCTAAAGAAGAGTTTCTCAACCTTTGGAGACCCTTTTTGCAAAATTACAAAAAAATCATGACATCCCACATGATAGTAATTATACTCTTGGGATCCATTGATTGACTAAGAAAATATACAGTGACAAAAATAATAATAATAACTGACATTTGTAAATTACCTAAAGGTTTGCAAAGCATTTTATACACGTGATCTTATTTGAGTCTCACAATATCCCGAGGAAGTACATATGACACCTTTTATTGTCTCCATTTTGAGAAGCCTATCACCCCACAACTAGTAAGGGCTAGAGATGGAATTTGAACCCAGATCTCTCCAAGGTCCAAAGTTTTTGCCATTATACAATTGCTTCACAAGAAGCCCCTATGAGTTCAGTAAACTTTGAATGAATTTGTATCTTATTGCCATAGTAGCTACATACATCTCAATGTGAGAAATACAGATATTTGTGAGACAATTTTTTTGGGGGGGGGAGACTGTAGAAGGTATATATACTTAAGTGTTTGAGGACCCCTTGTAAAACCTGCACAGTTGCATAGGTTGGAAGCCACTGTCAATGAACTATGGAAAATGTAGATAATAATTATTTTTCTTTTGCAAAGTAAAGACTCCCCTCATTTGTCTTTTGTATAAGTGCAAATTTTCACAAATTGGAGGTTACTTACCTCTGAGATATGCTTAAATATAGTTATATTTAATTCTGAGTATGGCTGGTCCTGGGTGTTATAAGTCACTCTATTGTGTTAAAACCAGGTATTACATAAATATTCCCAGGAATCTACAGCACGGGGATTCTCAGTGTGGGTAATCCCTCCACCAACACAGATCACAAGTCAGCTACAATTTAGTAGATATGTCCTAGGGAGTTGCTTATACATGCAATAGGCTTGAAATAATGTGGTTTGACACCTACAAACACCAGTATTTGCATTAAACACTGTTATTTAGGACATGGTAATAACTAACAATTTTAGTGTGGCATTTTCTGGACTGGGAATCTTTCTTTACTTAGTAAAAGCTTAGTTTTGGTGGGGGTGAGGCAGTTTTCCTTCTCCTGGCCTGTAGCATGCAGGATTCTAGTCTGCATAGCTCAGTATGGTGGTGGTATGCTCAGTGGTCAACACTGGACTCAGGAACTAAAAGGGCTCACTTCGACTCCTGGCTTGGCCACTTAATACTTGTGTGACCTTGGGTAACAAGGTGGTACAGTGGATAGAGAGTCAGGCCTGGAGGGAGGAAGACTCATCTTCCTAAGTTCAAATCTGTCCTCAGACACTTACTACCTGTGTGACCCTGGACAAGTCACTTCACCCTGTTTGCCTCAGTTTCCTCATCTGTAAAATGAGTTAGAGAAGGAGATGGCAAACTTTTCCAGTATCTTTGCCAAGAAAACCCCAAATGGGGTCATGGAGTCAGGCATGACTGAAAAGTAACTGAACGACAACAATGAAACTTGGGTCAGTCACTTGAACTCTCTGTACCTCAGGTTTGCTATCTGGGATAATAATGTCTACCTCAAGCAAGTATAAATGTGTTTTATGAAACATAAACTAGACATATGGAGAAGATAGTTATCTGTAAGAACTGACACTCTGGGGAGCCAAGAACTTCTCTCTCAGTCCAGTCTCTACTGCCCAGTGCCCACCAGGTGCTGGAGGCCCCCTCCTGTTCATGTCCTGGTGCCCTAGCCATAGCCCCAAGGAAGGTAGCCCAGAGTGGCTGAGCCACTTCAACCTCTGGGCCCACTACTCTGTTCCCAACAGTTACGTACAGGGGATATGGCCCACATGGGGACACTGCTTAGATAAGTGGGAATTCATCATCCACAATCCGTCTGGTAAGAGGGCGGCCCATCAGGACTTAATCATCTGCCTTGACATTACCATCAGACCTGCCAAAACACTCTAGGATTCCTGAGTTTTATTTCCTCCCTGATCTGGGACAATCTTGTCTTTCTCTCTGTTTCCCCAGCACTTAGCACACTGCTTAACACATAGTGTTTAATAAATGCTTTTCCATTCATTCATTCACAGATGTTCTAACGAGAGGGAGAAATCAATATTCAAATCTGTATATTCAAATAGCAAAGTCCATTGGGGGAGTCTACACAAAGTAATCCAATCTATTGTATCTGGCTTGTTGAGGCACTGAGGAAATTGAAGCAAATAATTAGGAAATATGCTTTTCTGGCATAACAAGACAAATCCTGTCAAGTATTTTACGCAAGTGAATGAATCACCATCCACAACCAGCTGGCAAGTGCCACTTGCCCATCAATCACTCTCTTTACCTCCTCTTGTCCCTGCCCCACCTTCCCATTCTTAGTGTCAAAATACTTCGATTTGGGGTCCTGATTTTCCAAGAGATCATTTTGGCCAGTCTGTATGTTATCTTCTACCCTGCCTCAGATAGTTGAAGAGTCAGAAATTTCTGATCCTTTAGTAGAAGTTGGTAAGCTTTCAGGTAGGGAGCCTACTGGACACTTTTGGCTTTAAGGTTCCATGATCCTTTGAGTCCCTGACTCTAAGTCATTTGATTTGATCGGGAAAGCCGAACTTTCATCGTTCAGATACTGCTTATTACAATATACCTTTGGCTAGGGCCAAGTCAAATCCTTTCTCTTAACCCAAAGAATAGTTTATGATATAATCATAATTGCTCGTGTTAACATAATATTTTAGGAGGTATTCAGTGTTTTCTTAATTACAACCTTATGAAACAGAATACTAGTATGCTTTTAGCCGTTTTATGTATCAGGTAAATGAAGATCAGAGAGGTTAAGTAATAGCCAGACAGGAAGGTTAATTCCAGGTCCATGGAAGCCCTTTCCACTTCTTCTGGACCTCGAGTCTAGCACTCCTGCTGCTTTATCATGGGCTTCCACCACCAGAGCTTCATTTGGTGATATATGGCCTCTTTTAGAATGCAGACTATCCTGGAGAGAAGGACAAAGTCAGTCCTTGACATGTCAGCATGAATCCATTTATCCAGTCATTTCTATCCATATGCCTGTGTAGGTAGACACGTCATATGGAGGAGTGGAAAAAACCCGGTGGCCCCAGAGTCTATGACCATATGACCTTGGGACAATTCACTTTCCTCTTCTGGGCCTTGCTTTTCTAATCAGTAAAATGAACTAGTTGGTCTCTGAGATATCTTCTGGCTGTGACATTCCATGTTTTCTTTTCTCAGATCCCTTCCAGTTCTGACGGCCTGTGTTCTCTAGTGGTCCATGATTAAGTATTCTCTGTATTCCAAAGTCCCTTCTAGCCTTGGCTTTCTGTGTTCTTTTCTGATGTCTCCATTGTAAATGTTCCCTTCTTCAAATAACTATTTTGTAACCACACTTACTGACATTCCAGAACTTATTCAGTGCTCAGGGCACTGAGAAGTAAAGTGATTTACCTATACTCACACAGCTAGCATGTGTTAAAGGCAGGAAAGCCCAGTGGCATGCATGGCCTTACACACAGTCTTCCCTTAATGTTTGTTGAATTGAAATGAATGGAGGAGAATGGAATTCTTTCTGTATGACATTTAAGGGGCAGTTGCCATCTAGTAGAAAGAATAATAGATTTGGAATCAAAAGACCCGAGTTCTAATCCCATCTCTGCTACTTACGACCTCTTTAGTTTCACACAGATCCCTTCATCACTGGGTCTTCGTGTCCTCACTTGTAAAATGAAGGGTTAGACTGAAACATCTGTAGTGCTCTCCATCTTCAACTCAACGTGTCCCAAACTGAACTCATTCTCTTTTTCCCCAGAGTTCTCTCCCTCCTGAACTTCCCTATTACTATTGCTAGAGTGGATTTTTTCCTCTTTCGAAGTTTGCTTTGGCATCAATAGGCCAAGTCCTAGTCATCCATACAAAGACTCCAATTCATTGCATGGCAAAGTTAGCCGCTGAGCCTAAGTGATATGAGCTGGTACCCCCTCAGAAATGACATCATTCCTGTGAAAATATTGAGAGGCTGTATGGAATACACTCTGAACCTGGACTCAGGATAGACCTGAGTTTGAAACCCGACTCTTAACACTTCCAAGCTGTGTGATCCTGGCTAAGTCACTTACCCTCTCTTTCCTCATTTGTAAAGAGGGCATAAGAAGAACCATAGCGCCTTCCTCACAGGGTTGTGGTAAAAATCAAATGAGATAATGTACATGATATCCCCAAAGTATTAGTGCAGTTTTAAGCTTTAATAGCTTAGACTTTGGGGACACCCTGTATTGTTACAGAGAGAAATTTTTATTCCCCTGGGTGCACGTGGTTCTGCTAGGAGAATGCTTGGCTTTCCCTGGAAGGTGAAGAAAGCAGTCATGGATAATTTGAAGAACCCCACAGAGTCAGTTTCAGAGGGGCAATAGGGGAACTGAGAGTCTACCTGGCCTCTAGACCTATGGCAAGTGCCAAGGAAGGCAGAAGAGTCATTTGCTCTAGTGCTGGGGGAGAAAGGGCATCTGACTATGAAGTACACTTAGACTCAGTTCCATAGTGGGGATGCAGAATTGCTTAGAAGCTGTCAGGGGTTGTGAGTATTCCTGATCCCTAGGAGGGTGTTGGTGGGAAGCAAGAGCTCATGAAAACAGTGGCACAGGGGAAGGATGCCTTGATCTGCACACTGATCTGTACCTGTGTTCTGAGTTCCAATGAAGTCCCCCCCCCCCAACTGACTGAACGAGCATTTAGTAAGCATTGCTGGGGGTACAAAGAACTTTCATTCTAATTGGGGGTGGGCAATACATAAAATAAGGGTGGACAGAAAAGCCTGAAAATGTTAAGGATGGATCATATGGCTAAGACCGAAGGTCCTAAGTAATTATATCAGTAGGTCAGACACCTGGAGTAGAGGCAGGGAAGATGGCAAGACCTGTTCATTCTCCATCTCACCAGAAGGAAGAGAACTGGTGACTTCCTTCTTATCTATCTATGTGAGCAGTCAAACCACCTGCGTGGGTTCTGGCATCCCAGAGTAGGGGAGGGGGCAAGGGAGAAGGGTGCTCCTAATGTTGATAGGTCTTCCTCTGACCCAGTCAGCCTAGATGGGTTCTTGGTGACCCAGGCCAGAGGAGGAAAGCAAAGAAATGACTGCCACCATCTTCTAGGAGCTGAGAATTACCAGCAGATAAGTGACGTAAAGACCACCAAAGGAGGCATGGAGTGGAACAACAACTAAAGCCTTGATGAAAAAGAATTTCAAGCAATTATCCACCAGGAACTTGACCCATGGCAATACTTGTGAGGGAGGGTCTCTTATGAGCACATCTGGGAAAGAAATGCCCAAAGATGGGTATCACCATTTCCCATGGGACCTTATATGAGTTCCGCTTATTTTCATTGAGCAATAATTAAATCTCTTCATTTTTGAGCTTTGTGAGCTGTCTGCTTACAAAAGGAATAAATGAGAGTACCCTGGGAGAAGATAGTATAGTATAGTGGAAAGCACACAGGATTTAGTCAGAGGACCAGTGTTCGAATCCTGACTCTTTTGCTTATAGTCGACTCAGCGTCTGAGCAAGTTGTTGAACCTTTCTCGGATTTTTTTCCTCATCAACTAATATCTGGGGTTTGGAATTTGATGTTCTCCAAGGTCTCTTCTGGTTCTACATTTATGGTCCTATGAAATGTAGCGAAACTCTCAACTAAAAAGTGTCCCTAGACCCTTTTGGTCACAAAAGCACCGACAACACAAGGGGGTATGCTATAGTAGGTAGAGGACCAACCTTAGAATCTGGAAAATGTGGGTTCAAATTCATTTCTGATACTTATTATCTATGTGACAGTGGGCAAGACCCTTAACCAATCTGAGAGCCAATGCAGTTTAGACAAAATGTTACAGACAGGTTGTGATCTGCACTGGCATAAGGAATCCTGAATAATGCTGAAATCATAGGTCCTTGATGTATGTAAATAGCAGTTATGAGTAATGTGCTCTTTTGGGTCAGAGTCTCTCTAATATTAAACCTGGGAAAGTGAATTCAAGTTGGTGCCATCCGGGGCGACACGTGCTTTGTTGTCCCTTAAGAGAAAACTTCAGGGACCACTCAAATTGCACGTAAATAAAAGAGTCCTTTTCTAGAGAGAAAACATTTCTCACAGTTATCTATGCAGTTTTTCAAAACTAGATAGATAAGGAAATAGAGCTTCTCCAATAAAAAAGCGGTTTTTAAAAATGTTGTCTGGTTATTCATAAGACTTCCCCAACAGGGAAGAATAAGGAACTACAGAACATTTCCCCCCAACCCCTCCCTATCCCTCTGTCACTGAAACACCAATAAAACTCCTCCACCTCCCACACTCTTCAGTGCCTGAACGGTGAGCGTTAGCCAAGCATGCTGGGAGACAGAAAACTGAAAGAAATGAGTTACTGTATTCAGATGTCTTGAATTCTCTTTCCATACAGTCTACTAGATTCAATTCTGTTCCTATAATCCCCTTTTTACTTGATGTAGGCATTCAATATACTGATCAACTCGTATTTGAATTGAGCAGAAGACACATTAAAGCCTAAAGTCTCTTGGAAAAAATGTCTCAAGGACAGCTCAATTCACCTAAGCAGACTTTCCAATTGCTCACAAATGATACAGAACCATCAGCATCTAGTATTTTTAATGATACTGCGAATGAGGGAAAGACTGAAGACACATCTATAGGATCGCGAATCCTGTGTGCCATTTTTTTGACTTATTCCGTGATCATTTCGGTGGGTCTCCTTGGAAATGCTATCCTCATCAAAGTGTTTTTCAAGATCAAGTCCATGCAAACAGTTCCAAACATTTTTATCACCAGCTTGGCTTTTGGAGATCTTTTGCTTCTAATAACATGTGTGCCAGTGGACGCGACCCAGTATATTGCGGATACCTGGCTGTTCGGGAGACTCGGTTGCAAGCTTCTCTCTTTCATCCAGCTCACTTCAGTCGGCGTGTCAGTGTTCACACTAACTATTCTCAGTGCTGACAGGTGGGTTTTTCTTTCTCTGTCATGTCTGTCAAGGGAGGAAAGTTGTGGGAAAGGAGGGAAGGTTTTAACCTGGACTTTGCCTGTGGTTTGGCTTCATGTTAGAGTAACAAAAGTTTGTAAAAGCTCTAAACTTCAAATTACTGGTCTAAAATCTAGGAAGAGGTTGGAAATTACCTTTTTGGAGATGATGTTAGGATGGACAGAGGAAAAAGACTTTGCCAGAAGGATAATTGTCTGCAGCAATACTGAAAATTATGTCTTTTCTGTGGTGCATCAAGGTATCTGGCTTAAGGTGCCCCTGAACAGCCATACCTTATACATTAGTGCAGCCTAGTGGCACATAGGAGACACCACCAAGATAGCAGCACAGGTGTGAAATTGACCGTGGATAGGGGGCTTTACCATACAGATGTTTGCATCTGATTAGGTTGGAATTAATCAAGCAGGCAAGCTGTCATTTCTGGCAATAAAGCACTGAGGTTTTTGGCTTCCCTGGAGTGCTGGGTAATGTCAAGGCTTACTTCTGTTTGTTTTCTCTATAGCTGGTCAATAACACTTTAGGTCTTGCAGAAATAAATTCATCCATTTTGACCTTTAGCAACTGATGGAAAGGTCATTCCCTGTGGTCAGATTGCAATTGGTCAGTGTTAGAATGGTCTTAGCCATGTGTGTTTATATATTTGTTCTGCATGAGTCCTACTCCTAGAGCACAAAAAAATAAGACTTAAATGGTAACTGAAATTTAAAAGCCCATGAGAAACTGATAAGCCAGCATTGCCCAATGGTCCCCACAGGGATAACTCCCTAGAACTACAGTGGGTAAGAATTTGCCCTTCTGAATCATGGAAAGAGGAAAAACCTTTCCTTCCTTTATTCTTTCTGCAAAGGGGATCATAACTAATTTGGAGAATCACTCACTCAGGACTTACCTCTTAAGTTGCCAGATGAAAAGGTAATTTTCTAAGGAGTAAAGTAATAAGAGGGGCATGCCAGCTGCACACCTTGACTCAAGGCCCTTCAGCTTCTGCCACCACAACTGTGCTACAAATGGGGCTAGGAATATGAATTTATACTAATAGGCAAGGTAAAATTACTCCTGTCTCAGTCTGTAATGTCTTATGATATTCTACTCATTTCTTTTCCCCAGAGAAAAGACATCCTTGGACCCCACCAAAGACAGTCTTTCAGAGAAAGGTTACACGCTGACTTGCTGTCACACAGAAATCAACACCCTAAGAACTTACTATTAACCTCAAAAAAGGGAAAAATATACGTAAGGTTCTAAAATCCTCACCCTAAAACACCTCACATAATGGGTTAAGGGAATAGCTGCTACAAGAAAAAAATTGGGATGTGATCTACTTAGGAACTGGCAATCCAAATTGGATCAGCCAGCTGATAAATGGTGGTAGCTCATTTCTGAGATTGTATTGATCTGAGTGGAAGGTTGCCCTAACGTGGTAGGAAAAAACCCACTGGGTTTAGAGCCGGCAGACCTCGGTTCTAGTCTGCCTCTAGCTAGTTATGTGACTCCAGGCAAGCCCATGCTGGGCCCCAGTTTGTGGAACTGTATAGAAAGAGAGGTTGACCTAAATGATGTTTGAGGCCCCTAGCGGCTCTCAATTCCCTTTGAACCTAGGATCTTAAGATTTAGACCTGGAGGTGAATTTAGAGATTATCTAACCAGGGGCTCTTAGTCTGGGGTTCATGCATTCTTTTTGAAGAAATAGTTTGCAGAACTTGATTTAACTATAATTGGTTTCCTTCCCAATCCCATGTGGTTCTTTGTATATACATTTAAAAGCATTGTTCTGAGAAGAGATCCATAGGCTCCAGATTGCCAAAGGGGACTAGTACCCACAAAAAGGTTAAGAAGCCCTGCTCTAGTCCAACACTTTAATTTGACAGATTCGGAAAATGCGGCCTAGAGAGTGGAGGTGGCTTGCCAAAGACAGCTAGCTAATGTCAGGGCTGGCACTAAAACTCAAGGCCCCTGGCTTCAAATCCAATGCTTTTAGCATGTGTTTGTTTATAACTTCATTTTTTTTTCAATTCTTTGTGCTCGTTTTATTTTATTTTAATAGCATTTTTTTCCAATTACATGTGAAGACAATTTTGGACTTTCATTCAAAAATATTTTTGAGTTCCAAATTTTCTCCCTCTCTCCCTCCCCTCCTCCTCCTCACTGAAAAGGTAAGAATTTTCAATGGGTTATATACAACATTCATTTTTTAAAAATTGAGTTCCAAATTCTTTTCCTCCTTTCTTCTTCTCTCCCACCTATTGAGAAAGCAAGCAATAGGATACATAAGATGTATTTTAGAAAGTTGCATTGGGTGTCTTAATCTTCTGTTAGACTTTGAGCACCTTTAGGACAGGTAGTCTGTGGTCAAACTTCCTCTCTCTTAACACCTAAGCAAAGTGTGCTGAGTCATTTGCTGCAGTGCATTGTTTTATATTGTCCTGTGTCATATGGTATATAGCATGACATCGCACCCTTGCCCACCAGGCCACAGAACCTTTCCGCTCTTGTTTCTGACTCTCTCTATCTCCGGTTACACTTGCAGATACAAGGCAATAGTGAAGCCCCTGGAACTGCCAGCCTCCGATGCCTTCTTGAAGACCTGTGCGAAAGTTGGCTGCATCTGGATCCTTGCCATGGTTCTCGCTATCCCAGAGGCTGTATTCTCAGATTTATATCCTTTCTATAATCCTGAAAAAAATGAATCTTTTGAAGCCTGTGCTCCTTATCCTGTGTCTGAAAAGAACAGGCAAGAGGCTCATTCTCTTCTATGTTTCTTGGTCTTCTACATTATTCCCCTCTCTGTCATTTCTGTCTACTACGTTCTGATTGCCAAAGCTCTTTACAAAAGCACTGTCGAAATACCCGCCGAAGAGCAAGAACATGCCCGCAAGCAGGTATGGATGAATCAGAGCTGACACTACCAGACAGCCCAAAGCTGAGCTAGAGAGTGAAATTTCCCATCATTTAGGAGATTGGAAGCAGAGACTAGGGCAGCCACCAAAGTGACAGAGTTCACAGAAGGGAGCCACTGAATAGTAACACAAGAGTTCACCTTTGCATACAGTACATAAAGGTTTGCCAAATGCTTTCTTTGCAACATGTCTGTCTGAAAGAAAGTACAAATATAATCTCTGGTTTACAGATGAAGTGACTGAGGCTCTGAAAGGAAGGGTGACAGTAGAAATGTGTCATTGTTTATTACAGAATGTTAGGCCTAGAAGGACAATGGGACTTTAGAGACCAGCTAGTCCACCTCTTTTACATATGCCACAATTGAGGCCCTAGGAGGGAAGGTCACTTGCCCAAAGACACCTGACTAAAAGTGGCAGAGCAGAGAGTAGAACTCAGCTCTTCTGATCCCTGGGCTAGTACCCTTCTGACTATAGAATATTACCTTCTTTCAAGCAGTACCCCCAGGAGGCTACACATGGATTCCTACTATATTGCCAGGGCAAAGACCACTGGGGGAGACTCTTCTTGGGGAGACATTTACAACCCCAAAGAATAAATGTTGGTACAAATCACATCTTGCTTTTGACCAAATCTGGCCACTATATTTGCTAGATTTAGATTCAAATAATTTTAGGTTGTTTTCTAAAATTCAGTCCACCTTTAAACAATAAAGACAAATCACCACTCATGGGGTTAGATTAGATGGTCCTTTCCAGCTATTAATCCTGGGATCCCCAACAAGATCTAATCTAACCAATGCATAAGGATTTCCAGTGCTGGGAGAACTTGCTACCTTCCCAAAGAGCTCATTCCATTTTCGTGCAGTTCTAATTGTCTGCAAACCTTGGGCGACATTGCATGGCTTCCCAGAATTGTAACTGAGCATTAATAGGATCAGGTGTGCCAACCTCTCCTAGACAAGAATAGAATGAACAGAAATGTTACCAAGGCCCAGTCTCATTTGATAGGGAAAAAATCTCATATTTCTCTTTAAAAACGAGATCTTTTGATCCCTTTGTCAACATATATAGAGAGGCCTATATACACAGCAAACACCTCGGTGCTTTGCTTTTTAATTAACTGGTATGATTGACTACCTTGTGGAGCCCCATGGGACCTAGTTAGGTTCTAAGGACCCAAAATGCTGTTTGTCTTGACCTGCTAAATGACATTTCTTCTTCCTTTGCTTCATAGATTGAATCCCGCAAGAGAGTTGCCAAGACAGTGCTGGTGCTGGTGGGGTTTTTCGCTATCTGCTGGCTGCCCAATCATATCCTTTACCTCTACCGCTCCTTCAATTACCGTTCCTCCATTGATTCTTCTACCCTTCATCTTGTGGCGACCATTTTCTCTCGGGCTCTGGCTTTTAGCAATTCCTGTGTAAACCCCTTTGCTCTTTACTGGCTGAGCAAAACTTTCCGGCAGCATTTTAAAACCCAAATCTTTTGTTTCAAGTACAAATGTCCCAGGCGTGCACATGTCACCAGGAACCTGGCCACTGGCCTTGCTTCTGCTACTGGGAGCACCCAGGTCTCTGAGATTAGTGTGACCTTGCTCACTGGGTATGGTGGGAAGAAGGAAGAGGATAGTGTCTCCTCTGTTATCAGTTAAAGAGGGAAGGAATCAAGCTTTTCCCTAGTGTATGTATAGCTAGGAATTCTGGGGAGGAGTATAACACTGAGTTACTCATCTCTGAATTGTATTGGAGATATTTAAGAGAAGGTTGTTGTCCTGTCAAGTATTCTTGTGCGTGTGTGTGTGTGTGTGTTGTATTCTAGTGAGTGAAAACTTGATGTTCTAAAACTTTCTAAATTCTAGAGAGAAAATACTTAGTAGATGGAGACATTCATGGCTAAAGAAAGAGAAAGGGAAAGAGTAAGAGAATGAAATGAACACAACCCTAAAAAAGTAAAACTCAGTATATAGGAAGATGTATTTTCAGGAATATTTCCTTTCAAAAAAGGCAACAAGTAACTCACATTTCTATATTGCTTCAAGCATTAGAAAGCATTTCCCTACTAACTGCCCCAAGAGGCAGGTAGCGTCTGTATCACAAATGAAGAAATGGCTAGCACATGACAGATCTGGGAAGTCAAGGCAGATTTCTGATACCCAATGTCTCTATATCACACTAAGCATTTCCCCTAGAATCAAAGAAGTATAGATTTAGAGATAGAAGGGCCTTTTGAGATCATTTACTACTCAATCAAGAAGCAGCTAATAAACATTTACTACAGGCCAGGGGCCTCTACAGATTGCAAATACAAAAGTCAGCTGCTCCGTGTTCCTCAAAGGGCTTACATTCTTCTAGAACAGTGTGCATATAGACAATTCAGTACAAAGTGCACACAGAGGAAATGCCAGGTAATGTTGTTGGGGAAAAGTCCTACTCAGGAGGTGACAGACATCTGAGCTGAGCCTTAAGTCGAATTAGGTAGAGGTGAAGAAGGAGGGTATCCCAAGAACAGTTTGTATAAATAAAGGTCAAGAGGTGGGAGATAAAGCTATAGCTTCAGCAACATTTCTTTTATCTATGCTACTCACCCTGACAATAACATGTACCCTTAAAATAAACTGTCTTGTTTTGTGGGGGAAAAAAGAGAGGAAAAAAACCCTCTAAGTTATAGGACCCAAATCCTTCATGGATTGTGGATGACATTTCTAAGTCTTCTTACTTTGTACTCGTGTGATGGACACCAAATTATGCTATTTGAGTCTCTGTTCTGCCATACAGATGCAAATTATATTATTCTCTTTGTATGAAAAAAGTAGCAAAAATAGAGATAATAAAGAATCTTTTATACAATTTCTTTTTTAAAAAAACCAATTCTAATAATTGATGAGAAATGTTCCTGTTTTCCATTGTTCTCTCTTCTACTATCTCTAAAAGTTTAATGGAAATTAAACGGGAATGTTTTGAGGTTGGCAAGTATGAATAACATACCCTGGTATGGTTCATCTGTCTGTTTTACTGCTTCTGCAATCAGAGACGATGGAGGCTTACTTCTTCTTTCCCTTTGTTAACATCAGTCAAAAAGTCCCCATGATGGGCTGACTTTATATGAAAATAGGTGGTCAGCTACATGGTGTCACATGAAGGGAAACCTCCCCCCTCCTCTGCCCCATCCAAAAATATCACTACCGCGAGCCAGCCGCGATATCTGAAATCCCACCATTATGGATGCATTATTTTGAGTGGAGCAAGGCCCTTTCTGTACCTTGTTTTAAAATACAACTATTCCTGGGAGCCCCTTCCGCCTCACTGTGAATAAGTTTATTCAGGCAGATGGAATTACAGAAAGTGCATAATGACTTCTGTGATGATTCTGAAGGTGATTTCTGGGTACTCATGAGAACATTAGAGATTTGAGGGTTCTTTATTACAGCTTAACTTCACTTGCAAATTTATGGTGTTCCTTTTCCTCGATATTGTGATAGTAGTATACAAACAAACACTATTCTTGTGTTTATGTGACATAAATGTGATTATATCTATCTATCTCTATGTACACACATGTATAAATAACAAGCAGTACCCTTGTGTTTCTCACCATGATTAAGGGTCCTTTTGCTTACAAATGGAGCAGAGAGGGGAAGAGACTGAGAAAGGAGTGGGGCAGAGAGAAGGATTTTCCTGAGGCCAATATTACTGAGGTAAAGGGGCAAGAGTGCTGCCCTGGTACTCAATGAATGGAAAAAGACTCAGAGGAAGGGCTTGGGCCTAGGTAGATCCTCTATGGGAGATTGATGGGAAGACATGGGCAAGAATTACAAAGACCAAAGTTGCAAAGAGGAGGGGAAGGAGAAAAGGGACAAAATTGGAAATGCATGTGAAAAACACAAGAGAAAGATTTCTCAAAGTCAAATTAATTCACTGAGCGGTAAAAGGCAAAAAAAAGAGATAAGGATGCAAAATTGAACAATTAGTAAGTTGAGTGTTTTTAACACAGAGATTTTGCTGGTGCCATCTGACATTCAAGAATCTGAAAAGAGTGTTAGACATGGTTGGACTCTCTTTAGGCATCCAACATTCAGAAGCAGGTAATGACTTTGAAGGCTCTGATTTTCCACCTGGGACTACTAGCTTTTAGCATACAGACCATTCACAATCTTATGCATGGACAAACACCCTCTCCCTCTACATTTTTGACTGCCTAAACCAGAGGAGTTGCCTCAGACTGTAATGGAAAGATTTGGAAGCCAAATGTAAATATTTTCATCCATGATGTGAAGAACATTGTTCAAACAAGGGCTATCCAAGGACTGTCTCTGGAAATATCAACAAGGCTTTGACTCTTGTTCAATGTAATGTAAATGTTGTTTCCTGAAAGTCAATTTTACATGAATAAACTTTAAGCATGCATGTAGAAGTATACATTTATATTTACATAAATTTAATAATGAATTGTATTTGTATAAAAGGGAAAAATAGTACTTGTGATTAATTTTGATGGGGGGAGGTGTTTTCAGTTGTTGTAATCTAAATGTAGCTTAAATGGCTCACCCTCATGGTCCTAAGTTTTTCCAAATGCTGTAAAGAATTAAAAGAATGGGGCAGCTGATGAATTCTGTCCTTTGAAAGTATTATAAAATGGATTTACTTAAAATAAGGAATGTCTGTATTGTATTAGTGTTGTGTTAAATAATAAAAGTATAATAAATCAGTTTAAAAAACTAAGTGAAATGGAGTATTGAAATTTTTGTCCATGGCTAACTCATTCACTTTCTAAAAAGAATTTTTTAAAATAATATGAAACTGCTTTGGTTTTATTTCACAATTTAAATTTTATTTTAGGTCACATAATCTCAAAATATTTTCATTACTTTATATGTTCTTCAAATAAAAAATTAGATCTGTACTCCAGTACAGGAAAAACTTCAGAAAAAGCAAAGTTCCAGATCACCAAAATCAAAAGTAGTCTTTTGACAGTTCAGAGAATTGGAACTCAAAGATCTGTTTCCTTCATTCTCATTTGCCTTCTCTACTAACAGACCATGCAGGAAACATAAATCAAATGGCAAAGTATCTGAGACAGAATCGTAAACAATGGGGAAAACCATTCAGTAAACTCATTCCCAAGGGTCCCATCTACCACCAATGGGGAGCTCTTCTAGCGACACACATCAGTGGGAGAAAGGGGCAGATCCCCTGAAAATGTACACTTCTTGATAGGGATCTGCCTAATGTTTTGGCTGGAAATTCATCCTGCTTAAATATACAGTTGTGCCTCCAACAGCATCACCCCCCCACTCCCACCCCCATGGCTGTCATCTGCAAAAATTTTGTTCTTTGCTTCTGCTTTCTGTCCTCCACTCTGGGGAACTGTTCTTCCTCTTTATAGTGAGACTGCCCAGAATACCTGTCTAATCAATACATTTTAAAATCGTTAAATAGCCCCACAGCCTCCTGCCAGCTGGCCTACAAAAGGGACTGTTGAGCCACTGGACTGTTCTCCTTTCATAAGCTGTTAAGACTGGTTGAATTCTATTCACCTTTTCCCTGCCCTCCCTATACAATCTCTGTTAAGAATCTCACCTTAACCGTTCATTCCTATCTCCCATAAAGAGATGGCCCTTCTCTTTGCCAAGGACAGCTCCTCTTTATTTACTCCATCCCATCTACATTCCCTCTCCTTTTCCAGCAGATTGCCCCACAATCACCCCCACTCTTTATTCTTCAATCTCTCCCCCATCTCCTGGCTTCTTCCCTACAAATGCACCCAGAGTCCCCCAACTTTCACCTGTCACTTAATCCCACCATTAGTCTCCATCCTCCTCTATTTCTCTTTCCTTTCATGGGTAAACATTTTGGGAAAGCTATCTTCTCTCAGCGACTCCACTTCCTCATCTCTCATTTCATTCTAAACACTCTACAATGTGGCTTTTGACCTTATCATTAAAAGGAAACTGTTCTTTCCAAAGTCACCAATGATCTTTTTATGATTTATTTTTTATTCTATTTTATTTTATTTTTTAGGTGCATTCTCTTCCACTTTCCTCCTCCCTCTTATCTCTTTCCCCTATCCCACAGGAAGCAAGAAAAATAAGGCTGCTGTCAACATGTAAAATCAAGTATAATGAGGCTATTTTCTACATGAAGCATGGAGGCGTCATTGTGTGGCTCAAAGAGAGGCAAAATAGACATCTCTAGCTTCTTCTCCCTCCATCCTTCTCCGAGGGGGACAAGGTTGGAGCCAGAAGCTTGGCCATTCTGCTTTTCTCAAAAAGAGGGGGCACTGAGTTAGAATTATATCTGCTACCTTGAATATTATTAGTCTAGGGAATGTAATTCTAAGGTTGAAGCTAAACTTCTGATCACTATTCATTAATGGGAAAAGGAGGACCCCAAGGTAAAGTAAAACAAATTCTCTCATTGGTCATATCCCCTCAACTCTACATCCCCCTCAAATGCCTTATTCTGCACTCTTGAGTCTATCACCTTTAAATATCTAGGTGAATAGCATGTTTCATCATGGAATTGTGATGAAACCCTCTGGAATCATGGTGAGCCATTGTGTTGATCAGAATTCCTAAGTCTTTATAATACTGTAGTTATTATTGTTGTTGTTGTTGTTTTTGCTTTTTGGAGGGCAGTTGGGGTTAAGTGACTTGCCCAAGGTCACACGGCTAGTTTTTTGTGTTAAGTGTCTGAGGCCAGATTTGAACTCAGGTACTCCTGACTCCAGGGCTGGTGCTCTATTCACTGCGCCATCTAGCCGCCCCTGTAGTTATTATTGTACTATTGTATAAATCAGTTTCCTAGAACTACTCACTTCACTCTGCATCAGTTCATTCAAGCCTTCTCAGGTTTCTCTGAAACCATCCGTTTCATCATTTCTTAAAGTACAACAGGATTTCGTCACATTCATATGGCGTGACTTGTTCAGCCATTCCAAAAGTGATCCGCTCCCCTTTCATTTCCAGTTCTTTGCGGCCACAAACAGAGTTGCTATAAATACTTGTATACCTTTGGGTTTGTTTCCTCTTTATTTTATCTCTTTGTAACATATTCCTAGTAGCAGTATCATGGGAGCAAAAGGTATATACAGAATAACAGCTTTTGGGGCATAGTTGCAAATCACTTTCCAGAATGACTTAGATCAGTCCATAGCTCTGCCAACAGTGCATTAAAGTACCTGTTTTCCTACAGACCCTACAGCATTTGCCATTTTCCTTTTTTGTCATCTTTGTCAGTTTAATGGGTATGAGGTGATTTAGAGATTTTTTTTCATATAACTATTGATAGGTTGAAAACTTCCTACTCATGTCCCCTGACCATTTATGAATTGGAGAATAGCTCTTAAGGAGTAAATTAAATCAGTTCCCTATATATCTTAGGAAAGAGACTTTTTATTCAAGAAAATTGCTGCAAAGCTTTCCTCCCAAATTTCAACTTCTCTTCTTATTACCAATGATCTTTTAATTCTCAAATCTAATTACCTTTTCTTAATCCTCATTCTTCTTGACCTCTCTGCAACCTCTAATGCTGTCAATGACGCTTTCCTTCCAGACATTCTCTTTTCAAGGTTTTTGCTTTCTTCTGGCACTTCTCCTGCCTGTGTGACCACCCTTTCTTAATCTCTTTTGGTGATCTTTTATCCAGATCATGCCAACTAACTATGGGTGTTCTCCAAGGCTCAGACCTGGACCTTCTTCTTCTTTATTCTATACTCTCTTGCTTGGAGATCAGTTTTTGTAGGTTCAATCACCATCTCTATGCAGTAGATTCCCAGATCGATAGATATCCAGTCCTAATCCCTCTCCTGAGTTTCAGTCTTGCCTTTCACATATTTTAAATTGGATGTCCCATCAGCATCTTGTATGCAGTATGTCTAAAACAGAACTGATTCTTTCCCCTGAATACTCCTTCCCAGATTTCCTCTTATTGGCATCCTCCCAGTTACCCATGCACATAATCTTGACTTCTCACTCTCACTTTCCCCACATATCCAAACCATTGTCATATTTTGACATTTTTATCCTCACAATACCTCTATATCCCCTTCTCTCTACTTACACAGTCACTGACCTAGTTCAGTCCCTTGTCACCTCTTGTCTGGACTACTGGAAGAGCCATCTAACTGATCTCCCTCCATCAAGCCTTTCCCCCATCTAATCCATCCCCCACTCAAATGTCAAAGTGACTTTCCTCTGGAAGTCTGGAATTTTCAGCCCATCACAACTTGGTCTCCTCCTCCCTTCCCAGGTTCTTGTACCGTACCCCCTGCACACACTCTATGATCTAGTCACACTGACCTATTTGCTACTCCTTACACACAACACTCCATCTCCTAACTTTCTGCCTCCCTATCTGTAGTCCTCCAGGCCTGGAATGCTCATTATTGCCTTTGCTTCCTGGCTTCCTTGTCTTCCTTCAAGACTCATCTCAAACCTTCTGCAAGAGGCCTTTTCCATTCTTTCCCATTCCCAGAACCTTCTCTGAGATCACACTATATATCTGATATGTATAGATGATGCCTCCCCCATTTGCCTGTGAGATCCTTGAAAGCAGAGTCCATGATTTTGACTTTCTTTGTCAAAGCACATTGTTTGGCAAATCGTATTCATTATAAATGCTTGTTGACTGACTGTGACCCCCCCATCAGGTCAGTGCCACCCTGGAGACTGGAGATAAACACTCATATAATTTCATTTTGTCCTTTTGATTCTTACTACTGGAACAGCAAGCTGTGCCACAAATGGCCCTGAACCTCTTAGCTCCAAGAAAAGTACAAAAAGCACTGGAGGGGAAGGAATGGAGTCAGAGACTTCAACTCAGAATTTCTGTTACCATGGCAAAAATCTCTACCCCCTTTACATACAGATGAGCAAACCAAACCTCCAGGAGATTAAATGAATTGACCAAGGTCATATAGAACATAAGTAGCTGATGCAGGACTACCACTCAGGTCCCCTAACTTCAGGTACTATCCCTTTTATCCCACTACAATCCATGGCCTCTTCTACATAGTCTCTATCATTCAGATTTCTACAATTAGAGGGATGAAGAATACTCTTGCATCATTTTTAGGAACATTTATTCACAATAAGTCATTAGTTCACTCTTTTAGGGACTACACTAAAATAACATCAATGTAAGATATGTTCTTTAGGACAAAACAGTTTAGAAGAATGAACAGAGAAATGTATTCCTGTCAAACAGGATAGGTATTCTCCATATAGGCCTTCAAATAGTCCAAAGAAAGAAACCAGAAAGAAAATGCCAAAGTGACTTTCCTAAAGTGAAGATCTTACTATGTCACCCTGCTACTCTAGGAATTCCAGTAGCTCCCTCTTACCTTCAGGATCAAATATCAAATCTTCTGTTTGGCACTGAAAGCCCATCACAACCTGGTCCCCTCTTATCTTCCCGGGCTTCTTACACTTACCACTAGCTGTAGAAATAATCCCAACTAACTATATCACAGAAAGATGGAACTGGAAGGGTCTTCAAAGGTCATATTGTTGGATTTTTAGTCAAAGGACTTGGGTTCAAAATCTGGCTTTTGTACTTACTGTATCACAAAGGGTATCACTTTGGGCAAGTTCCCTGTCTCCTCCCTAGGCCTCTCTTTCCTTACTTGGAAAAAGAAGAGCTGCATAAAATGATTTCCAAGGTCTCATTTTCACTTTAAATCTATGATTCTGGTCCAACCTGTACTTGAGTAGGAATCCCCTCTACAAAATCTCTGCCAAGCGGTTATCCAGTCTCTGTCTGAAGACCTCCAGGGAATGAGGAAACCAATCACTTCTTGAGGCCAGCTTGTCCCACCTGAGGACAATTCATTCCACTTGAGGACAGCCCATCCCACTTGAGGACAACTCATCCCACTTTAGGATAGCCCATCCCACCTGAGGACAGCCCATCCCACATGAGGGCAGCTCTCAAAGTCAAGAAATGTTTCATTCCATCAAGCCTCATGGGGCCTCTCTATCCATGACTCCTAGTTCTGTCCTCTGAAGTCTAGCAAAACAAGTCAAATCCCTTTCTTTTTCTTTAAAACATTTGAAGGCAGCTATCATGTGCACTTTACATATGGATGGGGCACCAGAAACTAATACTCCAAAGCACCATTGCCCTCATGCATTCTAGAATGAGAAATAATAGTACTGTCAGTGGCATTCTTACTTAACCGGAAGGATATGTTCTATGCTTTCTCCATCAGCCAGCCATTTCCCCAACACTAACGAAAAGCAACTTCTATATTCTATTGAGTTGTCCCTTTGTAACAGGTTGCATTATCTTTAGATCAGCATAGGCATGGTATTGCCAGCAGAAAATTCTTAAGGCATGAAGAAAGATGGCCCTAATCAGAGCGGCTTGTTTTTTGTGCATCAGCCAGATATGACTGGCAGTCTATATTTAAATCCTTAATAATGTTGTTTGGCAGTCAGCTGTCTTACAGACTCAGTGATCTAGCGCTTCGCATCTTTTTTAAGCCCAGGATTTTCCCTTTAAAGATTTTATTAGCCCTACAAGTAGAATCTAGAGAAAGATATATTTGTACTTGGGATATCAGTTTGCCCAATCTCATAGGCTTCTTATCCTCAAGTGATTTGCAGTTGCAGTTGTAATCCAGTAAAGGAGAGTTGGCTTTAATTTTGTGCATTGGAACATACTGAAGCTTATGCCAGCTCAGGTCAGCATTGAAGGTCAGGCATAGAACAGTTCCAATTTAGTATTCATCTCCTGCCCCTTGCATGTTGATATTATCATGCTTTCAGCCAAAATGATCTTTCTCTTTACTAATTCCTTAACATTACTCATGCTTTTGCTTCTGCCCTTAGCCCCTGCCCACAAATGGATGGTAAACTCCTCAAGGGCCAGAACTTGCCTTAAACAACATCTTTTCAGCATTCATGGTGGATAGATAGATCCCTAAGGTACCTCAAATTGTGAAATCCTATAAATACCATACCATACATCATTGATAATAAAAGAGATGGGAGAAGGCATAAATAGCTCTTTTTTCTTCCTTTTTTCTCTTCCTTCCTTCTAGCCAGTAAAGGCAAGAATTAGATGGGGGAAATACTAAGCAGAACTGGAGAAACTAGACTAGACTGAGGAGGATGGGCTGAATTGGAGAAGAATGAAGTCTGCAACCTTCCAATGTACTCCTGATGTTTTGACTTGGGCAGTGATAACATATGGCTACAATTTTTGTTGGCAAGATCTTTCAAGGCAAGGAAGACCATTAGGTACTTTGATGAAGATTTGCACTAAAGTACAAATGATGAAGATTTGGTAGAGACAATCACTCCCTTGTATGTGGATGAAGCAGTGAATACTCCCAGCCTCCATTATATAGTGATGATTTATCTGTCCAAGTAGAACTAGCCAATCTACTCCCTTGCTAGCAGTTACACAACATGAGAAATGTCAATGCTGATGGCCAGGGGGGTCTTTCCTCCATCTACAAGGGCTGAGTTGCAGGCAGGGGAGTGCACACCTACTGGCTGCCATTTATAAGGAGAAAAGGAAGTCCATTAAATGGTTACTAGGTCAGGTATTCAAATGACCCTTCCAGAGCCATTCAGCGCCATTACCGATGGGAACATATTTCACTCCAGCAAGCACTCCTATTATCTTGTTTGGTTATTTCATACATTTTAGCCCCCCACTACACAAACTGTACTCTCCATAATCCCCAACAAAGCAGATTCTTGCACCCTGATCCCTCTAAAGCCAGCCCTCTCAAAGGAGAAGAACATATAAAGTGAAAATAGAAGGTTAAAAAAAAATATTTCATTAAATACTTTCCAATTACATGTAAAAAAGATTTTAACTACCATTTTAAAAAATTTTGAGTTTCAAATTCTCTTCCTCCCTCCCACCTATCACCCCCTCCTTGGGAAAGCAAGCAATTTGATATCAATTATGCATGGGAAGTCATGCAAAACATATGGAAATAGAGTTTTAAGAAACATCAGTCATAACTCCTCTTAGTGAAACTGGGGCATTAGCTACTACTGACACATAGAAGCCTGTTACTAGAGACAAAAAAACATTTCCTTCCATGAAATCCAGATATTTAATAAGTACAAAGTCTTGTGTTGGCATTGGGCATACAAATGTAGCCCTTATGTCAAGGGCTTCCTTTTGACAAGAAGGGCCCAGGGCATTTTGGAGTGAGTCCCCTTCTCTGACTCATTCACCTCAGCCCAAAGGGTACCTCACAACATCAGGGCATCGTGCCCTCCCTAAGGGTGAATCTCAGCTCCTTTTATAAACATCTGGAATCTTGAAGCATAAAATACAGAACAGATTTTCTTTATACAGAAGAGACTCACATAAAAAAAACATAGAAAACTTGGACAATTAAGAGAGCCCCTTTCCCCCTGTGACTCACAGTACTACCCTGATAGCATTCTGGTTGGGGAAAAGCCAGGGACTCACCACAAAGGCTCTGTCTGCCTCTCATTATTCACTGCCCTGACTACACCTCTCAGTTACTCATTGCTAATTAGTTGTCCATTCTCAGATATAGTTGTTCCTTTTCCCAGGAAACAATGCCAGCTCTCTAGCTAACAACCTGGAAGAGCATGTGTGAGTATGTGTGTGGGGTGTGATAGCACACAGTTCTTTGGGTCCAGGTTTTTAGCTGTTTTTGTTATTGTAGGCCCCATCCTAAAAGTCAAGGGTCTCTTTGGGTGCTATGGTAACCACCTTCAACTTGTCCTACTCAGTGAGTCTTCATTTGCCATTTCCAAATGTGAAGGTGAATTTTTCTATACGAATTTTTCTCTTTTTAGTTCTGGGCTAGAGGCGCTGATCACTTGTTTTGCATCTCCCACTGAGTGCTGCAGATTCAAGGTCCTTCTCCTCCAAATCCAACTCATTTGTCTTCTCCTTCCCTGTCTTCTTCCTTGGCATCTGGACCAGGCTATTACAAATTGCCACAGTTACTCTCTGAACCTTGAAAAAGCACTGGAAACCCAAACTGCTAGGACAGAAGGGGCAGAGCTGGTGACTGCTCCCAGCACAGGCTCCTGGGCCCCTTAAAGGAGATGGAGAGAGAGAAGCCCTGCCTGCCACATCGAAGAGACAACATAGCTTCTGCTTTCAAAGAGTTTATCATCTAATTGGGTTGGGGGTGGGGAGACACCAAATCACCATGATAGTAGTGTAAGTAAGAAGTAAGTGTTAGGAGAAATCAGAGGAGGGAGAGATCCAAGGCTTTAGTGCTAGAAGAAACTTCAGAGATAATCTAATCTAACTCCCCAGTTTTACAGATGAAGAAACTGAGGCCCAAAAAAGTAAAGCAACTTGCCCAAATTTATATAACTAGCAAGTGGCAGGTTCAGGTTTGAAACCCAGCTCTTCTGGTTCCAAATTCAACTTTGTTTCCACTACAACTCAGTGTCTAATTTTTACATGGGGGAGTCAGTGAAGACTTCATATGGAGGAAGTGACTACTAAATTAGATCTAGAAGGAAGGGAGAGACTTCGATGGACGGAAAAGGAGTCTGTTTCCAAGAATGTAGAATGACATGAGTACAAAAAGGGGGGGTGGAAATAGGAGAGAGTAGGAGGAAAAGAAGTGGCAGAGAGTAATTCAGTTTGGTTGGAATACAGAACATGCAAAAAAGAGTAGGAGATGATGCTGGAAAAGAAGGTTGGATCTACTAACGAGTCGGGAATGAAATAAGTAAGGGGGAGGCGCTGAAGTGTGCCCAGGTTTCTAAAGGTTTCTTTCCATAGAGAATTTCCCTAAAAAAGCTGCTAACACTTCTACCCCCCAGCTATGGATTAAGGAATTGGCATTAAAACTCATGTTTCTTTTAAACAGGAGGCAGCTAGGTGGCCAGTGAACAGAGTGCTGGGCCTAGAGTCAGGAAGACCAGAATTTTGATCTGGCTTCAGACATTTACTAGCTGTGGGACCCTATGCAAATCACTTGTTTGCCTCAGTTTCCTCATCTGTAAAATGAGCAGGAGAAGGAAATGGCAAACCACTCCAGTATCTTTGCCAAGAAAACTCCATGGATAGCACTGGCATGCTATGGTCCAGGAGGTCACAAAGAGTTAGACACAACTGACTGACTGAACAACAATTTCTTTGAACCGATCCTCCCCCTAGACAGGGCCAGTCTTACCTCAGGAAGCCTCCCAATACAAAAATCTCTCCCCCTCTGCCCCCCCACTTAAATGCCATAAATTCCATAAATGTGTGCCATAAGTGTGCCATAAATTCCACCGCTAGAAAATCTTCACTCTAGGTTGTGAAGCCTTTTTGGTCTTCAGAAGTCTCCCCTAAAATGGTACTTGAAATCCTTACCATAATGCCTTAGGGGATTCATTATAACTCAAGAGCGCAAGGGAAGGAGATAAAGAAGTGGTGTGTGCCAGGGGAGAGGAGCTGAAAAAGGAGATGGATGAGGGGGTGCAATAGGCCATGTCTGCATATTTCACAATTTTGCCCAAGGCCCAAGACAGCCTCTAGGCTTAGGAAAACTTATTACAGCATTTTATGCTTAAAGGCATAAGAAGAAGAAAAAAGCTTATTGTAAACTGAAAGCTGAGTAACTCACTCTAATTCCCCACTATTTAATTTTAGTGTAAAATATAAAACTAAACAAAGTATACTTCAAGAGAGGCTATATATGTGTGCGTAAATAGATATGTGTGTGCATATATATGCATGTACATATGTATGTATATTCATAGCAACATTTCAGGAGCCAAGAACAAAGAGAATCCCCATCTATGGAAAATGGCAGAATAAACTGTGGAACATGAATGTAATAGAATAGGATTGTGCAGTAAGAAATCATGAATATGTGGGATTCAGAGAAACATGGAAAAATTTGTATGAACTGATACAGAGGAAATGAACAGAACAACCTACAAAAGCCTATGACAATATTAATGAAAAGCATATTAAAGGCCAAACTCTGAGTAATTGTATGCATGTATGTACATACATGTACCAATTTTGGTGCTTGACAATAGATAATGTAATTTCCTTCTGTCCTTCCTCTTGGAAGACAGTTATTATGGGCGCAGAAAGTTGCATATACAATCAGTCCAGGTGTTTTGGTGGGAGACTTATTTATACTATCCGGAAATGGTTGATATAAAACAAAAATATTAATAAAATGTGTTTAAAATAAAGAAAAACATTAAAAGAAGTATACCTTGAGGATCTCTGGTTTCACTAATAAATTGAAACCCTTCCAGGCTTAAGTAAATGATTTCACAAGTTGCAAAAAAATGTATCAGCTGGTAGCCAACCTTTGGGGGATAAGATTTCCCCAACTCAACTAGGCTGCTGCACTGACAAGAGCCTGCTACTGTCAATTAGACCCCACTTGGTGGGACCTGCTAGAGCTTGTGTTACATTAGCAGAGCCTTTAAGGCACCTCTATGAATTAGGAGTAGGACTAAAGTGGAAGATACAAAATTATATATGATGCAAATAACACGTTTGGTTTAAAAGATTCTGGTAGCTTCAACAAAGCCAGGGAGACTCAGTCTTTTTGAAAGGAGCAGCTGCTTTTCATTCCCCCCCCCCAACAAGTTTTTAGATCACTGGCTGGGGAAAGGAGCAGCTAAAATAGCTAAGAGTGGCTAAACTACCCTCCCTGAAACGAAACTTTGGAAAAGAAAGATAATGGTGAAGACGTCTGATTCGGTAATCTATCAGGAAAGGCTTTGAGATTTACTGGCAAATATTGTGATACCATTCTATCAGGTGGAGACCCTTAACATTAGTAATCAATTACAAATAAAGTATTAGCAATTATTTTTCTTATTATAAAAGTTTCTCTAGTTACATCTTGCTGTTTAAATACAGATTTTGCAACCTGGAGAGAATAATCACTCTCACTAGTTAGAATTATAGAACTGTGACTGGGGGAAATGATAAAATCCATTATGTAATTGCACAGGTCACTGGGGGTTTTTTTGGAAGCACATTTTCCCCTTATCAAATGCTTTACCATCCCTTTCTAGTCAGTACGCAAGATTTCAAATTGAAAGCTTGAAGTACTGAGATAATAAATAATAATGATGTAGGCATAGTTCTTAAAATGAGATGAAGCTGATGAATAACAGTATGATTATTAATAACTTGGGTTTATATTTTGAATAAGAATTCCAAGTACTTTCTCATGTTACCCCATATGACCCTATGAAACAATCTCAAAATTCACAGCTTTAGAATGCAATACCAACTTACTGAGCAATTTTTTGTAACCTTCCTATAACTTAGTGGAAAGTCTTAAAGAGAGTTGTTTAAGGTTCAGTGAATTTAATGACTTGTTTGAGGTCACAGAGGGAATAACAGAATCATGTTTCAAGCCCAGGTCTTTGGATTCCAAAGTTCTTTTTACTATGCTATGCAAAATATGGTCCCTGCCCTCATGGAGTTTATAATCTAGTAAGGTAGACAAGATATTCCTTTTTACATTGTTATTATAGTTATTTTTAAACTTACATTATTTATACTATTCGGAAATGATTGATATAAAACAAAAATATTAATAAAATGTGGGATAGGGAATGATGGATAAGGAAAAGTTAGGGGCCAGATAGTGTCTAACCCTAAATGTCAAGCTAACATCATTCAGTCAACCAGTTTATACTAAGCACTTAGCTTACATTTTAATGGGGGAAGACAATACATAAAAAGGAAGCAGAAAGGTGGGGGGGGGAGGTAATCTGTATAAGGGCATGATTGGCTAATCCATGGAGTACAGTCTGGTGGGAAATGAAGACAAAGTTGGCTAGCCCTGACATCCTTCTGAAACAGAGGTTTCGAGAGGAGCTCTCAGTCCTCTAATCAAAGGGAAGGATCCCAGCAGCTGAAGATACTTCCAAGCAGTGAGTTCTAGGGCTGAAGTTATCTTCCAGGATGAAGAGACCCATGGGGAATAATTCTTATTGTTCCTCCTTTATCTTGGAAGGGGACTAATGTTATCACTTGCATGGGAAGTGGATTTAAGTGCGGCTGAGCTGCACAAAATTGTCAGCCTCAGTTTCTCTTCCAGAGTCATCCAAGTTCAGTGGTAAGACAAAAGTCAAGATGATTGGTAATGGTCAGGGATGCAAGGTTCTAGGCAAGGGTACAGAAATATTTCTACTGGGGTCTACCAACCACAGGAAGATTCATTTAAGGTTTTTTGTTTTGTTTTGTTTTTGTCCAGACCTATAATTCAATCTCTGTTGGGAACTGGTGTGGAAACTCCCTAAATCCAGAGAAGCACTACCTGGTTGAAAAAGCTAAAGATCGATATTTTATTCTATAAGTAACACAAAGCAATTGGGGTGGGCATTTAATGCGGGGAGTGACAGCCTTGCTATAACAACACTTCAGGAGCAGTGGATGAAATAGACTAGATAAGCAGTAGAGACTAGGAATACCGACCAAAGCAGATAGCAATTGTATATGTCCAGAGTATGTCATAACATATGCCTGGAATCTGCCCCTCCCGCTCCCATCTCTGGTTGCCAAAATCATACTCATCCTTTAAGATTCCAGCTCAAAAGCCACCTCCACCCTGAAGCCTTCCTTGGTCCCTCATAAAAAATGATCTTCCTTTCCTTGAACACCACGTTAACATTTTGTATACTTCTTTATTCTCTTATCATATTTGCAATCTTCACCACAGTTATTGTCTGGTTATCAAGGACAGGGACTATCTATTGATTTCCTATCTACCACAGTGCCCAGTGCAGTGATATGCATATAAGAGGTGTTATGACGCTAGGGCAATTGTCTGAGTAAGGAGTAATAAGAGGTAGAAGAGGGGTGCCAGCGGTAAGAATGGAAAAAGGAGGGTGGCTAGGTGGCTCAGTGAATAGAGCACCAATCCTGGAGTCAGGAGGACCTGAGTTCAAATCCAGACTCAGACACTTAACACTTACTAGCTGTGTGACCTTGGGCAAATCACTTAACCCCAGTTGCCCTGCCTTCCCCCCTTCAAAAAGCAAAAAACCAAACCAAAAAAAAAGAATGGAAAAAGGGTGAAAGTTTGGGAAGAAATTTAAGTTTTGATACTGAAAGAGTTTGGGAACTTATCTGTGTACATGTTGAATTCTCTTCCAGCAGACTGTAAGCTCTTTAAGAGCAAAGATTATTTTGCTTCTGTCTTGGTCTCCCCAGTGTGTAACACAGAGCCTGGCACAGAGCAAGCGCTTAATAATGCTTGTGGAATTAAATTGGTTGCTAGGGGAAATTAAAATAAAGAGAGATAGGGCAAAGATAACTCTGAGGTTTCGAATCTATTGACTAAGAGAATGTCGGTACCGTCAACACCAATTAAAGGAACCAGGAAGAAAAGCATATTCAGGGAGGTTGGGGGTCTTTTGGGGGCAAGGAGTAGAAGTGGAATGAGGTAAATTCAGTTCTAGTTATGCTGGCTTTAAATTGCTGGTCGGGGGAAGATATCGGGCTGAGAGTTGGAAATATGGTCTGAAGCTCAAAGGACAGGTAGGGGCTAGAGAGATTCAGAACCACCCAAGTAGAGATAATGGGGGGTGGGGATGAGATTGCTAAGGGAGAAAGTGTAGAGAAGGAAGAGAAAATCACTGAAGACAGAATTCAGTGGAAAGCTGACTTTTAGGAGGAAGAAGACTTGCCATCTGAGTAAATAGAGGAGTGGAAAAGCAGTAGGTGAAAACGTTACAGAAGCTAAGGGAAGAGAGGCTATCTAGAAGGATGGAGTGGTCAGTTAACAGTATAAAATATAGAGAGGTCAAGGAGAATGAGGACAGAGAAAAGGCCTTTGGGTTTATTGTTAGGAAATCACTGGGGACCTTTCTGAGGCAAGAGTTTCAGTACAGAAGTGGGTATAATAAAGTGGCTGAGAAGTTGGTGGATGGTGAGGAGGCTAGGCAGTCAGTAGATAGGCTAAGAACCTTGCTGATAAAAACATAATCCACAAGTAAGCAGCTTCATTATCACTTCCACTGTTAACAAGTACAGGAATGAAATAGGAAACTTAGAACACACTGCTGAGAATAGCTGTCTAATGAATTTGAATCTATAGTAAACCTATACACAAGAAGATTTTCAGCAATTTAACTGTGTCAAAGAAAACTACTTATGGTGTACTCCAAAATACATGTAAGAAATAGTATGGAGTTCCCCAATGGCCCTCAAAGGTATGAGAAAGCCATAGGAAAACATAACTGTAGATAGCTATTTTAAAGGGGACCATTTTGGAGATGCCTTGGGACTAAGATCATGACTCTGGAGAAGTTTTTATGTATCTGATGAGTTATCATTTCATGTATATATATATATATATACACACACACACATACATACATACATATATACATACACATATATCTATATATAATATTTATTTATTTATCACCTTCTATTTAAGGTACTGTATTTAGTCCCATATTCAATGCGTATCAGAAGCAAAATTCACTGGAGATTCAAGAATGTCTTTCTTCCTTCAGCAGTGCCTCTAGTTGCATAAAAATGCTCAAAGCTAGGTAGTTCTTTCCTTCCTCCCTTCTTTCTTTCTTTCTTTTCCTCCATCCCTCTCTTCCTTCTTTTATTCCACTGCCAAATGCATTTCATTTCATTTTAAAATGTTTTGTGAAAAAGTTTACATTGAGTATCAATGCAAACAACTAAACTTCCTTAGTAACTGCAAAGAGAGATAATCTGCAAGTTGACTGAATCATAAAATCTGAGTTTGGATGCTGTCTAGTCCAATTTATACTTGAACAGGCTCTCTACAATAGTAGTTCACAAATTTATGGTCTCAAGACCCCTTTACATGCTCAAAAATTCTTGAAGACTCCCCCAAAGAGCTTTTATGTGGGTTACTGTATTGATATTTACTGTATTAGAAATTGAAAGGTCTTATTATTATCAAAAGAATTTTAACCTCACAGTCCCCCCTGAAAGGATCTCAGGGATCCCCAGGACCACACTTTGAAAACATCTTTTCTACACCTTCTTTACAAGTAGTCAATGCAGCCTCTGTCTAAAGACATTCAGTAACCAGAAACTTGGTTCCTCCCATAGCATTCCATTCTACTTTGGGACAGTTCTGGGAATTTTTTTCCTTATATCAGTCCTAAAATTGTTCCTACTCATGTGTTGCTAAATGCCAATAGATGAAGTCACAAAGTCCTGCTGACTGGGTCCACTATAAATATATGTTATGTAATCTCAACTATGCCTGCACTGCTACCCATCAATCATTTTACTCTTCCCTGGTTGCCTCTTTATTCTGCTCCCCACAAGGTCTACTCAAAATCTTCTCTTCTCAAGGTACCTCCCTCTCCCTGTCCTAAGCAGAAGGTCTCACCTCCTACTTAATTGAAAAAATTGAGGCTATGTGTTACAAACTCTCTTTTCTCTCCATCTCACCACTTCAAATGCCTTCAGCATGGTTTCCCTCCCTCCTTCTTTGCTCCAATACTGAAGAAGGAGGCAGCCTTTCTCTTTGCCAATGACAACCTCTCTACTCTTGACCTGGATTCTATCTCCTTTTGACTTCTCAAGTAGTTCACCCCTCTTTCCTTCCGATATTTACAATCTCTCTTTGTCCATGGATTCCTTCTCTACTGATGACAAACATGCCCAAGTATTCCCATTTAAGAGGAGGGCAGGGGAGGGCTGGGCAGGGCAGGGGAGGGGAGAGAGAGGCTTCACCTTATTCTACCATGTCCTTTAGGTAACATCCTCTATCTCTCCTCCCTTTCACAAACAAATTCCTAGAAAAGTTGCCTCCACTTTCTCATCTCCCATTCACTTCTCAACCCTTTGGTATCTGGCTTCTTATACCATCACTCCACTTTAATTGTTCCGGAGTCCTCTCTTCTCTTTCCCTTCTCTCTTGGTGTTCTCATCAGCTTTCATGGGTTCAACTATCACCTGTATGTAGACAACTTCCAGATTTAGAAATAGTCGAGTCATAAACATTTATGCTAAATTCTAGTCCCACATTCCTAGCTTCCAATCAGACATTCCTAAGTGTATGTCCTTTAGCAGCTCAACATATCCTTCCCATATCTTGTCATATCCCACATAATTCATTATTTTTCCCCAAAAGCATCCTCTCTTCTTGTTAAGGGCACCATCAGTTTTCGAGCCCCTCAGGTTCAAAACCTTAGAGTCATCTACTCTTCCCTCTCTCCCATATATCACGTTTTGTTAATTCTCAATTTTGTAGATCCTCATCCTTCCCAATCTCGCCACCCATACAACTATCCCACTTTAGGCCTTTATCACCTCTCAGTCACAATATTGCAATAAACTGATCTCCTGACCTATAACCTCTCCCTTCCCCAACCCACCTTCCACATAGAAGCCAAATTGATATTCTTAAAACACAAATCTAACTAGGTTACTCGCTTGCTCAAGAAGTTCCAGTGGCTCCCTCTTTCCTCTAGGAGAAATTATAAAATCCTCTTTTGGGCATTTGAAGCTCCTTACAATGTTGTTCCAACCTACTTTTCCAGGTTTACTACATATCACTTCTCCTTCACACACTCTCTGTTCTAGTCAATTTGGCCTACTTGGTATTCCCCATAATGACATTCCATCTCTTCCCTTTACACAGGCAATCCTGTGCCATCTCTGTGGCTTTTTATAATCTGTCCCCCATGCCTGGAATACACTCCCTTCTCAGCTCTGCCTTATACAATCCTTTCTTAAAAGTTCAACTCAGCCAGCACCTTTCACAGAAAGCCTATCCTGATCACCCTAATTGCTAGTGATCTCCCCCCAGGAAAATGTGTTTTGCTAATTTGTAAAGTTTTTATTTACTTTTCCTTGTATATGTTGATTCTCCCCCCCCAAGAATGTAAGCCTCTTCAGGGAAAGAACTTTTTTACTACTGTCATATGGCCAGTACCTGTAAATGCTATTGCCATAAATGAAAAACAGCTACATTCTACCCTCCAAGGCCCAATAAAACACATTTAATCTCTCTTCCACGTGACAGCCCTTCAAATACTTGAAGACGTTGTGTTCCTTCTCCCTTCTAAACCAATTGAAAATTTCATGAATCTTTTTTATCCTATCTCTAAAGTAAAGGGGAAAGTTAGTATAGAAAGCGTTATTCACATTTAAGTCCAGGAACACATTTTATCAGTACTTTAGAATACAAAGCTTTCTAAAAGGAGACCATTCCTGATTAATGTTTCAAGAAGTTTATGATAGAAGATTACTTTGCTTTAAAAACTGCTTAACAGGGCAGCTGCTCGGTGGCACAGTGAATAGAGCACTGGCTCTGGAGTCTGGAGAACCTGAGTTCAAATCCAGCCTCAGACACTTAACACTTATTAGCTGTGTGACCTTGAGCAAGTCAATTAACACCAATTGCCTTGCCCTCCTCCCCCCCCCAAAAAAAAGGCAGAAAAAAGAGATGCTATTCATGTATGAGATCATCTTTCAGAGGTGTGACTTAAGTAGATTTGGCTCCAAGCGGAAAAGAACAGCAGCTAGCTACTCTTTTCTCACCCCTTTGTGTAGGGCTGGAGTTCCATCAAAGAGGTCCCTGAGAAACAATAAGTATCTGAGGGAAAGAGGTGAAAAGAGAAAGCAAGGAACTAGCAAAGAAACTTTTCTTAGAAAGCTGTGAATGACATATTCCTTTAATTTGCTATTGTAAAGACAGAGAATATTCCTTTTAAGAAAAAGTCTTGTAAGAAGACTGACCCCAAAGAAAAGAAAGAAGACATCTCCTGCCATTTATAAGCAGAAGTGGGGGTTGACCAGTGGGAATATCATCTAAAATGCCGATTTTTTCTATCAATTTTGCTGACTTTTTATTTTTCTTTTCTTCCTTCTTAAAAAAAAAATTTGTTGCTGTTATAAGGGATACATATGGGAGGGGTAGAAAAAGATACAAGGGGACTACTAGGAGATATAAAACACAAAAGATGTCCCAAAAGGCCTGTTTAAAAATAAAGAAGCTTCTTCTGCAAGCAAAACTGTTATTTAAAAGGGACAGGACTGTATGGGTGTGAGAAAATTTCAAGTCATCATGTTTCTCATTTAGGAACAAAACAATCCTCCCCCCTTCCCAAAGTACATGTCTCTTACTGAGAGACACAGGAAAACTTGACTTTACAGTAAACTCTCAAGTCAGCCATGCTAAACTAGTAACACAATAGTATGGATAATTCCTTGTCTTTGAAATTATCTATGTATGGGCTTGTGGGTTCCTTTTTATAGCAAATTCAGCCTTATCGTTTTAGCTTGCTTTGCCCAATACTAAAAGGAGTTTGCAGTTCTTCATGGCTTAAGGCAACTTAATACAGACTGAAGAATTCAAGTTGGTATTCAAAATTGGCCCACAGGGAAGCCACAATTGATGAACCATGCATATTATCAGAAGCTGAATATAACTGACAAGCACAATAAAAACTTTCCAAGGGTTATCAAGGCTAAGTGGGATTTCATATCTTAATTAGTGATGTCAGCAGCAGGATGTAAGAGCTGTTATGAATTGGAGCATACCCCCTTCCTCTTGCCCCTAGCGTCACAGGGATATCCCAGAACAGACCTAGAAAATTCATTCCAGGGCACAATTTGCCCAGTGGCCTGCATCAGGGAAAGGGCATAACTGTTTTGCCAACGTTGAAGGCTCTGCCCAGTGGACCAGTGTTGCAGCTGCTTAAAACACGGATCTGACCACATCATGAAGGAATATGAGCAGAAAATACAAACTCCTCAGACTGACATCTAAAGCGCTCCATTGGCTGCCTCCCACTAACTTCTATAGCTATATTTCATATCATACCCTTTTACTGTTCCAAATTAGCCAAGCCGTTCTCTGAATATGACTGCATATCTCCTGCTTCCCTGACTTTACCCAAGTGGTCCCCTAGTGTCCCTTAATCCCTTTTGCCTCTTAGAATCTCAGTTTAGAAAAGATGGCTTAAGTCTCCCTTCTCTTCCCCCCCTCCCTCCCAAGGCCTTTCCTGATCGCCTAATTAGTTTTTTCTTCCTTTTGAAGTTATGGCGAGTATATTTAATGAACTAGCTATATCCCCTCAGAAGAAGGGAGCTTCTTTGAAGGCAGACTGCTGCAGCGGCCAGCACCGTCCTTGGCACATAGTAGGTGCCTAAAAAGGGCTGGCTTAACTGCAGTAGAATGGGAACCAAGTGAGCAGGCCTTTTCTACCCTCGCCCCCGGAGGCCTCTGGGAGCCACGCCTTCTCAGACAGAGCCTCCAGTCCGACAGTCACACCTCGGTCAAGCAGTCCCCGGCCCTTCTCTTCATCAGGAGCTCATTAAGGCGCGCTCTACACAGCGCCCAGGGCTCCCTCAGCTAGGCCCAGCGGACAGAGCCGCTGCAGGGCACTCAATGAGGCCCTCTGCCAAAGTCCGGGCACTCAGCGCTGGCTCCCCAGCCCCGTGGGAGTTCTAGCCACTCGGCTCCCAAACTGAAAGTAATCCGTCCGAGCAGCCCGCCCTTGCCAGAGGAACCAATAGGGGCTCTCTACGTCACAGAAAGGGCGGGACAACGCGAAGTTGTCTTCCGATCTGCTGTTGCTGTTGGCGCCGGCGGCATTCGCTCACGGTGGGGGTGGTACCTTGTTCGAAGGTGGCGCTCGGGACGTCCGGACAGTATAGTTGTAGAGACGGCCAGCACGCCCCCCTCTCCTCCCGGCTGCAGTGCTCTTGTGCCCTCCTAACGCGGTTTCCCCAGGTGCGAAGTTTCCCCTGAGACCAGGCTTCTGGATCCATGCCCACCCAGGTAGGCCAGCCAGCGCGGGGACCGGAGGGAGTGTGCTGCCGGGCTGGGGACGGGTAATAGGGGTAGGGAGTGCGTGGCCGGGAAAGCAGGACTTCCCGAGAGTTCCAGTCCGGAGTTGGGAGGGGGTCGGGCTAGAGGTGCCCGAGCCAGCAGCGGGAGGCAGATGGCGGGGGCGCGATGGGGGGAGCAGCAGCGGCCGGTCCCACCTCCTCCCCCTCCCAGCCTCCCTACTCCCTGACTTTATCTCGGCCTTTCCTTCCCGGCCACCCCTCGTGGGAGCGGGGAGACATGAGCAGCAGCCGGCGGGACGACAATGATGAGTTCAGTGAACAGCTGCGGCTCCAGCAACTCTGTGAGGAGCGCACTGGGACGCCCGAGGGCAACGACCCCTACACTTATGTGGACGAAGCCGACGGCACTGCTTACGAGTGGGACCGGGACAAGAAGGCTTGGTTTCCCAAGGTATGCGTGGCCCGAGGGCGCCTGGGCTGGGGATTAAGGGGTGGGGATGGGGGATTGGCCGTCGGACCCATGTGAGGCAGCAGCTGCTGCCATTTGACTTGATCTTCTGCAGCTTTTAGCTAATCCATTTCCAAAGTTGCCTGTCACTCTGGGTAATCTAACTTTCCAGGCTTGGCCTCGATTTGCTCTGTTGCCAGTTCATTCATTCATTTAATTGTATTTCTTCCCGGGTTTATGAGCTGTTCCGAAAAGAAAGGCAGTGTCGAGAAACAGTAAGATAGTGGCTGAGCCCAGGGAAGGACCTTCCTTGGTCTCTTAGGGTATCAAGTTTTCAATTTGGGCTTTGTACGAGATGCAAAGGTTTTCAATTGGTTGGATGAAGCAGTGGCCTTGGATCAGGTGAAAACTTATCATTGCTATGATAATAGTTGACTTGGTGAGCCGCTTTGCTTACAGTTTAAGAACCATCCTCGGATTAGACTTTTCGAGTGTGCCACTGTTTGCTTTCTGCTTTAATTTTGTTCCTGGGCATGAATAGTTGAGCCATATAACTTCTGAGAGTATGTCTAGAGACTTAGATGATGAGTTTTTCCAATTATATGTATGGATCTTTTCCAAGCAATATTGGATTTGAGTACTTTGAATTTCTTGGCTATTCTGCCAGAAATGAAAGAAGAGCTGTTACCTCCAATTTGAAAAAGAGGAAGTCAAAAACAGTGGATTCATATAAGTCAGTCAATACATGTTTACTAAGAACCTACTATGTGCCATATGCTCTAAGCACCTGGGATACAGAGAGGCAAAAGACAAGTGCCCCCTTAAGGAGCTCACCATCTGATGGGAGAGACAACAAGCAAACAAGCTATTTCCAGAATAAATTGGAAATAAGAGAGGGAGGGCACTAGAATTTAGAGGTATCAAAAATTATATCTTTAAAGTATGAGTCCTGGGAAGGGGGTAGGGACAAGGTGAGAATCTGAAACTGAAAATAAAATAAAATTGAATGGAAAAAATTTTTAAATAACTACAGAATGGATCAAATACTTGGAAGACGCAGGAATTATGTTCAGACACAGTGTAAAACATCTTTACAGCAATGAAGGCAGACTTTAATTGGAGAAATAATAATTGTCCATGATTAGACCACATTAATATGTCTAATATTATGATTAGACCATGCAATATATGACAATACTACCGAAATTAATTATCTAATGCCATAACAATTAAACTACCATTGGGTTACTTTATAAAGCTCGGGGAGAAATTCATCTAGAGGAGCAAAAGATCAAGAATCTCAAGGGAAATAATGAAGGGGGAGGATGGGAAGGAAGGAGACCTAGCAATAACAGGCCGCAAATTATAATAAAGAACAGTAATTATCAAAACTACTTGGCACTAGCTTAAACAAGGCAAAGTCGATGAGTGGAACAGATTAGGTACATGGATCTAGAAACAACAAAGAAAAAGAGCATGATGAGAAATTTAAAGAAAATCAACAGAAGAGATCAGAAGGAGGTTCAGAGGCAGCAGACAAAGTGGTTTGGAAGAACCATGCTGAATTGAATGTATACTTAATAAAAAGCAAGATTCACAGTTGCATATGTCATACTTTGTAAAGGAAGCATGTAAAATATTTGTAAATTTGTAAAAAAAAAATATCATTTTTTGGAAAATGAAAATATTCCTGCTTATTGATTTTCTCAAGTTCAGAATTTTAAAAATTAAAATTATACAAAAAAAGAAAAAAGGCTCCCAAGAACATACTGCCTGGCTTGTGAACCTACAATGACAAGAACTCCATTTTAGGTATTTTTAAGTTTTAATTAGATATATACAGGTTGTCTCCAAAGCCTTGGTGAAATGTTATTAAAGTTTATTAAGAGCTTCTCCTTTTCCTCTTCTTCTCCTCTTTCTTCTCCTCCTTTTATTAAAGCTTATTAATAGCAATTAAAGACTTTTGGAAAGCCAAAAACTTTAGTAAGACTCCCGAGACATCCTGTATATATTTAAACTTCTCTGAACCTCAGTAACCTGTTCTGTTTGTATGTGATTTCTATTTGTATAATGCTAGTTTTTTTCAGCCACCTTTTTTGAGTACTTTCTGAGTAACTTTGAGTACCTTTCACCGTAGTCTGAACTTTGATCGACTTCTTCATCATATTTTTTAAAAAGGCATCATAAGTCTGCCTCTTCACAAACTTTTAGCTTCGAACTTTTCCTCGTTCCTAAGACTGACTGGTGTAAAGAATTGATTGGTATGAAGATAGCACTACAGTTTTTCCTTTGTGCAGTGATAACTTTACCTGCAAGATACACTATAACTTGGTAGTGCTGTCCCCATTTTAGTTTGAAACACATTGATAAAGTGACATTCTTTATGATAATGAAGTAGAACTAAAATTTAGTATGAATCAATGTCCTGTACGCTAAACCAGGGTACCATTTGGAGTCTCTGTGTTTACTTAAAATTATTAAATAGTAAATATGTATATTAAATATATATTATGCATGTAGGTATATAACCATGTATATACACACTTGTGTCCATGTGCACATACATCACATGTGTGTTTGATCAATGTTGTGATTAAACTTGGTGAGCTGCCAATTTGAACTTCCTGGTCCACATATGTTTTCATCTCTTATACAAGGTTTCTGTTGAAAAAAACAGAGTTGGGTAAAATGTATTCATATCCACTCAAAAAAGTGGATATGAAACAAAGTAGAAAAGGTGCCAAGAGAATTCAGAAGTGCCCTGATGCTTAGTGGCTCAAAATTTGTTCTGGTATCCTGATTGCCCACGGATCATCTGTTATTAACACATGCTTTCCATATGTTCAAGTGGTCTTGCATTTGTACACTTTACTGCCATAACCATTGCTAGTAGAAGTCCATATACATTACCATAATTGTTTATACTGTGATTTAGGGAATAACGAAGTTAGGATGTGTTTACATATTTGAATTTCCTTTTAGATAACTGAAGATTTCCTTGCTACATATCAAGCCAATTATGGGTTCCCTGCTGATAGTCCCTCTTATTCTCATACAAAAAAAGAAAATAAGACTGATGTCAATGTACAAGCTGAAGAGAAACCTACTGATAAAAAAGCCACACAAGATATTGAAAAAAAGCAGAAAGGAGAAAAAAGAAAGCCTGAACCAGGTAAGCAGCTGTCTATCTTAACAATATGCGATAGCACAAAAACTCTGACCCTAAATCTTTAGAGAGCAGCAATAGCTTTTAGGGAAATAACAGTAGGAGGTCTTTTTTTTGGAGAGGGAAAGGCAAGGCAATTGGGCTTAAGTGACTTGTCCAAGGTCACACAGCTAGTTAGTGTGTCACCTGTCTGAAGCTAGATTTGAACTCAGGTCCTCTGGACTCCAGGGCCAATGCTCTGTTCACTGCACTGCCTAGCTGTCCCTGTAGGAGGTCTTTTTAAAATAGTCTTTAGAATTTTTTTAGAATTAAGATAAGCCAAGCTCCCATTTCAGATTAGTGCCTTGAAAATAAATAAATTGCACAGCTCAGAAGCACTTTGAAAAGGAGGATACGGATTTAAATTGTTTTGTATGGTGATTTAAGTTCCCAAGTAAGTGAAGGCTAGGGAAGACAGCCCAGGGCAGCAGGGAAGAGTGCTGGTTTGGAGCCCAAGGCCCTGGGTTTGGATGTCTGCCCTTCTGCCCCGTGTGTGTTTTCTCACCTCCCCCAAGTCACCTTACCACTCTGGGCCAGTTTCCTCCTCTGTCAGATATAGGGTACAAGTGGGCTCAGTGACCTAGAGCTTTCTGGCTCTAAATCTGGGATGCTCGAATCTTAGAGAAGCCACCACCCTAACAAGTTTCTGTACTCTGGGCCTCAGAAATTTCATTTTATTTTCAGGATGGTTTCAAGTTGAAGAAAACAGAAATACAAATGTTTATGTTGCTGGTAAGTACCTTCTTAAAGGACATCTTCCATTATGATAGAAAGTCTTTGGTTTTGAACATAATTTTGCTTTTCTTCAAGTGTATATTCTATGTTAAAGTTTGGCATGCTTGTATTTGGAAACCCATCCAACAGTAAGAAATGTGTATTTACTGTTAAACTTGGTCATAGGAAAAATCAAATGTAAAATTCACAGTGGGCAGCTTTTCTTGCCATCCCATTTGGGATATCCAGCAAAGTTAATCCTGCAAACTCAGTGGTACTACATATATGAAGAGCTAGTGCAAGGTTGAATAGAGTGGTGGACTTGGAACCAGGGAGAGCTGGTTTGGGGTTCCACTTGGACATTGTCTGTGTACATGAACCAGTTATTTGCCTTCTTTGGGGCTATAAAGTGTAGGGGGGTATTAGATAATCTGTAAGGTCCCTTCTAGCTCTAGACTCTATGATACAGGATAAATAATTGAAATATATATATACACACATATGTTTAAGTAAATAACATAGGCCTTCCTAAGAAAATCCTATGTGATTGTGATTCAGCATTCAATTAAACATTCTAAATTTTGAGCAGCTAAACTCTAGATATATTGGTTTAATTTTGTTATATATGAAGTTACAAAATGTAGTTACCGTGAAAATCCGTACCTTCTGAGTCATTAGCTTTTTACTTTCCTTAACTGTGGAAGTGGTTTACAAAAAACCAGTAAGTTAAAGTATGTATGATTGTGTAAGGTTGTGTAAGGGATGCAAATACCTACAAACACTGAATTTTGTTTGAACTATTTTTCATAATTTGATGGATAAGAGCAGTACTTGAAATTTGATTTAATTTTGTTCTTGTGTAGAATTTTTTAATTTTAATGTAGTCAAGTGAATGTGTCTTGTGAACATTCTTGAAGATTAAGATGGCACAGTATCCAGTTCATGGACATTTCTGATTGGTGGAATGCCTGGATGAAGCCGTTTTTAAGAGAACTACAGCTTTACTCTACTTTCTGAAACACATTGCAGTGTCTTTGTTAACTTTGCAGGCTTACCTCCAGACATTACAAAGGATGAATTTGTACAGCTTATGTCCAAATGTGGCATTATCATGAAAGATCCCCAAACAGAAGAATATAAAATCAAGCTTTATAAAGATAAACAAGGAAATCTTAAAGGAGATGGGCTTTGCTGTTATTTGAAGGTCGGTTACCTAGAGAGATGGAGATTTGAGAATCTTAAGTTATGACTTAATATTTGATAGATGATATCTACCATCTAAAAATGTCACAAGCAAGGTGTGAGGGAAACTGAAATTTCAGATTGCTTGTGTACACCACATTTAGTAGAGTTTTTTGTGTGATCTTGTCAGTGAATATTTCTTGTCTAACTAGACTGGCAAGGAGTTTGTACTTTCCACATTTACTGCTTAGAATTTTTTTAAAGGAGTGTGTGGTTAATAAAAATTGAGAGTTGATTAATAGCAACATGGACCTCCCAGAGGAAAAAGTGGCAGAATCAGCAAACATTTACAGGACACCTGGCATGTAAGCAGCATTGGGTTAGGATAGGAGTGGAGAATCTATGGTCTTGAAACCACATGTGGCCTTCTAGGTCCTTGGGTACAGCCTTTTGACTGAGTCCAAGTTTGACAGAACAAATCCGTTTGTTAAGGGGATTTGTTCTATGAAGTTTGGATTCAGTCAAACCGCTGCATTTGAGGACCTAGAGCAGTGGTTCTCAACCTTCGTAATGCCACAACCCTTTAACACTCATATGTGGGTCTATATGCATGTGGATGGACCCACCTGGAGATGGATAGAGGAGCATTGTCTCAGTTCCTAAGACCATTAGAAATATGTGTTTTCCTTCACTTAACCCTAACTGCCCTCCAAAAAGCAAAAAAAAAAAAAAAAAGAAAGAAAGGGATCCTAGGTACACATCCATTTGACCACCCCTCAGAACTTGTTATTGGGTGGGTGAGATGTGCATGTTTGGGTGTGGCCAACATGGGAATTTGTTTAGGGCGGCTAGGTGGTGCAGTCAATAGAGCACCGACCTTGGAGTCAGAAGGACCTGAATTCAAATCCAGCCTCAGACACTCTACCCAAAAACTAGCCGTGTGACCTTGGGCAAGTCACTTAACCCCAATTGCCCTCCAAAAAATAAAAAAACAAAAAACCCCAGAAATATGTGTTTTCCAATGGTCTTAGGCGACCCCTGTGAAAGGGTCGTTCAACCCCCAAAGGGGTCACGACCCACAGGTTGAGAACTCCTGACCTAGAGGGTCACATGTGGCCTCAAGGCCCCAGGTTCCCCACCCCTGGGTTAGGACCTCCTGGTGAAGATGGGAGAAATAGAAGACAAAATTCCTTGTGCATCCTTAGCAATCCAAAGGTAAGGGTAACTGAATGAGATGCAGCAACTGGAAAATAGCTGTAGAATGACATCGAGAAGAACAAAACAACACAGATTAAACAGATGCATGTAGAGTGGGGTAAGGAGCATCCAAATGAGGCTGGGGTTGAACAGTCATGGAAGGAATGCCGTGTAGTGTAGGGGCATCTGAGCTGGGTCCTGAATGTGATGGATTTGAAAATTACCACAAAAGTATTATGCAATCAAATAAAAGAAAATTTTTAGGCATTTTACAAGTTGGTGCTAGGATTATTAAATTCTTTTGCCAGTGTATGTATAAATACTTGTTGATATTAGTTTGGACCAGTTGTTATTTTTAAAGGAGAAATGGGGCCTCTAAGAAACTTGACTTAGAGATAATGGAGGACTTCAAAAATTGCTCCATTGGCAGCTTGAGAGGTAAAGAAACATCAGTTAAGTAGGGATTCGAATATCAGGGCGTTATCTTTCAGGCCTAGTGTCACCATGTCCTTCTTGTTATTTCATTCCTTGTCTCTGCGGCTCTACTTTCAAAGCTTTGAGCACTACTTTAACAGTACTTCCCATTAGTGTAAGAACCAACACCATAAAACTTATTTCACATAAAAACACCTTGCAATTTTCAGCTGATCATAGAGCTGGGTTAGACAGGAATTGGAGGACAAGATATTACCAATCTCATGAATCATCTGGGCCTTTAGCTGTAAGGATCATAAAATTTTAAAGCAATAAGGGATGTTAGAGGTAATCTTGTCCATCTAACTACCCTCATTTTCCAGATGAGAAAATGGGGCCCACGGGAAGGGAAGGGAAGGCCATACACTAACTAGTTAGTGTCAGAGCCAGAACTTGAAACCAAGTTTCCTGAAACACAACTCAGTGTTTTTTTTCCACTGCCCCAAATTAGTTGCTTATTTGACATTATTACATTATTGGCATATGTTTCTGGGATGTGTGTCTGTCCTGAAAATAATTTTAATGATTTCTCTTGTTTCAGAATAGAACATAACAGATTTTATTTTACCTTCAAATAGAGAGAATCTGTCGATCTAGCATTAAAGCTTCTAGATGATAATGAAATCAGAGGCTACAGACTGCATGTCGAAAAGGCACAGTTTCAGCTTAAGGGTGAATATGATGCCAGTAAAAAGAAGAAGAAATGTAAAGACTACAAGAAAAAGCTGTCTCTGCAACAAAAGTGGGTGTTGACTTTTTCCTGTAGGCGTTGTTGTTTGGGGGCAGCATTTCAAATTAAGTATCATGGCTAAAACTTGCTAATAACTTTTGGCAATAGGAATTGTGTTGCTTTATTCCTCCAAACATATCCATATAATTTCATATAAATGCCATCTGTACAATGGCACTCTTTCCTAGAGAACTACAGATGACCAAGAATCTTGTAGGGGAGGGGTGTTAACAACAGGGAAATTTGAGGCTGTTTTTTTTTCCCCACCAGTGCTAGAAATGCATTCTATTTATTTGCAATAGAAATAAGAGATTTTTTTAAGTACCATGCATAGCATTGGTTCTTTTATATTCTTTGTCTTAAGAAATTGTTTATTAATTAGATGGTTATTAAAATCCAGCTACCAAAATTTGAATAGATTAGGAAATGGAAACTTTATAAAAAATAAAGTTCTTTTTACAAAGTAGCCAAAGTAATACATTTGTGCTGATTTTGGAGGAACTCTAAAATTGTAGTGAAATGGTGAATTTGTCCTTAAGGTAAAGAAAGTCAAGGATGAGCACACTTCTTAGCTCTAAGCCCCACGATTTCTTAGTGTCTCAAGTGAGTGAAGTGTGTGAATGCAGCAAGGAGAGCTTGGTTTTTTATGTGTGTCCATAAAACCAGAAGAGATTTCAAATGTAAGTAAGCTGTCTTTCACAAATGACATTGGCATTTTGAAATAAATACTAACTTTATAAACCAGGAGTGGCTCTGCCAGGAAAAAAAAAAAAACAAAAAGGGCAGCCCTGGGCTACTCTCAGGATCTGGGTTTCTGGGAGCTGCAGCACATGTTTATTTATATTTCCAAATGGTTTCCAATGAATGGTAACTTGAGGAAAATAGGGAGAATATTAACAAATGAGATTTTTCTCCAATAAACATTTGCAAAAATGCAAAGAAGGCCACACTGTCTTCTTATTGTTCCTTTCTATTAGACAGTTGGATTGGCGGCCTGAGAAGAAAACTGGCACAGCTCGAATGCGACATGAGCGGGTTCTCATTATCAGGAACATGTTCCATCCTAAGGATTTTGAGGTGAGGCATTTCAATCTTCCTAGTGGATACTTTGCTGTCATGATGCTAATTGTTCTTTAAGGTTTACAGAGCTCTCCGTGTGAATGTGCCTTCCTGAATGATGCTCAACAGCCTGGGAGATGGGCCACAACAGGTAGCATCATGCTTTCTTGGAGGATTCCAAAGTTAGTGTCACTCCAACTGACCAATTTCATGTGTGTAAGTAGTAGAGACAGACAAATTAAAATGGCCGAACCACAAAATGAATCCAGGTTTCCTTTTGCTTAGACTGGAATTTAAAGCCTCAAATAACTAACTGGGGAAAGCAACGAAAAAGAGTCATTGAAAGATTTCCAGATAATTCACAGCCATAAATGACCTTGGGTTTGGACAGAGGTTGATTTGTGGAGTATTAGGACCCTTTACTTAGTGAGGAACTATTTCAGAGATTCCCAGAATTCATAGCCACGAAGAAGACTCTGTGGTAGTTAATGCCCAGGTAGATAGTTATTCTAGGATCACAGAATGTAGAACTATAGAAAGGACTTTAGCAGTCATCCCATCTAACTCCCTAGCTCAGACTGGTAAAGTGACTTGCCCAAAGTCACTAGTAGAATGGCTACTACTAGCAAGTAGTAGAACCAGGATTTGAACCCAAGTCTTCAGACTCCAACCCTGGTATTTTTTCTCCACCACACTACACTGATCTCGAGAAAGTAGAAAAGCCGGTTGAGACATAATAGATATCAATTCACAGTTCAGTCTTTCAATTTAAATTGGTCTAGAACCCAGGTCTCTTCAGTGAAGGAGTTGTCTCCACTGTTTCTCTTCTCTGGGGTACAGAGGTGATATCTTCCCTTTTTGATTGTGTGCCCATGGTTGGGAGGAATAGGCACCAGAGTCGTTCATTTGTTTTTACCAGCTTTCCCAGCTTTGTAATCTCAGGCAAGTCAGTCTACCTTCTTGGGCCATTCTTTCTTTCCTCTTGTGTAGAATGAAGAGGCTGAACTCAGTGGCCAGTCCCTGCTAGCTTCTGATCTTGGCTCCTTTGACCTATGACCTGCTAGGTACTTTCTTTCTCCTTTGATTGTGTCAGAGGTCAAAGAATAGCCAGGTGCCTTCTGACTTAGAAGCTGCTGTACCCTTGTTCATTCACCTCCTTGCATTTCATCATGCTGGCATACAGGTTGGTCTGCACATTTGAAAAAATAACTTAAAAGGCTCAGAACACGTGTTCTTCTATTGCAAGTGCTCAACATAGGAGCCTGCTTTCCCTTGGATCACTTTTGGTGGGGAAAGGCTGAGTTTTCTAAAGGATAGACATTATTTGCACTAGGCATTCTCAGTTAAAGCTGATATCAATCACCAGACAAGGTGGGGGTTTCCAAAAGTAACAAGTGTCTCCTCTCCCCTTTGGGGTGCATTTATATACCAGACAGCTGAAGGGTGTTAGAAGTAATGAGCTTAAAAATACCTTTTAACATCAGGGCAAATGACAAATGTTCATTTTTCTTTGACATGAGAGGACCTTCTATATATAATTTCTAGCCTTATTAAAAATACATCGGCTGACAAAGAGCTCTAAGAAAAGATTGAAAGCTGAGGTCCAACAGTGGGTGTATTTCAGCCTCACTGTTAAGCGCCTCCAACTCAGGGCTGGGGAACCTTGGGCCTCAAGGTCCTCAAGTTTAGCCCTTTGACTGAATCTACACTTCACAAAACAAATGTTCATTCAGTCAGAGGGTTGCACTTGAGGACCTAGAGGGCCACATGTGGCCTCAAGGCCGCAGGTTCCCCTGCCTGAACTAGACCTTTTTCTATTCCTTTCCATCAGGAAAAAAAAAGAAATACCACTGGTTCCCAGGGAGGAAAAACATAGCCTGGAAAACAAATAATAAGAGATGGCTTTCTGAAATTGTAATGGCTATGAAGCTTTCTACTGCAGAACTTTGGAACAATCCCCATATCTTCACTCAGATCTAATTTTAATTTCAAGTCTCTTTAATCTAAGGGTTCTTTCTACTCAGAAGTATGTTGTTGTTTTTTTTAAGCAGCATTTTCATATTTCCTTTTATAGAGAGAAAGGAATTTATCAAATAATCCATTTTCAGACGAAGGAGATCTGTTACTATGATTTCTTCTTAACCTTCCTGTTGCTGATAAAGCAAACTGACATTGCTAAGCTAAAAGTCTTTCCAGACTAACTTGATTTCCTTTTGGACAGTTACTGACCTGAGAGGTCAGAAGAATTCCGTAGCGATAGATCCCCATAGGTTAAATACTTGATAAAGTATCTTCTGCTATTCTTGAGAAAATGCCAGAGAAGTGAGCTAGACCTAGGACAATTGGATGGATTTACAAGTGGCTCAGTAGCCAGACCTTAGTCAGTGCTAGGTTGCTGTCTTCCTGGAAGCAAGTCTCTAGGAGAGTGTCCCAAAGATCTGAAGTCAGAGGACCTGGGTTCAAATCCTGCCTCTGCTACTGACTAGCTATGTGGCCTTGAGCCAAAGCTTTGGTCACCCCATAACTTAAGTTGAATGGCGATTGGCCTGAAGTCATGCCAGATAAGGATTGATTCAAGGAAATGGGCATCTTCAGCTTGTCAGAGGGAAGACTTGGGGGTGGCAGGGAAGGGAAGTGAAAACACGCACATTAAATGGCTTTTCTCTTCACTTATGGAATGGTAGAAAGCACCTGCAAAGGGAATATTTTGAGACCGGGGTTGCCACCTACTAGCTGCATTATGGGCAAGTCATTTCTTGTTGGAGCTCAGTTTCCTCATCTGTCAAATGAGAAGCTTGAAGAAGCTAGTCTTAGATCTTCTTACTTCAGTCCCTTCCAACTCTGTACTTGGATATTCTTTGTAGGTGGTAAAAAAAAAAAATACATGGAGATCATATGAGTGTTATTTTCATAATTTGGGTATGTGTTTCACCAAGGCAAAATTATAACCTCCCTCCAGTCCTCATTCTCTGTCACTCTTGTTCATGCTTAAATGAACAAATGCACCTCAATCTCTCTCCATAGCCCACTGGAGGACTTGTTCTTTTGATATATTAGGAGGCGCTGGTGTACAGCACAAACCATTGTCTCATTCTTCCACATGACCAACTCTCCCTCTTTTCTGGCCATATATTGCCTTGCCTAATGCCTCTTATGCTACTTCTCACACCAGAGTCACTGTTGGGAATATCAGCCTACTTATGTCCACTATAATGCCATCATTGCTCTTTGAATTCTTTACTGTCCTCATCCGTCCTGAACCATGGAGTTCTAGGAATCTCAGCCAAATAGCAACATCATGAGGAATATTCATGTTAAGCAAAAGGACTTCTGAAGAACTATTGTGTGGCTTCTTGGTCACTTCCATCTCAATTCTGGGCCCACATCATTATATGTGTCTGGCACTTGTACAGGATAACCTTATCAATAGGTTGATTGTACAGACTACACATTATCTGTTGTTCATCTGCTTGGTTTTTCTGATGTGAATGGTCTGACCATTCTCTCTTAAAATTGCTATGGATTTGCAGAGATTTTGTATAATGTTTCAGACCTTAGTATAATTAGTATAGTATGATTTGTCAAAGGAATATTTGGAGAATATATCTCCTGATAGGAAATATTTTATGGTAGTGACAGACACATCTCTTTGTCTGACACCTCCCTTGATGTTACTCTTGTGTTACCTTCTTTAATGCTGACATGTGAAAGACTTTGAAGAGAACTGTAAAGGCTACATTTTGCTTCATCTGTACACATAATGCTTTCCTAAACCACAAATAGGTCTAATTATAAATATAAAAACCATTTTATAAAATGTATGTATGCTTGTAGTAGTATTCTAGTTCCATTTCCTTTTTTTAAAAAGGAGAAATGGGTTTGAAAGCTTTCTATTTGAGACAGAAATGTGTTTAACTCTGTGCAATCTTTGCAGGAGGATCCATTAGTGCTAAATGAGATCAGGGAAGACCTCCGAACAGAATGTGAAAAGTTTGGACAAGTAAAAAAGGTCCTTCTCTTTGATGTAAGTGCATGACCCAATTGGACAGAAATTACTCAAAAATAATCAGTTTCCCAGCTAACAGGCCTTAATGTGCACCTACAGTTTAGAATCTCTCTCTACCTAATAGGCCTTCTTATCTAGTCATAAAGAGGCTTAGTGGAGAGAAGTCTGTCCCCACAGCCAGGAAGGCCTAGGCTCAGCTCCCTTCCCTACCAGGACCTGGCTATGGAGCCCTGGGAAAGTTGCTTCATTTCTCAGTGCTCCAGGCAATTCAGAGACCATAAGGTTCCCCCAAAGTTCTAACTTGTGTTGATAGAGGGAGTATATTCATTTGGGAGTTCCCTAAAGCAGGAAAAGCACAAGTCCACCTACCTCCCCAATTTAGTCATAAGTACGTGCCCTATAAGGCAGCTAGGTGGCACTGCAGTGGATAAAGAGCTGGGCCTGGAATCAGGAAGACTCATCTTCCTGAGTTCTCAGACACTTAGTAGTTGTATGACCTGGCAAAGTCACTTCACCCTGTTTGCCTCAGTTTCCTCATCTGAAAAGGGAACTGGAGAAGGAAAGGCAAACTATTCCAGTATCTTTGCCAAGAGTCAGACACAATTCAAACAACTGCAAGACAACAAAAATGTGTCCTACAAGGAAATCAGTAGAGGTTTATCAGTGTATACCAGCACTCCATATAAGGCCATCTGGTGCTTGTCAAGAAATAAGCATTTATTAGAGATAGTTTTATCCTCCTAGATAATTTTCCTTCAACATAAGAGCTAGACTCTGATCAGGTTCAGTAAAGGAGAGGAAAAACTTGGTCTATGATAACCCACCCTTCCCCCTTCCTTTCTTTGCATATTTTCCCTTGACCTTGCATTTTGACAAAGGAAAATGTTTTCCTCTCTGTAGTTCCCACCCACATGCTTTGAAACACCAACCCTTGTTTTTAACAGCAACTTCTCCTATTGCAATATTTTTATATTTCTTTTTAGGGAAGATAGAAGGTTAAATTTGAGGCAGAATCAGTGCCTTGGAAGGGAGGACACCTAATCAGTACTCACCCCTTATCTTGGCTTTCTTAAGCATGTGACTTACCATCTACCAAGACATTCAAAAGGACTATAGCAGTTTCTGCCTTGTTTCAGAAAGAAGCCCCAAACCTGAAAATGCAATCAGATCCCAAATGTATAAACTACCTTTCAATTACAAACCATTCTCCTTTCTCTGCTTCCCATCTTTTGCCAACCCTTACATAAGCCATCTCACTTCAGAGAGTCTTTTTGTTCCTCCCCCTTCCCCCTTCCCCCCCCCCCACATTGAGCATTGAGAAATTACTAAAGGGGCGGGAGAAGGAGACCCCTAGGGGATCTAACGTACAGGTAACTTGCTGCTGACTGTTGTGTAACTCTTGGTTAGTCACCGACCTTCAGTAAATAATTTGGGAAGTCTCTGAGACAAAGTTTGTGGGGTTGGCGGGGAGCAGACAGCCTCCAGGATGGCTCTCATAACATTCCTTAAATCCCCATTGGATAGGCCAAATATCAGGGAAGAGAGCCAGGTAGTATGTCAGCAAATAGATCAGCCATTGTTGGTCCTAGTACATATAAAGTGCTTGAAATCTTTTGTCTCCCCTACCTAGATTATCCGGGTGGGGGGAGTGCATTTTAATTATGCCCCTTTTTGTCTCTTTCCAGAGACACCCAGATGGTGTTGCCTCTGTGTCATATAAAGAGCCAGAAGAAGCTGATCTCTGTATACAAGCCCTCAATGGGAGATGGTTTGGTGGTCGTCAGTTAAATGTGGAAGTATGGGATGGTGTGACAGATTATCAGGTGAGAGCTATAGCTTTCCAGGCTCCCTTTTCCTTCTGCCTATCCCCTCCCCATGCCCTATATCCACATAGGATATTAATGATGAATTCAAAAATGAAATGATCAGAATTTTGTTTGACATAAGTATACTGATTATAGTAGGTCTTCACTCTTAGACTTTAGGTTCTGTTTAATTTAACAAGCCATTTCAATTCATATTTTGTTCCTGTGACATTGTAGGAGGGATTGTGAGGTATGAGGGGCATGAGTCATGGTCTTCTACAGTGAAAGACCAAAATGAAGAAGTAGAAACTAAATCCTGAGTCTTGCTTGGAACTGATAGGTGGTTGGTAAAAGCAGTAGCAATGTAGAATCCATTCCCTTTCCATTTGGGGTTCTAAGTTGGTTTGTTTTTTGTTTTTTTACATCAGTGATCTCAATTTCAGTTGAAGTATAGGAAATACCTGACAGCCATTTAAGGAAACTGATCCTCTGTCAGATTTTAGAGACCAAATATCAGGTATCTGAGTTGAGATTAGATTTTCCTTAGATTATGAATTTGATCATTGTAATATTGTTACCTATTATTAATATTTATGGAGTTCTTCCATAAGTTTATCGGAATACTAAATCCTATATAAATTTCATACATTGTAGAAAAAAAACTAATAAAGCCAACTCCCTTTTTCAGTCTCCTATACTTTTCCCAGACTTTGTGGTATCTCTGTTACATAAGCATGTCTCTTTTTGCTGCAGCTGACCTCTGTTGCATGATTAAAATAAACTACTCCATGGTATTCTGTAGTAATCCTAGCTTTAGAGAAGTTAGTTATTTGAGCTATTTCTAATGGCTCTTGTTACTCTTGAGTTACTTAAAGTAACTGCTGTACTTTGTAGTAAGTTTGGAAGCACCACATGGAAAGCTGAAGCTTGTTTTGGCTTGAAGTGTCTTTGAATGACATTTTCTATTTATGAACAGGTTGAGGAGACATCAAGAGAGAGAGAAGAAAGATTGAAAGGCTGGGAATCTTTTTTAGAACATCCCAACATCCAGAAAGAAACTCATTCATCAGATCCCGATTCTTCCTCTGGAAGTGTGGCCCTAGTGGCAGAGAAACGGTCCCCAGAGAATAGTAGTACATCAAAAGAGCAAACAGAAGAGGAAGGGAGTAATGGAGGAAGCTTCGATGAAGACAGGACCCAGTCTACAGACAGCAGCCTTGGAAACAGCGATACCGAAGACACAGGACACCTTTAATCCCTTACACATGCTCTATACATTGAGCTTTGTCGAATTTCTCTTCCAAGTTTCAGGCCAATTACTAGTAGTGTTCCACAAATATATACATATTAATTAAATGTCTTCAGCTTAGCAGTTTTGTAATTTTTATTTGTCAGTATTTAATAGAGAACTCAACATATTTGTTAATTGATCATGTCAGGGTGCAAGTGAACTGGACAAAAATCTGTTTTTCTGTCAGATCCTTGCATGTATACTGGTGTTTGATATTTATGGCCACAGGGATACTAAAAATTACTTTTGGAATATTGAAACTGGCATGTGAATTTAAGGTGTAAGTTTTTAAATACGTAAGACTATTAAACGATTTTTTTTTTCTGGAAAAGCTTCTTTTCTAAAGACTTGAATTCGAATCTGGACTTTTCATATACTTTTCCTTTTTCCCCCCAAAAAGGCAGGACATTAACTTTTCTTGAATCTACAATGTACAGAAAAATATTTGATAAATTTTCATAATCTGGCATCACAAGTTAGTTTTATGGGGTTTTTAAATTTAATTTTTGCCACTGTTTGCATTAAATTTGA
>CM053602.1:33396576-33455369 GCA_028646575.1 Pseudocheirus occidentalis | reverse complement strand
GACTATAGTAATATACTGTTTGATAAGCCCAAAGACCCCAGTTTCTGGGTTAAGAATTCACTATTTGACAAAAAACTGCTGGGGAAATTGGAATATAGTATGGCAGAAACCGGGCATAGACCATTATCTAACGCCACACACCAAAGTCAAGTCTAAATGGATGCATGATCTAGATATAAAGGCTGATACTGTAAATAATCTGGAGAAGCAAGGAATAGTTTACCTGTCAGATTTATGGAGTAGGGAAGACTTTATGACCGAAGAAGAGTTGGAGAACATTATAAAATGCAAAATGGATAATCTTGATTACATCAAATTGAAAAGTTTCTGTACAAACAAAGCCAATGTAACCAAGATTAAGAGGGAAGTGGGAAACTGGGAAAAAATTTTTACAATCAGTGTCTCTGATAAAGGCCTCACTTCTAAAATATACAGGGAATTAAGTAAAATCTATAAGATAAGTCATTTTCCAATTGATAAATGGGCAAAGGATATAAACAGGCAATTTTCAGAGACAGAAATTAAAGATATTTATAAGCATATGAAAAAATGCTCTAAATCACTGTTTATTCAAGAAATGCAAATCAAAACAACTTTGAGGTACCACATCTCACCAGTCAGATTGGCTAAGATGACAGAACAGGAAAATGACAAATGCTGGAGAGGATGTGGAAAAATTGGAACACCAATACATTGCTGGTGGAACTGTGAACTGATACAACCATTCTGGAGAGCAATCTGGAACTGTGCCCAAAGGGCTATAAATAATTGCATACCCTTTGACCCAGTAAGACCACTTTTGGGGTTATACCTCACAGAAATCATAGAAGTGGGAAAAGGGCCCATATGTACAAAAATATTTATTGCAGCTCTCTTTGTGGTGGCAAAAAACTGGAAATTAAGGGGATGCCCATCAATCGGGGAATGGCTAAACAAGTTGTGGTATATGAATGTAATGGAATACTATTGTGCTATAAGAAATGGGGAGGAGACAGACTTCATATTTACCTAGAGAGACTTATACAAACTGATGCTAAGTGAGAAGAGCAGAACCAGGAGAAATTTATACATAATCACAACCCTGACAAACTGGGCGCTTCTCAGCAACGCACAGTTGTAAGACAACTCTACAAGTCTCAGGATGGAAGATGTCTGCATTCAGAAAAAGATCTAGAAAAAACAGCGTTTAAATGGAGATTGAAGCAATCTACATGCTATCTCTTTTCCATGTTTGGTTTTGTTTCTTTTTTCCCATTGTTCACTCCATTGGTTACAACCCTTCTATACAACCAGACTAATGTCCAGTGTGAAAGTATTTGCAGATCAAATACTTAATTGCATGGGGCCATGGGGGGGGGGGGGAGCGGGGAAGAGGGAGGGGAGAAAATTTGAAACTCAAGAGATTATGGAACTGAATCTTGTAAACTGAAAGTAAATAAATCAAATTTTTAAAAAAAGATGCTCTCTAAGTGTCATAGCTTCCATTGCTAATAGGAAGTATCCAGTGGGAGATTATCCCTTGGTCTATCCTTCAGGTCTAGTTCACTAACACGGCCTAGTAAAATGCTACGCAGTAGGGCCTCAGTAAATGTTCACTGTCTTTCAAAAGGGATGATCCCATTTTTATTCTTAAAGACTGGTAAAATTAAACCAAAGCTGCTACTTTTAAAGTACTTCCTTCACTCTAATCAGAGTAGCAGCTAGTAATATTGTCATTATGAGACTTTGGAGAAAGTGGAAGAGAATCCAGCTATATGAAGCAAGTTTTCATTTTAGGGGAAATTTTTTTTGTAATCCCTGGAATTTTAATAAGGCCTTAATGATTTTGGCAGATAAATCTTTTAAAGACCACGTCACTGACTCAATTTTGGCTTTAATAATTTGCATTATCACCTATATGGAATTCCCTGGACTTGTATTTTTAATTGTGAATCCAGTTTACTGTTTCCTGGTTGACTCTTTTTAAGAAAGAATTTGCTAACACTGAGAGCTGTCCAGTAATGGAATTACCTTATGAATTCTCCATCCTTGGAGGTCTCCAACAAAGCAAGTGCATGCTGGAGAAGGCATTCCTACTTCCCACTAGTGTTGCATTGAATGACCTCTGATGGTCCCTTCCAACTCAGAGACTTTTATCTTAAACTATCCACAAATCCCAGTTAAGAGTATAAGGATGAACATCTCAAAACTTTAAGCCATGTATTTTGTGGTCACCACAGTTAGACAAGCTGATATTCAAAGTACAAGGTGAATTTTGATTTAAGAAATAAGCAGTCAGTGAGCTGTTTTATCGAGGTTGCTGGTAATGGTTATATTGTTACTTAAATGAGAACCACATTATGAAATGCCTTGTTGCTTACATCTTTCTCACGGGTGACAAAATAACATAGGAAATTGCAGCCTATTGATCATTAAATCTCCAGAGCTCACAGGGACCTGAGACCCCTATGTTTTTGCTAAGGATCCATTCTTTCTGTCAAAATTAATCCCAACATTTGGTTGTTTTCATTTTGTTTCTTAAAACTGAAACATGCTACCAAAGCAAAGCTTTATAAAAACGTTGTATTCAAAAAATGGTCATTTTTGTATGTAGGAAATGCACCCCTAAAACAGGAAGGAAACTCGGTACTTAAAATGATTGGAAGCTTGGTTGCATTTTCTGTCTCTGTCTCCGTGGTGCCCATCATTCTAGGCCAGTGGTTCTCAGCCTTCTTAATGCCACGATCCTTTAATATTCATATGTGGGCAGACCCTCCGGCAGACAGATAGAGGAGCGGTGTCTCGGTTCCTAAGACCATCGGAAATATGTGTTTTCTGATGGTTTTAGGCGATCCCTGTGACCCCTGTGAAAGGGGTCATGACCCACAGGTTGAGAACCGCTGTTCTAGGCCCTTGCATGTGGGTGCCATTGGAGACCAGTTTGGTGTATGGCTATACTGAATTGTCCTGCCCTTTGGTTTTCACAGTTGTTCTGTGGAGAAGGTGGCCACCATGGTTATTTTCCTTTTAAATTGTGTGGGACAGAATGTGGTTTCTCAAATAGACTATCTGCTGTGGTGACTATCCTGTCACCACACATACACATTATCAGGGAATTAGATAGAGATTGAGAGAAACAAATGAAAATATTCCCATAAAGTAAAGGAGACAGTCACCAAACTTGAGCTGGGCTTTAGCCTTGATGGGCCCAAATTTTGTTTTTCTATAATGTGTTTGCCAGCCACCTGTCTTTGGTAAACAAGAAAAGCAACAAGTGATCCATAAATTGCCTGCTTTTTGCAACAAGTAATATGTTTGCCAGGTGTTTCTGTTAATTGTTTGCTTTTTGGAAAACAAAAGAAAAATATGTAATCTGTGATAAGCTAACTTCTGATAAATAATTTTGTATTGGATAAAAGGATTGTAAGGACACCTCTTCCCACCAATGGGAAGGAAGGTCAGGTTACAAGGGAGGGGATTTTGGGAGGGGTTTTGTGGTTTTTGTCTATTTAACCCAGCTTCTGCTTCTGTAAGGTAGCCTGCTCCCTCTGGGTTCCAATGGTGTGGACTGCCCGCTTCTCGCGAGATTCTAATAAAGCAACCTTTCTGCTTTCACCTGGAGAAATCTCTGAGTAGTTAATTTTGGGGTAGGGTCTTTGCACTCCACACAAAATCAAAAAGTTATTTCCAGTGTAAATGAACTCTTTTAATCATTCTGATTGATCTGCCAATAGCATTCTCTTCTAGTCTGCTATTTTCTCTTTGTCGAGCGGTCTTTGTCTTTAAGTAAAAAAAAAAATTACTAGCCCCTTAGAGACGGGGGAGTGTCAAAATAGAACAGGATGTAAAGGATTTCTCTTTTCTGTCTAATTAGATAAATACAGAGTCACTATTTCTTACTCTTATTTTTTTTAAAAAGACAATATATAAGGACGTAGGAAACTGGAATTCTTCTCAGACATTGAAATTACTACCTGAAAATGCAAAGCAATACATCCTGCAGAAGCGGGGACTCCTCAGCAAAGGCTGGCCTAGTGCAGCCACACTCTGACCTACTTCTTCCCCCTCTCATCTGTCCCCTAGCCTCCCATTTATTGGTTGCCTCTATTCATTTAACCAGAAAATGAAGTTGATAAACAAAAATTTTTGTGACATTATAAAAGCATTTCTAGTCTTGATTTGAGAGAAAGTTCCATGAACTTGTTATTGTTGTTCAGTAATGTCAGACTCTTTGTGACCCCATCTGGGATTTTTGTTTGATTGGGGTTTTTTGGCAAAAATACTGGAGTAGTTTGTCATATGTAAGCCCCTGCACCTTCCTTATCAAAACAGGAGATTTTTAATGTAGCCAAGATTTGTAAAGAAGTTGATGTTTTTAATTAGTTGAATTTCTCTTGAAGCACTGATGGCAGAAGGTTCATTTCAACCAACATTTGTTAAAAATGCTTATTAAACGCAAGGCACTGCTTGGTACGGGGGTTCCAAGCCATTTTCCCTATTAAATTTTTAGGGCCTTAAAGACAAGGACGAAGGCTCGAACAGCTTCAGACGCTGCAGCTTCCGATCAGTCAGCATAGCTTAAATTGTCCCAGTGCCTTGCAAAGTTGCAATACAATTTATGACTAGCATAGCAGGCTACAGAGCATAAAGGGAGGGAAGGAACCCCCCAAATACCCTCTTGACCTTACTTTAAAGGGGTTAATTGGAAATAATGGTTTGGCTGAGGCTCTGATTGGCCTTGTGGAAAATAATGAGAGGAACCACTAGGTTAAAGCAAATTAATTGAATGATAATGTGTGTCAAAGTTTTCAAAGACTTTTAAAAAAAATCAATAACGAATATTCTACAAAGAGACCCTTTTAAGGAAAGTTGGGGGGAAATTGGGACTGAACGAAGGCCTAAGATCCCCCAGAGGAGAAAATCATCATAATAAACTATGATTTCAAATTGAAGTGCAATTGTGGAAATGAAGCTAAACGAATATTAAATTTCCAGGATGGAATTCCTCCTTCCCCACCCCCATTGAGTCTGGCTTTTAAAACTCATGCTAAGTACCTTTAATAGAATTTGTCTTTGCAAGGGGCATGGGGGAGGGGGGTATGAAGAGACCAGTGCAGTCCAGAAATACTGAGCATATTTGTCCTTAAAAAGACTTACTTAAAAAACGTATTAAAGGGGGAGAGACTACATCCACAACATGTTGACGGCATAAATTAGGTCTAAGGGGAAATTCTGCAATGTTTGTGAGTCATTTGTAATTGCAAGTCAGCTCTAAATCATCACAAGCTAGAAGATTTTCAAGTAGCCCATTTGGGGAGGTGTTCCATCATGAACCCTCACAGGCCTCAGGTGTTTTTCACTTCGCCTTTATGAGCAAACAAATAAGGTCCTTGGATCCCAGTCCGACAGCTGTCCTCACCTCACTGCTAGGTAGGAAGCAAAAGGCAGTCTTTCTGTGTTAAACTGAATGGAGTGTGTTTATTTTAATGACATGAAGTTTCTGGTATTAAGGTGTAATGGTGGGAGTAGAAGGAACTAGGCCATAGGAAGGAAATGCGGCTTGGCAATATGGACAATTTCACTGCCAGGAGTGCACACTCTGCACTAGCTCGTTATCTCACTGCAAGGTAAGCTTGGAAAATGAGTTACTCTGTCGCAATGATCTGGAAATAAACTTGCAAAGGAGTAGAGATGGGTGGAAGACCTAATGCTTCTGGGATTTCGACCCTGGGTTCTGAAAGGGGCTGTGTTTTTTTTTTATCACCTTTGGAATAAACAAGTGTATAAAAACAAGCTGGCTGGCATGTTTAGGTGTGCTGACCACTAATACCCCACATTCTTAAGAGAGGGGCCAGTTTGTAAATACTTAACGTGAAGGTCATTTTCATTGTTTTGATCTTTCAGAACTGTATCCATTTTCCCATGGATCTCATTTACAAATAATTTCCGAAACCAGCATAAGGAAAACAACTAGACCTCTACTGCATTAGAAACCAAAGTATATCACATGTTTAATATTTTTAATTCAATGGGACAACATTTCTTTATTGAGTAAAGTAATTAACATTGTAAGGTCAAGTACTAGCTCAAACACTGTGTGACCGGGCAAATCACTTGACCTTTCTGAGATTCAGTTTCTTCATCTATAAAATGGGGGGAGGGGTAATCCCTCTACTACCTACCTCACAGGGTTGTGAGGAGAACTCAAATATAAACTGTGATGGTGACAATAATGTTGATAGTAGGTGCTCAATAAATACTGATTTCCTCATCTTTAACCTCCATGTACTAGCTCTATTCTGTTTTGCCTACAACAGAACCAGATTAAAATACAATTAGGAAATGGTTAACCAAATAAATAAAAATACAGTATGACACAGCTAATGTTAATTTGTGGTTTTCTAAGTCAATATGCAGACCACAGGGATGACCCCACTGGCCTACAAACATATTCTGGTCCCCCTCATTGTTAAACATGTCCTTGACCCCTTGACACTTTCAAACTGAGGTCTTCTATTTGCTGTGACTTCTTCCTCCAGCCTGGACCTCCATCTCTTGCCCTGGGTCCCTAAGACTTCACCAGTTCTGGCCTAACCGGGAAACCTACTCTTCTGTGCCTCAAGTATTTTCATGCCCCAATGTGTATACTCCATCTACGTACTCTTTATAGTTTGGGGAACAATAATTGAAAAAACACTACTTTCCTGGAAAGGACATGTCAATCAGTTGTTGGAGGAATCCACTCTTCAACCCTGTGTCTTCTAGTAAAACCTGCACCCCTCTATCACCACTCCCCAGTATGTACTGTCTTCCCCTATGAGGATGTAATACTTTTTTCCACTCATTCATTTCTCTCTCCTTCCATTCCCTGTCCAACTTTAGAATCAGCACAGCTTCCCACTTCCCCTCCCTCTCTGCCCCTTGCATTCTGATTTCTGCTCTCACCGCTTCACTGACATGACTCTTCAAAAGGACACAAATGATCTTTTAACTGCTACAACCAACGTGTTTTTTCCTCAGTCATCATCATACTCCCTGACTTCTCAGCAGCTTTCAAAGACACCACTGACTACCTCCTCTGTGCTCTTTTGTCCTTTTTCTCCCATGACCCTTTTTCTCCTGGTTCTCTCTCATACCTACATGCCTACTGTTCTTTGATGCTGGCAATTTCTCTTGCTCTCTAAGCATAGATGTTTCTCAACTCTCTGTCATGGACCTTCTCCTCCATGGGTTCGATGACCTCCGTGCACACAACTCCCCCATCTGGAGAGCCAATATTCATCTCTCCTGAAATTCAGTCTAGCACTTCCATCAACTCACTGGACAGCTCCACTCAAATGTCCTGTCAGCATCCTTACTCCTTAATGGGTGGAAGATGGAAATCATGCTCTTTTCTCTTAAACCTGCTCCTCTGAACTTTTCTGTGTTTCCTTTGGGTCCCGTTATCCTTCCAACTGTCTCCCCATGTGACTTCAGTACCAGACCTCATATATGACAACCTCACCAGACCAAAAGTTCTTAACCTGGGGTCTGTGAACTTATATTTTTTTTAATGTTTTTGATAACTCTATTTGAACACAATTGGTCTCCTTTGTAATCCTATATATTTTATTTTATGTATTTAAAACATTATTCTGAGAAAGGGTCCATTCATTTTCCCCAGTTCATCAAAGGGACAGGACACAGAAAAAGGTTAAAGACTCCAGACCTAGATTTCTTCCTTCCTGTTCAATCAGTTGCCAAGTGTCAATTCTACATCTCTGGCATCTGTCCCCCTTTCTCCATTTAAATGGCTACCATATTGGTTCTGGTGCTCTTCTATCTACTCTTGCCTGAAGTCTTGAAATAACCCTACTGGTCCCCCTGATTCTAGTCTCTCATCCAATCCATCTATCACATAGCTGCCAAAATAATCTTCCTAGGAGCACAGATCTAACCTTGTTATTCCCCTGCTCAAGAAACTGCAGTGGTGGGGGCAGCTGGGCGGTGCCATGAATAGAGCACCAGCCCTGAAGTCAGGAGGACTTGAGTTCACATCTGGCCTCAGACACTTGATACTTACTAGCTGTGTGACCTTGGGCAAGTCACTTAACCCCAATTCCCTTGCCTTTCCCCCTCAAAAAAAAAAGAAGCAGCAGCTTCAGTGGTTCCCTATTGCTTCTAGGGAATACAAATTCATCTCAACCCTGAAAACCTGCATTTGACATTCTATGACCCTGCTAGGAGCATTCACACAAGCTAGCCTCTATGACTAGGATGAATGTATTCCTTCCACATCTCCAATTCTTTAATATTATTTTTTTTATTCTGAATTTCAGACATGCCAAAAAGTAAACATTTCTATATATACAGTAGAACAAAAAGAGAATTGTGTAAAACCACAAATTCCTGTTATATACAGCTTGCTTTTTTAAAAGTATACAATACAAAAAAAGTATATAATACATTCTGCATGTTACTTTCTTTTTTTTGAAAACTTGATTGTTTCATTAATTAATATATTTTTAGTTTTCAGCATTCACTTTCATAATATTTTGGATTCTAAATTTCCTTCCCCCCTCCAAGTCGGCATGCAATCTGATATAAGCTCTACATATACATTCAAATTAAATATATTTTTACATTAGTCATGTTGTAAAGAAGAATTAGAGTCAATGGGAGGAACTATGAGAAAGAAGAAACAATAAAAAGAGTGAATAGTATGCTTCCATCTGCATTCAAGCTCCAAAGTTCTCTTTCTGGATGTGGACGGCATTTTCCATCAGGAGTCTTTTGGAGTTGTCTTAGATCCTTGCATTGCTGAGAAGAACTAAGTCTATCAAAGTCAGTCATCACACAATGCTACTGTTAGTGTTGCATGTTACTTTCAAAGCTGTCTTGCTTATCTGTTTCCTTCTGAACCATTCTGTGAATCTTTAAAAATGCTTGGATGACTCTTTTTGGCAGCATTTTTTCTGGTTCCCATCTCCCCACCTCCCAATGGGGAAAAAAAGGGAAAACACAATCTCCATAACAAATAAGCATAGTTAAGTAAAACAAACGCATGCTTTCACCTCATCTAAAAATACATGTCCCTTTCTGCCTCTTGAATTCATTACCCCACTGTTAGGAGATGGATTGCATGCCCCATTATGAGTCCTCTGGAATCCTGGTTGATCATTGCATTGATCAGAATTTTAAAGTCTTTTAAAGTTATTTGGCTTTACAGTGTTGTCACTGTATAAACTCCTGGTTCTTCTCATCTCACTTTGCATCAGTTCATACAAGTCTTCTCAGGTTTCTCTAAAATTGCTGTCCCTTTAGTCATTTTTTATGGAGCAGTCAAAAAACATTTATTAAGCACTTTCTACATGTCAGGCACCGTGCCATGCATTGAGGATACTAAAAAAAAAAAGATAAAAGACAGTCCCTGCTCTCCAGAAACTCATAGTCCAAGACAGTGTAAAAACAACTAGGGACAAACAAGCCATATAGAGCACAAATTGGAAATAATCAGCAGAGGAAAGGCACTAGAGTACAATTCATCTCTGTTTTAGGGCAGAGGTTCTCACCCTGTGGGTTATGTTCAATTTAAATACATCCTGAATATCAGATTTTTACATTACGATTCATAACAGTAGCAAAATTACAGTTATGAAGTAGCAACGAAAATAGTTTTATGGTTGTGGGTCATCACAACATGAGGAATTGTATTAAAGGGTCATGGCATTAGGAAGGTTGAGAACCACTGTTTTAGGGCTTTGAGCCCCCTTAAAGACTCCGCTCTAGCATCACAACCTCCAAGAATCCTTCCCTGATCTCTTATCTCCAACTTGGTCATGTTCTTTCTTTTCATATATTTCCTTATTTCCCTCCATATTATATGCCTCCAGAATATACAAGCTCCTGTTTCATTTCTGTTTTTGAAACCCCAGTGCCTTGCACTTTGCCCTGAATGTGGCCAGCATTTAATAAATGTTATCATTATACTGGTTCCTCTCTTTGCAGGCAAAGTCAGGTAATGAGATCAGCAGAGAGAGGGTGCTGGCAATGGAAAAACTGACAGGTGAAATCAATGAACTGAACCCTGAGTCAAGCCAGTGGAAGAAAAACAAGTGAAGGGAGTACAGTCCCCTTATGACAAGAGATCAAAACCAGTTAAGAGTTTAGAAAGTAGAACCCATGACAAAAGACTAAAGGAGTTGGACAGGTTTTGTGTAGAAGGACTTAAGAGTAGAATTTATTTAGCTGTACACCTGCTCTTTGTATTCAAAGAGAAAGGAAGAAGAGAAATAAATCTGAACTGAGGGAAGAGGCTTTTGAGATAGACATCGAGAGCTTTTCACATCTAACACTATTGTTAAGCAAGCTGGCTGTAGTAAGGAGAGGGGCATTTCTTTGCTTCTCTAATGCACTTATCCGATTTTATTGTTTATTATAGCTAAGTGTACTTGTCTTCTCCTCCTACAAGACTATAAGCTCCTTGAGAGCAGGGGGGCTATGTCTTCCCTAGCAGAGAATTGAGGAGTCAAAAGATTGGAGGTCACGCTGTGGATGAAGAGTTGGGTTTTTCTTAAGGGAAGGCAGAGGGAGAAGTAAAAAGCCAGTAGATTAAGGTCAGATAAGGGAATTTTGGAATTCTTGATACATTTGTGGGTGGTGGTAAGATCAAGGGGATGACCTTCAAAGGGAGGGATGGAGGAGTTACAGCATGGGAAGTATATAGGTTGAAGAACTTAGTAGAGCAGTAGTTCTCAACCTTCCTAATGCCGCGACCCTTTAGTACAGTTCCTCATGTTGTGGTGACCCCCAACCATAAAATTATTTTCGTTACTACTTCGTAACTGTAGTTTTGCCACTGTTATGAATCTAATATGCAGGATGTATCTTCATTGTTACAAATTGAACATAACCCACAGATTGAGAACTGCTATATTAGAGTGTTTGAGGGAGAATCAGTACACACACACACACACACACACACACACACACACACACACACACACTGAAGTCCCCTAGTTGGGGAGGGAAGAAAAATTATGATCCACGTACCAAAGTCATTGAGGAAGAAAGGAGAATGACCTGGGGGTCAGTAGACAACAGTTACCAGGATTTTAATTGGGTGGTAAATAGGAATAGTATGAACCTCAAAGGAAAAGAGGTTACTGAGTGATAGAGAGAAAGGGAGAGGGAAAACAGAGAAGTGGCAAGGGTGAGCAAGGAGCATTCCAACTCTCCCTCCTCAACTAGTGAATGGAATTAGTGAAGGTGTAGCCAGTACTGGAAAGGGTGGCCAGGGAAGCCATATCATCAAGGGGGAGCAGTAAGAGCTAGTAGATGGAAGGAGTGGGAAAGAAAAAGATTTAGGATGAAGGGGAGTTTATTGCCCATGGAATAGGCATTCCAGAGGGCAAAGCTTAGGGGCTGAGTGGTATTTGGCTGGAACTTTGGGGTGGGAGGGTTGTGGAGGATGGGAATAAGGAATCAGGTGTGGGGGGGGGGGAGGAGGGATGGAGTTTAGAGAGGACTTCAAAGGGTTCAAAATCACTGGGATGTGATACGTATGACCAGGTGTGATAATGTTCATCACTGACTGGAGGGTGCCATTTCTCTTCCTAAAAGGGGTTGGAGATAGGGCTGGAAGCAAGTAGAGTCTAATATGGGAGGCACACAGTCAGATGATAAGTCCTGCTTCCCTACTCCTTTTCCCACTGAAGGGTGGAGCTTAGGCAGGAAAGGGTAGAGCAGGGAGTGAAAGTTGAACCTGCACAGCAAAAGAAAACAGTCCTGTTTTCCACCAACAAGGTGGTACCTTCCTTCAAGGTTACACAAACAACAGAAGAAGCAAGGCCTGAGGTCAAAGGAAGTTTGCTCCTCTTTGCAATGGAGGTTCTCCACATCCCGGTTGGGAGATCAAGGTGGATTCAGGAGACTGAATTTTGTCTCATGCTGACACAGAAGGAAGGGTTTGCTTTGGGCAGATGGAAAATGCCCATCTCAGCTCCTTGCTGCCTCCCTCAGTGAAGCCGAGGGCACCTGGTACATCTTAGTAGGTTCTTAATGTCTGTCAATTCAACCATTCCATTTGATATTTTAGTGTCAGGGGTCTAGGGATAGAAGAGACCTCAGAAGCCATCTAATCTAACCCCCTTATTTTACAAATGAGGAGACTGAGGCCTAGAGGGGAAGTATCTTGCCTGCTATCACCCAGGTACTGGGTGGCAAAACTGGGGTTCAACCCAAGTCCTATGACTTTGATATAACCTAGGTTCTAGATGGTCTCTGTAAAGTTTTACTGGAGCCAGTATATTCTCCATGTAAGATAGTGAATGGACTGTGGGTCAGAGGATTTGCCTGGCTGTCTAGAAAGAATCACTGCCATATTGATCCTATAAGATGGTAGATATTTCAGCCACAGTAACTCTTTTTTTTTAAATTAAATTGGTTTATTTAATTTTAGTTTACAACATTCAGTATCAGAGTCCCTTGAGTTTCAGATTTTCTCCCCCTTCCCTCCTTCCCCCACCCCATCATACTCAGATATACAAATATCTTCCCGTTAATCATTAGTCAGGTTGTAAAGAAGAATTGTAACTCGTGGAATGATCAGTGGGAAAGAAGAAACAAAACAAACAAGAAAAAGAAGTAGAACTCTTATAGAGGAGTTGCAATCCATGTTGGTGGAAGGCATGCATGTCCACATTGATCAATTCTATTAAAAAGACATTGATCACACACTGTATTAGGCACTGAAGATAAAGATCAGTCAGCAAACATTTATTAATCTCCTGTTACACACCATCTCCTCTGCTAGGGACTGGGGGATACTAAGACCCTACCCTCAAGGAGTTGAGTGAGGATTTTTGAAGTACAGTAAAGACAATGGGCAGATTTTTAGTTTCTGTTCTGAATAACAAAATATACCCAGGTATATTTGTTCTGTGCTGCATGGGAAGTCAGATCTGGTCCTGCCATTAACTTGCTTTGTGACCTTGGGCAAATCACTTTTTCCTCACTCTCCATGTAGGGCACATTTTTGTCATTCACTTCAGCTGAGCAAACATTAAGTGCCTCCTATAGGAAATGTACTAACAAACAGCTCTAACAACTCGGGCTACCCTGCAACAGAATGGGCTAGCTTCCTGATGATTGAGTGCTGTTCCAAAGTGGAATGGGCTGCTTCCAGAGTTCAAGTGTTCTGGGGAACCTGGAGGTTCTCCATGGAGGTCTCCAAATGGAAACTGGATGAGTATTTGTCAATGATATTACAGAGCGGATATGTGTGTAGGTGGGGTTTGTATTAGGGGAGTTTTGAAGTCATATCTCTGTATGAGCAGATTTCTGAGATTCCGGTTAATTCTGGCATTCAAGTATTCCTAATAGCTTATTCTGCTCCTGTGGCACTCTAAAGAAAAGTACCCAGCCTAAAAGCTCCTAGACTTTGGACACTCATAACTCCATGCAGTATTTATCAACTTCAGTACAGTAGGCACTACTCAGGAAACATTTACAAACTGAAGGTAATGGGATAGAAAACCAAAGAGAACTCAGACCCAGGACACAGGCAAAGTCATTACCTTTGCCAGCATTAGGCTCTAACCAGCCGCAGAGGGCAAAGAGGACGAGCTTCTCTTCATGCTGACTGCCTTCACAGTTGATGCCAATCGCCCCAGCAAAATTGGTTCTATGGCATTTGACATCCATCATGGAAACAATGCCCAGTCCAGCAATGCTGCGCCATAGCATAGCCTGCTATTGGCATGACTCCATCGGAACAAAAATGTCTGCTGCTTAGCAGTTTAATAAGATGGAAGTGATCTGCATTTTTATTTCATTTTTATTGGGTTTTGTGTACCAGAGAGGGAACGGAGGTGCACTGACAGCCTTCATTTCCCCTCACTAGCAAAAAGAGTAATTTTTAAAGTAAGATTCTCAAGGTAAACTGCCAAATCAGTCTTTCCAAAAAGACTTTCCAGAAAGCTCTCCCTAGGCCATTTAAAATGAGTTTTTCCTATTGTGCTACATTGATGGATGGAGCCTTAGTCGTTTGTTGAGCAAAGACCAACTGTATTAACTCTACAATGGTTTGCTATATCTAGGATTGGAGTAGACAAACAAGATGAAACTGAGATTCCAAATAATAGACTGCATTTGAAAAGCTTTCAATATTTGGAAATGTAATTGAGAACAAAGTTGGGAACTGGTAGTTTCTTATTTTTTGGAGTTGGCAAGAGGTCCCACATCAGTGAAATAAAAAAAAAAGACATGGCTATCTGGAAGGGGATCTCAAGAGATCACATAACTAGCCCCCTTCTTTTTCAGGTAGAGACTGAGGCCCTTGCTGGCTAGGTGATACAGTAGACAGAGTTGCCTGGCCTGGAGTCAGGAAGACCTGAGTTCACACACTTCCTAGTGGTGTGACCCTGAGCAAGTCAACTTATCCTCTGTCTGCCTCAGTTTCCTCATCTGTAAAATGGAGATCATCATCACACCTACCTTGTGGCATGGTGTTGTGAGGATCAAGTGAAATAATAATTGTAAAAAGCACTTAGTACAGTGCCTGGGATATAGTAGACACTTCAAGACAAATGTCTGTTGGTTCCCTTTCCCATTTCAAAGTGTCTGACCCAAGATTTCAATCCAGGTCTACAAGAGCCCAAATCTAATAAATATTCTTTTCACTGTAGCCTATGTTTATTTTTCAAATTAAAAGTCAAGTAGCAACAATTCTGTTTGGGGATTTAAGAATCCTACATTTCTTGAGATAATCAAGACAGGGTAGGTTCAGAAAAATTAGGTGAGGTAATCTTTGCTCTAAATACCCTTGTTAGAGGTACAAAGAGATTATGTTTTGCTCCTGGGCAGAAAGTAAGTGCATAGCAAAGTCAAGAATCCTAAGGCTGTTGGCTCCTACATTCCTCTTTCCCTGTGTGAGGAATGAGGAGGTGTCATTGAATCTGATTTGGAATAGACTTCAGAGGTCATCTAATACAAGCCCTGCCAAATGCAGGAATTCCTTAATAACAGGTCACCAGATTGAGAGGTCAGTGGCGAGAGTATTATTAGGTGACTTGCCCCCAAAGTTTCCTGATTCCAGGCCCAGTGGGCTATCTGCACTGTTTCTACACTGGTTCTACCTGCCTCCCAAAAGATCCCCAAGCACTTGTCCTGCCTTTGCTCAACTGCCTCCAGTGAAAGGGAAGTCTCTACCTCACTAGGCTGTCCATTCCAATTTTGGGACAATTCAAATAACTCATGTTTGTATAGAATTTTAAGGTTTGCAAAGTGCTTTGCATACGCTCTTTTTGAGGTGGCAAAGAATTAGAAACCAAGGAAGTACCCATCACTTGGGAATGGCTGAACGAGACATGGTATAGGAATGTGATGGAATACTATTGTGCCAAAAGAAATGATATTGGAGATGGTTTCAGAAAAAACCTGGGAAGACTTATATGAGCTGATGCAGAGGGAAGTGCGCAGAACTGGGAGAAAAATTTATGAAATCCCAACAATATAATCAAGACAAATAACTTTGAAAGACTTTGGAACTTTGATCAACACAGTGGAACTGTTCTAGTCCTAGATGAAACAGGCTACCCACCTCTAGATAGAAAGATGATGAACTCAAGAGTGCAGATTGAAACATATCTGGAGGGGACATGGTCAATGAGAGAATTGGTTTTGTTTGACTATGTGTATTTATAACAAAAGAAGTACAAGGAAGCAGAATGGCCTAGTAAGTACGCTTACTAGGCCATTCTGCTTCCTTATACTTCTTTTGTCCTATTTCTGCCTAATACTATTACATGGCATCCTTTCAGATATTCAAAAGCAGCTCTCATGTCCTTCCCACCACCTACACCCCACCCCAAGTCTTCTCTTCTCTAAACTAGATATCCCATTTCTTTAACCCTCAAAGTATGTGGTTTTGAGTCCACCATTTTGGAGGCCCTCTTCTCCCCAAGCTCTAGCTTTTTAATAACCTTTCACAGATGTAATACCCAGAACTTAACTGGACCAAATTAAATTGTGGAAATGGTAATTCAGAAAATCCAAGCGCTGCAAGGATTCCAAGAGGCACCTTGGAGAAATTTCATCTCTAGCATTCTGGGCAAATACTTAGCCATCCTCCAGGAACTCACTGGTTCTTCCATCCTTTGCCCTTGGAACCTCTGGTGAGATGCCATTCAATGGAACATCTGTTTTGACCTAAATCAACCAAGGGCCCAGTTTAGATTTTGTTTACTCTGTATACTGTTTCAAATCAAACAATGTCTCCTCACTGAATATGAGATATCATAAACTGGTTAAAAAACAGAAAACCCCACTTTCCTCATTCCCAAAAGCTCCTAACCTGGTTGACTCGTCGGGGTACATTTTATGCATTCTTGATAGTTGGTTTACAGGAAACGCCTTGTTCAGCCCCAGCTAGAGGGGTAGAAAGCCGGCAAGGGGAGTCTGTACAAAACACTGTTGCCCGCCTCAGCCGGGACTGCAGCTTTCCCACGCCAACACAGGCCTTGCTAGATGCTGCCACACGCTTTCCCATCCCCAAGGATCTTGTTGTGGCATCGAATTAAGGTAGGAGAATCTGGGCCCTGACCATGGGGAGGGAGCTTTTGACCAAACAGCTGCCCACCATATGGTTCTCTCTCAGAGTGACAATGGCCAGAAAAGGCAGTTCATGATATTGTATGGTCGATTAATGACCCAGCTGGGGCTATATGGGGCTTCCCTTCCAAGGAACACTCGGGTCTTTACAGATAAACATTGCAGAAAACCAATCACGTGCAAACACACACATTGTCGGAGTTGGAAGGGACCTCAGGACCATCTGGTCCAACCAGTACCTGAACAAAAATCCCCTCCACAAACACAGCTTCAGAAATGATCTCTCTCCAAGGTCCCTTCCAATTCAAACAAATCTAAAGCCAACCTCCACATTTGACAGAAGGAAAAAACCGAGGCTCAGAGTGATAAAGCAGTTGGCTTGAGGTCACTGAGATCTGTGATGGCTGAGCTGAGACTTAAACCCTGGTGTCCTGCCTGACTCCAAGTCCAGTGTGGTCTTAATGAAGGCCAAGTAATGAATCTGTCACAGAATGGGTCTAAAGTTCAAAATATCTACTAAGTTGGTTGAATAAGTTAGACAAACACTTTGAAAAAGTCGTCTAAAGTAGCGTGCTTAGTGAGTTGTGAATTTTGTGATTGGCGTGTTTATTGTGGGTACCTCATAAATGCTGGCTCATTCATTTAACTGGCATTAATGCATCAAAAACCGAGTACCTACAAATCCACGGCAATGAGCTCTGTCTAGTCTTATCTTTATGATTCATTCAAAAAACATTTAGTAAGCACTTACTGTATGCAGAGCACTGTGCTACATACTATGAGAAATACAAAATTTGGAAAAGATAGAGTCACTGCCCCTCATGGAGCTCATGGGTTCTACAGAAGGAATTTGATGGTGGGAATAGGATTGTTACAAATTATGCATCTGAACAAAAATATCTTGGAGGTAAAAAATTGGGAGGGGTTACCTCCAGGAGATCTGCTTTGGCCTTCCAGTGGTTCTTGGTTGGATTTTGGTTTGCTAGGGTTTAGAAGGGCCCTCAGATTTCCTTCTTTCTACCTCACTCCCCAGTTTTGTCTCTCTTTCCTGTTCTAGATTTGATCCCTTCCTCCTCCTTTTTCATTGATCCATCCCTAAATAATCAACCCATAGAGACTTCATTTCATAGGAGAAAAATCACAGAATGTTAAAACTGAAAAGAAAGCTTTGAAGTCATCGTGTCTACCTTGTTCATTTTCCTGAGGACCAAACAGAGAGAGAGGAAATGCCTTATCCAAGGTCACTTGGTTAATGAATAGCAGAGACCAGAACTGATTGCAGGTATTCTCCCTCTACCATTGTGCCTCCCCCACAGTATGAAGAGAGACAGCTATAAATGACCATAAGGCATTCTCTACTTTCCATCCTGTTAAAATTAGCCTTGTATAGATTCTCTCCTCAGAGCTCCACTCTCAAGGTAACACTTCCAGGATGAGAATTACTAACTGACATCCACACCTGTTTCATCTCTTCTAGGGTCACTTGACTCGATATCCAGGGCAGGGCTTGTTTTTGCCTTTCTTTTAGACCTTGTGAGGATTTGTTCTCCAAACCTTCCAAAGTGTTTGCTTTGTGGCCTATGGTTACTCATGTCTCCTTAAGGACCTCTCAGTCAGCCAAGGACTGAGCCCATAAACTCATGCCCTGAGGGAAAAGAGATACTAATGCCTTTGCCATCTCTAACTGTGCAACCTGGTCTTTGTGCCTAGAAATAATGGAAATAATGCCCTGGCATCTAGCAGAGGTGGGAGAGGTCAAAGGAAGTTTGCTCCTCTTTGCAATGGAGGCTCCCCCAGTTGGGAGAGAGGTGACAGTATTCCCAAGTTGATGCCATTAACAATTATTTGTGTTTCAGCTACAGATCTCAAGGGCACAGGCCCTAGAAGCTAAAAAAAGCCTGCACTGAGGATACTCAAGCAAATAAGGTAAGCTGAGTTCTTAGGGGTAAAAATTCTGGAAATTCATTTCAATTCAACAACCATTAGGCACTCATTCTAGGTCTGACCTGTGCTAACTACTAGGAATTCAAAGACAAGATCTAAACAGTCCCTGTCTTCAAGGAGCTTACTTGTAGGATACAACATGTAAACAGGTGAATACATACAAGAAACCTAGAGAAAGGAGAGAGCATTTTTTTAAAAATCTGCTTAATGCTTTTTTTGTTTTTTGCCCTTTGGAGGAGGGAAGGCAGGGCAATTGGGGTTAAGTGACTTGCCCAAGGTCACACAGCTAGTAAATGATAAGTGTCTGAGGCTGAATTTGAACTCAGGTCATCCTGACTCAGGGGCCAGTGCTCCATTCACTGCGCCACTTAGCCACCCCCCAAAATCTGCTTATTCTTCAGAAGGCCCCTTATCCCTTTTAGGGCCTTGAAAATCCTGAGCTATGTTAGTTTTGAGGTTTTTACCTGAGAGGCTAGGAGGATGACTCATTCTTCATGGGTGTCCATTGTGAGGTATAGCAAAAGATGACTGGATTTGGAAGCAGAGGATCTAGTGCCATCTCTGCCAAGTGCTACCCTTGTGTGTGACCTCAGGCAAATGCCTTCCTCTCTCTGGGCCCCAGGTGCCTCCTTAGTATATCTAAGGAGTTGGAGTAGAGGTCCTTTAAGTGCCTGTCCAATGAGTCCCTAGATCCTAGGGTGTGGTGAGGAGGGTGGGATGAAAGCAGCCTATTTTGGTCTCACCCACCTGGAATAGCAGAGTGTGGAAAACATTGCTTATCTTGGAAATCAAAATTGTCTTGTAAGGTCTTGCTTGATTATCCACAGAATCCCCAGAGGGCTTTTGCTTGGCTCCAGCTGTACTGTACTCTGCAGACTGCTCTGCATCCATTTTGGTCCCCAACACTTGGTTTGGATAAAGATGCTTGTCCAGAAGACCCACTGCTCCTGGTAGATGCACTTCATTTTGATGTTTCTGAATTGTGTGGTACTTCATTACCTGGCCTCCTGTGCCAAGTAAACACCTTTCCTGCCTAGGGACGGCCTGCCTGCTTTCTACTCCTTTGTAAGGCATCGTTTTTTGTTTTCCTCTGTCATGGTGGGTCAAAGTCTACAGATCTTTTACTGGAGAGATTTTCATCAGAGCCATTACTAGGAATTCTAGCAAACTTGTTGGTGGGGGAGGGGCGAGCAGAGAAGCAAGGAGGAGGGGAAGGGTGGGGAGGAGACCTGGAGATAGAAAGGTCTTAAACCTTAGGACACAAGGCCCAGCAGAGGGAAAGATCCAGGGAAATGGCCCAAGGGAGGGTGGGGACCCAAGGACCGAGAATCTGGACCCAAGGGCAACTCCCTTCTCTGCCCCGCCCCCCAGGTAGCCTGGGACAGTGCTGTTGGAAAGGCTGCCAGTAGAGGGAAAAGGGCAGTGCTAGGCTGGGGGAAAGCTCACCTGAAGAGATAGAAGACCTTGGGGTCTCACCCCTTACCCGAACACCTGCACATCCTTCAGAGAGTCCAGCCCAAGATTCCATAGTGCAAAGCTACTACCTCTTCCGGCAACCCCAGGAAGAGGTAGAGAAGGAGGTGGCAGGTGGTGAGTATGGCAGTGGGACAGGCAGGAGTGCCACAGTGCTAGAACCCTGATAGTACCCAGGTCCAGGGAGGGAGCAGAGGCACATTCATTGCATGGCTCAGGGCCAATGGCCCAATAGACCCCTGCAGGGAAGAAGCAAACCCTTAAGATGTTAGTACCCTGGCAAGAGCTCCTGTTGCCCTACTCTGCCTTTCATTCCTGCACTGGTCATCCTTTAACTGTTTTCCTGGTGCCTCAGATCAGTACCTTTCTCCTCACCAGGATTAGCAGCTCTGTTCCCCAGAGCTGATTCACACTAGGAGCCAGGGTGAGTTATTAGCACACAGATTTAGCTAAAGAGGGGCTCCCTAAGTGGATAATATACTTGTAAATAAATCTGCTTCCAGCTTCTACACTGAGCTATCTGTTCATTCTACCATAATCAAATAGAAAACTGGTTCTTGACATTTTCAATTTTGTTCCTAGGCATTGGTGATGGCAGCCAAGATGGATGAAATGAAGAAAAGTTCCCTCCGGCTGACCAGGGACAAACAACAGCCTATAAAGACAGAGTGGAGCTCCCGATATGTCCTCTTCACTTACTTCCACGGGGACATAAACAGCGTAGTTGACGAGCACTTTTCTAGAGCCTTGAGTAACGCCAAAAAGCCCAATGAACTGAGCACCCAAGACAGGAATGAGGCCGCTATTCCAGATAGTGGTGAGTGTGTCTGTCTGTGGGGCTTCAGGGGTGGGGATTCAGTGGGGGGTGGTGCTCCAGGACAGGATTATTGTTGGTGGTTGTCCTCTGAGCTCTCCAGATTTCATGGCTGGCCCTTGTGCCCACTGTACCACACTGCCTTTCACCAAGGGCTCCCATTGGCTTCTAATCCAGTTCTGGACTTGGGGTTTAGAGTTGGACAAGGTGAGATTCCTCCAAGGAAGCAACTGGAGCATGGTCCCTTTTCTAATATATCACTTGAACGGCTACTATTCTTCTGGTAAATTTTCCAGCCAGGTAATTTGGTAATTTCCTGAGAGCAAGTAGTTTGAGAGGCACAGTAGGCAGGAAGATCTGTGTCCAAGTCCCACTGCTAACTGGTTCTGTTACCTGGGCAAGTCACTTAACCACTCACTGCTTGAAACTACTCTTTAAGATGACAGATTTCAGAGTAGTGGCACAGTGGAAAGAGGGCTGGGCCTGGTGTTAGAAAAACTCATATTCAAATTTAGCCTGAGACACATACTAGCTGTGTGTCCCTGGGCAAGTCACTTAAATGCTTGCCTGCCTCGGTATCCTCTCGGGGTGCCTGTGAGGACCAAATGAGATATTTATAAAGTCCTTTGCAAACCTTAAAGTGAATGCTTGCTATTATGGCTGGTATTATTTGCATTAGTAGAGAGAATTCCATTATAGATAGTTCCCTATACCAGAGGTGTCAACCATGTGGCCCATAACGCTTCCAAGTACTGCCACAACCAGACAAAAATGTAACTGAAAAATATTTAACAAAATAAATAAAAATACAATATGTGAACATAGATCATCTTAATATTATCGGGATGTAGCCAGCAATGATCCCAGTGGCTGCTGTTTCTCTTTGGGTTGGACACCACTGCCCTTATATCAATGAAATTATCGGTCATGGAAAAACCAGAAGCTCTTGGTCTAGTCTTGAGTGTGATATAAATATACAAGAGGTTCTATGATGGACAGTTGCTACCATAAAAGGAAAAAGGAAAAAGGGACAAGTTGGGAAGACTTGAGCTCAAATTTGGCCTCAGTGTGACCCTGCCTGTGACACCTGCCTCAGTTTCCCCATCTGTAAAATGGGGATCATAACAGCACCCTGCTCCCACGGTTGTTGTGAGGATCAGATGAGACACTGTAAAGTGCTTAGCACAGTGCCCGGCTCATAGTAGTCTCTCTATAAATGCTTACTCCCTTTTCTTTCCTTCATACCTGTGCCAGGCACTGTGCTAAGGGTTTTACAAATTAGGATCTCATTTGATCCTCACAGAAATCTTGTAAAGTGGGTATAAGCCACTGTGCCACCAGCTGCTTGGCACTTGGAGCTTTAGTTCAGCTAAGCTGTCGTTTGTCATTAAAATACGAAGGGTTTGATGCAAATGTGAGATGAGTAATCATATTGGGAAGAAGGGAGGCCCAAGGTATGAAGGGCCAAAGAATGGTTTGTGTTTGAGCTGTAAGATCCAAGAGCTAGGAGATCTTGATGGGGTATAGACCCTGGGAAATACACTGTACTTGGAGTTCCAAGACCTGTGTGACCTTGGGCCAGTCATTCAAACTCTATTACCATCAAGTTCCTTATCTGTAAAATGAGGGGGTTGGGCCAGAATCCAACTGGCTCTTTTGGCCTGCTTTGCCTCCCCTGTCCCGAAATATTAGGTGGACCTTGGTTTAAATGAGAGGCACTGCAGTCGTCACAGTCACAGTAGCATGGTGCAGTGCCTGGCACAGAGTAAGTTTTTAATGAATGCTTTTTCTCTCCTCCATCCATTCATTCCCACTTTTAATTTATTCACATCCTGCCTCCAGCACTTACTATCTCTGCAGCCATCATCAAGGCATTTAATCTCTCTGAGCTTCTGTTCCTTCTGTAAAATGGAGAGAGGAATACTTAAAGAAATGTAAGTTCAGAATATGCAATCAGATGAATAGGTCTTTGGGAAGAAGAGCCAAGATGGAGAGAATAGAGAAGCAGCTGCATATGGTAGGTAGAAAGAAGGCAGGCCCTGAATGTAGAGAGGGCTTTGGGGGTGGATCTGCTCTTCCACCATGAGGCCAGATGCTCCACTTCCTACTCCTCTTGGAACCTCGGAACAATGGTCAAGGTCCCTTCCAGCTCTGAGACCATTGTCCTCTATTATCTGTGAACCTCTAAACTAGGGATTCTTGACTTTTTTTGTATCATGATCTCTCCTGGAAATCTGGAGAAGCCTATGAATCCCTTCTCAGAATCGTTTTTTCCTTTCTTTTTTTTTAAGCAATTGGGGTTAAGTGACTTGCCCAGGGTCACACAGCTAGTAAGTGTCTGAGGTAGAATTTGAAGTCGGGTCCTCCTAACTCCAGGGCTGATGCTCTATCGTGCCACCTAGCTGCCCCAAGAATTAAACAAAATATATGAAAGAATAATGAAAAAATTATCAAAATATACATTAAAAAAAACACCAAGTTCTGGGACTCCAAGTTCAGGACCCCTACTACTACACAAGACCATGTGTGAGAAATGTCAGACAAGCAGTAGAGGGGAGAGAGATCACTGGAGGGAGAGTGCCCAGGAAGCCTGTATGGAGTAGATGGGATAGCACCTCACTGCTCTGCTTTAAGGCAAGCCAGGCATGCAAACCTGGTACCACTTTTCCAAAGCTGGGGGCTTTTATTCATGATTCCGAGGATATCAGAGCTGGAAGGGGCCTTTGGATGAGCTTAGTCCAGCCTCCTCATCTTAGAGCGGAAGTGATTGTAGCCCAAGGAAAGTGACTTGCCCAAGGTCACACTGAAGTTCCAATCCAAGCCCCTAACTTTAAATTCCTAAACCGGTGCTCTGACATAGGCTCATCTGAAAAATCTTTCAGAAGCACCTGTTGACATGGGGCACTGTACTAATGCTGTCCAAAGGAACTTCCACTGTATCTTATGACCAAAGTCATCCCTTAAGGAAAACAATATGGCAACTCTGGCTCCTGGGTTAGCCTGTGGGCCACTCTTACTGCTTCATGTAATTATTCTTATTCGAATTTCAATCCTAGGTCTCAGCATCATCAAAAAGTATTCCTGGCTTTGGTATTGGCCGATACTAACAGAACTTTAGAGCTGGGAAGGACCTTAGCAGTCTATTTCAACAACGTTCTCATTTTGCAGAAGAGAAAGTTGAAACCGGGACATTCAATAACATTTCATATCTGCATAGCTGCTTTATAGTGCATTATCTCATTTGGGCCTCACAAAAACCCCATTAGGTAGGCAGGCATCGCTATCATCATTTTTCAGATAAGGGAACTTGTCAAAGGAAAGTAGATGAGCCCTGACTAGAACCCCGACCATGAGGCTGGGGCCCCTAGTCCTTTACACTCTCCACCCCAGCCCACCAGTGGGCTGTGGCAGGGAAGGGCACCCAATGTTGTTTGGGGAATGAATACAAGGGGAAAAGCAGGAAACGCCCAGCCAGCCTAGCCGGTCCCCTTGAGCTTTGGAGGAATTGGATAGATTGCCTCTGGGGCCCAGCCCTTAAGATTTAGTAACTTCTTGACTCTTCTCTCTAATTGCCTCACACACACACACACACACACACAGAGACACACACACACACACACATCCCTCTATGGATCTCACTACCTCTAAAAGAATAAAATAAATTAAACCCTAGTTCACAAAGATAGGAGAGTGAGTCCAGTTAGAATATCAGAGTGGAAACAGACCTCAGACCTCCTCCCATCTACCCTCCCTTGCTTTGGGCAACACGAGTGAAGAAGTCCTAAAAACAGGGTTTTTGCTGCATCTATATTATCTCACAAACCTTGCAAAACTTTCCTTTCTAGACAATCCATTGCATCCAAATCAGTGGAGTTTCAACTCTCACTGGCCCGAGCCACATCCAGAATTATCTTCTGTCAACACCAGCCTGGCCAGCTGCGCTCTGAACCTGTCTGTCGCCCAGGACTCATCACCACTGATGATTTCGAGCCCCCCTCCACAGCTTGGACAGCTGTGGCATTTGCCTTCTCCTGTAGCCAGCCCAAACCTGGCTGAGCCTGGGTATCCTTCTCCCTCCTTCCCTAGTTTCCATCTAATTCCAGGAACTGAGCGTGAGAGGAAATATGGCTCCCTTCTCAATCTCCTACAGCAAGACAGGTGCCTTGTGTACCCCATGCCACCAGCCAGGAAGCAGGCTAGACATTCTTCCCTTGGCACTAGAGCCCCGAACCTGCCCCCCACTGGGACTCCCAGCCTTGACGGTGGTAAGGAAATGCTCCTCTGTGGTTTTGTGTTGAGGATCCCTTCGCTGTTTCTCCTTGGCTACGAAATAGTTAGCATGGGGAAGGAAGGCAGGCTGAGATACCTATGTCTGCTGTCATTCTGGAAGCTCCAGCTAGTCGAGAACTGTAACTAGCATGAGGTGAGCGGGGCTTTGCCACATGTTGCCAAAATTTAGAGAGGCACCCACAGCACTTTCAGCCCTTCACCAACACAGGAGCCGCTGAGTTTAGCAATTAGTTAGTAGAAGTAATGTGTGAAAGTAGGAAGCTAGCAGATGGCGGCTTTGATCCCCCATTTCAGCCACACCCCATGGGAGCTCTTCCCCAGTTCATCCTGCTCCTTATCACACTCCATCATGGTGGTCTCTGTAGCAATGGCCTCACGATATCCTGTGATCTCTTATGCTACTTCCATACTACTTATACCCTAGTGCAATAATTGCTAAATTATAGTCTGAGATTTCCCGTATACTCTTACCAGTGTGGGCTGGAGAGAAAATAGGCCTTTAACAGCTAAGGAATTATTGAGGTTAGCTGGGTTGAACTGGCTGGAAACATTTGCTCTAGTCTATGCATTAAGCCTTTCCTTATAAAGATGAGCTTGGAGCTAAATGTGACTTGGGTGACAACCTAGAATAAGTATAAAGACCAGCAGAGAAGCAGTGATCAGAGGACCAGGTTTCTAGTCCTGACTTTACCCTTAATTATTCGTAGGACCTTGAGCAAAACCTTCCACTGTTCCGGGCTTCAGTAAAGTAAGGAGCTAGACTACATGTTCTATAAGAGGTCCCTCCTACCTACCCCTCAGCCCTATGGTTAGATGATTCTGTGGCCTTGGGCAAGCCACCAAAATGTTCTGGGCCTCAGTTTTTTGCCCTAGAAAATGATGAGATTGGTTTGGGAGAATGCTAAGGAAAGTCTCCTCCAGCTCTACCATTCTAGTATACTTGGAAAACCATCACAAAGTCAGTCTTTGTTAAAATGCATAGTATGACTTTGGGCCACATCTACAGAAGGAAACTGTTCTTGGAAATAAGCCAGACTCTTAGGTGAAAAATCTGGGGTGCAACACATGGCAGTCATCTGAGGGACCCAATTCACAGCCCCCCTAACTGTTCCCTTTGTAGTCCACTCCCTCGGGGGACTCCATCTTTTACTTTTCTCTAGTTTCCTTCTCCCTAATCACTGTCACCCTGGCCCACAATCCCTTCCTCACTCCCATAAAAATGCACTGGGCAATCCTGGCACATGTTCCTTCTTTGGGTCAAGATATAAGGAAAACTTGGCCTGAGCTACGGTTAAGGGGTGGCAGTGGAATGAACACTGAATGTAGAGTCAAAAGACAGGTACAAATTCCAGCTTTCCCTTTTATTGCCTATGTAACCTTGGGCAAGTCACTTCCTCCCCTGGGCCTCAGTTTCCTGCTCTGTGAAATAAAGGGGTTATACTAGATGGCCTCTGAGGTCCCTTCCAGCTCTCGAGCTGTGGTGCTGGTTCCTCCCCACCAGTATCCTAAAGGAACTGTCCCTTCACAGAAGCATTCTAGCAGAAGTGGGAACCACTGCTACTGTCCACAATAACAGCAGTAACCAGCTGTTACCCTACGTCACCATTGACTGGGGTCTCCTAGTCCAGTGTGAATCTTCTTGGCCCATCTCGTAAATCACTAAATTCAAGAAGCTAACAACTGCATCTCTGACTACAAATGTGTCGGGAGGATAAGAAGCTAGCCACGAGGGGCAGGAACAGAAGTGGGATGCCCAGGTTAAGGGAGAAGAAAGGTGGGTGGCCAAAGCAGTAGGGCTGCCCATTCCTGGCAGCTGACCATCACAGCCCACCCAGGTGGGTACTGTACCTCCTCCTCACAGAAGTGCTAGAGACAAATCACCTCTTTTCTTTCTTAGGGAAGAAATCAGGGTCCTTCCAAAGCCTAGAAAATACCAGCACCAATCTTGCTAATGGAGGTAGCTATCTGAGCTACACTTGTTGGGATAAATTTATCAAGAATTCTCAGTGCTGTTAAAAGCAAACAGATAAACAAGGTGAAGCGGCTTCTCATGCAACTTCGATGACCAGGGGGTTATTATTTAGAATAACCCGACATGACTGAGAAGCCCTTACACTTTCCAACTTGCACAGATTCCTGTTCTTCCCCCTTCCAGTAGTCACCAACAGACTCTGGTGCAAGAGACAGCAAAATTAGCTCAGTTAGATGAAGTGAACCAGCCCAAAGCCCCAAGGGGGATGAATGGTTCTACGGGAATTAAAATGCTTAGTCCCAGATGTTCTGTCCTTTGCTTTGCTTCAAGGACCACCCACGACTCTGCTGTTGGAACAAATGCCCATTGAGGCTGAACGCCAAAACGATTGGTTACATAAAATTCTAAAACGGAAGGTTCTGAAGCAAGCCCTGCTCTGTTTGCATGCAGTGGGATGGAAAGGGCACTGGGCTGGGAGTCAGAGGCCCTGGATCTGAACCTTAACTCTCCTACTTATTGCCTATGTGACCTTGGCCATGTCCCTTTTCATCTCTGGGCCTCAGTTTCTCTCTCTGTAAAATGAGGGGATGTAGGGCAGCTAGGTGGTACAGAGGATAAAGTACTGGGCCTGAACTCAGGAAGACTCATCTTCTTGAGTTCAAATATGGCTTCAGATGCTTACTAGCCATGTGACCCTAGGCAAGTCACTTTACTCTGTTTGCCCCAGTTTTCTCATCTGTAAAATGAACTGGAACATGCCCAATAATCACTCTAGGACCTTTGCCAAGAAATCCCCAAATGGGTTCATGGAGAGTAGGACACAACCAAAATTACTCAACCATAAAAATGAGGGGATGGGGTTCCATAGTCTCTAAGATTTTGAGGTTTTGCCAAGAGGCTAATCAATCAGTCTATATGCATTTGCCCCTACTCTATGCCAGGTGCCAAGTGACATATCCAAGTGTAGGAGTGATCGGAAGAGGGTTGATTTAATCACAGAAGGAAACAAGTTTTATGCAAGCCTGACTCAAACTGAGATCCCCACTTTTAACAACTCTTTTTGTTTTCTTTTAGACACAGAAAGAAATGCTGTTTCTCCAGCCAGAACTGACAACTCAGGGCGTGCTGGTGAAGTTAAAGGGCCTAAATGAGAAAATGGCCTTTGTCAGGGGCCCGCACATACTGCTGGGGGATTTCAGTGTGTGTGGCTGCTAAGTTGATATTGAAAATCTCCCGGCATTTGCTTGAATTCGAAGGTGATGTGAATGGTTCTGTCAAAATTGCCAAATGAGCCATTGTTATCATGTTTTTCAGAAGTCCCCCTCCAGGTAGAAGATAAGAGTTGTCCTTTTATCTACCGACTGGATGCTTCAGTTCTGTCTTGGTGAAGATAACTTTTTCCCAGAGATACACACGGGGGAAAATAACAGAACTGGCGTCCAGACTACCTATAAATCATCATGTTTTTCTTTCATTTCTGTCATTAAAGACCAAACTCTGTAAGCAAGCCCTTAGTCTATTGAAAATTGTTTCCTTCTTTTTCTTTTCCTCATAGGCTTAGACTAGAGTCACACCACTTAGACTTGTTAGCCCCCCACACACACACACCCAGGGTCCAAAAATCACCATCTCAGTGGTCAAAGGACTTAGTTTAACACACACCTAGACAAGAGTACGTTCTATAACACATCCCATGTCTGCTTCAGGTCTTCCTGTGATGGAGTCGCTATACAACCTTTGGAGGCATGCCAGTCAATGTTCAACAGCTTTGATCAGGAGGAAGTCTTCCCTTCCATCCAGCCTAAATATGCTTCTCAGTGACCTTCTGCCTTTGCTCCTAATTCTACATTCTGGAGACAAGCAGAACAAGCATAGTTCTTTTGCATGCTTGAAGACAGCTATGCTGCCTCTCCTAGGACTCTTGGGGTGTAGTGGAAAGGGAGCTGGAGGCAGAGGATCTGAGTTCAAGTCCTAGTTCTTCCTCTTACTACCTGTGTGACCTTGGCCAAGTCACTTGACCTCTCTGGAACTCAGTTTTGTCAACTGTAAAATGGGGACAGGAGTTGGAACAGATGGCCTCAAAGATTCCCCTTCTAGTTCTGAACCTATGTGTCTTCTCTAGGTCTGATGTCTCCACTTCTTTCACCCAGTCCTTGGATGTTCTCTAGTGCCCTCCCCATCCTGGTTGCCTTCCTTCTGGATACTTTCTGGTTTATCTATATCTTCCTCGGTTGTGCTTAAAACTGAACGTGATATCCTTTGGTAGAGTACCACAGGATTCCCTGGCACCTCCAGTGTTCTGGACGCATGACCTCTCAAAGCCCCTATCCCCTACTGTTTCCAAATGAATCTGTCTAGCTCCTGCCTCCTCAAGCCCCCACTTCCTCAATCTTGTACTTGGAGAAGCCAAACCAATATTTTTAAACCCAAGTTTAAGACTTTATCTCTATCCTTATTAAATTTCAGCTCAGTATTTTGCCTGTTAAGATCTTTTTGGCTCCTGCTTCAGTCATCCAGTATGTTAACTGTTGCTCTCATCTTCATGTCTTAAGTGAATCTGATCATTTATGGCTTCATCTGAGTCATTGATAAAACTGTCCAGCAGCTCAGGGGCAAGCACTGCTCCTGAGGTATTCCTGGAGAGATCTCCTTCCATGTCAGCATCAACCCATCAATGGCTATTCTTTGAGGTCAACCAGGCTACCAGTTCCAAAGCTGTCCACTGAGCCACTGCACCTCTTGGTTCCACTGCAGACTAAATGTCATCATCATCCTCTCCTGCCCTCAATCAATTCCTCCCACCTGACTCCCTTATCTCTCTTAATGACACCACTATTTCACCCAAACCTAAAAGCTTTGAGCCATTTTTTGCTCCTCCCCCCATTAATCAATCAATAAGCATTTATTATGCACCCAGCCCTGGAAATACAAAGACAAAACCCTAACAGACCTGAATTCTGCTGAATGAATAGCTAGAATATTCACACTCTTCCTACCCCCAGCACCACAAGGAGTACCACCACCACACGGTTCAGGACAGATCCTCATTCCTTGGGCTTGAACCCTTATAATAACTTCCCTGGTTTTCTTTCCTCTAGCTCTTACTGTGCTGGTACAATCAGATCAAGTCATCCTGATCATTTCATTTCTCTGCTCAAAATGCTTCAATGACTCTCTACTGGCTCCAGAATAAAGCCAGGAGGTCACAGGATGTGTGTAGATGTGAGCAATCACCGAGTCTAGCTCCTTTGTTGTAGAGATGAGAAAATGGGCCCATGAAGGTGAGACCTCCCAGTCTCACAGGGAGTAAAGAGCAGACTCAGAATTCAAACACAGACTGTAGGCTCTTTGGCCTATAGAGTTCCTAAAATGACCTTAGATGTCATTTAGTCATTTTACAGGAGTGGTTAGGTGACTCAGTGGATAGAGTGTGTGACATAGAGTCAGAAGGTCCTGAGGTGAAATTTCACCTCCAACACTTACTAGCTGTGTGACTCTGGACAAATCACTTCACCTTGTTTCCTCATCTGTAAGATTAGAAAGAGAAGGAAATGGCAAACCACTCCTAAGATCTTTGCCAGGAAAACCCCAAAAGGGGTCATGGAGAGTCAGGCACAATTGAAAATGACCAAACAACAGTCATTTCTACAGAGAGGAAAGCCACAACTCAAGAGGTTACATTTGACTTGTACTACAGTCACACATGAAGTTAAGTGGCAAAACCAGGGTTTCATCCCAGGCCCTCTGCTGCAAATCCAGGGCTCTTAAAAAATGTTATTGATGCTTTATGTTTTTACTTCACAATCATTTCTGGATCTGCCTCCTTTTCCATATACAACCCCCCAGACCACTCATTGCCCCCACATACGCATATGCAAAGAGTAGCTGGTCCTTTCCCATTCCTGACAAAAAACCATTAACCCAAACCACAGAATAGACAACTGTCCCACAGTGTAGCAATCGTTCCATACCCACTGTCTACTCCCCCTCCAGGCTATTGAAAGAAGAAAGAAATATTCCTAGGGCTGAGATTGGTCACCGAAATCATTCCCTTTAGCTTTGTTTTAGAGTTATTGTCCTTTCCATTACTGCAGTCCCCTTCCTGTTCAGTTCATTCTGCCTCTTTTCACGTTTCTCTAAATTCCTTCTATTCACTGTTTCTTCTGGAACAGTAATATTCCATGACATTCATATGCCCCAATTTGTTTAGCCATTCTCTGATCCCAGGGCACCCAGTTCGTTGCCAGTCTCTTGCTACCACAAAAAGAAAGAAAAAAGATAAAATGTTGGTAGGAATATTCGAGTCTATAAAAGTCAGTGAATATCCCATCACCAACAGGCAGCAAGCTCCTTAAGGTCCGGCCTGTTTTTGTCTTTGCATCCCTAGCACCCAGGACAGTTCCAAGAAGTAGTAGGTGCTTCATGCAGTTTGAATTGTGTTAAGTTTTCTGCATTCAGTTTGAAAATGTGAAGTGATAACTCGACAGCACATTTAAATACCTTTCTCACACAATGCATCTCCAGGCAGTCTGTTGCAGTGAATATGGGGACTGCTAATGTTTATGCTGTGGGCTGGGTTGCTGATGAACTACATACAGAAAGAAAGAAAACATCTGCTCCATGGCGTGGGCTGCGTGTTTGTTTGTTTAAGATGAAATGAAGGTTCGAGAATCCTAACAGATGAGCCTGGTGAGTTAATTCTTTGGTTTAATGAATCTCCAAGCTGAGAAGAAAGGGGAATATTGGCGAGCAGGTTTCTGCTTGATCTCAGGAAGCCGCTTTCAAGCTGAAGACATTTCCTTCCCTAGTGCACACCGCGGTGGGGAGGCATCCTGGTGGAAGGCAGGGGCTCCAACCCTTTCCATCTCTTCCTCTGTTAGGAAAAAATGCTTTGAGTGCGGCCTCCACTATATGTATATTTGCTTATTTATTAAGTATATACATGAGCTACTACTGTACTAATAAGGATGCACATTGTAAAATGTACACAAAGAATAAACCAGTTAGCAGGATGAGATAAAGATGAGATAATATTTGATCCTAGAGGCCAACTACTGGGGACCACTGAAGTTAACCGAGTGTGTATGTGGGAGTCTGTGGATGTCGGGGAAAATCGCTGAGAAGCTGAGTTAAGGATGGATGGAAGAAACTTGAGGCTATAGCGCAAGGTCAAGTGGGAGGTGACAAGGATCTGAACATGAGCAGAGAGGAGAGGGTGGATGTGAGAGATGGGATGAAGGGAGAAATGATAAGATTTGGCAACTGAGGGAAAGTGAAGAATTGGGTAGGACACTGAAATAGCAAATCTAGGTAACTGGAAGGCTAGCAGGGCCCTTGACTGTAACAAGGAAGTGTGGAAGAATGGTCCGTTTAGGGGGAAAGCTAAACTAATGAGAGCTGGGCTACATATTAACCCCTATCCACCCTTGCTTGTCCCTCCCATAAGACTCACTCTGTTCCACCAAAACCAAAAGGGGGCAGCATTTGCTCACCATTCATTGCCCCAGAACACAGAACCCAACTCTCTCTGAGGGGTGCCTGCCTGCCACAGTTACCAGGTGATCTGGGAGGAAGGGTTTGGGTAGGCCAGGAAGAAGGGGAATTTTCCCAGTGGTGTTTGGCAGCTGCTGCAGCAGATGCTGGAGGAGTGGTCAGAGAAAGAGGGGGGAGCTCATATTAAGGGAGTGAGGCTAGGTGCGGTTGTGTTGAAGACAAGGCATGTAACACACTATTATTGGCTTGGGGTGGGGAGGGTGGGATGGGCCTACTCAACAGGCCATGGTTCCCACTTTGGAGACCATTGGTATTGTGGAATTAAACAGAAAGTTTTCTTCAAACCATTCACTTGACCCCTGGAATGGAAGCTGAATCCTGGGGAAACATTCCAAATGACATAGTCTCAGACCTTCACATCACATACCCAGGTAGATGAGTTCAATATACATAGGAGTGAAATGGAAAGTTGAAGGGATTAAAAACCATAAAGCCAAACAAACTATGCAACATTGTGGCGGTCTGAAAGTGTATAGAGCATTCCACACCCACAAGTCCCCCCCCCCCACCCCCCCACATCTGTCCCCCAGGACTAAAAGGAGTCATTGAGAACATCTGGAACTCAGTTTTGGTAATCTCCTTTGGCTTTCTGGCTCTGCTCAGATCATTATGTCACTTCCTATTTCTGTTAATTCCTCTTATTTGTTGTTTCTTACTGAGTGGCATCTTAAGGCAGCTGGGTGGGCATAGTGACTAGATGCTGGGCCTGGAGTCAGGAAGTCCTGAGTTCAAATCTAGACTTAGACACTTTTGTGTGACCCTGGGCAAGTCACTTAACCTCTATCTCAGTTTCTTCATCTGTGAAATGGGGATAATAATAGCACCAACCTCTCAGGTTGTTGTGAGGATGAAATCAAATAATCATTTTTATTTTGCTCTTTTGGAGGGGGGAAGGCAGGGCAGTTGGGGTTAAGTGACCTGCCCAAGGTCACATGGCTAGTAAGTGTTAAGGATCTGAGGCTGGATTTGAACTCAGGTCCTCCTGACTCCAGGGCTGGTGCTCTATTCACTGTGCCACCTAGCTGCTCCCTTTTTTTTTGTTTTGGAGGCAGGGCAAGGCAAGGCAATTGGGGTTGACTATGATTACCATTTTTGTGATGAAAAGTATTTCTCCAAATCCTCCAGTGGCAAACTGTCTCAAATGTGTTATAGTAGAAAAAATATGGGAGATGGGGTCAGGAGAGACTTGGGTTCTAATCCCACCTCTTTTGGCACTAGCTTTGTGACCATGGGTAAGTCATTTAACTGCTCTGAGTTTCTTTATTGGTACTAATGGGAAAAATAATACTTGAAGTATCTACTCTACAGGTTTGTTGGGAGGCTCCAATAAGATTGTAACCTATGGCCTAGCACCCCCAAACTCTGAAGATTATATAAACTGAATTCAGATTTAAAGACAGCCCCCAAATCATAACTCTTGGGCTTATATTTGTGGAATTGCCCACGGGAAATCTCAGACTATGGTTCAAATACAGTTCACGTCCAGGTAAAAGAGTCTGTAGAGCCTATAAAAGCAATCAAGGTTACAATGTACACCTTGTATGTGATAGCCCTTAGTCCACTCTTTAAAAAAAAGGAAAACACACACAAGATTTTCAGCAGCCCAGAAACAAATCATTCCTTTCTTTCTCTATGATGAGTACTGGTTTCCTCTGGGGCCTTACAACCCTCCAGACTTACAGTAGTTTAGAGTCCCCTTGGAAAGGAAATGATTTGGGCTTGTAGGACAACTTCTAGCCTTGCGGTGAAGCTCACTTTCATACTAACATTTATATGGTGCTTTAGAGTTTGAAGTCATCCAGTCTTACGATATTACCCTGAGGTCTTAGACTCCAGAGAAAAGAAATTTAGGATTGTTAGAGAGTACTACCCTCTATTTTCCATTAAACCTGTGCTGTCCAAATAATTCCTAATAAGGAAAAAAAGAGAAATCAAGACTCCTTGTTTCCCCATATTGTGGATTTAGTCCCATTTTTGAGGAACCATCTGTGTGACCCTCTTTTGTCTCCAAGAGACTGGTACTCTTCCCAGACAGGTACTTTCCTTCTTCTCTCTCTGGAAATCTGGGTCCTAGAAATTGTGAATTTGGGTTTGATAAGGGGGTAATCGGAAGCTGGTGCTGCCAGTAAATGCTGCTTCTTTCTCCAGAAAGCCATACTCTTCCATCATTCTACCCACAACCTCCCCCTTCTTCTATCTTGGAGGCTGGGGTTCAGAAGCTCTAAATACTCATCAAGGTAGAATACAATATCTGGCACGTAGTATATGCTTGTCATCAGGCTGTAATAGCTCTGAGCTTTTTGTAAGAAAACAACCATGTCAGTTCATGGGATTGTTATAGATGGGTTAGTACTCTACTGGGGTGACTAGAATAATGAGGAGCAATTTACTTCATTCTAGATGACAGGATCTAAAAAGATCTCAGTAGGCTGCAGTGTTGGAGTGAAGATAATAAGATGAAATTTAATAGGAATTAAAAAGTAAAGTCTTACGCCTGAGGTCCAAAAGAATCCCCTTCTGCTGCAAGCAGTGATGCAGGAAATGTGACGAGAGAATACCTTCACTGGAAAAAGAAAGACCTGGGAGTCTTAGTGAACTGAACACTCATTACAAGTCAACAGTGGGATAGTTCAGCCGCAAAATGCAGCTACAGGCCCCAGGAAGAGAGGCAGACAGATCAGGACCGAGGGGGTGACAGCTCCAATGTTCTCTGTTCATTTCTGGACAGAATGTATTGAGGTCATTAATCAGCTAGGGAAAGTCTAGAGGAGGGCAACCAGGGCGGTTTAAGGGGTTCGGATTTATGCCACGTGTAGATTTGTTGAAGGAACTGAGGATGTTTAGCCTGAAGAAGAGAAAACTTAGGGGAGATATGGCAGTTATCTTTAAGTATATCAAAAAAGGATAACACTTATTAAAATAAAGAGCTTGAAAGCAAACAAAAAAGAAATATTAACCCCATATTGTAGAGCACTAATGTTTGCAAAGCACTTTACATATTTTGTTTGAGCTTCAAAATCAGATGAGCAAACTGAGGCTAAGCAAAGTTAGGTGACTTGCCTGGGGTCACTCAGCTAACTAAGTGACTGAGGCAGGATTTGAACTTAGGTCTTCCTGACTCCAAGTCCAGTGCACTAACCATTGTACCACCCAAAGGGTAGAGTTAGAAACACTGGGTGGAAATTACAGAGAAGCAGATTTGGGGCTTTAGTGTAAGGCAAGTCTTCTCAACAAACAAGATGCAGAAGAGATTCCTGCTCATGTCCAGGCTGGCCTACATGTCCAATTAGAGACAGTATAACAGAGTGGGAAAAGTGGGGGGGAGGAGAGGGGGCTAAAAACAGTGATTACAGCAAATTGCTTCACCTTTCCATTTCATCTGTAACACGGAGACAAAAATACCTCTCTGAATCTCCCTCGGGGGGTTGTAAAGAAAGTACTTTGTACATTCTCTAGTGTACATCCATGTGAACTATTATTACAAGCACTGACTAATCACCTACTATGTGCTACCCACTGTGCTAAGAAGCACACAGAAATCTTCCCCATGCATCCTCATGGTGTGAGGGAGGCTTTCTGGAGGATCAGCCATGCACGAAAGTCCATGAGAAGTAAAGAGGAAACAGGAGCTATATTGGCAGAGAGGGAGCCAACACGGATGAAATTGCCTCTTGCTGAGGTATTGAAATGTTAGTATCGATTCCTGCCTGGGGTAGAAATATCGAACGGTGTGAGAGAACATCCGTGAGCTTTCTCTCAGTAAAACTCATTAGAGAATCTGGGAGCATTTTTTTAACAAGGTTTAAAATAAAAAGCTTGAAAACAAACAAACAGAAAAGAAATAAAGAAAAGGTTGTATGGGATCAGGATGTGAGTTTCTGGCTGGGCTGATATCACCATACCTGGGCAATCCAAGTTCTGTGAATTACTAGCACATTCTCTAAGCCTAATAGTTTTTGCATTTGTGAAAGCAGGGCAACAACAGTGGCTCTCCTTCACTCACTGAAAAGCTGTGGGCCTCCTTACCTCCCTCTTGCCTCTAGGGCAAAACAGAAATTCTTCTCTTTGGCATTTCAAGTCCTTCCCAATCTGGCTCTAACCTACACCTTACAGGCTTATTCCCCATTATTCCCTAGCATACACTCTCTGTTCCAGACTAACTGGCCTGTTTACTGTTTCCCATTTCCTGCCTCTGGGCCTTTGTTTATGCTGTTTCTCATGACTGGAATCCGTGATTGTTCAGTTGTTTTTCAGTCATGTCGGACTCTTCACCACCCAATTAGGGGTTTTCTTGGCAAAGATACAAATCTTTTCCCCAGAAAAATGATAGTGCACATTCTCCCACAAGTATAGAGTCCAAGGGAAGAATGGGCTTGAACTTATATTACTGTGGTAGTTTGGGCAGCTAGGTGGTGCTGCAGTGGATAGAATGCCAGGCCTGGAGTCAGGAAGACTCCTCTCCCTGAGTTCAAATTCAACCTCAGACACTTACTAACTATATGACTCTGGGTAAGTCATTTCACCCTGTTTGTCTCAGTTTCCTCATCTGTAAAATGAGTTGGAGAAGGAAATGGCAAAACCACTCTGGGATCTTTGCCAAAAAACCCCAAACAAACAGGGTCACGACTACAACAACTGAACAACGACTATGGTAGTAAGGCATAGAGAATATGTAGAGTACATGTGTGGCTAAAGGGTACACTCATAATTCTGGGTTACTGAAAGTCTGTTCTCCAGTCCGTAGCCAGTAATCTTTTCTAGTTCAAAGGGTTGCATGGCTTGAAATTGCTTCTTCCTGCAGGTAGTTCTTTCTGTATCCATCTATGCTACTTTTGTCCCTTTTGGTCCCTAGTATGACTCTGCTCTGGGATGAGTGTGTTGTCTCCTACTGGTCCTTTTTCCTTGATGACATGGCTAATGGTAGAGACAAAGGTGGCAGGGAGGACAGAGCACTTCCCTCTCAGGGGTTTGGCTTGAACTATAATTATCAACTACAGAACTGAAATTTTCCATTGCTAGACTAGACCCAAAGATGAGCCTTTGTCTGAAGAAGAAGCTTGTAGTCATTGCAACTTTTTCCAAAGGCGATTTACCCTCCTCTCCTCTTCCTGTTCAATTCCAGGCTTTTATCACTGTCCATCTGCAGTGTCTATTCAAGACATAGACACTGATGGACCAGCTCAGTGGGTTGTCCATCTAACTGTGTAGCCTGGTCTAGTCAATAGACATTTTTCATCCACTTGTAAACCAAATGGATTAGACATTTTTTCCAGGTAGTTATATGGAAATGCACCACTAGATGGTACAAACGCCCAGTTTTCCAGCAACGATTTGCTAAGTGGTTTGTCTTGGGCATGATTGCTAGATTGGAACTATCTAAAATGTGCACATTTGAAAGTTGAAAAGCAAAATACTTCAAAGTAGCAGCTGAAAAACAACATTGGCTTCAACTTTTTTTCAGTTTCTAGTTGTTGAGTTTTTTTATGCCATGAGAGGTGTAATTAGAGAAACAATCAGAAACAATTTTTCTTTTTCTTTTCTTCTATGTTATAATGTTAACAGTTATCTTGGTTATTGTTATAGACTAAGGAGGACAGATTCCGTCCAGAAAATATAGGATTAGGACAGGGATGGTTTTTCAAAATTTCCCCTTTGGTCACTCCTTTAGGCTAGGGATACTGACAGCCATAGCACAACATCCCATGGATGGTGAGATCATAGGATCCTAGCTCTAGAGCTGAAAGGGACCTCAGAAGCCATCTAGTGCAACCCCTATCATTTTACAGATTAGGAAACTGAGGCCTCAAGAGGAAATGACTCATTCAAGGTCACACAGTACGTGACAGAACTGAGATTTGAACTCAGGCCCAGTGATGTATACCAAGGTCAGTCTCTCATATTCAGGGCTTTAAGCCGCAGTGTTAATTTGGCCTAAAAACTTTCCAACCTGAAATTTTCCAATCTGATGATATAATCTGGAGAGTACATTTTCTGTCTTCTAGATTTTTGAGAAAATCATACTGGGAAGTCAAAGGACAGCAAATAAATGGGCTAAGTAAATTTGGAAAGAATGGATGATCTGAGAAAGGGTGTCTTTTTAAAAACATTTGATTTCTTGTATATTATTACAATGATCTATATTGATTCATTCATATATTGAACTATGTCACAGATTTGCAAATGATATTGTCCTAAAGAATAAGAGTATCTGACTTTTTTTGAGATTGGATCTTCTTCAGCTCCTCCTCAGGCTAAAGATTTCAATGCCCATTCACCTACCCAACTGCAGCTTACAGCTCCAGAGCTCAAGCGAAGCACAAGCCTCAGTCTCCTCAGTAGCTGGGATTAGAGTTACGTGCCACGATAGCCACCTGACATTTGTTTTGAAAATGAGTTGTACTAATGTCTTTTGTTTTTACTCGCTACTTCTTACAGATATACTCCTCTCTACCCAAAGAACCCTTTGTTATAACAAAGAAAAATGGACAAAACCAAAGGATATAGTGAGCATGTTTGATGGTATATGCAACATATATGCAACATTTCCCTACATCTCTACTGAAGGGAAGGGAAGATGGCTGACATTTAGGTGGCAAGTAGGGGCTCAGCAGATAGAAAGCTGGGCCTGGAGTCATGGAGACCCAAGTTCAAATCTGGCCTCAGAAATGTATGAGCTGTGTGACCCTGGGTAAGTCACTTCACCTTGTTTGCCTCAGTTTCCTCATCTATACAATGGGCTGGAGAAAGAAATGGCAAACCACTCCAAGACTTCTGCCAAGAATACCCCAAATGAGGTCATGAAGAGTTTGACACAAATGAAACAACTGAACCACAAGGTAGCATAGTGGATAGAGCACTGGATCTGAAATCAAGACCAACTGAGTTCAAATCAGCTTTGGACACTTATTAGCTATGTGACCTTGGGCAAGTCTGCCTCAGCTTTCTCAGCTGCAAAAAATAGGGGATAAGGATAGCATTTACCTCTTAGGATTGTTGTGAGGATTAAATAAGATGCTGATTTTAAATTAGATAATATTTGTGAAGTGCTTTGCTTAAGGTACCATATAAATGTTAGCTATGATTTTTATTATTGCTATCATACAGTCATTTTAAAAGTTTATAAAGTACTTTATATAATTATCTCACTTGAGCCTGACAACAGCCCAGTAAGATGCGAATGACAGATATTTTTACCCCTATTTTACAGATGAGAACACTGAGGCTCAAAGAAGTCAAGCACATGGACACAGAGCTATTAAATGCTTAAGGTAGGGTTCAAATCCCGCTCTTCCTGACTCTTTGTCCAGCACCCAGTATAAGTGATCTGAGTTTATATTTCAGGTCTCAAACATTCATCACACCATTCAGGAAGCCGTTAGAGACAGTGGTAACAATGGTGACAAGAACAACAATAATAATGCGCTTCTTTACAACGCTTTTGTGTTTACAAAGTGCTTTCCTTACAGCAGCCTTTTGAGGTTTGGGTAGTATATATATAGAAAGTGGGTAAGAGGAAATGGGACTCAGGGTAGAAAAGCACACTTCCAGGACCTCCAAATTTGACTTTTCCCATGAGTCATTCAATGATCATAACGGTAAGCAGGATGCTTGTGTCAGGGAATGGGTCAAAAATTGGTTAGGGATGCGGGTCGGAAGTGATAGATTAAATTCCCTTGCCTTAAAGCAAATCACTCCTCTGTGACTGAAAGTTACAAGTCAGCCCTCTGATCTATGGAGCCAGGATCATGCTTCTGCATCTATCAGTATGTTCTAATATCTCTTTTCATTAAAAACATTCATCTGTCTCTCCCACTATCAATGAGCAGAAACAAAGAAAAAAAGCCCAACCCTGAAAAATAAAGCCTTCTATATAAATGCAAAGTCTGGCAAAACAAATTTCTGTATTAGCCATGTTTTAAAATATCCCTTGGGGGCGGCTAGGTGGCCTAGTGAATAGAGCACTGGCCCTGGAGTCAGGAGGACTGGAGTTCAAATACAGCCTTAATACTTAATACAAACTAGCCCTGTGACCTTGGGCAAGTCATTGAATCTTAATTGCCCTACCCCCCAAAAGCAAGAAAAATTTAAAAAATGTCCTTTTATGCATTTTAAATTGATCACCTCTGTCAGGGGGTGAGTGGTGTGTTTCATCTTCATTCTCTTGGACTCATGGTTTATCATTGTACAGATCAAAGTTCTAACATCTTTCAAGGCTGTTTTTCTCCATAATGTTAACTTTGTAAATACATTGTTCTCTTGGTTCTGCTCACTTCATTCCATATCAATTCATACAAAGTCTTCCAGTTTCCTCTGAAATTGACCCTTTCATCATTTCTAACTGCCATAATAATACTTTATTATATGCATATACAACCATTTATTTAGCTGTCCTGCAATAGGAAGAACAGCCCCTTAATTTCCAATTTGGAGCTACCACCAAAAGAGCTGCTATAAATATTTTTTCTACATACGGGTTCTTTATAAGCCTCAGGAGTAATCTCACTGAATCAAAAAGCATATCCATTCTAACAATTTCGAGGGAATAATTCTAAATTACCTTCCAGAATGGTCAGATCACTTCATAGTTCCACCAACTATTGTACCTGTTTTCCCACAGCCCCTCTAACATTCATCATTTTCCTTTTTTTGCCACTTTTGACAATAATGGGTGTATAGAATCTTAAAGTTGCTTTAATTTGCATTTATCTCACTATTAATGATTTAGAGCAATTTTCACATGTTTATTGATAACTTAGATTTCTCTCTTTGAAACTTTCTGTTTATAACCATTGACCATTTATGTACTGGGGAATGGCTCTTAATTCTTATAAATTTGGATCAGTTCCCATAGACCCTTTATCAGAGAAACTTGCTACAAAGATTCTTTCTCAGTTACCTATTTTCCTTCTAATTTTTCTCATTTCAGATTTGTCTATGTGAAAACTTTTACATTTTTCATAATACAAATTGTTCGTGTTTTGTTTGTGATTCAGTATCCATTTTTGCTTTGGGTTCTGACCAAGGCCAATGATCTGCTGGTGGCACTGCCCACTGTTTGATTGTTTCTACTGTAGGCCAGCAAGATCCCAAACTACAGAATAAGCCACAATGGACCCTTTTCCTCACTCTCTATACTATAAAAGACAGACAGACCGACTGAATTGATGATATTTCTACTGTTAGGGTAGTCCCCTTACCTAGAAAATGAAAAACAAAAAAACCCTGAAAAACTAAATGAAACAGGATTGTAAAAGAAGAGGATTTCCAATCACTCAGATTAGCTTTCCTTTGTTAACAGTTTTCGGTGCAGTCAGGCATTCTCATGAAGCTGGGCAGTCCCTTTCGCCTCCTCCTTCACCAAGATCAAGACCATCTAGCATAGATTGCTACATAAACCTTCACTCTCACATCACAAGATCAGTCTTGCATCCCCAGCTCCTGGCTTGGCCCCTCTGGCTGGATGTTCCTTAGGCATTCCAAAGTCAACATAGTCCAAGAAGAATGCATTCAATCTTCTCCAAAACCAATCCATCCTTCAGACTTACCTATTTCTGTTGAGGAGGCCACCATCTAAGCAGCCAGGTTTGCAACCTGTAGTCAACCTTGACTCCTCTCTCTTTCGTCCTCTCTATCAAATTATTCCCCAAATCTTATTGTTTCTACCTCTACATCTCTCAAATCTGTCCCCTTCTCTCTGCTCACAGTCAACAGACCTCATCACTCTTGCTTAGACTATTACATTAGCTTCCTAAGAGGGGCCCAGCTTCTACTTTCCCCCTCTCCAAATCCATCGTGCACAAAGCTACCAAAGCACAATTCCTAGGACACAGATGTGACTGATGACACCCTTCCCCAAATAAAAAAACCAAAGTTTTAATGGTTTCCATTGCCACAAGGATAAAGCACAAAATCCTCAGTGTGGCATTTAAAAACTTTCCACGATCTGGCCCCTACCTCCCTTTCCTGTCACATTTCTTATTGTTCTCCTTCACACACATTCTCTTACAGCTCAATTTTCATGCTCTTTCTCCATACACAACATTCTGGCTCCTATGTTTGCATAGGCTGCCCACCCCAAGTCTGGAACACACTGCTAACTTCTACCTCTTAGACTAGCTTCTTCCAAAGCACAACTCGAACGCCACCGCCCACATGAAACCTTTCCTGATTCCCCCAAGCTTGGTGTTCTTTTGTTCCTGAAATTACTTGTTCGAACTTTGTGTTTCTTTGTATTTACTTCACATTTTCTGTCCCCAGTAGAGAGAAGGACAGGGACTCTTTTTCATTTAGTACAATGCCAGGTACATGAGAAGTATTTCTCCAGTTCCTGCTCAGAGAATTGTCTCAACAACTTTCCTCCCATTTTTCTCTTAATGATCTCAGAGGAAAAAGGTGTGTTCTCCTTGTCAAAGCTCAGCCCTCCCTTGAGCCTTTGATCTTGGCCCTTCCTGACTCTCAAGGGTTTATTTGGTTAACCTTTTCAGACCACAAGGAGTCCATGCCAAGGGCGTATATTAAACGAATGAATGGAGGACTGATTTTCCACAGGGTTGGGGGCCTTTGCTCTGAACAGTGTTTCTAGATAACCTACAAAGATAGAGAAGAATGACCAAACTCAGACCTGCGTGGAAATTCAGAATCATAGTCCCCATTTCAGTTACTGTTGTTGGTTTTTTCCAAATGACCTACAAAGCCCTCACAGGGGGCACCATTGGCTTTAAATGGAAAATCAGAATCATGAATGATTTTAGATCTTTGTGGTTTTAAAGAAAACGTTCTTATTATAGAATCAGAGAATCATGTTGAAACCCAGCACTAGAAGCTCCTGGATGGAACTTCCAGAAAGCAGAAAGGCAGAAATGGCAGAGATCAGCAAGGGAACAAGAAACTAGGTAACCCAACAGAAAATGACATGGATTAGGGCCCTAGAACATTTACAAACTGTGATTTACAAAACTTCATAAACTTTGCATTCCTTACAGTAGAGGGAACATGTTGTAACGGCTAGAGTGCTGGATTAGAGGCAAAGAGGTAGATCTCAGTTTGAATCCTGCCTCTGACATTGATTGGGTAACTCTAGGAAAGATAATTGACCTTTCTATCAGTTTGCTCATCTGTGAAATGGTACCCATCTTATAAAGTAAAGCAGTTCAGTGAGTGACACTGGATTTGAAGTCAAGATAATCTGGGATCATCCTCTGACTTGGTCACTTAGTACCTGAGTGACCTTGGACAAGTCACTTCATTTCTGAGCTGAAGTTTCTTTATATGCAAAATGAGTCGGACTCAGTGGTCTCCAAGGTAGCCCTAAATTCACGATCCTGTGGGGGTTGTTATGAGGATCAAATAATGAGATCATACATGTGTCTTCCAAACTTGAGAATGATAAAGAGATATAAACAATTATTAAAGCAGCAGTTCTCAACCTTCCTAATGCCATGACCCTTTAATACAGTTCCTCATGTTGTGGTGACCCTCAACCATAACATATTCTCATTGTTACTTTGTTACAAATTGAACATAACCCACAGGTTGACAAACGCTGTATTAGAGAATTCACATCATGTCTTGCCTTAATGAGCAATGAGAACAACTTCTGATACCTATCAGTCATATAAACAGTGGTAGACTTTGAAATGGGGGAAACCTCAAGCAAAATGACTGACAAGAGACAAAGTGGTGATCTAGGAATAGGAATAATCCCTTATAAGGGGGAATTGTCAACAATTGACAAACAGGTTTAAATGCATCCCCTTACTTGGTTATCCCAACCCCTACCCCATGAGGTAGGTAGGGCAGGTAAAATCATCCTGATTTTTCAGATAAGGAAACTGAGGCTCAGAAAGATGAAGTGATTTACCTAAGATCACACAATTAGTCAGTGGCCAAGTCAGGCTGTGAACTGAAGGGATTCTTGGTCAGGTCTAGGCTAAACATGAAGACCTCTGAGGTTCCTTAAAACACAGGCTATATATATCATACCTATCAGATTGGCTAACATGACAAAACAGGAAAATGAGAAATGTTGGAGAAGATGTGGGAAAATTGGAACACTAATGCAGGGTTGGTGGAGTTGTGAGCTGATCCAACCTTTCTGGAGAGCAATTTAGAACTATGCCTAAAGGACTATAAAACTGTGTATACTGTTTGATCTAAAAATACCACTACTAGGTCTGTAGCCCAGAAATCACAAAAAAGGGAAATGGACCCAAATGTACAAAAATATTTGTAGCACCTCTTTTTGTGGTAGCAAAGAATTGGACATCAAGGGGATGCCCATCAATTGAGGAATAGCTGAACAAGTATATGAATGTAATGGAATACTATTGTGGTATAAGAAATGATGAGCAGGTAGATTTCAGAAACACCTGGAAAGACTTACATTTACTGAGTGAAATGAGCAGAACCAGGAGAACATTGTACAAAGTGACAGCAACATTGTGTGATGATTAACTTTGATAGACTTAGTTCTTCTCAGCAATACAAGGATCTAAGACAACTCCAAAAGACTCATGATGGAAAATGATATCCACAGCCAGAGAAAGAATTATGGAGTCTGAATGTAGATTGAAGTATACTGTTTTTTCTCTCTCTTTCTCGTGGTTTTTTTCCCTTTTGTTCTGATTCTTCTTTCACAACATGACTAATGTGGAAATATGTTTAATATGATTGTGCATATATAACTTATATCAGATTGCTTGCCCTCTTGGGGAAAGGGAGGAGGGAAATTTAGAACTCAAAATCTTATAAAAGTGAGTGCTGAAAAATAAAAATAAATTCATTAATTTAAAAAAAAACATGGGCTAGACTCAAAGGCTTCTGAGGTCCCTTAAAACACTGAGAGTCTGTGATTCAGTGCTTCTCTCTCATATCAAGTTTTGTTCCCTCTGCACCACACAGCCTCCAAAGTAATGAGTCAATAAGAGCTAATAACACTAACCATAGCTACTCTGTTCCCATCACTGATAATGGGTTTGATTTTACATTTTATAGTTAAAGGGATCATTAGTGATGAGTCTTCAGAACTAGTGAAAGTATTCCCAAATTTTACAACCATGTTAGAATAGCTTCAGAGATTCTTATATAAATGTCTGGGAAACTCTCTCTTGCTTTAGTTTTCCTAGTACTAAACTTATCTGTGAGAGGCAGTGTGGTATATACTGGCTGTGTGACCCTGGGTAAATCACCTAACTTCTCAGTGTGTCTTGACAATTCTATAGGACTAGAAGCTGGAGGTTGCATGCCAATATGCATTGATAGAAAGGATTTCTTCACTAAGAGTTCCATATATAGAAGACATATCAGGTCTTCACCAAAAGGGAAAAATACTGATCTCTATGTGTGCCAGAAGTGTGCTGGTAAATGCTTAACAACCAGATCTCCAAAAAAGTACAAATGACACCTTTCTGCTTAATCTGCACTATTAACATTTTCTCCATCACTTTTTAAGTCTAGACAGTCAAGTCAACAAAACAGCAAGTCAAGCCCTGATTTGTAGCTGTTTCCTATTTCAGAGTTACAAATGTTTATACTAAAAATTTAACTATCAGGTCCTGGCTCCAGGGCACACCTTGTCATTCCACACCACTCTCCCCAGAATGCAAGCTATTTGAGGGCAGAGACTGTTTCATTTTTTGCAACCCCTCAGTTGCCTTCAACATTTTATTTGGGTCTTTGATTTCTTCAGGTAGTGACACTCCAGTGAGGAAACGACCCTTATCAACACAGATCACAACCTGCTTGGGGCATTAAGATGTTAAGGGGCTTACCAGAATGTGCCAGAGGTGAGACTTGAATCCAGGTCCTGACTCCTAAGCAGGATCACTATTCAAATACTATGTTGATGTTTAATGTTTGTTGGACTGAATTTTACCTAATGGAGGAAAATAGATATTATAACTCTCCTGATACACAACAGAAGTAACCTACCTAATGCTCCACTGCCTTCCTTCCATACAAACTCCTAGAAGCAGAAAGTATAGCATGAGATTCCAAATGAGGGAGCCGAAATCTGGAAGTAACATAAGGGTCTCCTGACACTTGATGCTGGTTTTCAGCTCACTTTTCCGAAGTCCAGGAGGTAAAGGGAGGAAAGCAAAGCAGATTTCTCTAGGGCCCTTCCAGAAAAGAACTATACCAGTAATAGGTGTGCCCTTGCTAGATTTCACAGGCACAAATATCTTAACATTAGAATTCTCCTCCCTGGTCCTAGGACTACAGTAACTGGCTTTCTAATGGATCCTCTATCTTCTCTCCAATTCCACACAAATTATTGCTCCATTCTAGGCCTCAGTTTCTTTCTGTAAAGTTAGTCACAGGGACTGGATGGTCTCTAAGGCCCCATCTGCCTTGCCAACTAGAGGGTTCTCTGATTCCAGGAAGTTTGCGTCATTCATCCACATCCCTCTCTTCAGATTAGGACCACAGTTCCCTACTGCCTACTGAAACCCGCTTCCACTCTCCTAGATAATTTGGGTACTGAGGCTTTCTTTTAAATCTCTGGAATAATAACAACAAGAACACTGTATGGCATTTTATATTTTTCTTTAAGAAAAACAAAAGCTTTATTGATGTCTTTAGTTTTTACATCACAGTCATGTCCCAGTGCAGTACCACCCTTTAATCCCTCTCTCGTAACATAGGAAGGAAAGAAATTAAGCACCTTTGTGCTAGGCATTTTGCAAAGTACTTTACGGATATTACTTCACTTGATTCTCACAACAACCCTGGGAAGAAGCTGATAATATTATTCCCATGTTACAGCTGAGGAAACTGAGGCAAACAGAGGTTAAATTACTAGCTCCCAGTTACACAGCTAATAACTATGTAAGGGAGGATTTGAGCTCAGGTCTTCCTGATGCCAGGCCCGGTACTCTGTACACTGTGGAGCCACCTAATGACCTCCAAAATAGGAAAACAGTTAAGGAAAACCAAGCATCCATAGTCCCCTGCCTCTACTGAGAGGAGTAAAGTGTTTCTCATTATCTGTTTTCCCCAGGCCAAGACTGGTCGGGTCGTAACAATATATTACAACATACCAGAGTTCAGAGGCCTTTCAGGGTTAGTTTCATTTACACTGTTGTGGTCACTGACCACATTCTCTCATTTGAGCCTCATAAAACTTTGAAGTGGGCAGAGAGTGTCATATTTTATCTGAGGAAATAAGCCCATGTGGTTAAGTGATTTGTTTAAGTGCACCCAACTAGCCAGCAGTCAAGTCAGGACTAGCCCCCTGCCTTCTAACCAATCACTTTCCACCATGCCACTCCATGGCATCTTTGGTATCTTTAATATCCATGGAGATTGCCGATTAATGCTACGATCTCATGATTTGTCACCATTCTTGATTCAGTTGACCTTTATGGCACTGGGATCTTGGTGTCCCTCCCACCCCCTTATTTATTGGTCACTCTCTGTTCCCCTCCCTCACACTGTGACTGACAATCATTAACCTCCTCCCACTTCACCCAATATCTGGTTATAACTGACTGCTGGTTCAAGTTCAACTTTGGGGTCAGCTACTTTAATGATATCTCTTCCACAATGGGGGATGCTCTTGTCCCCTTTGAGAAGCAACATGGTATAGTGAAAAAAAGCTTTGCATTTGGAGCAAAAGCAGTTGGATCCAAATTCCAGCTCTGCTGCTTCCTACCTATATAACCTTAAGTTCCTTCCCTCTGGTACTGTTTCTTCTTACATAAGATGAGGGGTTTTGAAGAGATGACATTTAAGGTTTTCCATCTCTGTCTCTATGATTCAGTGACCTTTGACACTTGTACCATAAGTTATGGATGCCAGTCTCCCTTTTTGCTATACCTATTGAGACCATCCCTGTTCACTTTCCCTGTCAACTTGTTCCATTTCTGCTTCCCAAGCCAAGGAATTTCTAGAGGAAGACTCAGCATCGGGTGGGTGTGGCCTAGCACAAATTTATGCCACCCAACTTGGATAGGGCCCTTGCCACTATTCTCTCATTGGCTTTCCATTTTCACATCTCTCTCTCTTCAAGTTCCCACCCTGCCACTGCCATCACCCATCATCTACCTTACTCTCAGCAGATAAATTTCCACAAAGATCAAGGCTACCTAGCTAATATAAGATTGTCTCAATAGCTTTCTGATTCCATATCTCTTCTTGATTCAGAGGTCAAGATGTTCATCCTCCTCTTTAATTTAAGTCCATTCAAGAAGCATTCATTTACATGCTTACATGCAAGACACTGGGGACACAAAGGCACAGCAAAAAACCTTGGCTGTCCCAGCCTAACCTAGCCTCCCCTTCTGAACCAATGTTGTTCCCATTCATGTTACCTAGTGATGACTCACTCTAGTCAACCAAGCTTTTCACTGACCATAATTTGCTAGTCAGGGCTGATCAGCTAGAACCCTAATGCTAACTGGGGCCAGAATCTCTCTACTAATACCAGGCATATGACCCAGCTGCTTGATTGGAATGTTTTCTGTTTTTTTAAAAAATCTTTATTAAAAGTACACGAAAGAGTGATTGCTATTAATTACTTTCATGTATATATGAACTAGAAAATAAAATGCATCCAAAGTAAAATTTGAAGAAATGTTATACTTAGGCATATATAAGCTTCTTCTCTCTGATTTCAACTGTCTGCCTAACTTGTTTTCTACCCTTAAGCGTAATAATAATAATAGATAACATTTAAATCACACTCACCGTACTAAGTGCTTTACAATTATTGTCTCATAGGGGCAGCTAAGTAGAACAGGAAATTGAGCACCGGCCCTAGAGTCAGGAGGACCTGAGTTCAAATCTGGATTCAGACACTTAATAATTACTAGCCATGTGACCTTGGGCAAGTCACTAAACCCCAATTGCCCTGCCCTCCAAAACGAAAAAACAAACAAACAAACAAAACCTATTTGATCCTCACAACAACCCTGGGAGCTAGATGCTCTTATTATTCCCATTTACAGATGAGGAAACTGAGGCAAACAGAGACTAAGTGACTTGCCCAAAGTCATACATCTAGTGTCAAAGATCAAATCTGAACTCAGGTTTTCCTGACTCCAGGACCACTACTCACTCTATCTACTACGCCACCTAGTCCAAAGCAGAATGTCCCTGATTTGGGGTTTTGCTCATTTCAGCAATGTTTTGGATACCTTCAGGCTGGCTCTGGCTCAGATTCTACATTGGAAATTCCCCCACCTCAACTATAGTTCTATACATAGAACTTGTGTAAAGATCCTTGAAAGATCACCTCTCCTAACTCATTAAAATGCCACAAAAGCTTAAAACCTTTCAAACTCTTCAGGCTTTTAAAGTCCTTCCCAAGCTGGTTCCTGCCCATCTTTGCTGACTGATAGGACTCACTTCCATATATGTTCTAGATCCCACTCCCATCACCCTGTATTTATTCTGTATATCTTTTATATTTACATGGTTTTCCCCCCAATAAAACATAAGCTTCTCGAGGATATTTTGTATCCCCAACCCTGGCCCAGTGCCTGCACATAGCTGGTTCTTGTTTTAATACATTTTATCTTTTTCAATCAACACAATTCTGCCTTCTCTCCCTCCTACCTCCCCCCAACCCCACTGAGGAAGAAAGAAAAAGAAAATCCTCTATTACAAACATGAGCAAAACAAAGTCCAGCTTTGGCCATGTCCAAAACAAATACGTCTCTGCATAAGAAGAAGCAGTTCCTGCCTTCTTCACAGAGCGTACATTCTAGGGCAGAGGTATCAGACACATGGCCCTAAGCCACATGACAGCTCCCACTATTCCCAAGAAGACCTGAACCAGATTAAAATGTAATCGGAAAAATATTTATCAAAATAAATTAAAGTATAATAGACCACAGATAAGGCTAATATGTGGTTTTCTAAGTTAAGAAGTAATGGCTTAGTGATCCCTGTTTCTATCTGAGTCTGACAACATTGTTCTAAGGGGAAAAGGAAGTATATAGTGTATTTAAGCAGATAAATATGATATAAAGGGAGAGGGAGAGAATCCTAAGAGCTAGTGGGAATCAGGAAGGGCTTTCTAAAGGAAGGAGCACCTGAGCAGAGCCTTGATAAAAGGATCTTGATCTAAGGAGTCTAAGATTCGCAGGCCTAGAGCAGACCTGTCCAGTGGTACTCTCCATCTCGGCCTTCCTCACCTCCTATATGCATCCCCTCCCTCTCAAGCAATTGATCTAGTTTCCAGTCCCTTCTCTGGTCACTTCCTAGCAATATGGCTTCCCCTTTCTGGGCCTCTGCCTCCTCCTATGGAAAATAAGAATTATCTCGAAAGTCCTTTTCAGTTTTAAAATTCTATATTTCTGTCTCTCTCCCACTAGTTCCTTCCCCTTGGCTTTCAAAATGTACAGGTCTTTTTTGCCTGGGGGAAAAAAAAACCAAATAACCCATCATTTGACCCCCACTGCCTCTTGTACGCACAATACTTCTCCCAAGCAGGCCTTCTTCCTAGTTGCTGGGCAACCGCCCACTTCACTATTTAATTGAATCCTAGCCTGGGGCTCCCTTTGATTTTTCTGATTTAACTGCAGAACAACAACATCAGATTTATCCGTAGCTACACAGCTCTCTCTAGAGGATCATTACACGTACTGTTCCAAAAAAACAGAGGAAAAAGAAAAAACCCTGGTAAAGGCAAGTATTCTTTCCCAATTCCAGGAGCTCCTGTACCCAGTGCAGTCAGATGTATGGCAAGGACATGGTTAAATGGTTCTGGGGCACCGAAAGCCCCAGCAGCCCCTATGGCTGTCTTAGAGTAAGCTTTGGAACTCAAAACACCTCCCAATGCCCTAGTTTCAAGCTGAAGCATGCAAATCTAAGAGATGGGAGGGAAGCACAATTTAGTGAAATGGGCACCCCCTAGGGCTCAGGCAGATCATCCTGCCCCCTGCTTCACTGTTGGCACCTAGGGCTAAGGAAGTGGGCCTCCTGGGAGATGAGGCCTTAGAGACCATCAAGTCCAATTCTTTCATTTTACAAAGAAGGAAACTGAGGCCTAGAGGAGGGAAAGGCACTTGTCCAAGGTCACACAGACCAGAGTCAGAATTTAAACTCCAGTCCTGTGATTACAAGGACAGCATCTTTCCATAGTATCATGCTACCAATTTTAAGGAGTAGAGCCCACTACCAAGACAGAGCAACCCTAGTGACCTGGTACTTTAAGAAGAGAAATTTGGGGGAAGCTTCAGGCCCCAGCAGAAAAGGAATCTAAGTTAGGGCCAACAGGCTCCAAGGCACTATCTCCCCAGAGACCATGGTAGAGCACTTTGCTCACTCCCCTTCATCCATTTTACCTTGCAGCAACTTAATTCAATTCAAGAAACATCCCCTAATTTCTAGGGGAGACAGAAAGATGAAAAAATGACAGTCCCTGTCCTCAAAGGGCTCACTGCCATCTACCTTGACATTAGACATTTTACCAAAAACGTGATCAAAGCCAGGCCAAGACCAAGGGATGGCAGAACATTTGATGAGGGATCACTGTCAGTTGAGGGGGGTGGGGATCAGGAAAGACTTCATAGAAGATGTAGCACCTAAATTGATCCTTGAAGGAGGAGAAGGATTTCTATGAGTAGAGGAGGTAAGAAGTGAATGTGTTTTAGGGCTAAAGCAAAGCCTTCTGAGAGATGCTAATTAGGTTAGAAGGTAGAATGGATAAAGGGGAGCCATATGCAATAAGGCTGGAAAACAAGATTGGAGCCTTAAGTGCCAGACTGAGAAGTTTATATTTTAACCCAGTGGCAATAGGGTACCATAGAAGGTTTTTGTGTAAGGGAATGATGCGGTCAGACCTGAGTTATGAGGAGATTTTTTTGGCAGCTAAATGAAGGACGGATTGGGATGGGAAGAGACCCCATGGCAGGGAGAGCAGTGAGAAGGCGCTTGTAAGAGTCCAGACAAGAAGTGATGAGAAGCTGAATTGGAAGGTGGGGAAAGGATGATGCAAGTGAAAAAGAGGGAGGAGGGAATACAGGATGTGCTGTGGAGATAGAATTGTCAGGACTGGGCAACTGATTGGTCATGACAGGATTGGGAGTGAGGGACACAGAGGAATTAAAGAGCTTGGGTGACACCATGAATAGAAAAAGGGAGGCTGCTAGGAGGGCCAACTTCATTGGAAAATGCTGGCTATGATCAGTTCTATTTTGGACACACTGCATTTGGGGTGTTGGTGGGAGACTCATTTGCAGACTTCCAAGAAGCCTCCTAGTTTTATATCCCTGATCAGCCCTGTCTGCCCTGAGGCAGTCTTGTCTCCCTTCCAGATCCAGAATCCTAAACTCATGCTCCATCCCCACCACCCAATGATGACCAAAACTAATTGACCAAGCCTTTTGTCAACCACATCTGCTACTGGGAACCAGCCTTCCTGACCTGGGGCTGGAGCCTTCCCAACACAAGGCCACTGCAGCTACTTGATAAGACTATTTTCTATCTTTAAAAAACACTTCATTAAAACACCTGAAAAATTTTGATTGTTAATAATTACTCGTGTGTGTGTGTGTGTGTGTGTGTGTGTGTGTTTGTGTGTATGAATTAGAAGAGAAAATACCACAGCAAAATTTGAATAAATTTTACATCTAGTTGGGTTAGCTCGGTGGCACAGTGGATAGAGCCCTGGCCCTGGAGTCAGGAGGCCCTGAGTTCAAATCTGAAAGCAAAAGTTACTAGTTGCATGATCCAAGGCAAGTCATTTCACGCCGCCTGCCTCAGTTTCCTCATCTGTAATATGAACTGAAGGAGGAAATTGCAAACCACTCAAGTATCTCTGCCAAGAAAAACCCAAATGGCATCTGCCATAACTGAAACAATGCAGCAGCAGCAGCAGCATTAGAAGTAGTTACACATCAATACTTTCCCTCTACTTCAAGTATATCTGTCTGCCTGGACTTATTTGCCTATAGGTTTACTCTGTAAACCCAAAGCAGATTTCCCCTGACTTCCAGGCACTACCCACTCCTACAATGCTTTGGTTATGTTGTGCAGTGGCACTGAAAAACCCCTGCCTTGTGCCTATATACAACTGCTTGGAGGCTCACTCCTGAGTCATTCAAAGTGGTCTGAAAGCTTACTGCCTCAGCCTGCTGCCTTATGCTTCAGGGATGCAGCCCCTTGCATCACCAAATTATATAAAGTTAGAGCTAAGAGGGACCTTGAGAGACCATTTAGTCCAAGATCTTCATTTTCCAGAGGAAGAAATTGAGTTTCAACAATAGGAATGACTTTCCCCATTACACAGCTAATTAGTAGCAGAGCTGAGTCTACAACCTTAGTCTTCTGATTACTTGTTCTCAGTGCTCCTCACAGGATTATCCCCCTCTCACATACTTGAAAGAGGAGATTGGCCCTCCACTGTGGTTTAGCCTTTTTGCCTTTTGGGGGCTTGCTCTTTCTATGTCCAAACCAAAAGAGAAAATCCTATATTACACAGTGACTAGTTGAGGTTTCATGTCAAAACCCATGACTCTCACCTTCCAATTAAGAGATTATCACCACGGTGACTAATTTACCAATGTGGCACAGATCTCACTCATTCCTCTCTCAATTACTTACTCACTTGCTTCTATCAGCTTTCAAATCAAATGGTTAATTAGCATAGAAAAGATTTCTTTTATCTAAGCAAGTCAGAAAGTGATCTCAGACAACTTCTGGACCAAACCTCTGGGCAACTGGTTTTTGCTCTTCTTTGTTTTAAACATCCACTGAGCAGACAGGTTTTAAAAGATAGATTTGTAAAAGGGCTACTACACACAAGTATGCAAGTACTGTTTCCTCAAACTGGCATGTTGCTGGTAGAGCTGGGTGTTAAATGATCGTGGGGAACAAAACTCACATTTCTTGTTAATAAAGGGAGATTTCATGCATGGGATTTTGAAACTGGGCAACGGTTTTCCATCTTGTTTAGACATTCATAATGTGGGACTTTGGGAATGAGGCATTTACAGCATTGCCTTGCCTGCCCCATCATTCTCAGTCCCTATTGGCTAAGTTGGGGAGCAAAATTACCCACATGGCAGCATCTTCACTCTGAACTGGTCCTCCTACGCAGCTCCCCACTTCCTTTTTAAAAATTCACTCAAGTCTTGTTCATCAGCAAGGAAATAAAAAAATCTCTTTTTCAGTTCTCTATTCATTCCTGCACCCCCAAACCCAACCCCCACCCAACACAGCAAGTTAGGCCATCTGTGTCACTTTGTTTTATTCAAAGGAGAACAAATGTCAACCAACTGAAGACCCAGAGGTCACTGTGGGTAAGGTCACCCAACACCCCAAAAAGTCAAAGCATTGAGCGGATGTCAAATGTCAAATGTCGAAAGTCAAGCACCTTCCTGGATGCCCTTTGTGATGAAGTGATTGAAGGGGAGACAGGCAAAGAGGCTGAGAGAGCAGGTGGCAACTTGAAAGGCACCTTTCTCTTGGGAGGAAAGAATACTTCAATGAAGAGAAGATTTTCTTTCTCCCTGATCCTCCCCCCCCCCAAAGATCCCATATTCATTTGGATTTTTTTTCCATTTGGTTGAGTCTTATTGGACTGGCAACAATTCAGCAAACTAGCATCATAAATGAGTCTAGGGATTTTTTTTCCCCAAGGAATTCTTAGAGTTGGTCCCTAGCTTTAGCTTCAAGCAGGGTTTGATACTTACTTCCTAAAGCACTGAGCTTCTCAGAATGCTCTCCTTGGCTAAAAAGTGCTAGTGGGATGCAGAGTCCAGGACTAAGAAAACGATTTTCAGTGCAATATCATTTCATGATAATCAAACTCATTACAAGGAAAATGGGAGTGGGGGGAGGCAGACTGGTTGGAGCACTGGAATTGGAGAAGACCAGATTCTGAATCCTGCCTCAGACATTCACTAGTTATGTTACTCTCAGCAAGCCATTTAACCTCTCTGTCCCTCAGTTTCTTCATCTGTAAAATGGAAATAATAATCCCTGTGGTAATTACTTTCCAAGGTTATTGTACAAATCAAATGAGATGACATATATAGAGTGCTTTACAAACCTTAAAGCACTCTAAAATGCCAATGATGATTATTCTCTATTATTACTATTTATTCTATACATAAAGATTTACCAATAAACAGATTCAATTCAATAAGCATTACGTTAGGCTGAGAATAGGAGGACAACATGAAAGAGTGCCTACTACCCTCAGGGCCTTCCATTCTTACATGACACTCCATCTCCAACCATCCTGTTTTACAGAGGAGGAAATTGAGGTGCTTTTTTTCCTGGCTGGCCCCCATGCCTGAAACTCTCTCCCTCCTCCTCTCTGCCTCCTGGCTTCCTTTAAGTCTCAACTAAAGTCCTGACTTTCTCAATCCCCCTTAATCCTTACACCTTCCCTCAGGGATTATCTCTAATTTGTCCTGCCTATATCTTGGTTATACATGGTTGTTTACCCATCTCCCCCATTGGAATGAGAGCTCCTTGAGGGCAGAGACTGATTTTTGCCTTTATATCTTCAGTACTTAGCCCAGTACCTGGGACATAAGACAATTAATAAATGTTCATTGACTTATTGACTCCTGGGGAGACACAACTTATTCAAAGATGAGTCAGTACAGAGTCTATACTTGGCTGATGGGAGGGTGTGATTTCACAGGTGTGGGGATCTCCTAATACAGAGATGCCCTCCGCTGATAAAGAGCAACAACTTGTATGTCATTTATAGTGTCAGAAAGTCACTGGAAGCACTGAGAGGTAAAAGAATTTGCCTAGAGCAGCACAGATAGCAACCTGGGTAGGAACCTGGGTCTTCAGACTTCAAGGCCAGTCTTTTAGCCACTAGATCACACTCAAATACAAATCCCCAAAATGTATATCCAAAGTAACTGCAAGAGGCTGAGTGCTAACAACTAGGAGGAATCAGGTGATAACACCTGAGTTCTGCTTTGAAGGAAGCCAGAGATTCTACGATGCAGAGGTGAAGGAGTGAATTCCAGATATGGGGGCCCACTTGTCCAAAGGCAGAGGCAAGATATGGAATGTTGCATAATGGGACCATTAAGTGGGTCTGTTGGATTAGAACACAGAGTCCACAAAGGGGAATAATGTGAAATAAGACTGAGAAGGTATATAGGAACCAAATCATGGAAGGCTTTCAATTCCAGGTTGAGAGGTTTATATTTTATCATAGAAGTTATGGGAAGTCATTCTGAGGCTTTGAATTCTTTGGAGGCATACCAAGTATCCTGGATACTACAAGCTAAACTTCTGAAGACAACATGGTATCACTATACCATGGCCCTGGCCTTGGAGTCAAGGAAATTTGGGTTCAAATCCTGCCTCAGATACTTATTGACTGTCTGGCCCTGGGGAAGTCACTTAAATCAATATGCACCTCAATTTCCTCCTCTGTAAAACAGGATGGTTGGACTTGATGGCTTCTATAGTTCCTTCCATATTTAAGTCTAGGATCCTGTGTCTGACCTTGGGCAAATCACTTTAAATCTCAGTGTCTCAGGCAATTCTCAAATTATAAATTGCAGAACAGTTGCAAGTCTGCTTTGGTGCAAGAAATCCCCTTACAGCAGCTCCACACGTGGACAAAATCATAGATCCGCTTAAAAAAGGGGGGGTGCCAATTGATAAATGGTCAAAGGATATGAACAGGCAATTTTAAGAGGCAGAAATTAAAGATATCTATGAGTATATGAAAAAACGCTCTAAATCACTATTGATTCAAGAAATGCAAATCAAAACAACTTTGAGGTACCACATCTCTCCAGCCAGATTGGCTAAGATGACAAAACAAATGCTGGAGAGGATGTGGAAAAATTGGAACACTAATGCATTGTTGGTGGAGCTGTGAACTGATACAACCATTCTGGAGAGCAATCTGGAACTATGCCCAAAGGGCTATAAATAATTGCATACCCTTTGATCCAGTAATATGACTTCTGGGACTGTATTCCAAAAAGATCATAAAAGTGGGAGGAAGACCCATATGCACAAAAATATTTATTGCAGCTCTCTTTGTGGTGATGCCCAATTAAGGGGATGCCCATCAATTGGGGAATGGCTAAACAAGTTGTGGTATATGAATGTAATGGAATACTATTGTGCTATAAGAAATGGGGAGGTCATATTCACCTGGAGAGGCTTATACAAACTGATGCTAAGTGAGAAGAGCAGAACCAGGAAAAATTTGTACAGTCATAGATACATCATATCTGCCACAAACAACTTTGAAAAACTGGACTCTTCTTAGCAACGCATGGTTATAAGACAATTCTACAAGTCTCAGGATGAAAAAAAATATCTACATTCAGAGAAAGATATAGAAAGAACAGACTTTAGATGCAGACTGAAGCAATCCACATTCTGTCGTTCTTTTCCATGTTTGGTTTTCTTTCTCTTTTCCCATTGTTCACTCCATTGGTTACAACCCTTTTATACAACCAGACTAATGTCCAGTGTGAAAGTATTTGCAGATCCTATACTTGATCGCATGCCTCCATGGGGCAGGGGAAGAGGGAGGAGAGAAAATTTGAAACTCAAGGGACTGTGGAACTGAATCTTATAAACTAAAAGTAAATAAATAAATAAATAACTTTTTCAAAAGGAGGGGTGAGTGGTAAAAGGGGACTTCTAGGTCTTAGGTATTATTCTGATCATGCTATTCCTTTTTTTCCAATTTATTTATTTATTTTTAGTTTTCAACATTCATTTCCACAAGATTTTGAGTTACAATTTGTTCTCCCTGTCTTTCCCCTACCCCCGCCCCAATATAGCAAGCCTACTGAATACCCCTTCCCCTAATCTGCTGTCTCTTATATTCTCCCCCATCACCCTCCTAACTTTCCAGTAGGGCAAGATGAATTGCTATACACTAGTGCTTGTATATCTTATTTCCCAGTTGCATGTAAAAAACAAATTTTTAATTAAACATTTGTTTTTAAAACTCTGAGTTCCAGATTTTTTTCTTTCTTCCCTCCTTACCTGTCCCTACTGGGAAGATAAGCAATTCAATATAGGTTGTACATGTGTAGTTATCCAAATCATTTCCATAGTAGGTACATTTTGAAAGACTAAGTATAGTCCCCTCCATCCTATCCCGTCCCCCACTTATTCTATTTTCTCCTTTGATCCTATCTCTTTTCAAAAGTATTTGCTTCTAACTACCCTCTCCCCCAATCTCTCCTCCCTTCTATTATCCCCCCTCTTATCTCATCCCCC
>CM053602.1:33379730-33396076 GCA_028646575.1 Pseudocheirus occidentalis | reverse complement strand
GTTTGGCTTTTGTTTCTCTTTTCTCATTGTTTACTCCATTGGCTATAACACCTATACAACCAGACTATTGTACAATGTGAAGGAGTTTGCAGATCCTATACATGATTGTATGCCACCATGATGGGGGTGGGGAGGAAGGGGAGAAAAATCTGAAACTCAAGTGACTCTCGAATTAAATCTTGTAACCTAAAAGTAAACAAACAAGTCAATAAAATTAAAAATAATAATAATAATATGATAAAAAAGAATACATCTCCTGCCCTTAGCTGTGAGAAGTATATGATTTATTTTCTTTTCTAATCTTTTTATACATAGCATGATCTTTAATATTAAAACTGAGTATTCCATTTAGAATGTATTATGTAATATTGTGTAAGGTGTAGGTCTAAGCCTAATTTTTATGAGATTGCTTTCTAGTTGTCCCAGAATTTTTATCGTATAAGAAGCTTCATCCTAGATAATTTATGGTTTTGACTTTATCAAACATTGGGTTGTTGAGTTCTTTGGTTTCTGATTCTCCCTTGTCTAGTCTGTTCCATTGATCTATTTCTTTACTCCTTAACCAATACCAGATGGTTTTCATGACTACTGGTTTATAATACAGTCCAAGGTCTGGAGATGCTACTCCCCCTTTATTCCTGCCTCTTCTCATCATTATTATTTTATCAAGATCCATAAAGTTCTTTATCCCTTTGATGATTGGCATAGCACTAAACATGCAAATTAATTTTGGCAGTATTGTAATTTTTAGCGTATTGGTACAGCCTAGCCATAAGAGCTGAATATTTTTCTAGCTATTTAAATTGTTCTTTATTTTTTTAAGGAGCACTTTGTAATTAATCTATATTTGGATTGGGGGAGTTTTATTAGGTTGATCCCCAGATATTTTATGCATTTTATAGTTATTTAGAATGGAATTTCCTTTTTATTTATTCTTGTGTTTTGTTTTTATTACATAGGGATGCTGTTGATTTTTGAGGATCTATTCTGTAGCCTGAAACTTTTATGAATCTATTGTGTCAATTAATATCTTCGCTGATTCCTTAGGATTTTTCAAGTAAACCATCATCTTATCAGTAAACAGATAGTTTTACCTTCTATTTACCTATCTTTATTACTTTAACTTCTTTCTCTTACTGTTACTGCTAACATTTCCAAAACTATATCAATCACAATGGGGAGAGGGGGCTTTATTCCTACATTTACTGGAAAATGTTCCATTGTATCCCCATTGTATTGGTTCTGGATAGATGGATTTTATGACATTTAAAAAATCCCTCTATGCCTATTGTATGGTATTTTTTAATCATAAAAGAGTGTTATACTTTGTTAAAGGTTTTTCTGCTTCTATTAAGACAATCATGTGGTATTAGATGTTTTGGTTGTTAATATGATTAATTATGTTGATTATTCATATAATGTTGAACCATCATTGATATAAATCCCACTCAGTCATAACAAATAACTTCTTGCATAAGTTGCTATAGTCTCTTTGACAGGATTTTGTTTAAAATATTGGAGTCAATGTTAATTAACAATATTATCCTACAGTTTTCTTTTTGTGTTTTATCTTTTCCTGGTTTAGGTATTAGAACTTTATTTGTCTCATTAAAAAGGTTGTTACCCTTTTCTCAATTTTTGAAAATAATTTGTGAAGTATGGATACTAACTGTTCTTTGAAAGTCTGATAGAATTCTTCTAGGATCAGAATCAGGAGTTGTTTTTTTCTTTTGGTATTTCTTTGATAGCTAGTTCTATTCCCTTTCCTGAAACTGGGTAATTTAATAGCTCTGTCTGGTCTTCTGATAGTTAGGGTATTTTATATTCTTGAAGGTATTCCTCTATTTTCTTTTGCATTCTCAGTTTTGTTAGCACCTAATTGTGAATAATAAGTTCTGATTATTTGTTTATTTCTTCTGGTTTTGCTGTGAACCTTGCTCATTTGCTATTTTATTGATTTCCTGTTTTCTTCTTTTAATTAGATTAGCTAAAGGTTTACTAATTTTACTGATCTTTTCAAAGAACTAGATTTTAGTTTTATTTATCATTTCTATTGGTTTTTTGCGTACAATGTATCTATTTCCTCTCTACTTTTTAATATCTTCTCTTTTTTACTTAAAGTTTATTTGTTGGCTTTTTAATTTTTTAAGTGCATATTCAAGCTCATCAGCCCTCTTTTCTCTATTTTGTTAATGTATGTTTGTAAAGATACATTTTTCCTCTAAGGACTATGTTAGCTGTATTCCAGAAATTTTGTTACGTTATTTCATCATTATCATTTTCTTTTACATAATTTTTGTTTCTATTATTGGTTCTTTGACCCACTCATTATTTACAATTTCATTGTTATGTCTCCATTTGGGTGTATATCTTTTGTTTGTGGTCCCTGAACCAATGACTTTTTATTGTACTAATAGTCTCTAATGATGAATTGACTATTTCTGGGTTTGTTTGTTTTTTACATTTGTTTACAATATCTCTGTGCCCTAGTACAGGTCAGTTTTTGTAAGCATTCCATGTGGTGCTGAGAAACATGCATATTTTTTTCCTGTCCTGTTTAGAAAATACCTTAAGTCTTTAAACTCTGGTTTCTCCAGGACCTTGTTCAGTTCCATATTTTTTCCTTTTGTTTATATCTGTTAGACTTATCCAAAACTGAAAGAGAGATATTGAAATCTCCTGTCACTATTGTGTTACTGTTAAATCTTCTTATAACTCAGATAATGTTTCCTTTATGAATCTGGATGCTTAAGGCATTTGGAACATATTAAGTTTATTACTGATATTGGTTTTTGTTTGGGTTGAAAAATACCCTTCATCCTTAATTTAGTAAAGAAAAGTAAACACAGAGATGTCTTAGGATAAGAACAGGAGTTTATTCTCTTCCCCGGGAGAAGAGGGCAGTCTGCCCCATGCCTGAACATGGAGGAGAGGGTGTGTTTCAAAGGGTAGAACCAGAATTTATAACTTAACTTAGTCAAGCCCCCTTTCTCGACTTTTTCCTCTCTCATTGGTGGAGAGGCATACCTCACCAAATGCTTCCCAACTGGGACAGCAAGAGAAGAGAGTAGGGAGGGTCCCACCAAGGTAGGGAAACAGACAAAGGAAGGTAAAAGTGATTGACATCAGCCATGGAAGGGGAGGGAGGAAGGGAAGGTTAACAACCCCAAATTGAGAAGTTTTCACTCATTCCACACAGTTTTTATCTATGGTTCATTTCAGCACAATATAGTTTCCTTGTTCATCCTTTTTTATTTTTTGAATGTTTATTTTTGCTTTGTCAAGTAGCATGATGGCAATTCCTGCTTTTGGGGATTCACTTGATGTACAGTAAATTTTTTCTACCCCCTCGGTATTATTTTGTGTATGTCTTTATTTTTAAAACATGTTTCTTATAAGCAATAGATAATAGGGTTTTGTTCCAATCTGTCACTCTTTTTCATTTGATTAGATTGCTTAATTCATTTACATTTAATGTTTGGGGAGTTAGGTTTATATTTTTCTCCATCTGTCTCTAAAATTGGAGCTTTTTTTCAAAGTTATATTTTTCCCTCTTCTAATGTAAACACATTACTACATTCCTTCAGTTACTTTGCCTTAATCTTTTTTAAGGTGACCTTGTTTCCATTGGCTCTCTTTTCCTCCCCCTGATCACCTCCTCATGTTTGTTACCCCTCTCTCTTTGAGGTTTTGCTTATTAGTCCCTTTTTCTCTACTGCTTTTATCTGGCTGCATGATTCTTCCCTTATTCCTCTCAGTCAAACATTCCCCCTTTGTCTCTTCTCCTTCAACTGGTTTTCTGTTCATCAGTTTTTAAAATTTCATTTTGTGTACCCTTTTCCAAAATGGATTTCTCTTACTCTCTTTATTATTCATCCTCTCTGTCTACTCCAGACCTTTGTTCTCTGGTTCATGACCTCTGTAATTATCTGGTTTCTCTCTTTTCTCTGTATTCCTTATGTAATCAAAACTTCCAAGGTATCTATTGTAGGCTCTCTAGGAGTTTCTGCTACTGCTTTGTAGAGTTTGCCCTGTGGATTATTCCCCTTTTCCACTGTGCCTCACTCCCAGAACAATGCCAATTATTGAACATATCAGAGAGGACGCTGCCCTATGGCAGGGTTCCTCCTCCAAATCTCTGACTATGCAGGCCACCATTGATCTATACCTTCCCCAGGTTACCCTTTTTCTCCCATTTGCCTCAAAATCTCCTTTCTGGGACTATGTTCTCCCGTTCCCCCAGGTGCCGGGAGATCCAACTCCCCCCATCACCAAGGTAGGATGAATAAATTTTTAAGCCCCAACTTCTCCAGGCTACGCCTAGTTCAAGGTCCTCATCTTCTTTCACAGGCCATCTGTCTTCACCCATAAGAGCACTCATCAATAGAACCCCTTCTCAGCACCAAAGCAAATAGTCCTTCATTTCCCACCTTTTTTTTTAATTTATTGACTTGTTTATTTACTTTTAGTTTACAAGATTCAGTTCCAGAGTCACTTAAGTTTCAGATTTTCTCCCCTGCCTTCTCCCCCACCCATGGTGGCATACAATCATGTAGAGGATCTGCCAACACTTTCACATCCCACCTTTTTCAATCTTTCCCTCCTCCTCCTTAGTCATTCCTCCGTAGGCTTGTCTTTTTCTGAGACCACAGAAGTTACCTTCTCCTCATTGCTAGCCCTCGATTTGACCGATTTGACCCATACACATCACACTTTCACCTCTATCCCTTTTTTTCTCTTTCCCCCTTTTATGTACCCTCCCATGTTGTTAAGTAGTCTTACAAAAACATATTGATAGGCCTGTAGGCAAGGTGTTGCTAGGTTCTGTCTAAAATTCCCTAGGCCTGCCTCTTCCCTGGTACCTCCCCTGGACTTCCACCTTTACCCCAGTCTCCTTGTGTACAATTTAGAAAGAAGTTTCTTACTGGTCTCTGTTGTCCCTCTGTTGCTATAGCTGTCTTTGACTGCTGCATTTATTCACTCCTCCAGCATTTCTGTTGTTTGGAATGTCCAAGAATCAAATAACCTCTTCAGTTCTAGTTTTCTTTCTAAAAATGTTTCAAAGGCTTCTTTTTATTCAACATCTAGCTTTTTTTCATTTATGGCTAGGCTCAGATTCAGAGGGTAGGTCACCTTAGGTTGTATCCTGAGCTTTATTGCCCTTTGGAACACATTATTCTATTCCCTTTTGCATTTTCTGGCAGGTCCAGAAGAGTCTAATTTGAATTTCCTTTCTTTTACATTTGAAGTTCTTTGTCCTGATCACTCGCAGAATTTGTTTCTGAACTGAATTGTTAAATTTAACGTAACTTGGAGTTTACAGCTTTGGGTTTTTTCTGGAAGTGATCTATGAATTCTTTCAATTGGGATTTCATTTTCTATGTTCCAGTGTTCTAGGCAATTCTATTATTTCCTGCATTATGGTGTTAAAATTTTTTGTTCTGTTGTTTTCTTCTGGTAGACCCTTTGGTTGTCTCTATGCAGCCTATCTGTGAGAACGGTATGATTTGTTTGCCTAATGAATATATTTTCTTTAATGTTCATGTTTTTTGCTTCTCTTCTTCTAGACTGTATGTTTGCATTCCCAAGCTAATGTTCTCTCTTTTATTTCTGTGGTGAGATTTTGCCGTTGCAGATTCTAGTTTTTCTATTCTGCCCATTAATTCTGCTATGCAGGCCATAAATTCTGCTCTCATAAGTCTCATGTCTTTTGTAAACTTCTCAGGAAGAGCATGTTGTGGTTCCATGTTCTTCTCACATGCTACACAGCTCACAAGCTCAGCAACTGTTGGATCATTTTCCTTCGTTTTACTGATGTCTGAACTAACTTGCTAGATCTGAATACCTTCTCTTAATATTTTTGCTGTTAATTTATCAACTTACATTCAAGGTCTTTGAGTTATCTTCTTCCTGAGATCTTTGGTAATTTCAGGTTGTTTTTTCCTCCTGACTTTCCCCTTTTCACTTTCTGACTCAGTTTCCCTGATGGTAGTTTCCTTTGGGATTAGATGTCAGAGTCTCAGGCCATAGTTTACCAGCCTAGGTCTCCACCCCAAGTGACTCTAGGTGGTGAGAACTGGCCCCAGCTGGATGCTGGGCTAGTTCCCTCGGGCTTGATGGAGCCCAACACATCCATGTTGTCCAGTTCTCCGGTGCTTTCTGGTCCTCAGTTCTCCCGCCCAGCACAAGCAGTTTGGAGAGCTACTGCCCTCAGTGTTACAGAATTGCTACCCCAGCAGGTGTTTTTGTCCTGGAGGGGTGCCCCCTCTGCCACATGGGCTGTCCATGGCTACCAAAAAAAATTCTCCAGCCAGAGCCAGGGTCTCCATGGCACTGGAAACAGGGAAGGCAGGTTACGTTAGGGAGCTGGATACTGTTGCAGGAACCAAATTTGGGTCCTTGGGTCGCTTTGCGCAGCCTCGCTGCGGGGAGTGTTGGGTAAGAACTGAGGTGGAGGAAGGGTACGGAGTGAGCTCAGGGTCACCGAGCGTCAGCTGTGTGGGGTTTGGTTTGGTTTTGGTTTTTTTGGCGGGGGTAGAGTTTAACCTTCTTTTGGATTCTGGGTCTCCCAAACCATGGAGACAGCTGAAGTTGCCATCTCTTTGGTGCATAATTACTGTTTTGGAGCCATTTGAGAGGCCGCAGAAATCCGAGAAAATATCTCGTCCTCATCTCGTTCTCCCCTTACCCAGAAGTCCCAACTAGTAAGATCTGTGAGAGAAAAAAAAATTCAGCTGGCTTGTTTGCTTTCTAATAACTGGGGGAAATACCTACAGTCTCTTTGCATTGTGTTCTGATTTTCAACTGAAGGTCAGACTAAGAGCCCCAGTGTGATCGAAAGCAGGATGAAACTAGATGAAGAAGGAGAGGCAGCTAGAGACTACACAGCCTGAGGACCCAGTGGCTACAGGCCAGTCGGGGTCAATGGAACCAAAACTGTTTGAGGGCTCCTACCTTTTTGTACTGTTTTCTTCTCATGAGTGTGACTAATCCATCCGTTTAAACTGGGGAAGAGACGGCGTTAGGAGGCAGCTAGGTAGCCCAGTGGATGAAGCTTGGAGTCAGGAAGACACGAGTTCAAATGTAGCCTCAGACATTTACTAGCTGTGTGACCCTGGGCAAGTCACTGCACCTCTCTTAATCCAGTGGAGAAGGAAATAGCAAAGTACTCCAGTATCTTTGCCAAGAAAACCCCATGGACAGTATGATTCATGGAGTCACAACTGAACAACACAAAGCAGCTGTCTTCAGGTATTTGAAGGACTGGCCTTAGTAGAGGGACTATGCTTTCTCTGCTTGGCCCTAGAGGGCATAATGAGGAGCAGTGGGTAGAAGCTGTAGAGCAACGGTTCTCAACCTGTGGGTTATGTTCAATTTGTAACAATGAAAATACATCCTGCACATCAGATATTTACATTACGATTTATAACAGTAGCAAAATTACAGTTATGAAGTAGCAACGAAAATAATTTTATGGTTGGGGGTCACCACAACACGAGGAACTGTAGTAAAGGGTCACGGCATTGGGAAGGTTGGGAACCACTGCTGTAGAGAGACAGATTTAGGCCTGATATAAGGAAAAACTTCTAACAAAGAGCTGCCCCAAAGTGGAATGGCCTGGCTCAGGAGGTAGTGAGCTCCTTTTCACTGGAAGTCTTCAAGCAAAAGCTAGTGGCCATTTGTCGGGTGTATTTGTAAGAGGGCAGTAAATGGAGTATTAGATTTGGAGTCAGGAAGACCTGAGTTCAAATGCTACCTCAGATACTAACTGTATGACCCTAGACAAGTCACAACCTCTCAGCCTCAGTTTCCTTATCTATATGATGGGGATAGATATAGTCTCGTAGAGTTGTTGTAAGGACCAAATGAGCACCATAAAGTGCTTTATGAACCTTAAAGGACTATAAAAATGCTAGCTATTATTATAATTTCTGCTACAGATTTGAGTAGATAGCTTCTCTATGCTTCTGTGACAAGGGGCATAGGGAGATAAGTAGCACAATATTTCACCCACATGTGGAGATTTGCTGCTCGGGTACACATATAAATTTATTCTTTGATAAACAGCTTGAGGTTTAAACTTTAGCCCCCAAGAATTAAAAACTGAATTTCTTTCTAGATATATTCTTGGGAATGGGCCAGAGGTTATGGGTTCTCTGAGACTTGTAGCTATAATTTCCCCTTGAGTACTAAATATGTGTCTGTAAGTTTGAGATGGCAGTCATTGTGACAATATCTGGGAAAGAAAGGTTGGCACTGGCAGCAAGTTACAGGGTCAAGAAGGAGTTTTGAAGGATTTCCCAGCAGAACCTGTGTACCTAGGACAGGGCAACCAGGGCTTTATCCCAGGGTGCTGGAATTCAAATGACCCTTATTGCTGTTTGTCCTTTATTCTCGAAGATGACCATGACATCAGGGAGGTGATGCCAAGACATGCAAGTCAATTGGATTTTAAGTGAGGGAGGGCTGTGCAAAGTCACCAACCTCACTCTGTCCTTCAGAGCCATCTGGGTCCAGTGGTCAGATATAAATCAGGACAACTGGAGATGACCCAGGATGCAATGGGGGTCCTTGGCTTTTTCAAGCTAAAGTCTTTAACAGGTCAGATTCTTATAGCATTGCAGCTAGAAACAACCAAATTTGACATCTGGTTAGTAAGAATACTTCATTAAAACAGGTATATCCCCAGTGAGTTCTCCCCCTCTTCTCATCCCCACATCTCCAGCAGAGCTTGAAGACTCAGTTTGTACTCCTTATGCCAGATACATTTTGTACTGCTTGTCCTAAGCACAAAAAAATGCTAGTTGTGTTTCTGTTTCATGGTGTCTTTCAGTGGGTTGGTTCAAGGGGAAAAAAACATCTGGAACAAGAATTAGGCAGCCTTCTCCTGTCTTTTTAAGATTCAGTCCTTGCACATTTTATTGTACATAAAAATGTCAAAATATTCTAAGTTTTTCTAAGTCTGAAGCAACATATGGGGATGTTTAGCCTGGAGAAGAGAGGAAAAGCCTGAGAGGGGACATGATAGTTGTCTTCGGGTAGTTCTATAGCACTGGTTGAAGGAACTATGGGAAATTTGGTCCGAGATAGGAAAAGACCAAATGTGTTTAGTCATTGTCTTCAAATAACTGAAGGGCTGTGGTGTGGAAAAGAGAGGAGACTAGGGAAATCTATGCAGACCCAAGGGGGAAATGAGGATTGGGGATTAATGGATGGAAGGATGGGAAAGAAGGAAGGAAGGAAGGAAGGAGGGAAGGAAAGAAGGAAGGAAGGAAGGAAGGAAGGAAGGAAGGAAGGAAGGAAGGAAGGAAGGAAGGAAGGGAGGGAGGAAGGAAGGAAGCTTCCTAATAGAGCTGCCCAGAGATGCAATGTACTCCCTCTTGAAGTAATAAGATCCCCATCACTGGAGGTCTACAAAGAGAGGCTGGATGACTACTTATCAAGCAGAGATATTGTAGAGATTTATTATCTAGCTCACACTAGATGACTTCTAAAGTCTTTTTCAACTCTTAACTTCTGTGATATAAGAATCAGAGGTCTGTAAAACCCCAGTTTTATACACACACACACACACACACACACTATCCACTATCTAACAATAACATTTCCTAACAAAATTAGCAAAACATTATTTACCATTCCTCACCTGAATAGAACTTGCTTCGTCTTTCGTGATACTGCAAAAGTTCTCATATTTCTGTCTTTCACATCTCAGAAAATATGCAAAGAATTCATGATTCCCTCCACCAAGGAAGATTATAGCCCATTTGTAGACAAGTCCTGGGAGTTGTCTAACCCAGCAGGGTTAGGTACTTACCCAAGGTTGCATAGCTAATAAACATCAGAGATAGGATTTGAACCCGGGATGTTATCCCCTACTAGGGTCATGTTGTCTCTTTTGACAACATGGGAAAATGGTGTTCTCCCTTGTACCAAACCTTCTTCCCCTACTGTGCCTTGCTGCTTCCTCCACAATGCAGTGTCCACCTAGGGGCACATAGATACCTGGTCAGAGTAAAGCAGACTGACCTAAGATGGTGTCTCTGAATTTGTGCCAAACCCAGCAGTTTCAATTTCACAAGCACTGTGTTCAGTTGTACTTATATGAGTTAATCCCTCCCTCTTTGGTTTCACTTTGAAACCTAGTTTTGCATGAACCCAAATACCACAGTGAAACTCTGTCAAAACCACTGAAAGGTTTGCCCAGTGGAGACCCCAAAGAAGCAAAGATTTGCTTGAAACCTAAAGATTCTCTCAAAGTCTTATAAGGATGTTTCAGCTAAATAGTAACAACCTGACTCAGATTTCAATAAGTAGTGGGAGCTGAAATCACAAATATTGGGGTTAGGTCATCATCACAATCATTATCATCATTATTAATATTATCATGAAAGACAGCATGGTATAGTCAATAGAACATTAGACTTCAAGTTAGGAAAATCTGCATTTGAATCCTGCCTCATAGACCTACTAACTATGTTACCCTGGGAAAGTCACTTAACCTCTTTGTGCCTCAGTTTCCCCATCTGTAAAATTAGGATGTTAGACTTGATGACCTAAGATTCTTTCTGTCTCTAAATCTATGATCCTATACTCTTATGCTGATTATTAATAGTAATAGAATTAGCATTAGTGCTAGGATACTCTCCTTAAGTTCTTCCATGATACCTTGCTGTGTGGCCCAGAGGTGACCTTGAGTTCCTGAAGGCTGTGCCAATAGAGTGCGAACTTTGGTAACTCCTACCAAGCTGGAAGGTCTTTGAGCACAGGCCAGGGATTGACTTGGGTCTGCCATCCAAAGACCAGTTCAGTTAGGCGTGAAGATTTTCATCACCCTGGTTGTTGTCAAGACTAAATTCCCCATCCCCAAGAGAAAGAAGGGAATTCAATAAAAGTTGTCTTGATGTCAACTCCATCCCCTTAAAAGAACAAGAAGGAGCCAATGTATGTGGTGTGAGAAGGTGATTGTTTTGCCAAGAGGATTTAGAAAAAAAAAAACCTTTCAGATAAGAGCTGATAAGAGAATAATTTGGACTAATATTATAGTTTATTTGAAGCAAAGGGAGTGATTTGTAGACCCAGAGAGGGCAGACTAATGGATGGCATTATGTGACTTTAAGTCAGAAAACAGTAATTTAGAAGAAAGGCAACAGTTTGGATTCTATTTGGGAAGGAATATTATAGCTGATAGAGAGGGGGGAAAGGCAGGAGGTATGAAGGCCTTTGAAGATTCAGAATAATCAGTAAAAAGATGAGGGTATAGGCCAGAGGTGTCAGATATACAGCCAAGAGCCACTGTGGCCCACAACACTCTGAAGTGTTGCCCAAAGCCAATTAAAATGGAATTGGAAAATATTTAACAAAATAAAAATACAATAAAACATAGATAACATTCTAAATAATGTGGTTTGCTAAGTCAATATGCTCTCTCCAGGGATCCTTCTGTATTTTTGTGGCCTCTGTTTTTATTGGAGTCAGACACCACTAGGTTAGTCCCCTGTCAAGGAGAGAAGTGGCGAATTTTAGAAATGCTAAAGGAAAACTTAGATTTACCAAAATTTTCAATATGAGAAGGAAAGGATACTGAAGAATGAAAAATGACAGTACTTCTCTGCATGGGAGAATCAGGAAAAAATAATGCTTTCTATAGTGACAGCAAAATAAAGCAGAGGGGAGAACTTTGAAGATGGAGAGGTTTTATTTATGTCATTTGGGGGTAAATGGATGACAGCATCTAGACAGAGATGCAGGCTTGAGGAAATCAGTAGGTTGCAGAAAAATAGATGCAGGAGCAATTTGTTTTGTACACCAATGTGTTGAAACCACTGGATCCTGATAACAACTCTGTGAGGTAAGTGCTATAATTGTCACCGCCATCTTACAGATGAGGTAACAAAGGCTCAGAAAGGCCAAGTAACTTTCCGAAGCTACACAACTAGGAAGTATCAGAGTTAAGGTCTGAACCAAGGCCTTCCTAACTCCAAGTACAGCTCTCTGTCTACTAGGCTTCCCAAACCACAGAGAACATTTGCATTGTGGGAAGGAGACTAATGAAAAGAGATGGCCATCCCACAGTCTATTAGGTTCAATTTTGCAATAAGTTCGCTTTTCAAAACTATTGTTCTAATTACAAGACTTTGTGGGTATGGAAGGAGGTTATTCCTGTAGGGAACTCTTGGTATGGAAATTTCCTCCACTGAAGCAAGTTAGCAACTCGTCTATGCTATATTGTCTCTGAGAGCTGCCTGGAAGACTTGGAGGTTAAGTGACTGAAATGGGCATAGAGCTAGTGTGTGGCAGAGGTAGAACATGAGACGAGAAAGGAAGGAGGGAAGGAAGAGAGGAAGGAAGGAGTAAGGAAAGAAGGGAGGAAGGAGAAAGGAAGGAAGGAAACTTTAAAAATATCTCATTTGATCCTCAACAACCCTGGGAAGTAGGTGTTATTGTTATCCCCATTTCATAGTTCAGGAAACTGAGGCAAGCAGGGTGAAGTGACTTGCCCAGAGTTCTACAGCTAGTAAATGTCTGAGGCCAGATTTGAACTCAGGTCTTCCTGACTGCAGGCCCAGCACTCTATCCACTGAGCCATCTAGCTGCCTAGGTTACTATCAAGTAATTGAGTTTTTAAAATTTCTATAGTTTTCTGTTAAAGACAAGGAAAACACACAAAGTACCCTATGGCTTAAAGAGTTACTGGAGAATATGGGAGACACATTAATATTTTCCACTGAAGACAAGAGTATCCTCTTTGGAAGGACTTTGTCATAAGAACTACCCCATTCCCTCTGGTCCTACCATGGAGTAATTTGTAACTCTTCAGGATATACTAATGGCTTTGTCCTAAGACATTGGCAAAGACACAATATGGTGTAGTAGAATTTATGGAATTTATTATAGTATAGTGGATTTGGAGATGAGAGACGTTGGGTTCGAATTCTCTAACCTCTTTTCAGACTTCTACTGATATAGGAGCCTCAGACTAATTCCTTCATCTTTCTCCAAACTCCAATTTCTTCTTCTGTTCTCCGTCTCTGGGCTCAAGGCATTTCTCTGGCCATCAACCTCACCTAAAATGTTCTCCCCCATTTCTGCTTCCTTGGAGTTCCAACTAAAATCCCATTTTCCTGATTCCCCCTCAATTCTAGTGCCTTCCTTCTGGTGACTATTTCCATTCTAACCTGTATATAATTGGTTTATATGTAGTTGCTTGCATGTTGCCTCCCCCATTAGACTGTGACCTCTTTGAGAACAAGGATATCCTTTGCCTTTCTTTGTATCCCTAGCACTTAGCACAATGCCTAGCACATAGTAGCTGCTCATAAATATTGACTGGTTGACTGTCAAATGGGGATGAAGATCATAGAATCATAGGTTTGAACCTAAAAGGGACCTCAAAAGTTCCAAAATCCAGCCCCTTCATTTTACAGATAAGGAAACTGAGGCCCAGAGAAGTTAAGTAACTTGCCCAAAGTCTTACAAGCAGTAAGTAGCAAAGGGGGATAATACTCATACTAGCCCCCTTTACAAGGTTGGTGTGGAGAGGCTTTGATAACCTTAAAGTACTATAGAAATGTGAGCGATTCTATTATTTTTTCTATACCCCAACACATGGAGTCATTTGTCAATCTCCAGGACATGGTAATGGCCTCAGGAGAGGGGCCTGGGCTTGATTTAGAGGACAATTTTCTGTCTCCCCACTCCTCCACTCCCACCACAGACCAATTTTTCCAGCTGAATTTTCAAGTTGAGATATTGTTCTGTACGCACTCCCAGAGGAGCAAGGGCAATTGGCGACATTCAATTTATAAACTGCCTTTTCTCTGAAAGACTCAGAAACATCAAGTAAGTTGATTACTTGGTAGACTGGTATCTGGAAAGGTTATGGGAGAAGATCTGAAGCTCTCTTTTTGATAAATAATTAAAAAGCCTCCTACAATTGGCGATACCAACCCCCCTTCCCCAGCTTGAAAAATTTCTAAGTGCGTCTTGAGAGTAATTCTCAGTCCTTTATGCTCTTTTGGAGCCCAGTGACAGGCAGCAACATTAAAAGACCAGTTCAGGTTTTAATGCCTATGAATATCGTGAAGTAAAGTGCTGTCCAAATGATAGTAGAAAATGGCTGCAGTGTTTCCATAGTGATAGGCTCAAAAAAAAGTTAACTGGAAGAAAAATGAACAGCGATGTAAGATACCGGCTGTAAAATCATTTGGGGATATATGAAGCCCAGATAATGATGATGGTGGTGGTGACAATGATGAGGATAATAAAAATAATGAGAGCATTTCCATGGTGTTTCGGGTTTACAGAGCGCTTTATAAATATGATCTCATTTAATCCTCACAACAACCCTAGGAGGTAGGTACCATTTTTGTCCCCAGTTTACAGATGGGGAAACTGAGGCAAGGAGAAATTAAGTGACTTGCCCAGGGTCACACAGCTAGTAAGTATCAGAGGCTGGATTTGAACTCACATTTTCCTGACTCTCTCTCTATCTCTCCTGCAACACCACCTTAATCTATAGATGCTAAATAAATGATAGAGAAGAAAGATGATAAGAGTGGGACATGTCCTTGCCCCTCAGCAAGAAGCCAATAGAAGTGTCTAGCTCCAATGATCGCTCCTGTTACAGAGAAAAGGAAAGGGAGGAATAACACGTTCCACTTGGAATCTGGAATATCTAGATTCAAATTCCACCTCTGACCTATACTAGCTGCAAGTCACTTAACCTCTCATTGCCTCAGGCAACTCACCCTGAGCCAACCACAGCACTCTACATATAGATGGGATCACACATCTATAGCCCTTTACCCCTCCCTCAAAATGAAAAGGTCAAGTATTTCTGGGGGATAATCTTAGCTAATTTTTATTCCCACATAGACACTAACTATGACTTTCAGTCCTTTTGATACTGGCTGCTTTCAAAATCACAATCACAATGACCCCATGCTGTGTTGGTCTGATATTTTCTTATACAAAACAGTGTGTTGCATACATAGTAAGCATCAATAAGCATTTTTATATTTATTTTATGTATTTATTTTTAAAATTTTTCCCCAGTTACATGTAAAAATAATTTGTAATATTCATTTTTACAACTTTGAGTTCCGAAATCTCTCCCTTCCTCCCTCCCCACCTCCCCCCATTGAGAAGGCAAGCAGTTTGATATAGGTTATACACGTGTAGTAATGAAAAACATCCATAATAGTCAGGTTGAGAAAGAAAACATAGACAAGAAAAAAACTTGAAGAAAATAAAGTAAAAAAAGTGTGCTTCAACAAACATTTATTACTCTATGCCAGCCATTGTGCTGTGGTATAGAGAGAGACTAGTTTTTAGAAACAGAAAGACCTGGATTCAAATCTTTCCTTGGACATATACTGCTTTCATGACACTGGACAAAACATTTAAGCTCTTTAAACCAGTTTCCTCATCTGTAAAATGGGGATAAGAACCTCTATAGCAGTGGTTCTCAACCTGTGGGTCACAACCCCTTTGGGGCTCGAACGACCCTTTCACAGGGGTTGCCTAAGAAAACACATATTTCCGATGGTCTTAGGAACCGAGACACCACGCTCCTCTATTCTGAGGGTTTGGGAAAAACATGCAAGCTGCTGAGGCACAGGGAGAGTTGAGGCCCTGGAAAAGCCTGGGTCACATAGAGTTTGGGGTGCACTGTACTCCACGGATCTCTCAGGGGCCGTAGGTATGCAGCAGTGTTGAAGGTTTTTGTGTGTGTGGAAACCAGACATTCCAGATAAGTGTCTCCTTACCCTGGGGCCAGGACGATGCCCTTGTAACTGCAATTTCCCACTCCCACATTTTTGCTTCATCCTGCTCCTTGCAGCTTGGGCTCTGTTGTTTTATCACATTTGGTGCATGACTCTGGGTGATATAAGACTCAAGTTTTGAGGGCAGGATTGAAGTCCATTTTTAGATCTTGCTGTAAGGCTTCCCAATGGAGAAGACTCAATAAACTTTCTGTGCATGCACTTCTGAGCCTTGTGACTCTTCTGTTCTTTCTTTTAAAATTTATTTTATTGACTTGTTTATTTACTTTTAGGTTACAAGATTCAGTTCCAGAGTCACTTGAGTTTCATATTTTTCTCCCCTTCCTCCCCACCCCCCACCCTCGCCAATGTGGCATACAGTCATGTATAGGATCTGCAAATACTTTCACATTGTACAATAGTCTGGTTGTATAGGTGTTATAGCCAATGGAGTGAACAGTGAGAAAAGAGAAACAAAAGACAAACATAGAAAAGAATGCTAGCATGCATTGCTTCAGTCTCCTTTTAGACTCTGATCTTTCTGGATCTTTCTCTGAATGTAGACATCTCCTTCCGTCC
>CM053602.1:33363778-33379230 GCA_028646575.1 Pseudocheirus occidentalis | reverse complement strand
GTATGGGGGGGGTGGGAGGGAGTAGAGAAAATTTGAAACTCAAGGAATTGTGGAACTGAATCTTGTAAGCTAAAAGTAAACAAACAAATCAGTAAAAAAAATTTTTTAAATTAGTTAATTAATTAAAATAAAATAAATATAAATAAATAAACAAATAATAACAAAATAAAAATATGAAAACATTTAAATAAAAAATAAAATAAAATAAAAAATTTTTAAAAGATAGATAATAGCTAGGAAGCTGTAATAGATAAATTATAGTGAGATGATAACTAACAGCTACAGCTAGGTGGCACTGCAATGGATTAAGTGCTTGGCCTGGAGTCAGGAAGACCTAAGCTCAGATCTTGCCTCAGACACTTACTAGACAAGTCACTTCACTTTGTTTGCCTCAGTTTCCTTATCTGTAAATGAACTGGAGAAGAAAATGGCAAGCCATTCTAGTATCTTTGTCAAGAAAATTCTGAATGGGATCATGGAGAGTCAGACACAACTGAAAAATGACTGGAAGGGAAGGGAAGGCTTGATACTGAGATGATTAAGAAATCAATCATAGGAGAACATTTTCTATCTTACTACTCCACTCCCCCAAACAATTTTTTGTAGCATTCAACTCAATATTCAGAGGTGAGGCCCACCTTCCTCCAAGGTCAGCTCTCTGCCTATTGTGCTAAGCTGCCTCTCCCAACCCTGCCACACTGGCTCTCACACTGTAAGTTGCAGAACAGATACAGATCTGAACTGGTAGAGGAAGTTTTCTCACTGGGAGAAGCCCCAAACCAACAAAATCACAAATCCATTCCCCCCCGACCAAAAAAAAATATCCGAAGTGAGTTAGTGTTCTTTATACAATCCCAAGCACAACTGATGACATTTGATTTATAAAATGCCTTTTCTTGGCAATGGGTCCATTATTTTCTATTTTGACAGATAATAGAGATAATAGATCATAGAAGGTAGATGACTGATAGAAAGATGATAGAAAATAGATCCATAATAGATCAATGACTCATTGCAAGGTGATAGATAATAGATCAGATAGTTAAAAGGGAGATGACAGAAAGAGTCCATCACAATGAGGGCCATCTGTAGCCATGATTTCTTTGGGAATCTGGTTCTATCTAACCCTGTCTGAAGCAACAGAGTAAGTGTACAGTAAATATATATTGGTGACTATAACATGCAGTGAAGTTTTACTCACACACTATTCCCTTTCTAAGAAATATTCAAGGGTCTGACAATGGCACAAAAACTAGTCATACTTTCCAAAACACATCCAACAATTCCACACGTCAGCAGTTTGTAACAGATGCATTTGTCAAAACGAAAGCTGGTCATTTTGCTTTAAAAAGGTCAAATCCTGCATAACGTTTGTGGGGGGGTGTAATAGGAAGACTGAGAACCTCATTTTTCATGAAAGGCCCAATGAGTGCGTGCAAATCCCAAGGACTCATATGATCATATGATTCATATGTTCATATGAATAGCCATGATTAGGACCCTAAACACCACTGACATGCTGGAATGCAGATGTCTTGGCCTATCATCAAACTCAGAACTCTCCAGGAGAGGGTGAGGTGGTGGGGTCAATTTTATAGGGTAAATAAGACCCAGTGTTGTAAAGACAATTTCACTTATCCGGAATTAGACCAGAGATCTTCACCCTCTATATCAGAGGCAGATGATAACCTAGGGACTATCCTGGGACTAGAGAGAGAGAGAGAGAGGGTCTCCAGGGTGACTTTGTTCCTAGGACCAGGTGTCCCTGTATGGGACCTCTCTGTCCTCTCTCACAGTCCCTATGCATGAACCTCTTTCTCTGGATTATCATCATATACATATATCTGAAAGGGGGAAGGGAGAGATCAGGAAAAGCAGATCTAATTGGTACTAAAAGAAACCAGAAGTTCATACACAAACATACAATTAGTCTTGGAGGAGACAGCAAAATAGATACCTGGGTTCTAATTCTGGCTTTGCAACCTTGAGAAGTCTTCTTCTTCCTGGATCTCAATTTATTGGTGGCTTAGTGGATAGAGCACTAGGCTTGGAGTCAGGAAGAGTTGAGTTCAAATCCTGCCTCGGACACTTATTAGCTATGTGAACTTGGGCAAATTATTTAACCTCCATTTGCCTTACTCCACTAGAGAAGGAAATGGAAAACCACTCCAGTATCTGCCAAGAAAACCCTATAGATAGCATTAGTGTGGTCACAAAGAGTTGGACACTACTGAATGACTGAACAACAACAACAATGAAAAAACATGAAAAGTGTGTGTGTTGCTAGGGTGGGAGAGATAGGAGGATATTAACATCATAGGATTTAAGGCTGAAAGCAACCTTCAAGATCATCTAGCCCAGTGGTTCTCAACCTTCCTAATGCCATAACCTTTTAATACTGGTATGTGGGTGTATCTGCACATGGGCGGACCCACCTGGAGATGGATAGAGGAGCCGTGTCTTGGTTCCTAAGACCATCAGAAATATGTGTTTTCCAATGGTCTTAGGCGACCCCTGTGAAAGGGTCATTCGACCCCCAAAGGGGTCGCGACCCACAGGTCGAGAACAACTGATTTAGTCTCTTCCTCTCATTTTATAGATAAAGGAAACTCAGGCCCAGAGAAAGGAAATGACTTGTCTAAGGATTCAAAGATAGTAAGGGCCAGAGACAATCCTCAACCCCAGGTTTTTTACTTCAAGTCTAGGGTTTTTTCTACTACCCTATGACAAAATAATTGCAGATTTAGTCAGATGGCACCTTAGAGGTCATATGGTTCAACCCCCTCGTTCTACAGAGAAGGAAACTGAGGTCCAAAGAGGAGAAACTACTTGCCCAATGTCACATGAGCAATAAGTGGCAAAGTCAGGATTCAAACCCAAGTTTTCAGCCTCCAAATCCAGCTCTTTCTATGGTATCTCCCCACGTCAATCATTTAGGGTTAAGCTTCCCTCTCTACTCTTCTGTCTCTGATAACCACCCCTTAAGCCTCTTCTTTGACTTTTTTGTGACCTCTTTTAGCACCTTCCCTTCTTAAATTACATTCCATAATCCATATCTTGCATGTACCTAGTTATTTGTGCCCTGTCTCCTCTGTGAGCTCCTTGAGAGTGGGGGCCGGGTTTTTGCCTTTCTCTATGTCCCCAGTGCTTAGAATAGTACCTGGCACAGAGTAAGAGCTCAATAAATGTCTGCTGACTGATCGACTTTGAGGTTTACTTAGGATGCTCGTTTTCACATGATTTTACCTGCTGAAACATGTTGGAACTCAGGGGCTTCTCTAAATATCTTCTATCTCTGAAATGTAAATGTTCCATAGGAGAAAGCCAAGAGATGGCCCCAACAGTTGACTTATGAGTTTGTCCTGTAACTTGCTAAATAGAAAATTGATTGATAGATAGGGATAGATGGATAGATAGATAGACAGGTAGGTAGATAGATAGATAGATAGATAGATAGATAGACATACAGACAGAGGGACAAGCAGACAGATAAAATAGAAAAGAGAGAAAGAATAGAAAGACAGAATAGAAAACTAGATAGAAAGATAGAATAGAAAGACAGACAATAAAAAGAAAAGAAAAAGATAGACAAAACAGAGATAGAATAGACAGAATGATAGAAATGTAAAAAGAAAGAAGGAAAGAAAGAGAAAAAAAGAAAGATCAACAGACAGCAATCGATAAAGGAGTAGAAAGTAATTTACCCACGTTGGTAGAGACAAGGTTCTAACCCAGCTTTTCCGATTGCAAATCTAATGCTTTTTCCATTGTGCCATGTTGTTTCTCACACTTGTAAAATGAGGCAGTAAGACCAGTCCCATGATCCCTCTCAGCCAAGGGGAGAGCTGGTAAATATTTAACTGGCTCTCTGGGGAGAAATGGACACAGGACACACTTTTAAGTTTAATCTGCTTTATTGTTTAATGTTCCTCCGTCACTTTCATAAGTCTATATCAACAAAACAATACAACAAGCTCTGGTTTCGAGCATTTATCTATTTCGGATGTGCAAATGCTCACACTGTAAATTGAGCAATCAGCTTTCAGGAGTCGAAGCCAGATCCAGTGCTCCCTCACTCTTGGCTCAGAACCCAGTGACCAGATATTTTTGTCCTTTATACATGCTAGTCATTTGAAGAAGAAAAAGAAATTTTAAAAATTTGTCCTCACTTGATTTCTCGTCCCTGACCACTCCCCCCCAACATGTTGTTGTTGTTGTTTCCCTCTGTTTTGAAGCCGCTCTTGTCCACAGAGGAGTCTCTGAGCAGAGGACTGTGTCCTTGGCTGAGAAGATAAAGGGTTCTGTTAACGGAGTTGCTTACTCCAGCAGGGTAGAGGAGAGAAGAAAGTGGTTTAGTTTCTCCCTTCCACCAATGTAGAGAAGCTGTCGTTGGGCAATCCCTTGTCGCCTGTCACATATCATACACAGTCATACCTGTCAGATGATCCTGCTTATTCCTACCTTTGGGCTAAGTCCAGCCCTTGGACTGATTTTCCATCAGAGTAATAACTAAGGTGAGGGGGTGGCTAGGTGGCACAGTGAATAGAGCACCGGCCCTGGAGTCAGGAGTACCTGAGTTCAAATCCGGCCTCAGACACTTAACACACACCAAAAAAAACTAGCCATGTGACCTTGGGCAAGTCACTTAACCCCAACTGCCCTCCAAAAAAAAGCAAAAAAAAAATAACTAAGGTGAGGTAATCAGGGCTTCTTCCTAGGACACCAAAACGTAGAAGGTGCTAATAGTGTTCTCAGTCCTTCAGCAGCCTCATGGTGACCTGGGATTATGCCTCTCCATTGTCGTGTGTGTGTGTGTGTGTGTGTGTGTGTGTGTGTGTGTGTGTGTGAGAGACAGACAGACAGACAGACAGACAGACAAAGACGGAGAGATGGGGGGAGTCTGATAAATTTAACAAAAGAACAACTCTCTGGAAATGTTATACCTTTTACTATACCCTGTCAAATGCTGAAGTAGAAGGGGAGGAGAGACAGGATCCAAAAGTATGCATTTGTACTGGGGAGAGGGAGGTTAATCAGACAAATCCCCCTCCCTTTTGCTCTGACAGTAGTCTCTGGGACTAGAGACCCAGTGTTATAGTCAGGGTGGGGCAAGCAGAGCTTTCTCCCAGGACAATGATATTTAGGGGGTATTAACAGCATTTAAATTCCTTTGAAAGAGTAGAGATTACCAAACTTCTAACCTAGTTAGTTAGCAAGAATAACTAGTTAAAATAGGCACCTCCATTTCCTCTTCTTACTGCTGCACACGAAATGAACAGGCTCCACTCCACCCCCTACAAGCCTGATTGTGTCCCAAGATCTCTGCCTCCTTCCACCTCAGCCCCCCCCCCCCCCCCCGCCAGCCAATTGGAATTTGTCTTTAAAAGTTCATTTGAGTGTGTTTTCCCAGGGAATGGAAAATGTTAGTTACGGCTCTGTGGAGACAACTTTCCTCTGCCCCTTGATAAGAACCCTTCTTACAAACCCCTGGAATAAGTCAGGTTTAGGAGAGGTTGTAAAAAGGAAATTGTGGTTATGAAGGGAGAAAGCAACTGTGCTAAGCTGGCCAAGAAAAAGGGAGGCTCTCTTGGGGGGGGGGGCACGGTGCTGTAAGCACAGTAGGTTGTTTAGTTCATTTTATTTGCCACGAGATCTTTGAATCAGCCATGTTAATAAGCAAAGGTAAAAAAACCTGCCAGTGAGTGTTTTGTAATAAGACCACTGGGACCAGGAGTGCCTAACCTGAAGTCCGAGGATGGTTGGGGTAGGGAAGGGGGAATGACGTCTTGTTTTTCATTACCCTCTAACTGAAATTTAGCATTTCCTTCAATGATTCCAAAACAGGATTCTGAACAGGCTTTACCAGTTGGCCCAAGGAGTGTAGGACACCCAACCAAGATTAAGGAGCCCTTAAGCTCTCTGAGGGCAGGGGTCATTTGGTGTTTGAGGAGCCCCAGTACCTGGCTCTCATTGCCTGGAACTGTCAGCACTCAGTATTTGTTATGTACCACATCTTACTCTCCTTGCCAAGGGACCTGCCATTCTCTATTTCCTCTACCATAACCACAAACTCCTCAGGCTGGCATTGAAGGCCCCCCACTGGCTGACTCGAGCCTACTTTTCCAGTGTTACTTTACATGACTCCCCCGAACTGGCCACATCCTCTCTGGCTTCCGTGCACAGTACAAGTAAGTCATCACCCATGCCTAGAATGCACTCCCTCCCCATGGCTACCTTTCGGAATTCTTCTCTTCCTTTGAGCCTCCATGAAGAGTTGCTTGATGTACCCCTTCCCCGCTTTGTGGTGTTCTTTCCCCCTCCAATATTCCTAGACTACTTTGATCGCCTGGGCCCTCTTTACTCCCTAACTTGTTTCATACTTAATTCTGTGTGCATGCTGTATTCCCAATTGAAGCTTTTAGAAGACATGGATTGTTTTCATTTTGTCTTTGTCTACCCAGATGCTAACACAGTGCCCAACATACAGTAGGTGCTTAATGAATGGTTGTCAGATTTCATTGAATCCTTACAGTAGTGGAGATGGCTTTTTGTTGGTCCATCCGCATATTCTTACCTTGTGTTCCACAATATTACTAGCCAAGTTTGAGGGTACAGGCCATGCCACAGAGCAGGGCAAAGCTAACCACCACAGCCAGAAGAGCAAACATTGCCTCATTAACACAATGTCACAAAGTCAAAAGAACGAAGTGGCCATATCTGGGCTAACCTAATCTGCTGCAGCCAACAATTGCCCTCTTGGGCTAGCCACACTGGACTGACTGCTCTAGAAAAGTAAGGTGCCTGGCTGGCTTCATTGTATGGATAAACTAGTGAGTACTTAAATATTTGTTTACATCATGGTATTTGGCAAGATGTGGCCCAGAGATAAGTTATCACTAGGATAAAAGGTAAAAACAAGCACCAAGGAAAGGGAGCATTGGGAGAAAGCCAGTCAAAACTAGCGCTAAGATTCCCCTCCAGTGCTAAATCTCTCATTGATCCCGTGGTCCAATGACCTCAGCAGACCAGTTAGAGCCCACCTCCTGAGGCTGAGTTGAAGCATATGGACAGTGTGTGTTGTAACTTGAGTAGCTGAGCTAGGAACCCTGAAGATGCACCTAACTTGGGCACCTGGGCAGGAGAGAGATGCCCCTGGCAAGGAGCTGTGGCCTGGCAGCATGGAGCATTCCTGGGGGATAATGATGCCCTCTCTCCCTCCCTCCCTCCCCCATAAAGGAGGTGAGGCATGAGAAGAGATCTCTTAATATTCCAAACACAGACTCACTCATTACTGCCCACAAAGTCCTGGTCGATGATGGAGATATAGAAGTTGTTTTGCCTTCTTCCACACCCACATTTCTTTTGGGGAGGGTGGGGAGTGTTTCCACATGGAAACTAAAGTTTGCAATTGCTTATATTTCAGGAAAAGCAAAACAGCAACAATATGGAGATGGTTTGGGGGCCTCCCCCACCTACAAAAGACAGGCTTCAGAAGAAGTTGGCATTGGCACTCCAGTAACAGTGGCGTTGGCTGCTGCCTCTGGTTCTACCGTACACCTACTCTGTTCTTCTTCTCTGCCCTGTAATGAAGCCCGAAGTCACATTTTTTGGCCACAGAGAATTTGATGCAAGCAGTTCTTCATTTCCTAGTAACTGCTTCCTTCCTCCTTCCTCCGCCTGCCTCGCCAACTGGAGACTTGAGAGCCCTTCCACTCTGACTCAGAACATGAGGTCTGCTTTGCAAGGCTACTGCCATGAATCAGAGCTTTTCCAGTGTTTGTTGTTTAGAAGGGAAGAAGACTGATATGGTAACAGTGATGACAACATCCTTTGTAGTCTCCCAAACCGATTTCTAGACAATTGTCAGCTAAGCAGTCAAGCATTCCTAGGAGATAAAGTCTTGCACCTCACTCCTCCCCCCACTTTTTTTCTTTTTTCATCAATGAGGAAACAATGACACAACTGCTTGGAGGAAAAAAACCTGTAGGCCAAGCTGAGGAAAGACAAAATTGCAAAGTAGCATCCAAGCTAATCCAAGAAGCATTTAAGGACCTACTGTGTGAGAGGCAACATGCTATATTAGCAAGACTTATAGTCAAATCCTGCCCCTGATCCCTACTAGCTTTGTGACCATGGACAAGTCAATGCTGCATCATAGGTGCTTAATAAATGTTCAGTGGATGAATGAATGACTGAAAAGTATAGCGATGCTCAGTGCCTCCAGGCAATTGTCTCAGGATCATGAGTTACAGATGAACTGCTGATCTATGTTGCTGGACGAAGTTTCAGTATTGGGAGTTCCACACCCTGACTGAATTGAAATTGTAGGTTCAGAACTCCCAGAAAAATGTTCAGGACTCTGTTCTAAATGCTCGAGATACAAATGCAAAACTGAAAGCAATCCCTGTCCTCAAGGAGCTTACATTCTACTGAGGGGATATAACATGTCATTTCCATGACCCTTCTCTGCCCCCCTTTCACCTCTTCTGTCCCTTTGAATCCACAGTGCTTTCATGTTGCTCCATTCTTCCCATCAGGGAGGTAAGTGCCTGATCAGTTCCATCGCCCTCAGTTCTTAGTAACAGTTGGTTGACCCTTCCAAGAGTCTTTGTCCCTGGAGAGAACAATGACTCTCTAATGGTGCACCTGTCACTTCTGTGGACTTCACTTCCCTTCTCTATAAATTAGGATATTGCTAAGATTATCTCTAAGGTCCCACCCAGCTCTATGAGCCCATGAAATCTAGGCACTATGACCCTTGGTCTAACATTCTTGAAAGTAAAATAGTATGAATTGACTAAGGCATGGAGGTATTTTTAAGCTAAATAGAATTTATGGTTGGCTTTTGGTTTTATAGCACAGTCATTTCTAGATATACCCCACCATCTCTACCACCAAATGAGTGTGCCCTTGTAACAAAAAATACATATAAATAAAATCATTTGACCCAGTGATCATACATCTGGCAGTATATACAACCATAACCCCTATTGCAAAACACACACACATACACACACACACTTTTCTCTACAAAAGGAAGCGCATACTTCCTCATCTTTTCTTTGGGGCCAAGGTTGGTCATTACAATTACCCAGAGTTCTGTTACCTTTTATTATTCTTGTTAGTCTTCATGTATGTAAATTACTCTGCTGAGTCTTCATAGTTTGCTCTGAATCAGTTTATACAAGTTTTTCCATGTTTCTCTAAATTCCTCATATTTGTCATTTCTTATGATGCAACAATTTTTTTTCTTTTTTCAGAATTTATTTATGTATTTTTAGTTTTCAACATTCATTTCCACAAGATTTTGAGTTCTCAGTTTTCTCCCCAACTCTCCTCTACCCCCCACCTCAAGATGGCAAACATACTGATTACTCTTTCCCCCAGTCTGCCTTCTCATATATTCCCCCCATCCCTCCCCTTAGCCCCTTACCTCTTACTTTCTTGCAGGGCAAGATAGATTTCTATACCCCAGTGCCTGTATATCTTATTACCCAGTTGCATGTAACAACAATTTTTTTTTACATTTGTTTTTAAAACTTTGAGTTCCAGATTCTCTCCCTTCTTCCCTCCTCACCCATATTTCCTTCCATCCTATCCCGCCCCTCATTTATTCTATTTTCTCCTTTGACTTTGTCCCTTTTCAAAAGTGTTTGCTTCTGACTACCCCTTCTCCCAATCTGCCCTCCCTTCTATCATTCCCCCTCTTATCCCCTTTCCCCCTACTTTCCTGTAAGGTAAGATATCCAATTGAGTGTGTATGTTATTCCCTCCCTCCTTAAGCCAAATACAATGAGAGTAGGGTTGACCCATTCCCTTTCACCTTCCTCCTCTTCCCCTTCATTGTAATAACTTTCTCTTCTCTTATGTGAGATAATTTACCCCATTCTCTCTCCCTTTCTCCTTCTCCCAATAAATTCCTCTCTCACCTCCTAATTTAATTTTTAGATATCATTCCTTCATATTCAACTCGCCCTGTGCCCTCTATGTATACATGTCCACACATATACACATATACACATATATACAAATATGTCCACCTATACATACATTATATATATATATATATATATATATATATATATTTATATATTCCCTTCAACTATCCTCATATTGAGAAAAGTCTCATGAGTTACAAACATCCTCTTTCCATGTAGGGATGTAAACAGTTTAATAAACCAACTTTAATAAATTGGTGCAATAATTTTGAGACAGTTTTTCAGCAAGTCCTCCAGAAAAGAAATTAGCTCTCTTTGAGATGATTAAAATAGTTCTTTGGCTGTACGCCTGGCCCCCAAATTTAAGCCCTGACTATGGGCTTAAATGTTCTTCAGAGTCATCTGCATTCTCTCTTTGATCAACTGAGAATACAAAGACCTCTTTAAATAGCCCAGGGAAGTCATAACAATAACAAGCCTTATCAAACTCCTTAGACAGCTCCTTCTTCTGCCTCTTCTTGGGAGAAAGGGAGGAGTGGTGGGACATAAGGCCTGCAGAGGCCAAGGCAAATATTCTCCTCCTAACATACACACTGGCTTGTGACCGGAAGAGAGCGTTTGGTGTTGGGGTTAATTGATACACTGAAGAGGAGTTTGAAAGATGAAGATAAGTGTCTACACAACAACTCTGAAAGTTCAGAGGTTTCCACCTTGCTAGACAGCACACAGTCCCCCGCTGAAGTCTTTATAAACACTGATCTTGACAACAGCTGAGGCTGTGTAGGAGGTATAGAATATTAGTACCATGTGCAAATGGAGAAAGTGAGGTACCACAAGGATAAGGCCAAGGATGGGGGCGAGAGAAATCAGCCACCTGAATGACAGCATCCTGTGTCTACCTGAACCTACACAATTTTCAAATTGGAATGATTCACCGCTAACAACCAAGGTTGGCAAGCTCTCTTGAGAGTGAACATAACTTCTCCTTTGCCAAAATATGGCATCACTTCAATCACCAAGGACCGCTGGAGGAAAGGACTCTCAATATTCAAATACAGGGATGTTCTCTCCAGTAATACAGATTGTGGCTTCCAATAAGTTCACTACATGGGGCCACCCAGTGGTCTGCTGATAAATATTTAACAACCAGGATCTCTGGAAAAAAAATTATATGATACACTTTTAAGTTTAATCTGCATTTTAACACTTTCTTAAGCCTAATCAACAAAAGATTGATTCTTGATTTTGCTGATTTCAGGGGTGTAAATGCTCTCACTGAAAATTTGTGTACCAGGCTTTCACAAGGTGGTTAGAGCTAGCTAGCATACCCTTGGGGTGCTCAATGTGCTGGGTGCTTTATTCATTTTTTCCTTATATCGAGATGATACCAGTGGAGCATTTTCACTGTTTCCCATCATCCCTTACCCTCTCCAGCTGGCCAGCCCATCTTCTCCATATGTTTCCCTAATGATACCATTTATAAATCTCTTGTTCTTCTTTAGAGTTCCTCATTGGTTACGTACTGTAGCCTGCTCACAAGGAAAGACAATAAGGATATATTATCTTATCAGACTTCCAATTAGCACCAGTTTTGTGTGATGCTGATTAGGCATTTGTAAGAATGTAAAATGGGGGAGTGCTTAGAATAGATTAGAAATCATCGAGTTCAACAGCCTCATTTTCAAGGTGACATAGAATGTCAAAGGTGACAAGGACAGAGCTTGTATCTTTCCACTTTCTCTTCTTCGTGCCCACCTTTCCTATATGGGCTACCCAGAAGTGATTCACAATTTTCCAGGATAGTAGACCTAAAGTCCATCAGCTAGGTGGCTCCGTGGATAAAGCACTGGGCCTAGAGTCAAGAAGACCTGAGTTTGAATCTGACTTACTAGATGCTTAATAGATGTGTAACCTTGGGCAAGTCTCTTAACCTCTGTCTCCCTTGGAAGCAGCTAGGTAGTTCATTGGATAGAGTGCTGGACCTGGAGTCAGGAAGACGTGAGTTCAAATCTGGCATCAGACACTTACTAGATTGTGACCTTGGGCAAATCACTTCATCTCTATTTGCCTTAATCCACTGGAGGAGATGACAAACCACTCCAGTATCTTTGACAAAAAATGCCATGGACAGCATTGGCATGCCATGGTCCACAGGATACAACTGAACAACAACATGACCTAATGTCCTGGGGCACAGCATAGGATCATGAATTTAGACCTGGAAGGACACTTCAAGTGTATCTTGCTGAACCCCCTCATTTGACTGAAGAGAAAACCGAGACCCAGAGGTTATGTTAGGATGAATTCTGTCTGTGCCTTAAAATTAGAAGCAGTACTATAATCCTTGGAAGTATAGGATATCTGTCTCTTGTGGGTCTCATGGGAGAGGGGTCTGGCAAAGGGCAACCTGTGTCTCCATAGTGTGCTATAACAAAGACACACTGCCAGCCAACACAGTCTAACATTCTGGGGACAAGAGATAGGATGGATGGGGAGACTCATAGCATAGAAGGGTACAGTGACAAGCCACGTCATTCAGCCCAATGTCCCACACCATCTCCAAATACAGCCCGAGCACAGAACAAAAGCTAATATTCATAATGATACGTTTTATCAAAAAACCTGAGTCATCAAGAAAATAATTCTTTAAGAAGGCAGGGAAGTTTGTAGAAAGATTTCCATTTTTTTAAAGTTTAAATTACAATGAGCTTGCATCTAAAGTGTTAAACCTTGACTATCCAGAAAACTCAGCTGTCCAAAAGAGCTCATACTGTGAAGTTCCAGGTAGCAGAGGTTTTGCCATAACTGATCCACATTGCCTGTATATGTGAAACCTGGGAAGCAAGGGTGGGGCAGTTAGCATGCAATTTGAGAGCCAAAAATATCTAATTATTCTTTGCTCATTGCTTTCTCTCTCTCTTAACATTACTGTTCTCTGTTCTATTCTGGGTAGGGCCAATATTTCCTCCTGAGAGCCATCTTTGTATGATCAGAAATTGGATTGGCCCTACTCTGGGTTTTAACAATATAATTTATCAAAAGTCCTCTCCTCCTTCCCAATCCTAGTGTGCTGAGCTTAAGACAAAACTGAGGCATAGGAAGATGTCTTTCTGAGCAGTTGCTTGTTCAGGATGTTAAGAAGGGACTTTTGTTGGGTCTGGGTGGGACTTGGTCCCTGAAGCCTCTTCCTGCTATGAAATTCAGCGGTTCTTTTGAATTCTCTTTGCAATCGTGACACTGAACCCACTTCCCCTCTTAAGCCTTCCCTCCCTTCCTCCTAGCTAGGTCAGACCTCTTGCTGTGGTATTTCCTCCATCCCCCTCACTACAGGGAGGGGAGATCTGCCTTTCCATACTCTTGAGACTTGGTGACTCCTTGCCCCAACTCTTTTTGAGCTTCTATGCCCTGTTCTAGTCTGGCAACAAGGTGGATAAACGGGTTCTAACAGGTTAATATTGAAAGAGAGCTTGACATAGTAGGTTAAGGCTGGCCTTGGAGTCAGGAAGGCCTGGGTTCAAGTCTGATTTCTGACACGTTAACAATGTGACCCTGAGCAAATAAGCTATTTTACCTCTTAGTGGCCCAGGTAACTAGATAATTTGTAGACAGCTTGCTAATCTGCCCCAGTGAAGGAAGTTTCCTCACTGGGAGTTTCTATACACACGTAAAATCACAGGTCCAAAATAAAAAAGGTAGGTAAGGGTTAATATTCCCCTGCTCTGATTACATTAGTCCATTTTGAAGGAAAGCTTTACAATAAAGATTTTGATAGTGAAAATTCCAGCATGCCTACTAGTAGGAAGGAAACTGGCAATATCTCCAACCCCTACCCCACATGGAAAGAAGTAGGGGACTGTGCAGTAGCCAGTAGGAATGCCCCAGAGGCATTACCCCTCTCAAGACCCAAAGCTAATTCTAATCCCACTTCTGAAAAGGGCTCAGAGATTATTTCTGAGTCATAATTATTCAGACTTCATTTCACCATGGAACTCCTTGAAGTTTCCACAGTCATGGGGACAAGCTGGAAACGAGGGCAATTGGGGAGGTACCTGAGGTCTCTTTTCATGTGAACCTTATACCCCAGCCCACCATTAAAGTGTGAGAAAAAAAGTATGTGGCAGTAGCTTGGAAATCTCTCATTGGCAATGGTGAAATGAAGAGGAAGCAGGATGGAGCATCCCAAGCCAGTCCAAAAGTCCCCAAAGAAGTGGGCTATACATATGTCATGAGGGAGGGGAGTGGCTCAAGGCCGTGAAGCCTTACCCCTCACATACCTCAAGCCCTCAATGATACACAAAATCTGACAGGGTTTAACAACTGTGCCTCCATTGCCCACCTAACTACAAACTAACCCAATTATTGGATATGTGGTAGAGGCAGTGTGGTACAATCAAACTCTTTCCCTAGCACTGGCTCTGGAGTCAGAGAATCTGGGTTTAACAATTGCTACCTCTGTATCCCTGGGAAAGTTACTTCACCTCCCTCGGACTCACTTTTCTCAGCTGTCAAATGTGGAGTCCCATCTAACTCCAAATCTATCTGTAATCCTATACCTGCAAAACTGGTTCTGGAGTCAAAGGACCTGAGTTCAAATTCGACCTCTGATGTTTATTACTGGTGTAACCTGAAGCAAGTCACTTAACTTCCCTGGGACTCAGTTTTCTTCTGTGTAGTATTGGCTAATGCTACACAGTCCCTGGCATATAATAGGCACCTAGCACAGTCCCTGGCATATAATGCCCATTGATGAGCCCTGCCTCATAGGATCACAGATATAGAACAAGACCCTTGGAGTTTGGGCCTCATTTTACAGATGAGGTCACTGAGGCCCAGAGAGGGTAAGTGACTTTGCTCGAGGCCACAAAGCTACTCTAAGTAACAAATCTTAGATTTGATCTCAGGTTATGTGCCTCTAGGTCCAGTATCATTGTCACTGAACAATGATGCTTCATTCAAGCCCTAGCTAGATCTAATTTTTTTAAAATGAGCCCATCTGGCCTTCTCTTTGCCCTGCCTGCCAGTGTCCATCTTAGTGAGGATTCATTGAGTCCATTTCTGGGATACCTGAGTAAGCTTTTGGCTCTCCCCACCCAACATTCTAGAAAATAGAAAATTCAGAGATATCTTTGGGTGACCTTTTTATCTGTACAACGTAATGGGCTCATAAATGAAATTCTGATGAAGCAAAACCACTCTGTGTGTGCATTGTGTGTGTGTTTGAAAGAGAGAGAGAGAGAGAGAGAGAGAGGGAGGGGGAGAAAGAGAGAAAGAGACATGGAGAGAGAGGGAGAGAGAGACAGAGAGAAGGAGAAAGGGAGAGAGAGAGGGAGAGAAGGAGAGAGGCAGAGAGGGAGAGGGAGAGGGGGGAGGGAGAGAGAAGAAGACAGAGAGGCAGAGAGGGGGAGAGAGAGAGAGAAGGAGAGGGAGAGGGAGAGAGAGAGAGAGAGAGAGAGAGAGAGAGAGAGAGAGAGAGAGAGAGAGAGAGAGAGAGAGAGAGAGAGAGAGAGAGAGAGA
>CM053602.1:33334368-33358093 GCA_028646575.1 Pseudocheirus occidentalis | reverse complement strand
AGAGCAGGGGAGGGGCTTTACAGTGGGATTGCTGTTATGGGGTTGGGGCAGGAGCAAGACGGGGAGAAAATGTGTAATTCAAAAAATGTAATGAAAATGAATATTGTAAACAAGAAAACAAATAAAAACTAAATTAAAAAAATATATAGAGAGAGAGCTCATTAGCATCTGATCTTGAAGGAACAAGGTTCTGTAATGTCTGATTGCCCCAGCTACCACAGAAGTTATTCCCAAATATTCTGTTATTCAGAGTCTGGATATTTAGAATCTTCTGCCAGAAATCCTTGTGGATATTTTAACAGGTTATTTCCAAATTATACCCATGAATGAACTAAAGGACAAGTAGAGAGAATGGGTTATACAAACACACATGCACATACACACACATACATGTTAAAAGGCCAATATCAACAGTGGGTTGAAATGTCAGGGTCCTGATATGATATACATTAAGATACAGAGCTGAGACTCTATAATGTCTAGCATCTACTTACCCATAAAGGTAAAAAAATTCTGTAATTTTCAGTTGCCAGGGTTACCCCCATCCTATTCTGATTACAATTATTGGACATCCATATTCTCCCTCAAGGATCTGCATTGATTTCTTTTGCAGATTGTACTCATACTTACAGAGAATAAGTTAATATGTGCACATAAACACATGCAAAACACACACATACAAACTTACACACATACACACAAATGCACATAAGGCATTATGTCCAGCACTGACCCCTAGGTCCAGGCCTCTGATTCTATATGTGCCTATTAAGATGACAGAGTTAAGGCTCTGTAGAATGTTTATCACTTTACCCTGAAAGTCTACAAGTTATATCCAGCTGCCAGAGTTATTCCCTCACCCCTATTATAATCTCAAATTCTCCCTTAATTTGGGGGATAGACATCAACAATCTCTCATAAAGAGCTTTGTTAGTTTGTTTTACAGATTGTCCCAGATCTTACACATGGACTGTACCCACTCATTCTTAAAGGGCAAGAGAGGAAAAAGTTTATTTATTTGCATGTACATACACAGATACACATAGAGCTGAGGAAGCCTGCCTACACAGATGACCCATTGGTGGCTGCAGGTCCTGATGTATTAATACAGAACTGATGGTCCATATGGTATCCAGTATATGACCTTGAAGATCACAGATTCTACCAGGTCCCATTGCCAGGGTTACCCCAGGATCATAATCCAAATTATCGTTCTAGGTTGAGGCTAGATATCAAAGATCTCCCTCAAGAATCTATGTTCATGTTTTACAGATTGCCCTAGACCATACACATGGAAAAAGCAAAGATTAAATAGGGAGGATGGGTTTTATACTCACATACTTACATACACACACACACACACACACACACACACACCAGAAAAAGGCCAACGTTGACAAGCCTTCATTGTAAGTTGGTACCATAAGGCTGAGCCTCTCTAATATGCAGCATCTTCAAGGGATCCTGTTCCATCCAGTTACCAGTGGTACTCCATCCCACCTACATTATAATCCCAATTTGCCCTTGATTTTGAGGATGGCCATCAAGAATCACCATATCAATGATTGTCCTAAACCATACATCATGGCAAAGAGGAAGAATCTGGGATTTGTACACACACATACATTTACAAGCCAACGGACTAACATTGAAAAACCAACAGAGTTGGAATGGAATGTCAAAGTCCTGATTGTATATGTGTTAAGATACAGAGCTGAGGATCTCTAGAATGTCCAGTATTCCATCTTCATGAAGGCCAATGATTCTGGTTTTGTCTCATTGCCAGGGTTACGTTCCCCTCCCCCATCCCCTTTTATGATCCTAAATATTCTTTTATTATAAATATTGAACATCAACATTCTCAAAAACCTGTGTTGATTTTTTTAACAGATTCTACACCCCTAACCAAAGGGCAAAGTGGGAAAATAGAATCAATAGTCATGCAAGCACACACAAACTCATAATCATATACACAAACATACATAAGGAAACAGGCTTATGTTGAAACCTGCATAGAAAGGTGTAGATCCTGCTTGTGTATATGAAGATACAGAGCTGACTCTAGAAACTATGGTGTCTGACCTGAGGTCAAAGACTTTGTTGTGTCCAGTTGTCAGGGTTGCGGCAGGATTTAATCCCAAACATCCCTTTACTATGAGTCCAGATATGAATCTTCAAGAATATTATTTGTTTTGTAGACTGTGCACATTCTGTATACATACCAAGAGCAAATTAAAATGTAAACAGGGAAACGGGAATTTATTTGAGTATGTGCAGGTCACACACACACACACACACACACAAGAAAACAAGCCTACATCAGCAACCTAATTTTATTGATTTGGTTGGGGCACGTTCTGAGTATGCTATGGAACAATCCATATGATTATCCAGCATCCAACTATAAAGGCCATAGATTCTGTTATGTCTCATTGCCAGGGTTACCCCAGGATTGTAATATTAATTGTCTCTTTATTTTGAGGTTCAATTTTAAGGATTTTCCTCAATCCCTATGACTTGCTTTGCTGATAATACAATCTGACCCTACTTATAGACAAAGTAAAAATCAAAGAGAGAATAAGGGTTATGCCCCATACACAACATACACACACACACACACACACACACACACAAATAGGCTATTATTAACACTCGACATCGTTAGATTAAGTGCAGGTCTTAAACCTAGTATGAAGGAACCAGAGTCCAGAGATCTTCGGCATCTAACCTTGAAGGCCCAAGATCCAACATTGTTCATTTGCTCTCATTACCACTTTATTTGAGAATAAATCTGTTCTGAAAATTTCCTTTTGTTTTGAGGCTGAACTTTTAAGAATCTCCCTTGAAGTCTTTTTAAAAATTTTATATTTTATTTTTTTCCTCAGTTACATGTAAAAACAATAGTTAATATTCACTTTTTAAAATTTTGAGTTCCAAATTTTCTCCTTCCTTCCCTCACATCCCTCCTCATTTAAAAGGTAAGCAGTTTGATAGAGGTTATACACGTGTAGTCATGCAAAACATTTCTATATTACAAAGTCTTTGTTGATATATTTTAAAGATTGTCATATACATGGACATCAAAGAGCAAACAGGGAGTGGGTTACCAACACACACACACCACACATGGAAAAGCCTGATATTGTTGGGATGAATGGTAGGGGGTCCTAATCATGTTATGGAGGCTCTCTAGAATGCTCGCCATCTGACCTTTAAAGTCAACATTCTTTTATATTTAGTTGCCAGGTTTACCCTTGATCTGAAGTCTAACATTTACTTATGTTCAGTTACTTTAGGGATTATACCCCAGAATTTAAATATCCTTATAAATCTGGACCTTTCCACTAAGGGTATGTTTCACTAGCAAATATTTTAAATGGCATTACCCAAACTAGACAGTTCAAAATTCCCCCATCAGTATATACTTAGGCCCCTGTTCCCCTTACCAGAAAATAGACACAGGACTCTCAGCTGGTTAATATTCAGTCATTTTATTTTAGGATCTGAATAAATGGATAGGAACAGGACGGGCCAGATAGACACTGAAGGAAGGAAGAAGAAGAATGGGCCAGATAGGCACTGAGCGAAGGAGGAAGAGGAATGGGTTCTGGATACAGAATGGGGAAAGGGTGACAGACATGTTCCTTTGTTTCTTGAAGCCACAGGAGATCTGCCCTAACAAGGACCAAAGTTGAATTCAGCCAAAGATCCTGATGATGAGAGTGGATGTGTCTAGCTCCAAGAAGTACTGGTTGAATGATGCCCATTTCTCTAGAGACAGAGGTGCAGCAGGTAACTCTCCATGGTAGACAGTACATGAGTTTTAAGAGACTAGCTCTCATTTTCAGGTCTATTAAAGAATGAGTCAATGGTAGGCCAGGATCAAGGCCCTTGACTTAGCGAGTAGAACTGGCTAGAGGGTCAGGATCCCATATTTGGGGTAAAGCAGCTTCACATTGAGCCAGGATGCCAGTCAGGTCTCCACCTGCCTGGTGGGTGCTTTTCAACATGATGTCGAAACCAACCACGAAGACGGAGAAGTAGTCTACCATTCCTATGGAGAAAAGTTCCAAAGGAAAAACTAATTTTCTCTCAGAAGTATATTAACAAAGAAGTAGAATATGTGTCCTAGGGAATGATGGAGATGATGGTCCCTGGGAAACTGAAGGACATCACTCCCATAGCTGACGGAGGAGAGCTGAGGCCCTTGCTCATGGGTGTCTCAGTGCCCAGGCTGGGCTCTCTGACAGCAGTAAGAAGACTGGCCCTGTGCTCTATTAGTCTAAGTAACCTCGTTACCGCCCTACAATCTGTGACATCACAAAGAAGCTGGCTGCAGCCTGGAAGGAGCTAACATGACCATGAAGTGTCAAAATGTGCCCTCTAAAGTAGCACACATTTTATACTGATCATACTACAGGCCTCTCTGATACTTGTCTATGTGACATGGGTAGAAAGGGGAGTGAGTGGGTCCACAAGTGGGTCCACTCCTTTGGGAGCCTCAGTTTCCTTCCCTGTAAAATTAGCAGGATTGAATAGCCTTCCTAAAGTGGGGTAGGGGGAAGGTAAAGAGAACTAAGCAAATTACTTAAACTCTCTGGGCTAGACAGCTTCTGAGGCCCCTTATAGCCCCATGATCCTATAAATTCCCAATGATTCTGTAACTAGGTGGTCTCTAAGGCCCCTTCTGGCTCTAGAGCCATGATCCCATGATATTCAGAACATTGTGTTCAGTTAGGGTTACTTACCCCACTTTAGGAAAGCTATCAATAAGATGCTGAAGGTGAATTCACAGGAGGGAAACCAGGTCAATATCTTAGGAGGACTGGCAGAGAAAACAGACTTAGGAGGAATGTGGTCATTGTCTCCGAGCAGTATGAAGGTTGTGCTACTATCTGTCCTGTGGAAGATGGGTTTGGATTTGTTCTCATGACCTCAAAGGGTAGACTTAGGAGCAATGAATGGGTAGAAGTCTGTGAAAGGCAAATAAATGTAGGCTGGAGGTAATTTTAAAAGAAAAGCAAAAAAACCTTTCTTAACAAGGAGAGCTTGTGTAGACTGGGCCACAGTCCTGGGAGGGAAGGAGGGAGTAGATTACTCCTGGATGTCTTCAAGCAAAGCCAGATGACTTGTCCCCAGGTGGGCTGTTGGGAGGAGGTTCTTGTTCAGGTAACATGTTCCCTTCTAACTCAGAGATTCTGTGATTCTGACCCTTTAGGGTAGGAGCCCCAATCAAATAGTTGTTTTTCCCCTCATCTTGGGGGCAAGGGATGTTGAATGGGAGGGGGCAGTGAACTTCCTAACCTAGCTGGGGAGCAGTAGGAGGTTAGGCTAGATACATAGGAAGAATTGATAAGGCTTGGTGGCAGATTAGCTCTAAGGAATGAAGGAGAAGAAGACCTGAATTTGGATTGTACCCCACAGGCAGACTTATGAGAGAATGAGAATAGAATTTGAAGTAGTTCTGTGCTGGGAGGGCAAGAGCTGAAACCACAAAGCAGGCTCCACCTTCCCTTTGTCAACATCCAACATGGCTGCTCAAGGAGGAGGGAAGAAGTCCAGAATGGCATGGAGGAAGCTGCTCCCCCGGGCAAAACATCACTGTGCTGGAGTCCTCTGGCCACTAGAGGGCTCAATGTCATCACTGCTCCTGGTCATCCCTAGTGATCTGAGCTGAGTCATTCCAAGGCCTGGGGCTCTGGGACAAGCAACTTGGGCTGGATCTTGTAGCCTCACAGAGAGCCTCAAAAAAGAGTGGGGAAAAGTTATGTGAATCAAATACCCTGAATAGAAGGAAAGCCTGCTCATCGGCAGCATAAGTACTACATAAGAACTTGACCTCCTTTTCTCAACAGGAGGAGCCAACTACAAACCCAGACTTCCCTAATCCTGTCACCTTCAGCATCCCTGAAAAGCCCCAGTTGAGCCCCAGAGCCATAACTAGGGCTGGGCAACTTAGGTGCCAATATTTAGAAGATGCAAACATGTTGACTTTGATTTATTGATGATTTGTGGCCAATTCATACATCATTGGTCCTGGCCTTTAAAAAGGAACCTGGAGAAGACAGAAAGCTGTTATACACACACATGCACACACACACACACACACACACACACACACTTGCATGGCCTTAGGGAGAACTGCCAATGGAGGCAGCTTTGAAGAGATATTTGCAGTAATGTGGACCCACACCAATGGAGGGGGAACAGTGAAGTCAGAGGAAGACCTGGGCCCAGTGAAGTCTTAGACCAAGCCTCCTAAACCCAGTGGACCAAGCAGGAGACAGAGGAACGAGGGCAAAAGAAAAAGAAAATCCAACCTTTGCCCTTCACTAGTGATCCCAAGTTCAGCCTTTCTTCCTCCTCCTCAATATGAAGGAGCCCTATCCAAGAATAAGTACTAAAAATCAAAAGGACTATATAGGCCCTTGGGAGGAGAGAGGGGTTGCCCTGGAGGAGGGGATCATTTGCCTCCCCAGGGTAATAAATACCATGAGTCAGAACAGTACAGGCCTCTGGGAGGTAGAGCTCACCAGAGTTGTGGGGTGCTGAGCTCTTTTTGGTAGGGGGTGGGGGGTGAGAAGAGTACCAGCATGCTACATAAGGCAGAAGGTTTGTATAGGTCTGTGGGAGTAGGGTTTACTGGAAGGATGGGTTGCTTGACCCTCTAACAACTCAGTTCTTTTCCCTTGTAGGGGAAGCCATCCTATACCACCTAGTCTGAAGAACCAAATTGGGAGGTCTCTGGGAGATGGGATTCCCCAGAGAGGGGGACATTGTGGTTTTAACCGTTTATGCACTCAAGTGGCAGGTCCTTTGTGTTTTTCATCAATTTAAGGAAAGCTTGAGTGTTTGCATGAGCTCTTGGGTACTGAACAATTTCTTGAATGTAATCCAGCCCACTGTCTTCCTTCCTTTCAATTCTGGGGCATTTGGAGTGCCGGCCCAAGAGGGATTGGAATTTTAGGCTCCTGATCTTGAGCTGAAAGGTCCTCAGAGGCCATCTAGCCCAACTCCCTCATTTGATAGAGGAAGAAATTGAGCCCACACCAAATCATTCTGCTTCTTGGCATCTTCTGAAATGATGACCCAAAAGAGCCCCTCCAACTCTACTCACATCTGGGATTTTTGAGGATATGGAGTTGAGCTTCCTTGAAGGACAGGCAGGATTTGAGAAGGCAGAGTAGAAAATAGAGGGCATCCCAGAGAAAAGAGCATAATCAAAGGCACAGAGAGGGGATGTTCATGTGCTGTGGTGAGGAGACAGTCACAGACTAAATTAGAAGTCCAAATTGCATTCCTCTCCATTCCACCAAGATTTGTTTGCCACAGTACTATCCCAGGGCATGATGCTGGCATTTAGGCAAGAGAGGTCCCTGCTACATATGAGCACCATGTAGAGCTGAAATGCATTGCTACAAACTGGGTAGCTTGGGAATTTTAAATGGTGGGATGCTTCTATTGCTTGTCATTTCTTTTACTAAGTGCTAATAGTGAGGCATGGTGAAATGCATGCCTGATTGGGAATTGAGGGCACCTGGGTTGGAATTCCAATTCTGACTCTTTGAAGTTGATGGATAGATACCTAATGGGAGCAGGACATCCAGGGCTTTGCCCCAGAGCAGTGAAATTTAGAAGATACAGCATCATAAAAACAACTGAGCTTAGCACCTAGAGCTTAGCAAGAATAATGCGTTTGAGTCCAAAGCTACCAGATGGCCGGCTTCCTCCCTTATCTCATCCCTCACACCCCAGGTGAGGTCCTCTCTAACCCTTTGGCCTGTCTACTCCCTTTCCCTCTTCCCCGTCCCTTCCCCATGGCCTCCCCAGCAGCATTTGGAGGGCAGATGCAGTGTTACTTGTACTTATCATCACTTTTCCTCTCTGACCCTCAGTTTCCTCACGTGCAAAATAACAATGAAACCTAAAGGATCTGCCTGGCATAGTTGCTGTGAGGCTCATGTCAGATTATCTCTTCCCTGATAGCTATTAATATTATCGACTGACATCCCCTAGGAGAGAGGTGCGGGGAGCCCCGCTAAAAGGTGGAAGAAACCACCTTCCTCCTGCCCCACCCTCCTGGGGCCATGGCTTCAAGACTTCCTTTCAAGAATGTTCCATAGCTCACGTATAACTTTCCTCTGCCATTGACAATAGATGTTGATTCTGTAGACTTTCCGGTCTTGCTCAGTCATTCATTTCAGTGAAACACTCATCTCAGATCTGCTCTGACAAGTTTCAGGTGTCGTCCACAGCCTTGGTTTAGGAATAACTTCTAGAGGAGCTGTGAGACTGGGGCATCCCAGAACCTCTCCTGCGGTTTTCACACATGACTGCTACCTGGAGCTGAGTCTTTCCTTTGCCTGAGAGGAGTCAGAGAAAGAATGAGCATCAAGGGAGCTCTGTTCCCGTTTCTAGTTTCAAAAGGAGTTAACAGCTCAAAGGGTAATCACTTTCACACACTGTGGGGTTTGATGAGCTCCAGGCAAGCCACCTGGCTTCTAGGCCTTTCTCTGCCAGGAGCTTGCTGTGTGACCTTGAGCAAATCACTCCCCCTCTCTGGACCTCTTTCTTCTTCTGTGCACTGATGGGGTCTCTATAGTCTCTTCCAACTCAGCTGGCCTATTCTTTAAATCCCAGCAGATATCAAACTTCAGATGGGCACAGTTATCATTTGGAAATTTGGTACCCCTTTTTGAAGGGCCGTGGAGGCAATTTGATCAGTAGCTCAGAAAAGATGTGAATTCCCAGGCCTGGTCACATGTGTGTGAGCTTGAATGGACATTGTTGTTCCTAGTACTAAGGCTGTGCTCAGCTCATGGTGTCACAGAGTTGGCAGGGGCCTCAGGGACACCTAGTCCAACCTCTACCCCAAGAAAAGAATCCTCTCACCAATCCCCCCCTGGGCAAGAGGTCACTTCTAGCTTTTACTTACTCACCCACCATCGATGCTATGAAGCTCACTAGCTTCCAAGGCAGCCCCATGCACTTGGGGACAACTCCATTATTAGGAAGATCTCTCTAACATCTAGCTGAAATTTCTCATTGCTCAATCCCCCAAAGCTCGTCCTCTAAGACAGCGGTTCTCAACCTGTGGGTTATGTTCAATTTATAACAATGAAAATACACCCTGCATATCAGATATTTACATTAAGATTCATAACAGTAGCAAAATTACAGTTATGAAGTAGCAACGAAAATAATTTTATGGTTAGGGGGCACCACAACATGAAGAATTGTATTAAAGGGTCGCAGCATTAGAAAGGTCGAGAACCACTGCTCTAAGACCAAGCAGATCAAGTCATATTCCTCTTCCAGTACTTAAAGACAGTAATAGTGACCCCATTCCCAAAGTCTTCTTTTCTCTAGGCTGAACATATCCAGTACTTTCAACCAACCCTCACATGACCCAGGCACAGTCTAGTGCTTAGCACAGTACTTGACACATAAGAGCTACTTAATACGTGCTTGTTGATGGCACTCCGCTAGAGCCCCATCTCCAAGACAGTATCAGCTGATTTGGTAGAGACAGTACTTTGGGTCTGGTCCTTTCCACAATTTGGTACATACCTAACTATACTATATACTGGACATCCATGCTTAGCACAGGGCTGGGCCCAGAATAAGCACTTAGGAAATACTTGTTGATTGACTATCATATAATCCACGCTTCTCCCTTTCATCCACAAACAGAATGAAACAGAATAAAACAACAATAACCAACAATTATATATAGGACCTACTATGTGCCACATACTGTCCTATTATGATTCCCATTTTACAGATGGGAAAATTGAGGCAGACAGAGATGCCATGATTTGCCTAAGACCACACAGCTAGTGAGTGAGCATCTGAGGTTAGATTGGGCATCTGGAGAGAAGTCGGCCAATAAGGGTCAAAAGAAGAAACACAGAATTGGTACTGTTATAGTTCTTTGTCAAACTGCTTTAAATAATGCAGCCATCTGCTGCCCTCCAGGGGCGTGGAGCTGGAGATGAAATGATGGAATGTGCTTCCTGATTGCTTGTCAATATACATGACCTAGGTCTGGGTAGGCACAGAGATTCTGTCCACAGACTCATCTCCCCTTTCACCTCCAGCTGCCTTGTCTCAGATTTCTTGGAGGCATTCATGTAATCTAGGGTCTTCTCAGCATCTGATGGAATCTTATCCCTGTCCTAGACTGTGAGACCCAGAAGAACAGGGACTCTGCCTTATCCTAACCTGGCACCCCTCCCAGTGCTCTGCATACAGTGAATGACTAAGGGATAGCTATTGAATTGAATCTTCTTGTCTTCTGCCCTGATCAGAACATTTGAGGAGTGTCATTCAGTTCCAAATACCATGTCTTAGGAAGGCCATTGACAGACTGCTTCCTTGACTGACTTTCTATTGGGTCTCTCTTTTCCTTGTCCTTTCCTTCTCTAGTTCTGGAGCTGGATAGAAGGACTTTGGGGATGCAATCCCAGCATTTGTGTTCTTCATTCCTTTGGGACTAACCCCACTGGAGCATTACCTTACTTAGGGTCAGAGGAATTTAGGGTTAGTAACCTTAGAAGGGACCTTTGAGATCCTCTACACCAGGGTTTCTTAAACTGTGGGTCACAGCCCTGAAAAATATGACAACAGTAAAATGTCTCTGAACATGGAACAACCAAAAATTAAATAAAAATCAAACTTGAAATGAATCCAGGGTGTTTCTGGCAGCGCCTGCCCATGTTACATCATGCAACTTTGCAGTAGCCTTGTTTCTGAACACAAAGCATGCACACTTTGCACTGCGCGTGCCATCAGACCATGCAGTGCCAACCAACAGCCAGGGAACCACAAAGAGGGGTCACTAGTGGAAAAAGTTTATGCCCTTATCTAGTCCAACCCCAACCCTTTACAGAGCAAGATACTGAAGGCCAATGAGAGACAGTGCCCCAAGTGCCCCAGTGGCAGAGCTGGGAGTGCGTTTCTCCCCGTACTCCTGGGTGATTGGTGCAGGGATGGACTAGTCAGACATTCAGCTCTGATCACAGATTTTAACCTGTCCTTGTCTTCTTTTCATTTCTGTGAAGAAATTTCTCCTCTCCCACCTCCACCAAACATCCATTAAGTCCACATAAACAGTGGTGAACAGTTTGCTGAATTTGCTGAGTCAGGAGCCCAGCCTGGACCCAGCAGCCCCCAGTTTAATGAATTGAGGTCAGCCTGGGGAAGGAAGTGCTAATATAGTCAGAGCCAGACAGTAGCAGTGGGTGTGAGCTGATTCATGTCAGAGGGCTTGAGCCATGCAAAGGATGGCAGCAGGCAGATGGTAGAAGTACGTCCTCTGAGAATTCTGGGGGGGACCAGAAGGAAGGAGAGTGTTTCCAAGGAGTGGCCAGCACCTTCTTCCCCTTGGACATTTGATTTGTGGAAGTGTAATAAAGAGACTTCCCCATTATAAGAAGAAGGAGCAAAGCCAATATATATATTATGTTTACTCTGTGCCAGGCACTGTGCTTAGCACTTTACAATTATTATCTCATTTGACCCTCACAACAACCCTAGGAGCTAGGGACTATTAAGATTCCCATTTTACAGATGGCAAAACTGAGTCAATCAGAGGTGAAGTGACTTGCCCATGGTCATACAGCTAGCAAGTATCTGAGGACAGATTTCAACTCACATCTTCCTGACTCCAGGCCCAACCTTAAGGCCTAGAGCTATATCCATATTTCAAGGCAGCATGGCATAGTCTAGAGAGAGGCCTAGATTTGGAGTTCTAGAAGAAATGCCATCTGACTACTGTGCAACCCAGAGCAAGTCATGTCCCCTCTCTAGGCCTCAGCTACCTTCCCTCTCTTTAAAATGAGCTAGAGGGCTTCGGAGGTCCTTTCCATCCCTAAATTGTGGATTGTAAGGTGGGCCCTGGGCCTCAGTTTTGTCATCTATAACAGGGCTTTTTAAACTTTTTCCACTCATGACCTTTAGCACTTCTTAAACTGAGGGTTGTGACCCCAAATGAAGGTAATAGATTAGATTGTTGTAATGCCAATGTGTTCTCTGTTGTAGCTGCTATGAATATGCATACATATTCCCAGGGTTTGTTCACAAAATATAGTAAACCCTCCTCTTCCAAGAGAAAACCAAAGTATTCATTTGGGATGCTATTAGGATACCACAAAGTAAGGTTTAGTAAGGTACTCATCACCAGTCCAGGAAGCGCTGACATCACAAGTATGCTCTTGCCAAACTTCACCACTAGCAAGTTCTTCCCTCCTTCTGCTTCTCTCTCAGCTTCTCTCTGCCCACACCTCTCCCTCCAAGCAACACATATACTGTTTCCAGTCAATGACTTGATTGACTTAGTGCTGAGAAGCTTGGAAATCAGGACTTAATTGGAAAGGTGTGGGGATCCCTGTGGCCCAGAGCCTAATTGGCTCTGTGTCAAGGCTCCATGTGAGGCCTATTAATGAGCGGGGAAGATCTTATGTCTCATTAACCTTACAATGGTCTCTAAGGTACCTTTGAACTCAAGAACCATTATATATGTATATGTTAATATGATCATTATTGAACATTAGATCTGAACTCAGACCTTAATGATCATAGTATTCCAGCTCTAGAGCTGAAAGGGGCCTCAGGGCCCATCTAATCCAAGCCTCTCATTTTTTATATATGAGGAAATTTGGCCCAGGAAAGGTAAGTGACCTCTCCAAAGTCATACAGACAGCAAGTGGCAGAGGCAGGATTTGAACCCAGCTCCTTTGACTCCATAGTCAGATCTTTTCCCACTATTATAGAGACTTAGTCCAATTTCCATCATTTTACAGATATGAAAACAGATCCAGAGAGTGGATAACTTTTTGGTAGATTTGGGGCTAAAAAGTACCCAAGTCTCAAAATGCTTAGGTCAAGAATTCTTTTGTCTGTCTCCCTCCCAAAACTGGAACTAGCGGAGGGTGATTGGGACTTGGTCCCAGGACATCAACATCTAGAGTGGGAAAACTACAATGGAATGAATTTCCTCTCTTCTAGCCTCTATTCCTATCCCTTAGTGCCTGGTAGGACAAATGTTAATTTTGAAGATACTGATTTGATAACAAGCCAAGTGTCGATGGAGGCAGAACAGTGGGGATCCAGACCTGGTAGTGAGACTCCAAGAAGGAACAGAAGACAAACAGTTTAATCAAAAAAGATACTAGTGTGAATTGTTGTTATTGTTGTTCTTGTTGAAAAGGGAGTTAGAACTTAGTCAACAGAAGAGAATGAAGAGAATAGTCTCTCATGGCCGACCACTCAAGCTAGAGTGGAGGAGGCTTTTTTTGAAGGATGTCTAGATGTGTAACCTAGACAATAGGCAAGCTTGGGCTTCTGGTGGCTGTGGGAAGTAGGATTATACCCTCAAGTCCAACAAGGAAGAACTGAGATTCCGCACTGGCCAGGGAGAAGATGTAGATCCTGGAGGTGAAGCAGACTGAAGTCGCAATAACCAGTCTTATACCCCATTTAGACTCAGTGACTAAGTTAAATACCCATCTACGTATACCACTGAATTTGCCCACCTATATAGAATTTGTGCCCTCAAATTCTCAGGATCACAGATCTAGAGCTGAAAGGGACTTCAAAGGCCATCTAATCGAATCCTCTTGGTTTGGGTTTTTACATATGAAGAAATTGACACCCTGAGAAGCTAATTGACTTACCCAAGGTTAGACAAAGAGCAAGCATCAGAGGTGGAATTAAAACCCAGGTCCTCTGACCTTGAAGTAATTGCTCTTTCCATCATACTCCTCCTCACACTAGAGTAGAAGAGATTTTGCCTGGGCCAGATGGTGGTAAAGAATATGGAATCAGAGCTAGGACTGGACATTTTTGTACATGTAACAGAGATCCCAAGACACAGGACAATTTACCTGGAGTATGGCCACAAGAATCATCTAATGGCTTCCTTAGGGAACTGACAATTATTGCTAACTAGGTGTTAAGCTCAGTTGTTTCTAGATGCTGAAGGACTACAAAGTACTTTTAGCACCCTCTAAATTTTCCTGCCTGGGACAAAATCCCAGTTGCCCTACCCTAGTTATAGAACTTCCTGGAGTATTTTTAATAGACTGGGAAAGAAAAATCTGTAGCCCAAGGTTGTAATCTAAAAGAAAACAAAAAGAAAATGCCTTGTCCCTTGCATTAGGAATGACAGGAGAGCCCCAAAGAGAAGTAAACACTTTTTCTCCTATGGCTGTCAGAGACACCTCATAAAGCCACCCAGGGTTTCTTTCCACAGGTTTACAAGAACCCGGCCTGGGCCCTGGGCTGACCCATTGTCTTCTTCTCCTTCTCCCCCCTCTTCACTGCTCTGACCTTTGGTCATGCTAGCCAATGTTAACATGGTCACATCCTAACTTCTCAAACCTGGAGGTCTGAGAAGCCAGCTTCTGGCCCAGGGGCTGTTTTCACAGTGTGACTCCCATGAACATCTTCCCTCAATGGAATTAAACAATCTTGTTGAAGAAAGGAGATGTCCAGCTCTGATAAAAATTGTGCTATTTGCCTGGGAGCTAGTTTGCCAATAGCTGTTTGCAGCACACCCAGGACAGGATGCTGGAGCGTGGGTGGTGATGAGCTGATGCTGAGTCTACTGGCGGTGTGCATATCTGATCACTGCTGTATTTGACACTGTTTTCTTTCAAAACAATTTGGAATTAATTACAGAAACAAACTTTTCATTGTGGTCTCTGGACAAACATGAGTCTCTTGATGCCTTCTGCCTGTCACAGAACATTTCAAGAGTTTCCTTAACCGTGAATGCCTTGTGGGAAGAGAATGCAAATAGCATTTAGAAAAGTGGATTTCTTGACACCTAAGTAATTTGCTGCTGATACTTTTGGGTCTTGGGGGGGGGTGCGTGTGGGGGAGTGGGTTGTCTCAGTACAAAGTGAAGTGTTAGCACTTATTTGGCAAGTACAGGTCATGCTTAGAGAAAATCCAGATGATTCATGGGAGTAATGTCAGATCAAGTCAATTAAATTCAACAAATATATATTAAAGTGCCTACTATGTGCCAGGCCCTATGAAGGTACTGGGGCTACAAAGACAAAAAAATTGAAATAGTCTCTGTACTCAAGGAGCTTCCAATCCAAAGGAGCTTATAGCAAGTTGACTGGACAGGAAATAGGACCTGCATATGGGAGTTCATTGGCATAGGGAGTTTCACCATGAGAAAACTCCCCTCTACAGCATCTTTTTTCCAACTTAGAGTCCTAGAGAGTCTACTCTAGAGTCTAGAGCACGAAAAAGTTAAGTGACTTGCCCAGCACCACACAGTCAATATGTGTCAGAGGCAGGACATCAGCCTGGGTAGACTTGGTTCCTAGGCCAGCTTTACCCACTATACCATACTGCCTCTCATGAGGTGGTATGGGGAGGAGGGAACCTACAGATTCAAGGCCACACATGGCTCTTTAGGTCCCCCTTTGACCGAATTCAAACTTCACAGAACAAATCCCCTTAATAAAAGGATATGTTCTGTAAAACTTGGACTCAGTCAAAAGGCCATACCCAAAGACCTAGAGGGCCACATGTGGCCTCAGGGCCGCAGGTTCCCCACCCCTGGTAAAGGACTTAATATTTTACCCAAAGTTTATTCACATGTTTTATCTTATTTGAGTCTCATCTGAACCTAGGGAGGTGGGCAGGGAGGCTTTTATCGTTCCCATTCCTTGGATGAAGAATGGAAAAGTGATTTGCACAAGGTCATGTATCAAGCTAGTAGTGAAGCCAAGACCAGACCTGGTGATCTAGTCTTGGATCACTAGCAAGCAAAAGCTGATGGAAAGATGAAGATGTCATTATCTGATGGTTTTGCTCCTGGTAAGTAATGAATTTGGCTAATCAGACTAGAATTTCTCCTTTCTCCTTAATCACAAAATATCCTCTTAATTCCCTTGGATGACTACCTCAAGTCCCTCTTTCTCTTGGCCTATGGATGGGGTTTGGAGTGGTGGTGGTGTTAAACTGTACAAAACCAAAAGGTATCTGCGAATTGCTAGTCTTCTGCCTTGCTTTGGGAGGGACAGCCCTGGCCTAACCAGCCTTGGTTCTGTTTGAAGAGCAATTAGCTGGTCATTCTCGATAGTCAAATCAATCCAATCTTTTTTTTCCTAGACCCATTTTCTTTTCCATAAACTGGAGACACCTTAGTAAGACCGAAATTGAAGCTAGTCAATCTTTGTCATTTTCCTTGAAACTGCCAAACCAAGACCAGTTGAGCCTTGCCATAGGAAAATACTGCCATGGGCGACTAAGGTTTTGAACGTTTCAAGGCACGAATGAATAGATGGAAGAAGCAACTCGTCTCTTCTTTGCCACCCAAAGGGGGAAAGCCTGGAAGTGAACGATATGGGTGCAATTAAAAAAAAAAAACAACCCTTTACGTAACTTTTTTTACTGGGAGAGAACACCACGAAGCACATTTTCCAGGAAGTGTGGGCTGAGATGATTGTGTGCTCTTAACTAATCCTGAGTAGGGTAGCAAGTACACCAGCCTTCTAATGCTGTTTCTGCAAGCTCCTCTGTCAGAAGATAGCATTTCAACTCAACCGAAGCATGAATGAACCATACAACGCACCTGCTCCCCCGACTGGGAGTACCGTCTCTGCGGCCACCATGAAAATTTTTATGTTTCTACTTACTCTTTTTGTTATTTCTCAGACTATTGGGACAGCGTTTTTTGGTGTCTACCTTCTTAGGAGGCTGGATGAGGTAAGAGTAACTATGAGGCTTGATGAAATTGGGTTGCTTGTTTTCCTTGGCTTGACATTTTGAGTTGTAAACGTTTGGTTTAAAACTCTACTCAAATGAGAGAAAAGAGTAGAAGTTAGAGGTAGATAATATTCTTCCCCTACGCATTTGGTTGCCTCATCAAGGATTTCTTGTCCTTCAGACTCTTGTACTTTCAGAAAGTTTCATGTGATGAAAAGTCACTTTTGAATTTTTTTAATTGAAATTTACAATAGAACAGCTCATTAGCAATGGATAAGCTCATGTCAACTGAATATTTCATCCTATTTTCAATTAGCACAGACAGGAGAGGACAAGAATATTCTGTCACTAATTAAAAGGTATTCTTTGCGGAATCATTTGTGATAAGGTAGCAAATTGATTTTTTTTCTCTGAAAAGTAGCTTATATTTCCATAGCACAACCAAGTTTACAAAGAACTTTCCTCCCAGTAATCATGGTAGGTAAGTAGTGTCAGGAATTTTTTTTTGCCTAGACTTGTAATTTCATTTAGATCAAGAATGGTTTGCATAGAATGTTGTCCCCTGCTACATATTAATAACTACTCTGCAATTTATAGTCTTAAGAGAGTTATCTGGGGCACTCTGAAAGGCAAAGTAACTTGCCTATGACCACAATGCCAGCATGTATCTTAAGGCGGGCTTGAAATCGGGTCTTCCTAACTACAGGGCCGCTGTAGGTTAAATTTGCCCTCAGTGCCAGGATGTTTATCTCACTTTATAGGTGGTGAAATTAGGACTCACAGAGCTTAAAGGCCTCCTGATTTCAAAATCCAGAATTCTCCCTCTTCTGCTCCATTGCCCATCTTTGGTGGGTTTATGTTCTTCAACACAGGTTCAAAAAAGTAGAGTAGTTGAGTAACAAAGCAGGTTAATTTGAATTCTTAAGAAATTATAACTGGGGGGCGGCTAGGTGGCGCAGTGGATAGAGCACCGGCCCTGGAGTCAGGAGTACCTGAGTTCAAATCCGGCCTCAGACACTTAACACACACACACACACACACACACACACACACACACACACACACACACACACACAAAACTAGCCGTGTGACCTTGGGCAAGTCACTTAACCCCAACTGCCCTCCAAAAAAAAAAAAAGAAAGAAATCATAACTGGGAAGATGCATTTTGTTTCCACAAGCATAGCTCCTACTGTCACTAACAGGAGACAAGGGCTCTATCTAGAGTAGGGCTTCTTAAACGTTTTCGGCTCTCAACTCCTTCAGCACAACTGTGACCCACAGTTTAAGAAGTGCTGATTTCCAGGATGCCACTCATTTTGGTGAAAGAGGGATGATCTGAGCAATTATTCATATGGATGCTTCTAAGAATCTGGATTTTACCAATATGGGAGTAGAACAACAGGGAGTAGCACCTGAATTCTTTATTTGTCAATCTGTTGTCCCCATGGTTGTGAGGTTAGCCATTGCCATAGCCTAGCATGCATAACAGAGGCCCTAGAAATGTTGGAAGCAATGATCAGGATCCTGGTGACTCCATATCCAATTAACAAGGAGAGCCAGATAAGCTTTGGGTTTGGCCTTTGTCAGTCAAGTGTCTGGCCATTTGACTAGTTTCTGAGGTGAAATCCCCCCTCCTACTGTGTAGCTCCAGCTTTCCTTTAGTACCCATGCCTAGGCAGATAGCTAAAATGCCAATGTCCTTCTTGGATGCCTCATCATGGTGTGCAGGTGACCCTTGGGTCTTTGAAGTGGAGCACAAGCTTTGGCAAGTCCTGCCAGGCTGAGGAGGACCAGGCCTGGTGTCCAGGTCTGGCGATACGCTCTGTCTGTTGTGTGAGGACCAGCCTAGCTGAGTGTAAAGAAATCTCATTCCCCAAAAGATAACTGCAAGGAGATGGAGTTTTTGGCAATGACTAATCCATGAAACAGATTTAAAATGCCTCAATGGTTTCTAGTAAAGGGATTATATAGCTTAAATTCCACATACTGAAATATCTTGAGACATGAATTGTGAGGGCCCGTGACAATATTTCTAGATGAAAATTTTCTATTAACGTCGAAAATTGTTGGTATCTGGTGTGGTCAAGAAAGGATTAGACTTGGAATCTAAAGGGCCTGGGTTCAAGTCCTGCCTCTTATCCTTGCTAGATGGCCAAAGACAAATCTCTTAACCTGTCTGGGTCTCAGTTTCCTCATCTGTGAAATGACGGGGTTGGGACTAGATCTCCTCTGAGGTCCTTTCCTAATCAAAATCTAAGTAAACTGAAAAGCAGTAAGTTTTTTTTAATTTTTATTTTTATTGATAATATTTTATTTTATGTTGCTTTCATTAACTAATCTATCCCCCTTCCCTTTCCTACTCAGTGAGCTATCCTTTGTAACAAAGAATAAAAAAGAAAGAAAAAAAAGTGGCTTACTAAAATTACCCAACACATCAATCCAGGATATGCAATGTTGCACCCCCATAATCACCCAGCTTTGCTCAAAAAGGAACAAAGCACTTGAAAGAACACTTTTGCAAACAACCAAATGCTAAAGTGCGGTTGTAATATATCAATTATTGTGATTGTGGTTTGGGGGTGCCAATTTTTTTAGTTAGGTTTTGATTTCTGCCTAGGTCCCGCTAACACACCATTTATCCCGGACTCTTTGCTTCTGACTTGTGATGGAAATAGAGACCACCAATTCCCACAAAGTTGAAATTGTGTAGGTGTCACCCCCATCTTCCTTTTTTTCCCAAAGCACCATGGTTGGGGATAGGGGGCCTGCATGTTGAAGGATCATTGCCTGGTGCGCTCTCAACCTCATGGGTCTCACATCTCTGTTCTTCCACAACCAGGTAGAAAAGGAGATGCATCAACAAGAGGGCTATCTGTTCATGAGGATACTACAGAAATGCAACCAGAAAGCCTCCCCCACTTCCCTGAACTGCCCGGAAATTCTAGCCCAGTTTCTGAAGCAGCTTAAGGTAAACTCTTTGATAAACATGGCTGATTTTATTGTCTATGTGGGTCATAAGAATTAGAGATGAACAGGACCTTCAGGGCCATCTAGTCCATGGAAGGTGAATGACTTACCCAAGGTCACCTATCTAATAAATGGCAGAACTGGGATTTTAATTCAGCTCTTCTAACTCCAAAGCCATTTCTCTTTTCATGACAGTGCCCAAGTCCAACTCCCTCATTTTACAGATGAGGAAACTCAGGGCCAAAAAAGGTAGAGTGACTTGCCCACACAGCTAGTACATGGCAAAGCCAGAATTCAAACCCAGATCTCTGGCTAAATACAGGGCTCATTCCAATCTGCCACACTTAACAGTGTAAGTTTGAAATGAATACAAAGGAAATGTCATAAGAAAGGCAAAACACATGTAGGAAACTTATTGCAAAGAATCAGAATCCTGGAGGAAGAGGTCTAGGTTCCAAGCCTGTCTCTAACACTTGCCTCTTTGATTGCCTGGGTGGCCAGACCACTGGTGTCATGTCAGGCTTCATATTGACTGAGAAAACTACATATTTACATTATCTATGTTCTATTGTATTTTTATTTTGTTAAATATTTCCAAATACATTTTAATCTGGTTCTGATCGCACTTGAGAGTGGCACCATTAGACTCAGGGCTTCTTAAACTTTTTCTACTTGTCTCCCCTCCACCCCACATGGAGTCAAAACCCACAGTTTAAGAAGCCCTGGATTAGATGACCTCTTGGTGTTCAGGCTACTCTAAATCTAAGAGACCTACAACCTGGGCCCCAGGCAAAACCGTCTAGGAAGTTCATGTTAGGAGGAGGCTACCGGCTCCTGTCAACGCCAACTATTGGACCTAGACACCTACAGGAGCCCAACTTTCCCAGGACCTGGAGCTCTTCCATCTCTCTCCAGTTAGCTGTCTTGGTGCATTTCCAAGGGATTGGCTGAGGACAGGCACCCCACGCTTTCCTGCAATGGGCCTCAGAAACTATCCCTTCCAACTTGCATCAGCAAAGGAATCCCTGATATGACATATGGGTGTCCAGAGGGCAGCCAGCCTCAGCTCAAAGACCTCCAAGGAGGGCGAACCCAGCACCACTACAGCAGCCTGTTCCATCTGAGGCCATCTCTCATTGGGAGAAAACTTTTCCTGAGAGCAAACTGAAATTTGCCTCTTGGCAACTTCCACCTATGGTATCTAGCTCTGCCTTCCAATAATAGAGGATTCTCAAAGACTGAAAGGTCTTTGGGATCCAAAAGAAAGAATGTCTAATGCTTGTGGTAGAATTTCCAGCTGAGTGGGGATGATATGGGGGGACTGGTTGAAGGGGGTTAGTGGTAGAGAAGGAGGAGACCCTTCTCAGTGGTTCATCATGTAGGATTTGGCCTAATCCACTCAAAAAGGTTTAAAGCTAGAAGGACTTTGAAGGCCATTAGTCCAACCCACTCATTTTACAAATGAGAAAACAGAGGCCCAAGGAGGTGACGTGACCTGACCAAGGTCACATGGGTAATAGAAGGCAGCCCTAGGATTCTAGCTCAGGTCCTGTCACTCCAAATTCAGCACTCTTGCCCTGGTTAATTTTGCATACTCATATACAGTCTCAGTATTGAATAAAGCTCATGCAATGGAAAGAATACTGGCTTGGGAGTCAGAGCACCTATGTTCAAGCTCTACCACTTACTGTTTGTGTGACCCCAGACAAATTGCTGTGTTCCCAGCTCTATAACTAAAAGCATATGATCTGCAATGTGAAATGTTTCATATATTCTGTCTACCTGGAATATAGACAGTGTCTGTGAATGTGTCCAGAAGGGACAAATCTCAAGAGAGACCTGGATTCCTTGTTGCTGCAGGCAGGGCCACAGCTGGGGCCGAGGATCTGTCCTGAGGGGCCCCAGGAACCCTCTCAGGGACTTCAATGAACTCACTTTGAATATCTCTTCCCTCTCTCTTGACTGCCTCCCTCTCCCTTCATTCCTTTCCTACAGGCGCTGGCACACTCTGCCCTAAGCTTTAATGAGGCCATCTCTCTCTTGGGCCATTAACTAGGCCACAGTTTACACAGGAAAAGTGCTTGCAGTGTAGCAGATGGGCCGCCTCTGGCCCCCCATCCCCACCCCAAGTCTATACTCCAAGGATTTAGTCCTGTATTGGTGCCCACAGGAAGCCCAAAGAAGACTCCGCTAGCCCATGCTTCCACCAATCTAGGCATCAGACAGGAAGTTCTCTGAGGGCAGGGTTGATGAGACTGTTTGGATGGTCAGTGCACCACATATTCCCTTGTTCGCAATAGGTGCTTAATCAATACTTATTGGACTGGCTTGAGCTGGATTGTAATGGAATTGATTAGAGAGACCTTCACTCCCTCCAAAACCTCCTGACTATTTTAGCCTCTTTACCTTTAAACTGGAGACAACAGTTTCTGAGGGTAGTGAAAGGAACAGGGGTGAAGCCAGACTCAGCATTTAAATATTTTCTTTCACTTAACAATCCTCTGGTGAAGGAGGTACTACAGGGGTTGTTAGCTTCATTTTACAGATAAAGGAAACCAAGGCACAGAGAGTTAAAGTGCCTTGCCCAACGTCACACAGCTAAAATTTGAACTCAGTCCTCCGAGGCCTTAAAGCCAGGCTCTTTCTTTTGTATAATGTTGCTTCTTTGTGCCTGGCATCAGGAACTCTTAGGTCTTCTTCAGGTTAGACATTCTACAAATCCTGAAATATATGAGGGCAAAGTCCTTGGCAAAAACAAAGCCCCCTAAAAACAAACCCAAAAGAATTCCTGCTGAATAATACTGATACCGTCCTGATGGCTCTGCCAACAGATGCCCCTCCTTTGGCAGGGAGAGCAGACTGGCACTGGGAATATGCTCTGCATACCTGAGGCAGGGGGGTAAGAAAGACCCCAAGCAGGATTTCCCTTCTGAACTCTTGGTTGGGCCAATGACTTCAAAGGGTCAATCCCAAAGAGCATCTCAGGAGGCTGGCAACCTGAGCCAGTGGCACATAGCCTCAGAGTTGAAACAGTTAAACACCAAGTCTACTTTTCCCCAATGACCCTTTCCTCCAGTTACCAACCAGAATCCTCTGATTTCTTTTTTATTTTTGGTCTCTAGCTCTCATGTTCTTGTTCAGGGTAATAAGTCCAGACTACATTTCTGTTTTCTTGGCCAGTCAGTCAATTAACATGCACTTTTTATTAAGCACCAAATTCACCTTACGTACTGGCCAAGGCCAGCTTGCTAATTTTCTGGACCACTGCTTGTTTTCCCAATGGCAAAAAATTCTCAGAAGTTTGTACTTTAGGGGGCTCTAAGCTATCAGGCTAGGTTGGAGGTGGAGATATTAGGTAATAGGGGTGGGAAATAGCAGTTCAAGTTGTTCCTAAATATATGCTGAGTTGAAAGTTGACCACGGAGGTAGAGGCAAGCAGAGGAATTTCCTTTCCTCCCTTTCTCCTTCCACATGCAAATCTTACGGTATCATAGATTTAGAACTGGAAGGGATTTGGTGGGTCATCTAGTCTAACCCCATCATTTTATAGATAAGGAAACTGAGGCCCAGAGAGATTGCAGAGATTTAGCACTAGAAGGGACCTAATAGCATCAATTCCAGGCCTCATTTTACAGATGAGAAATGAAGGCCCAGGAAATGAAAGTGACTTTCCCAAGGTCATATTGCCGGTAAGAAGCAGAGTTGAGATTCAAACCCAATCCAGATTCAAGGCTTTTCCCCTGGCCTAGGCTGCTCTTGGTGCCTGGCATCCCTTTTGGGAGGATAAAGCTCTCTCCACAGAGACAGAGAAGGCTTACAATGAACATACCCCCCCCCGCCCCCTCCCCGCTCCGGGAGACTGGGCACAATCACTTAAAATGTGACATTGGAAAGGACTTCTGATGCCAGTGGTTTGGGGGGTTGTTTTTGTAATCCATGGGAGGGATGGGAAAGGGATGGAGCACCAGAAGCAACCTCGTTCAACCCAGCAGCAAGCCAAGGACAAGAAAAGCTAGCCTTTACCA
>CM053602.1:33276906-33333868 GCA_028646575.1 Pseudocheirus occidentalis | reverse complement strand
TTCTAACCAGCCATTTGTTTATTGGATCATGACTGTATTTTTTCCTTTCACCACATTTTTATGGTACCAAACTCTGGCTTAAACGGAAAATTAAAACTCAACTGCACATGTAGGCAGTTCAAGGGGCATATGGCACATTGATTTTTGTGAATTACAGCCTAGGCCCTGGCAACTCAATTCACTTCCTTTCAATTCAGTTCCCTTCAATTTAGATCAATTCACTTCAGTTCAGTTCAATTCCGATCAATTCAATTCAGTTAAGACCAATTTCATTCAGTTCAGTTTGGTTCAGTTTACAACTCAGTCCCAATTAGCGCAAATAATGAATCTCCCTGAAGTGATTTCATTATTTAGATTTGCACTGCATACTTCCATTGGGTTGGAACTAATTACCATATTTTACATAATTACAACATAATTATAATAGTGCAAATTCAAATACATCAATAATGCAGTTCAGTTCAATAATTGTGGGAGACAGAAATGGTGACAGAAAAGAAGTCTCCATGTGGAGTCAGAGATCCTGCGTTCAAATTCTGCCTCTGAACTAACTAATGGGCACTTGGGCAATGTGACCTTGGGCAAGACACTTGACCCCTCTGGGCCTCAATTTCCTTTTCAGTAAAATGAAGGTATTGAATAAGATAACCTCTGAGTTTCCTTCTAGCGCTAAAGCTATGAACTCCCTTTATTAAGCACCTATTGTATGTAAGACACTAGTGATATCCAAATAAGAATAACCCCTGCCCTCAAAGAGCTTCTAGTCTAAGGAATGAGGGAAAGAGGACAACATATGCAAAGATTAGAAATTCTAGAGGGAGAATGTACCAGCAAATGCTGGGATCAGGAAAGACCTTGTGTAGGTGATAAAAATGAATCTGAGCTGCCCTTTGAAAAAAGCTAGAGATTCTTCCAAGTCAAGGCAAGGAGGGAGAGTATCAAAGGCATATGGAACAGCCTGTGCAAAGGCTAGGAGGTAGGAAATGGGCATCAGCCAGTTTGGGACAGAGAATTCATGAAGGGGATTTATATGAAATATGCCTGGAAAGGTAGGCAAGACAAATAGGAAAGGACTTTATGTATGTCCCAGGCTGAGTGGATTATACAGAGCCGTAAATGAAACCATCTACTACTCCAACAAAAACATATTTCTTGTAAACCAGCCAAATGATAGGACTCTATTAATGGTGAATTCCATCCAGTATTGCTTCCGGGATACGTGTCAGCTTTCCTAGCAGACATTAAGTTGAGCAAGTTGGGCCTTCATTTCTGATTTTGTTCTTCATTTCTATCCTGGTTTGACATTCCCTCTCCCAATACTTCTCAGAGGATCCCAGGCTAGTCATTAAACTCCTCCCAGCTCTGGGCCTCCCATCTTTTCAGTGACCCATATGAAAAGGGCATTTGCAGTCAACTATTAGAGCCCCAAATGCCCATCTGAGATTCTAGTACCAGCTCCAAGTGTGAAGTGATTCTCCCATTCACTGTCACCTGTCAGATCCAGGGAGTTTGATGTCCTTGGGGTGATCAACATCAGGGCTTTTTTTTCCAGGCCACAAACATTTATCAATATGCCAGGAACAGTGCTTCCATTAAGGACTACAGAGATGAAAAAAATGACCTGACCCCTGCCCTCAGGAAGCTTACAGTTTAACAAGGGGAATAGAACATGTTCACTGCTAAATATGATGAAAGAAAAACTGATAGGAGCAGAGGAGAATTCCAGATGAAGAGCTAGAGGAAATACTGACCAAGGAGATAGAAAGAGAGCCTGGGATTCAATCCTAGCTCTGCCTATATACTATTTGTGTGGCCTTGGACCAGTCCCTTCCCCTCCCTGGGCCTCAATTTCCTCTTCTGTAAAAAGAGGGGGTTGGACTAGTTGGCTTCTGAGGTCTCTCCCAGTTCTAGATGAAGGATGATAAATGTGACGTTGGTTGGGCAAGTCACTTCGTTCTCCTTGTTCCATTTAGTCACCTATAAAATGAAGGAATTGGCCTAGGTGGCTCCTGAGGTTAGTCCCTTCCAGGTGGAAAGTCTATAATCAAACTTTAATCCTCTGATCCCCTTGGGGGAGTGCAGTGGAGGGACAGGGTTGCTTCCTGGAGGAAGTGGTACCTGAGCTGAGCCCCTGGTCTGGATAGGGTCCTAGAATGGGGAGGTCTTAAAACTGGAATTTTCTAGCTTACTCCCTGGACTCTTGAGACAGTGAGGGAAGTCTGGCCCATAGACTCTCAAATGTGCATTAGTGAAAGGTTCAGGAACGAGAAGTGCAGCTGCAAGGGGAGGTCTGTTGGTGGGATGGGGGAAGGAGAGAACAGGAAGACAATGGCAGTGCAGGAGCAGTGGTCCTCCTAGCTGCCCCTGACACCTCCCACTGCCCCAATGACCTCTGATGCTTCTTCTCGTTTCAGCCTGAGGAGAGCCCCGCAAAGGAGACGTTTGAGAAGCAGAAAGGTAGGTGGCTTGGGACATTTCCCAGGAGCACTTCAAAAGGGAAAGGAACTATGGGTAGGAATTGGGGGGTGGGGAGGAGCAAGTGGAACAAATGTTTGGAAGCTGGTCATTTCGATCCTGGCAGATCCAACTGGAAACAACAGACTACCTTGTGAGGCCCTGGTCTTTGGGGGTGACTCCCTCTCTCCGAGGGTCAGAGGAGCCTGGGCTTTGGCTGAGCAAGTTAGAAAACATCTAGTCTGACTTCCTTATTGTACAGAAGGGGGAATGAGGCTCAGGAGCAGAAGTGATTATAGCCTCATAGGCTTTGAGCTGGAAGGGGCCTTAGAGATCAATCTTGGCCATTTCATAGAAGAGGAAACTGGAGCCCAGAAAAACAAAATGATTTACTCAAAGTTTCACAGGCTGTAGATTACCCATCATCAGGGGTGGAATTCAAATCCAATTCAAATGCAGAGGCCAGAGCTAGTCCCACTATCTCACAGTGCCTCTAAATTGATGGTACTATCATCTAACCCTCACCTCAGGGTGATTCAATTTAACAAGCATTTTTTTTTCCTAAAGGGCCTCTTGTGAGTCAGGCATGGTAATAGATGCTGAGGTATAAACACTAAAAGAAAAACAGTCCCTGCCCTCAAGGAGATTCTACTCTCCTGAGGAGACACAACATTCACACAGAGCAGAAAATCCAAAGTATACACAAAGTTCATAATGCAATACCATTTTAAGGGGGAGAGAGCATGGCCAAGTGGGGACACTGGGAAAGGCTTTGTGTGGGAGGTGTTGCCTGAGCTGTGCTTTGGAGGAAGCCAGGAAGCAGATGGGATGATACTCATGTAATTGGATCAAGACATTAGAGCCACAAGATGGAATGTGGAATTCCATCCTTCTGCCTCTTCATTCCTCTGGATGACTGGGAAGTTCCTCCTCTCTTACTGGGGAACCACATCAGCTTTGTTTATGGAGACTGAAGTCAATGCTCCAGAGCCCTGCTATGGAATTTGAAGCCTGCAAGAGTTCTTTGCAGGCCAGATCTAGTTCATCCTCTCCCACAATGCAGACCTGCCCTAGCATCCTGGCCAAGACTAGTGGTCATGCGGCCTCTGCTCAATTATATCTAGGGCCAGGGCCATTAGTTCCTCTGTTCTTAGTCACTGCAGCTTCAGGCCAGACGTGGCCTCCACTGGCCCTCAAACCCATAACTATTGGAAGAATGTTCAATGCTGGGCAGCTCACTCATCCAGCCTAGGAGAACAAGCCAGCTCCTTCCATTCAGAGGTTGTCTCCCCCCCCACACACACTTCCCCTTAAGTCTCCAGTTTGAGCTTAACTCCCCAGTTCTTTATACTGTTCCTCATAGGACACAAAACCAGAAATAATGTAGTCCATGTGGTCTAAGAAGCATCATGACAATAGAGCAATACCTCTAGCACTTAGCACAGTGCTTAGCACATAGTAGGTCCTTAATAAGTTTATTGACTGACTGACCTTCCCTCTCTCCTTCCCTGCCCTCCTCCCAGACAATTATTTCTCTCTGAATGGTAGTTTGTGACTCTGTGCTGGTAAATGTTTAATAGATGACTGAAAAAAATGTACCCCCAACACTTTGAAGTTTAATCTGAACGATTAACATTTTATCTAACACTTTCTTAAGCTTAGATAATCAACAAAGCAATCAGTAGAGCCCAGATTTGTAGCAATTTCAAGGTAGAAATGTTCACAATGAAAATTTACAATCAGCTCACTTTGAGCTGGCTCAGCCCACTCCTGGCTACGTCACAGCCTTTCTTAGATGGGGGGGGGGGGGCAGTGATAGAATCAAAGTAGGGACAAATGGGTGCAGGTTACAGGTTTTGGCCTGGGGGAAGAACAAACTTCCTTAAAGTTAGATCTGGCCAACAGTTATCATAAAGGAGGGGAGCGGGGAGAAACAGGGCATTGCAATGGAGTGAAAAGAACAGAAGACCTGAGTTCAAGTCCTAAATTGCCTCTAGGGGCCTCAGTTTCCTCATCTGTGAAATGAGGACATTGGACATCTAAGGTCCCTTCTGGCTCTCAATCTATGGCCTATATTACCCGTTCCCTATAGAATGGGCCTTCTAAGGACTCAGTGAACATCACTGGAGGCCTTCAGTCAGGGGCTTGAGGATCCTTTTAGGGGAGATTCATGCTTCAAATATGGCAATCTGTCTACCACTAGGCCGTAGTGGAAGGCCTCCTGTTTGTCTCCAGATTTCTTTGTACTTGTATTTGAGAGGCAGCCTTAGAGTCAAGAAGACACAGTCAAGCCCTGTTTTGGTCACAGGATAATTGTGTAACCCTGAGCCAGTCACTTACCTTTTCCATTGCCCTAGGCAGTGGTCAAAGTGCACAGACAAATTGCTGACGTGCATTAGTAAAGGGAGTTTCCATACCAGGACTTTCCCAAACGAATAAAATCAATAATCTGGACTAAAAGAAAAACATAGTATTATTTCCTTATCTGGGCATATGCATTCTATCACCTGGAAGATCTGTGAGGGCAAGGACTGTTTTATCTTTGTAACCCCTGCACTTGGCACAATTTGGCTCACAACTGGTGCTTAATAAATGCTTAGCGAACTGAACTGAATTGAATTCCAGTTCTAAGATTCTATGGTTCCTTAAACTCAGAATATCACAGTCACAAGCTGCCACGGTCAATAAAATTCAAAGTAACGCCTATTGTGTGCAAGGTACCCTGCTGGGCATTGTCGCTGGCCTCTAGGAGCTCCCAGGCTGGGTGAGGGGAGAAGACTGCAACCTAGGAAACGGGAGAAATGGTGTAAGCCTGTGGCAGAACTGACCAGCAGGACCTAGGTAGCTGGACGTGGGTCAAAGCACCTGAACCAATATATTAAGTGCTCAGCATCATGTAACCATGTATGTGGTGTTGGACAACTCAATGTATTTCTCTTGGCTTCAGCTTCCTCATCTCTTAAATGGGGGAGGGGCAGGCTGGACTAGATGGCCTCTGACTTCCTTCCATCTCTCCATCACTGATCTCACGACTTATTCCTCAAAGGAAGATTGTAACCACTGTTGATGGTATTGGGGGATGGGGCAGGGGTGGGCACAAGCAGCAAAAAGTCAAATGTTAACAGTAGCTTGATGTAACCAGGCCATTGTGTTCTCCCTCCTCAGGCACAGGCCAAGCATTTTGGCCTGAGCAAGCCAGGCAATTGAACTCCCTGCTCTGCTTAGGAGACTTCGTCATATGAGAAAACTGAAACATGAGATCTCAGTCCCGTTGGAAGTTTGTGTCTGACACATCTCATGGCTTTTATTTAATTTCAGGGGATCAGAAGCAGCTACCAGTTGCAGCTCATCTGACAAGTACCACCAACAGTAAATCAACAGCTGGTAAGTCTTATAGCCTTTAAAAATTCAATTCCCATTGGAATGATGGCATTGGTTAGCCAAAGTTGTTTTTTTTTTACAGAACAGTGGGTCTATTTCTTTGGGATCTGATTGACAAGCCCATCCATTCCTTCTCTTCCCCATTGTCTTTACAGAGAGCCCCAAGCACAGGGGAGACTGGGAAAGACACTGAAGAGATGAGACCAAAGGCCCAGTCTTCCTCCTTCATTGCCTGCTCCCAAATGAGCTAACATTAGGTGGAGGGATTGGTGTTTGGTCAGCTCAGAGGAAACACCTAGTGGACAGACTCCTTGCCATTAAACTCCCCCTGTGCCACACAACCCCACCACCCCCGCAGCGCCAGCTTCTACTGTCTGAAAAATGAAAGCTGGCCTTCACATTTATAAAAATGAGAGCCAAGGGACACATTCCCATCTGTTGATCCCCCTCCAGTAAACCCCAGTCTCAGTATGGCTAGCCCCAGGGAAATTAAAGGTAAAATTCTACAAAGATCAATAGATGATAACGTCAAATTTTCCAATGAAGTAAGAACAGATGATGTGTTCTGGTCTCTTTACCTCCGAATGATTTTATTTCCACAAACGTTCTTCTAGTATCACAGGCCTGAATCAGGACACAGCACCTCGCTGGCACTGCAGGATGCTTTGCATTTGATAAAACAATGGAAACAAAGACAACAAGCACAAAATCTCCATCACCACCACCCCCCAGCCATATAAATGCGGTCTGAGATTGTAGCCCCAAGAGCAGAGGGCCAACCTTTGACTGTCTCTAAAGGCCACAGCAACATCTTAAAAGCCAGGGTCTTCATATGATACAAAAGAAAGAGCACTTTGGGGCTTTGGAATCAGAGGACTTGGATTCAAATTCTGTCCTGTGGGGTCTTAGGCAACTCCCTTCCCCTCTCTGGGCCTCAGTTTCCTCCTCTGAAAAAGTGAATTCCAATGTGTTTATGTCAAAAAACAGAGAGCCCCAATGTTAACAACTTTCTTCAAGAATTCTACTAATTCTCTTAAAGGCATCTGACTGTACCACTAACTAGCTATATGATAATGGGCAAGTCACTTTCCCCTTTCTGAGCCTCGGTTTTTCCAGCTGTGGAATGGGACTAATAATTTGTGTACTTTCTACTTGGTAAGGGAGGGGTTATAAAGAAAGTTCTAAAGAAACAAGAGTCACCATTTGATAGATGTTTCCTGCTCTTTGGATATAGTTCCCTGAAAGAACTCATGTTAGACAAGTTAGATGTTAGGCCTGGGACTTTTGTCATTCTGCCCTGTAGAAACCTCCCAGGTTTGGGGGTGGGGGTTAGGGGGAGATCAGAGTCTGGTTCAAAATCAGCCATTATTTCCTAGCCCATTCTGTGTTGATTATTTATTGCCAAATGGTCTAGATGAAAAGGAACTTGGGGTTTTGAACATTCCAAACAAGCAACATTTGGGCATGATTTGGTTGTTGGATATCTTTTAAGGCAGAGCTGGTCTGTAAGGCCTAAAAATTTCAGACTAAACTAGTTGTTTCTCCTAACACTTAAAGTTGTGTCTCTCTGGATTCTTGGGTCTTGATACGACATGAGAAAACTGGTTTGTCACCCCAGGGGTGTGTGTGTGCCTGCTCAGTCAACACAACATCAAGTTCTTCCCCATGAAGCCCCCACCCCCGCCAATCAAACTCTCTGTGGGAGCTGAGATTGGAAATCTGGTGCACACACCTGCCACTTTGAACCCCACTCAGCCTGAGTCGAGAAAATGGCGCAGGGCGTCGCCGGTGGGTGCCTGGGCTCAGCCACAAGACTTACAGAGGCTTTGCATACCACCAAGCTTGCTAGGCAGTGGCACCCACTACAAGGGGAGATCAAAACAGACGGGGAACTTGACAAGTTTATTTTCATACTTCCTTTCCTAATTTTAGTCCCCTCAGTGGGAGGCAGGCCTGCTTTGCATCAGCATGATTAGGGAGGAATAAATCAGTTCTTGCCTTGCTGGGCTGTGGCTGACAAATGGCGTATGTTGTAAAACTGAAGCATGGTGTTGACTAATGGTAGGATTTGGGGATTTGCTTTTAAGTAGTCATGAGGCCTTGTGTATAGTTTGTTGGGGAATTTGTCTTTCCCCTCCTTATTTTTTTAATGTGTGTGTGTCTCTCTGTACACACACACACACACACACACATACTGGTTGGGTGGACAAGTCACTTAACTTCTCAGTGTCCCCAGGTGACTCTCCAAAACTAGAAATTGCAGAACAAGTGTTAACCTGCACTGAGAGAGGGAAGTTCCTCCCTAGGTGTTTCCTCCCCGGCCCCCTCCCATCAATGAAATCCCAGGTCCAGACTTACAATTTTATCCATGTAGAACCTCCCATCCTCAATCAACTCACCTGTAACTTAGGATGCATGGCCTTGCATGGTCTTATATTTCTTGTTCATTAGAATATGAAACATGAAAGACATCCCAATTGACCACTTTGTTTTCTCTTTCCTACACAGTTCTACAGTGGGCCAAAAAAGGATATTACACCGTGAGTGACTCATTATCCTACAGGGATGGAAAACTGACCATCCAAAGCTCAGGACTTTACTATATCTATTCCCAAGTCACCTTTTGCTCCAACCGAGAAGCTTCCAGTCTTCCATTTATCGCCAGCCTCTGCCTGAAATCAAGTGGATCTGAGAGAGTCCTCCTCCGAGCAGCAAACACCCAAGCACCCTCTAAACCTTGTAGGCAACAGTCAATTCGCTTGGGAGGAACCTTTGACCTGCAACAAGGAGCTTCAGTGTTTGTCAATGTGACTGATCCCACCCAAGTGAGTCATGGGACAGGATTCACATATTTTGGTTTATTTAAATTGTGAAAAAAAATGTAACTCCTCCTTTTGTGGCCAAAGATGATGCCGTCAATCTTCGCCATATAGAAAAAAGCAGTTCAAACTAAAACCTCTGGAACTGCCTGGGCTTTCCCGGCTTGGACTATTTATATCCCTCGGACTTTCTTTAATCAAATACTATTTATTACATAGGCAGTGCTGTACATACTAAGGGATTCCCAGAGCGAAACAGAAACAGTCCCTGCCCTACACAGGGTTGTGGCTTAAAACACATGAAACTGAGGCAGACATCCAGTGAACCCCCCAGAGATCAAGAATAAGAATAAGAGAGAGGACAGAGACAGAGAAAGAGATAGACACAGAGATATAGACAGAGACACAGAAATACATAGAAAGTGTGTGTGTGTGTGTGTGTGTGTGTGTGTGTGTGTGTGTGAGAGAGAGAGAGAGAGACAGAGAGACAGAGAGAAGAGAAAGACAGACCAGGAGAGAGAAAGAAGAGAAAGGAAACAGAGAGGGAGGGAGGGAGGGGAAAACCAGGTCTCTATTAGTACAAATGAGTCCCCTGAAGTGGTTGCATTATTCAAATTCTCACTACATATTTCCCCTGGGCTGGAACCAACTGCCATTTTTATATCACTGTCACTTGGAATAGTGTGAATTCAAATACATGTGACCATTTCAGGAATTCGTTATTCAGGACCTAGTTTTGACATGTACTATCTAGAGCAGGGCTTCTTAGACTTTTTCCACTCGAGAACCGTTCAGCACGCCCCATATGAGGTCTTGACCCACAGTTTAAGAAGCATTGATCTAGAGTCTTCCAGTAGGCAGGACATTGGATCATCTCCAGAGGTGAGGAGAAAGGAAGGCCCCAGGCCTTGTGTGCATTTACAATCAGTTCCTGCTTATCCCCATTCATTCCCACCAAGGATCCTCGTGGGCAGAGGGAAGCAGCCCTATAACCAGTGAGGTGGCACAGGGGAGTGGAATAATCTCTGGGTCCCATAGAGAATCCACATGTTGACCATTGGGAGTTGACTTTGCTTATGGGAAATCTACTGTATCCAGCTATAGTCTTCACTGTTTTCCAAGTGAACCTGTGATCATCTTATTTATTTTTTGAGTAATAAATGTTACTTAACGTTATTGCAATTTTTTATTTTCTCAGACCAAGCCCTCTCCCACCCCCACAATTGTTGTTCTTCTGTGCTGGATAGCCCCAGCACACACCAGGGTTCTGCAGAAGTCACTGTGTCAAGTGACACCATATACACCTGTTAAAAGGGGTGGGGGGGTGGGGGGCAGGGCAGGACCATGCCAGTGTTTCAGGAGGCTTCAATCCAGGATGATTTGTGCTTGGTTACTCACTGATCAGCATTGGGGGAGAGCCTTACGTCAGCAGCAAACTTATGTAGGTCAGTGAGGATTTCACCCAACATCTTTGGGTACCACTGACATTCAGCAAGGAACTGGAAATAGTCATGAAGGGCCCTACATACATAGGGCCAGATTTAGCTTCTCCGCCTCTGAATTTGGCAGACACAAGGGAATTGAGGAAATCTCAGAAAGTGGCACCAGATTCCTGGAAGGAGCTCACTGTTAGATACAATTCAGATGGGAATTTCTCTAATAGCTATTAAAGTTATGGAATGAAAAGCTGCCTGTCCTAGTGAAAAGAGCATGGGGTTTGGAATCCAAGGACCTGGAACATAGAATCCCTACTCTATTTCATACTTGTATGACCCTGGGCAAACCACTTTTCCTTTCTGTGCCTCAGTTTCCACTCTTGTGAAATGAAGGGGTTGGAGTTACTCATCTCTAAGATCCCTTCCAGCTCCAAATCCTAATAAGTCTTTCCTATGAAGCTATAGAAAGAGCTACAGACTGAGTTTAAGTGAAATGCTGATCCATCAAAGATAGAAAACTCAAAGGGAACAGTTTCCCATGTGAGAATGTATTCAATTCAACCAGCATTTACTAAGCATCTAATTTGTACAAAGCACTATACTAGAGATACAAAGATGAAAAAACAAACCAAAGCTAGTTCTTTCCCTCAAGGGGCTTATAGTCTTATAGTGGAAATCCCTGCATCCAGGAGGAAAGAGCATAATTGCCTATAAAGCCCCTGCTTTGATACACGTGGAATTACATGTTGTCCAATCTACAGGTGAACAGAAGTCACCCAGCCTTTGCTTGAGGACCTCCAGAGTCAGAGAACTTGCTACCTCTCAGGGCAGCTCTCATCATTGGCATGAGGTTTAAATCTGCCCAGCTCCCAGCTCAGCCCTCAGGCCAAGGAGCACAAAGTCAATCCCTCTTCCACATGACAGTCCTTCAAGTACTTGAAGACAGCTTTCCTGTCCCCACTGTCTTCTCTTTCACAGGCTAAACATCCTCAGTACCTCCTAAGACAAACTTTGGGTAGAGCATCTGGTCTCCAATCTTCTCACCATGTGATGGGGCAAAGGAGGGGTCCAGAATTCAGGGCTGGAGAACCTGTGGCCTCAAGGCCACATGTGGCCGTTTAGGTCCTCAAGTGTGGCCCTTTCAGTCAAAACCTTTCCCACCTTCTGGTCAAAGGGCTGCAGATAAAGAACTACTCCTGCCCAAATGATGCTTTTCAAGAGCCACAAGAAGGATCTATCTTCCCTGAGAGGTGTGGATCTCAGCATCCAGGAGAACTGACCTGCTCTGGCTTTCTGGAGACCATTCCTTGGGCATTCTGCAAGACAGTCAATACCTATGGGGGCTTTCACAGGGTGGGCTTTAGCTCCAGGCTAAGAGCCCAAGAGTGAGCCTCAGTGAAGAGGCTTACCTGAGTTAAAGCTAAGAGCTGAGGCAATAAGCCTAGGGAAAGGAAATTTCACTAATGAGAAAAAAGTCATAAGAGAAGAAGGAGTCATAGGAACAGTCATGGAGATCCCTCAGTAGCCAAGAGAGGGCCCCTGGGCCCTGAAGGAAAGGCGTACTCCCCACTCCTAACTTCATACAGATTTCGTATTTAGTATCTGCACATGTGATGTTGTCTCCTAGCACAATGTAAGCTCCCTGAGAGCAGGGACTATTTCATTTTTGTTGTTACATGCCTGGCACAATGTCTGGCACACAGCAGGTACTTAATAGTACCGACCTAGAGGCAGCTAGATGGTACAGTAGATAGAGCACAGGGTCTGGAGTCAGGACGGTCTGATTTCAAACCCAGTCACTGAAACCTACTAGCTGTGTGACCCTGGGCAAGTCATTTTCCCTGTTTGCCTCAGTTTCTTCATCTGTAAAATAAGGATAATAATAGCACCTACTTTCCAGGATTGTAAGGATCAAATGAGATAATATTTATAAAGTACTGTGCAAATCTTAAAGCACTATATAAATACTAACTCTTTTATTATTAATAAGAATAAATGGGGAGGCTAGGTAGTACAGTGAGTAGAGCACTGGCCCTGGAGTCAGGAGGACCTGAGTTCAAATCTGTCCTCAGACACTTGACACACTAACTAGTGGTGTGACTTTGGGCAAGTCACTTAACCCCAATTGCCCTCCAAAAAGCAAAAAAAAAAAAAAAGAATAAATGCCTGTTTAATTGACATATGTACTTTTAAATTGTTTGCTGAACACCTGGATGATTTTCTTCATGAGTTTCCTTGTGGAACACACCTCAACTTTTATTCTGGAGAGAGCAATCAGCTAACAGTCAGCCCTTGCAGAATCCCATGTCTCCATACCAAGCTTTGGGTATCCTGGGCCAAGCTACAGCCCAGAATGCACAAAGATGGTCAGAGTTAGCTTAAAATGGCGGAACCCTCTGAAATTACCAGTTAGCAAGCAGTAAAAGTACAGACAAGAGGTCTTGCCCATGTGGTTAGACCAAAGGAAATCCTGTTGTGACACCCAAGTGAAAGAAGAAAAGAAAAGGGAGCTCGAGTGTGAGAGCCAGAAGTAGACATGAGCAGAAGGAAGCTATCGGGCACTAGATTGCCCATTTAATAACTTTCACCACTAAGCAAAATCCAAGCGTGGATGCTTAGTAACTGGTGCTAAGTGGAGGACTGGGAAGTAGAGTTTGTATGCTTCGATCTTTAGCCTCCTAGAATCACAGACAGTCAGAGCTGAAAGGGACCTTTGAAGAACCTCTTTTCCAACTCCCTTATTTCACAGAAGCCCCAAACGACAACGCTATTCTATAGAAGGCCTGGCCGATTTTACCTCCAGGACCCAATCACAGGATTATTTGGTCACAAGTTTCAAGCCAGAAGGGTCCTTGGGAATCATCCAAATACCCCTTTTTTGACAGATGAGGAAACTGAGACCCAGAAGATCACCTGTCCAAGATGACTCTGGTAATCAGCAATAAAGTTGGGATTTGAACCCAGATTCCAAATCTGGCTCCCCCTCTCTCATCCTAAGAATCCTCTCATTAGAGTCTTACTATAACTTTGGAGGTCACCATCATTCCATTTTACAGATGATGAAATTGAGGCTTAGGGTCTCAAACACCAAAATGGATCTGAGGAGGAATTTGAACTCAGGCCTCTCTGACTCCATGTCCAGCCCCCAATCCACTATGCACCCCACCCCTGTCAATTCCTAATGTGCCAGGTACCACACTGTGTACTGCTACAAAGACAAAAGCCAAAGCCCCTGCCTTTAGGGAGCTTATACTCAAAATCATAACAACATGAAAGACCCAGCATTTACACACATTTACTATGTGCTACACAAATACTCTCTCATTGGACCCTCCCAACAACCCTTCAAGGTAAGTGCCATTACGATCTTCATTTTACAGATGAGGAAACTGAAGCCCAGGGCAATCAAGTGACTTATCTAAGGTCACTCAGGAAGTAAAGAGCCAAGCCAGGATTCAAATACAGATCTTTCAGGATGAGTCAGCGTCCTTTCTACCAGTCATACCTCTGACTAAATGTTCAGTGACTTCATGGGCTACAAACCCTGTGTCTATCATATTGGGCCTCAGCAATCTTTTCACAGACAACATTTATCTTAGGCCAAACACTCAGGAAGTCCCAATGACAGTGATGGGACAGATGCTGGAGGATCCCTTGTTAAATCCTTCTCCATTGACTGCCCATTGGTCACTCACAAATTACCGGGGCATTAATAAACCCATCTTACATATGTGGAAAATTTGAACCGAAATCCTCCTAAATCTAGATCTCTAGCCACTGCTGGCCAGCCATGCAGGAGGGACAAGTCTTCCTGCTCTCTTTCCAACAAGATAAGCTATGTGGATAAGACACTAATTCGGTTTGAGGGATTCAGAACCAGTTAGATGGCTATACCCGAAGAGCTGGTACCCAGAAATATGGGAGAAGGTCTCTAGTAGAGTGCCCCAGGGATCTGATCTGTCTTTGGCTGTACGCTATTCAATAGTTTTATCAAAGACCTGGATGAAGGAATTGTTGGCACACTTATTTAATGTGTAGCTGGCACAAACTGGGAGGTATGGCTAACATACTAGATGACAGTCAAGATCCAAACAGGTCTTAACAAACTAGAACAACGAGCCCAAAGTAACCAGAAGAAAGTTAATAGGAGTAAATATAATCTTATCCTTGAGTTAAAAAACCCAACCTCCCAAGTCCAAGATGAGGAGAACAAGGCTAGATCTGGGTGCCTCAGAGGATTACACCTCAATTATTAAACAGTATGCTATGGTGGGCAAAGCAGTAATGTGATCTTGGCCTTCATTAAGCAAGGGCTGGTATCCAGAGTGAAGGAGGTGAAGGCTGTATCATACTACACCCTAGTCTGATCAAACTTAAAGCTCTGCATTCAGTTCTAAACATTCATATTTTAAGAAGAAAACTGATAGGATAAAGAGCATAATGGAGGTCCTGAGACGCTGCCATGTTAGAACTGGCCCAGGGTAACTAGAGATGTTTAGCTTGAAGATGAGCAGACTTAGAGGGGTCATGATTAGTATTTTTCACTTTCTGAAAGATTGACATGTGGCAGAGGTATCTGACTTGGCCTTCTTGGCCCCTGGTGACAGAACAATGAGGCAGCTAAGGTGGCATAGTAATATAATGCAAGACTTGGAGTAGGAAGACCTGAGTTCAAATCCTGTCTTAGATACTCACTAGCTGTGTTACACTGGGCAAGAGAGTCTCTGTGCCTCCATTTCCTCATCTGTAAAATGGGGATAATAACAGCACCTACCTCCCAAAGTGGCTGTGAGGATGAGACATGTAAAATGCTTTACAAATCTCAAAGTGCCATATAAGTGCTATTTTTGTTGTTGTTGTAATATTATTATTAGAATGAAAATTATTAACTAGGAGCAATGGGTAGAATTGGGAGAGAGGTAAATGTAGGTTCAAAGTAAGGGGGGGAAAAAGGTTAGAGACAGAATTATGATTAGAAATGGAATCGGGGAAATTAATCACCTCTAGAAGGAGCTCTTCACACAAAGACCACCCAATGGTTAGATATGCTCAAGGTGGGATTCTCACTCAGGTCTAGACAGGTTGGATGAAAACTCTGGCATGCTTTAACCTCATTCTTATTTTCCAGGATAAGAAAACCAAGGTTCAGAGTAGTGATTTATCTCAAATCACACAGCTAAAAAATGATGGTGTTAGGACTGGAAACTAGGTCTTTTAGGTCCTTGTAGACTAGAGCTTCCTGAAGTTCTAAAGGTAACATCAGTCCCTTCTAGACTCTTCCTTCAAATCAACAGAGGTCCACACTCATGGAAAACTACCAAAACACTACGATCCTAAGATATGCAGCTCCACCCCCCACCCTTCCCTCTTTACCAACAGCAAGCAGACAATAAAGGAGAGTGAGCACACATAAAAATTTCATTTATAAGGCATTGTCATCCTTCTTTATTGATTGAAAATGTCAATTTAAAAAGTGTTCAAAATAAAAACAGGTTAGAAAAACTGGGTTTGCATAAGAGAAATGACAGGAAATTAGCCTACCCCGGGAGAAGGTGAATGGAGCCGCCTCCTCACAGTTAGGTAGCAATTGGGAGGATAACAGGACTGGAGAATTTACAAAAGCATTGTAAACAACGCAAATATGGAACCGGTGCTGTGGATTTCACATGGCTTCATTTCCTCGCTCTTGTTATTTGGCTTGTAACAGCAACAGCCATGCTTAGTATGGGTTCCGTTAGCCGAAGTACCATGCTTCTCCCATCAGGGGCTCAGAGGCCTCTTAAGCAGGCGTCTGTAGAGCTCAGTGTTGGCAAATTGGTTTTCAGCACGGTCTGCTTTCCTACCGTGACTATAATCCATTTGAGTTGCTTATGTCACTAAGAGTTTCCTACTGATCTTCTTCACATTGTTCAGTAACTTCGGAGGGGACAATTCAAGAGGCCCAGATTTGATTTGGGGTGATGTCTGAGCTCCTTGATATGTGAAGATCATAGCTCATCAGAGGTCTAGAGCTGGGCTTCTTCAACTTTTTCCACTCGGGCCCCCTTCGAGGCTTCTTAAACTGTGGGTCGTGACTCACAGTTTAAGAAATACTGGTCTAGAGTAAGAAGAGACCTCAAAGTCCAATCCCCTCATTTTACAGAGGACAAAAAGGAGGTCCAGAGAGATCACTTGGATTTGCTAGGCCTCAGTTTCCTTATCTGAAAAATGAGAGAGCTGAGCTCCCTTTAGAAGGTAACAGTCCCTTTCTCAGAAAGTCTCTCCTGGCCCTTCAGCCCCAGGAGGGAACAAAAGGCAAGGCAGACGCTGCCCCAGATGAGTTTAGCTAGGTGACAGGGGTGGGTGGCTTGCTCCCAGCATTCCTTTGGCTGGCCCACTTCCTGAGAGTAGCACTTCTCCTGGGAGGGGGGGGCAGCAAGCAAAAAGCCACGTACCATACTGTGTAGCAGCAGGGACTAGAGACCACCAAGTACCAGCGGGGAGGAGAGGGTGGCCAGTTTGGGGAGCGAAGCATTTCAAGTTGGAATTTGGGTGTTTTTTAAAATAGCATTTGCATAAACTGAAACTTCATCAGTATTCATAGGAAATACATCTGGAGAACTTTTTTTTTGTTTATTTTTGCTTTGTTTTTCAATCTAATGCCCCTTTTTTTCCATCCCTCAAAAGGGATCTGTCCCGTGCTGGTCAAACTTCACCTGCCTTTGGGACTTCCTAATTATCTACCACACATTCTTTCCTAAATTGTGCTGAATGATGCCTGGGATCTGTTGACTATTCTAAGGCCATGAGCTGCAGTTATGTTTGGATTGCTGGGATTCTAACAAAGTTATTTTGTTAGAGGAAAAGAGGGGAGCCTGATCAGCAGACTAGCCAGCTCCAAGCAAGCCCCACTTGTGGTTGGGCAAACATTGACCTTTCTGGAGAGAGCAAATTCCTGCAAATGATATTGAAAGGCCTTCTCTTGAGAGGGTCAGGGGAACTGCTCCAACTCTTGCCACAGCCCATAAGTGGGTCAAAGCAGAATCAATATCTCCTGTTAGAAGCCAGCCTCTTCTTCTCTTGGTGGAGACTTTGAGATGCTCCAGTGATGGGAGGCTGGAATCCAAAACCAGGAAGCCAGAAAAGCTCATGGTCTGACTACGGGAAGAGGTGCAAGCAAAAGCGTGTTCCAACCAGAATGACACACTGAAGTCAAAGAACTGAGGAAATGCCAAAGTCTACATCTATGGTGCTCTAACTGGAGAAGTTGCCACGATGTCATCATCACATGCTAGAAATAGCCTGCCAGCATTATGGCTTGGTGTTTGTGGCAACGATGAAAGCTCCTGCTCCACTGGGTTAAATCAAGCATGTCAATTATACCAACATAAAAGCAACAAAAGGACTACTGAGTCTCCTGCATTATCTTGTTAGAAAATCAAAGGAAAAAAATACTAATGTGTGTACATGATGGGGGAAGGAGGGGGTGGTTTAGACAGGGTTCATGGGCCATAGGACTTTACCATTCAATAAATTAGGTGCCACTTCCTACATGAGGCTTTTCTTGATTCATCACCCACCCCCCTCAGTCATTAGGATGCCCTTGGTGACTCCAGATTGATATTGACTGGTGGTGTTAACTGCTCACCGAGTAGAGCCTAAGTTTGTTGAGAGCAGGAGTCATTTTGTTTTGGTCTCTGTGTCTCAGGCACTGAGCACAAAGCCTGGTGCGTAGTGGGGGCTGATTGATGCTTCTTGAATGAATAACTGAGGGGCTTCAAGACCAAAGCTCTTGGGAGGAAAGAGCGGGTGTGCCAGCCTCTCTCACTGGGCACTACTTGGCAGCTTCTCTGAGAGTAGCTGAACAGAAGATGGGATGAACCGTGAACCTAGGGCCATTTGCTGACCCCTCATACTGCAATAATTCCTATTGGTTTCATTTCCTTATTGAATGGACAGTTATTTTCACTATAAATTCCTTTTTTTTGTCCTAAAACAGAAAACAGCCAAATACACAGAAAGCAGACAAGGCGAGGAGCAGATAAGTCAAAGGGTCTGATTTGCCTTTCCTGGAGATCCCAAGTCGCACCTGAGTGAGCACTGGCAGCATATGAGCGGCGGCCTCAAGCCAGGAGGGGCGCCTTGGCACCCGGCTCTGCCCTCACGCACTCATCTGTTTGCTTCAACAGCCTCCTGACCAACTTTTCCAAGTCTTTCCTGGACTTCAATTCTTCTTCTAGGCATTGCTTCATTTTTTTATTCTCCTAAGTGGGCAAAAACAAAAACAAAAAGCCAAGAAAAAGTCTATTCCAGAGAAAAGCAAAAAAAGCCACAGAATTCAGGGGCAGAAGTCAAAAGAGGACAGCTATCACCCAGGCCCAGCCCCAAAGTGCAGTATCATTCACAGCTTGATATGGGATGTGAGAGGAGAGAATCTGGGGAGGTGGGGAGGCCTTGTATGAAACCAAACAAGACCCACACCAAAGCCTATTGTTGTGTGGGACCCCAGTCACAGAGTAAGTATATATTTCCTAGTACATGGATGGGGAACCTGCAGCCTCGAGGCCACATTGTGGCCTTCTAGGTCCTCAGGTGTGGCCTTTTGACTGAGTCCAAGCTTTACAGAACAAATCCTTTTATTGAGGGGTTTGGATTCCAACCCTAGGCTTTGGGCAAGGCACATCATCCTCAGAGGCAAAAACCCAACAGATTTAATAACAAACACATAAAGAAAAGTACAACTGTTTACTGACTCACTGCCCTCGGCTTTTGGTTTGGTCTTTACACATTCTCTTACCTGCTTTAATTCCTTGACTTCATCCTTCAATGCATAAACAGTGTCAACAAGGCTTCTGGGAAATAAATACAGAACAGAGGTCAGGAGTCAGCACCTGGGTAGTTAATGACCAAAGTACCTTTATAAAAACCCAGACTCTGGAGGGGATTTCATTCTCTAGACAGTCTCAGATCATCAACCATTTGAGATATAAATATCTCCTTGGAGATTATCTAACTAAACCATTTAATTTTACATATAAGGAAACTGAGGCCCAGAGAGGGAAAGCAGATCACCCAGGACTTAGAAGTGGCATCTCCTGGATCGGCAGGGCATTGCAGTAGTACTGCTCACAGGTGAAACTGGGTCAGTGTCTCACAGTCTTAGAAGGAAATTACAGCTGTGAACATTCATTCAAACCCTGTGTCATCCCACTCCTGTTCTGCAAATCCCACCATTTTGATTATGCTCTTTATAGTCTCAGACTATGCAGCAGGACAAGGGACCCCTTCTCCAAACTGACTTGTCAGGTCACTGACCTCCCCTCCCTGGCCTGACATCTTTTTCCACCTAGTGTCTCTCCTTTTGTTGCCTATCTTCTTGTTTCTAATACAAATCCATCTCCCTACTCCAGGCCTTTTCTCTGGCTGTGCCCCATGCCTGGAATGCTCTCCCTATTTGAGGATCTCTGCCCCCTGGCTTCCCTGGCTTCCTTCAAATGCCAGCTCAAGCACTACCTTCTACAGGAAGCCTTCCCCCTACCTTCTTAAGCCAGTGCCTCCCCTCTGCTGATTCTCTTCAATTTATTTTCCACATGGCTTGGCTTATATATAGTTGCTTATATGTTGTCTCCCCATTAGACTGTGAGTCTCTTTGGGACAGGAACTGTATTTTGCCCTTCTTTTTATTTCCAGTGCTTAGCACAGTGCCTGACATACAGAAGAACCAAGTACTTTCCTTAGCCTTTTCCCATTGGGAAGAGTATTACACAAGGGAGTCAGAAAACGCAGGTTTGAGTCCTGGCTCGGCCACATGCCAGCCATATGACTCTGGACAAATCACTTGACAGTGTACACTGTCCATTGCTGGCCTTCAGGTTCCTCACCTGTAAAATGGGGTTGATAATCCCTGTTCTGCCTCCCCCAGTGAAGGTCAAAGGAGATGATGAATACAAAGTACTTCATAAAACCATGAAAGCAAGTGAAGATGGAGACTAGGTAAGGATTTCTTAGGAAAATGCTGCAAAGAGCATGTGGGTGATGAAAGGCAGGTCTGGAAATTGTAGGAATTGAAGCTGCCCAGCCTTCAGTAGCACAGGGGCCACGACGGGCCAGCCAGAACAGCCCAGACAGTGGCCAGGCCACGGGGTTCCCATTTAAAGTATCAGGGGAGACCAAAATCCCACTCTCTCACCTTGGCAGTTCTGCCAGGTACCACCTGGCTTCTTTACCCTGATCAGAAGGGTCTGGCTGCTAGGAGAACAGGAAGAACGTGAGCAGATAGCCTCTCTGTGTGTCCTTGGGGGAGGTCTAAGGTCCACCTTGTGTAAAACAAGGAGACTGAACTGCATGTCTGGGCCCCTTCTAGTTCTGCCTTTCTAGGATCTTCCCAAAAAAGACATTTTGCCCCTTAAATAAAAGAGTGAAGTCCCCAAAAGCCACCCAACTTCTGACCCCCCTCCCACACTCCCAATTTGACTGAAGCATATGGATGGGAATGTCTCCTCTGAAAGCACACAGTGCTGGCTACTGTCATGAGAAGCCAGCCTGAGGAAGAACTGTGCCACAGAGGGCTGCCCCTAACTCAACCCTCTCCCTTCCACCACTAACTCCAACTACAAAGTAAATGTGTTTAGCAGAGGCCCCCAAGGACTTCATAAGCCTCACTTATGTCTGACTGCTCACACATCCTCTGGGATAGCCAGGCCACCATGATTCTCCTTATGACCTGAGTCTGGGACAGGACTTCAGGGAGAACTGACAGACAGTAGGCTCTATGCTCAGTGGAGGGCTTCAAAGGAAGTGGGAGAGAGGGGACCATGATGCCACCGCACTCCCAGGAGGGTTTGATTTCTCCAACATGTAAATAAGCCCAGCACAGGCTAGGGCACAACAAGAATAGCTAGGTATTTTCCTCCCTGGCCCCAGCAAGAATTTCAAGAAATTTAGAACTGGAAGAAACCTCAGTAGCCATCTAGTCTGCCCTCTGATTTCTCATTGGAGGAAAACACAGGGCCTCCGAGGCACCCCAGGGTACATAGGCAGCAAGCAGCAGGTTTGAGACCCCAAATCCAGTGTTCTTCCCAGGGCATAACACTACACAACCCCCTTCTAGGTGGCATGATCAGGCACACGAGCAGCTGCAAGGCCTTTCCAAACCTCACACAAAAAAATCAGGGGTCTTCCACTCAACTTACTTTTCCTCTATAACTGTCTGTCCATTGCTTCTGGTCTCCTCCACAATAATTTTCTCTTCCTCTGGGAGTAAGACCTGGGGGATGGAGTCCTTGCGGGCACCTGGGAAGGAAGAAAAGGAGCAAGGGCATCAGCTGAAATGCTGTGCAGAAAGCCAAGTCCCCTCTGCTATTCCTAAACATGAGATCTGGGGCAGGAGCAGGCAGGATATTGTGCACAGAGCAATGTGCCCAACAATACCTAAATGATACAATCTCAGGGGCCTGCGAAGTCCACACATCACACCCTCTTCAAAGGGCACAGCAGTACTTCCCATCTCTGAACAGAGGGGTGGGGGGGCCACAGGTACAGAATAGGGCATGCCTTGTCAGACATGGATGAGTTATTGGCTTGCTTTTCTTAACTGAAATCTTTTGTTACAAGGAAGAGTTCCATTGTGACACTGGGGAACTCATTGAAGTGACAGCAATGTGAGAAAAGAGTATCAAGAAAACATTCTCCTCCCAGTAAAAAAAATAAAAAACAAAAGAAGATGGTGGATGGGAAGGTCACTTGCTATCACAAGAGGCTGCTACCAATCATATTTAACCCCAATTACATGCTCGGCCTCTTCAGACCTCTCAGACAGAGAAGCCACAAGAGAAGACTTCATCAAATACCTGTTAGCATTTGTTCACATGCTTTCCTAGACTGGAAGTGCCAGGAGGGCAAGGCACCCTCCTTCTCACTGACCTTTGGCTCTCCCCAAGTGCCTAGCACAGTGCAATGCCCAGAGTGGGTGTAGGACTAGTATTTTATGGCTCTTACACTCCTATGGCTTTGGGGAACAAGAAGCCTTGAAAAACAACCTAAGTGGGAATTGAAAGGATGGTTGACTTATTTTGGCCAATGCCACTGACCCCCGGCCATCATCAGGTCTAAAGCCAATGCTCCTTGATTCTTGCCCTTTCTCCAACAGCACCTGCATAAGAGGTACTATTTCCATATTTTCAGAACAGCTCTAAAGCCAGGGTTTGATGAAGCCTCGTTCTCAAAAATGTGCATCTGATCAAAGATAGTATTTTAACTTCCTTTCCAAATGTGCCTAGAAGATGAGATTAGCATCTGTTCACAGATATAGGCACTCTCTGGGCTCTTTAATTCCTAACAAGAGCTGGTGAGGGTATCTGCATACTTCAAAGAAAGAGCACTTAAAAAAAGTTGGGGGTTTTTTGTCTTTTTCATTTTTATCACCTCCAGTTTTTGCACTCTTTTGCCTCTCTCTCTAGGTGGAGCTGAGCAATGCATAAACAAAGGGCTGAGTTGCTACAACAGCCTTATCTTCAAGATCCAGTCCTGTGTGTAGTCTACGCTACTCCTGTTTCCTGACAACTGCTTCAGTCACACTATGCACCCAGTGACATGGCTCTGCATCTCAGGAGATGCCATCATGGAGAAGAAAGCAAGGGATACATTGCTAGAGGGAGCAACACCTACCTGAGCCATGGCTTTGCTGAAGGCCTGCACTGGCACTGGTGCAATAGGCCTCAATCACTCTCAGGATCTGGGCATCTTCTTCCAGGGCTGCTGTACCTGGCAGGGGAGGAGTAGCAATCACTTTGCAAATACCCCTCCAAAGGAGTCCTGGGCCTAATCCAGGGGGTACTGTCCCTCTGGCTGATGGGAATGAGGGAGAACCCACTAGTATCAAACCAGACCTTCCCCTTTCTCTTGAGACCCCAGCAGAAGGGAAAACATTTCTCACCCACTGTGTCACATCACAGAAGCCTCACAGGACTATAGATAGAGTGGACAGGAACCTCAAAAGTGATTTCAGTATATCCCCAATCTTCGATTATTTTACAGAAGAAAATACTGAAGCCCAGAGAGGTCGTAGGATCACAGATCTATGACTGGAAGTCATACAGTCTAGCCCCTCATTTTACAGATGAGGAAACAGGTCCAAAATCACGCAGGGAGTAAATGACAGAAGCAGGATGTGAACTCCTCATCCCAGTGCTTTCTCTGCTGTACCATGGCCTCCTTTAAATGACAGCTCCAAGGTCACCTCCCCCCATTTCACTCCATCCATCTTTCAGCCCAACAGCACCACCCCTGCTTTACCTGCCCCCCCCCCAGCTTCCCTCTCAGGCAACATTATACAGTAGGAGCTGCCATGGTGCTTGTGGTGGCAGACAAGGACAATGGCTATGCCTAGGCTTTCGGTGTCATAACAGTAACAACCATAATAACAACTCCCTTGAATCCCAACTCATGTTGTGAGAGGGGAGACACAAGAGTAGAGTCAAGCAATGCCAGCCTGGGTGATGGAAATAGGGGACAATTTTATGAGGCGGGTGCTATTATTATAACCATTGTAGAGACAGGGAAACTAAGGCTGAGAGAGGCTAAATCAAGATACAACACTAGATGTGGTTGACACCATGGCCAGGGTTCTTGCCCCATTAGTCCATGAGTACCCCAGGGGCTATAAGGCATAGTGGAGAGAGCTTTGGAACAAAGAAGTACAAGGACCACCCAAATCTAACACCCTTAATTTACAAAGGAGGAAACTGAGGCCCAGAGAGATTAATGAAGTGCCTTGCTCTGAACCCAGTTCCTCTGAGTGTTCTCCCGACTTCACCATACCCAGTCAGGAATGCCTGGGTTCAAATCCCAGCTCTGTCACTTACCACTTGAGCACATCACTTGATTCATCTCTCTGGACCTACCTCTCAGGGTTGTCATGAGGATCGAGGGAGCTAATTAGTGAAAAGCACATCCATGTGAACTTCTAGAAAAAGGGGTGGGGGCTGGGGCTGGCGCTGGCACAGGATCTGATCAGACCTGCTGTTCACGTAACTAAATCTAGGGTTTCCGAGGGCACCTGAGCCCAAGATCTGACTTCACTGGATTGAGCTAACCTCCAAATGTCATGGCCACTTCCTTATCCCATCTGTTTCACAGCCCTTTAGAGGCTCTCTGGGCCAGGGATAATACTCATGTCTTAATGTAGGCCTCAAGGATGGAGCCAATGGCCAGGCCTGCTCTGTCATTGCTTGGGAGACACTTAAGTCCAGTCCCCAGTGGTGGCCACATTTCTGGGACCAATTTCTCAGACAAATAATAAGTGCTCACATTTATACAGGACTTATTATGTGCCAGGTACTGTGCTAAGTGTTTTACAATTCTTATCTCATTAATTAGCTGGTGCTCTTATGATTCCCATTTTACAGATGAGGAAACTGAGGCAATTCACAGAACACTAGAGTGTCTTCAGATTCTGAGGTTTCACTCATAAAGCCTAGCTCATCTACCCCTAAGGGACTATAGAGCCCACCCCTATGGACACCCTGCAATTGTGGGTTTGGGAGGGGCAGCCAGAAAGATTCCCCACAAAAATAAAGCCAAGTGATATCTCACTGGGACACCCAGAAGGTATGAGTGCATCTTGGCTCAAAGGCATCATACCTCTCCCCACCCTCCTTTTGTCATTCAATCATTTCAGTCATGTCTGACTCTCCATGACCCCATCTGGGGTTTTCTTGGCAAAGATACTAGAGAGTTTGCCATTTCCTTCTTCAGCTCATTTAATAGATAAGGAAACTGAGGCAAACAGAGTGAAGTGACTTGCCCAGGGTCACAGAGCTAAGAAGTGTCTGAGGCCAGATTTGAACTCAGGGAGATGAGCCTTGCTGATTCCAGGCCCAGTGCTCTGTGCATTGCAGAGCCACCTAGCTGCCCCCCAACCCCTCTGGCCACCCCTTACCTTTACACTGTGGTACAAAATCCAAGCCTATACAATACAACAAGCCACCCCTCTCCAACCAGGCAGCAGGGCTTAGAGAATGCAGGGCATTCATCAAGCCTGTGGACAGCAGAGTTGCTGATGATGAGCGTGGGCCCCCACAGACTGAAAGGGTCCCGGTCAAAGGCCTGGGTCAGGGGATTTGGAAGAAAGGAGAGAAACAGCTGCATATGCGGCTGGACAGCACCCGTCGCCAGGGCACATGGGCCATCTGTGGCTGGGTCGTATGCTCTCATGGACTTTTCTGGCTGTATCACGTTCCTATTTCACCAATCAGCAAGCAGCAATCTCTGGCCATCATGTTCAACTCTGTATGGGATGCTATATGTGGACCTACTGTGTGAGACTTAGGCTTGGCCATATGCACTGATGCTACTTACACCATTATCATGAAAGCTAGCATTTCTATAGTGCTCTATGGTTTGCAGTCCTGTCATTCATTTGATCTCCTCACCAACCCATCTCACAGATGAGGAAACCAAGGTTGAGAGAGATGAACAAACTTGCCCAGGATTACCTAGCGTCGGAGGGAGGATTTGAACCCAGACCTTCCAGAATCCAAGTCCAGCACTCTAGCCATTATGCTACATGGCCTCTAAAGTCTCCAAGAAGAGAAATGGTTCACCTTAGGTAGTAAGGCACGGAGTCAAGATCTGAATGGCAATGCTCTGACTCCAAATCCTGTGGTCTCCCACTACAGTTTCATTTTCAAGACCCACAGTTTAAGAGGTGCTGAAGGGGTCATGAATGAAAAACATTTAGGAAGCCCTGAGTATGGTCCATCCCCCCATTTCACAGCTGAGGAGCCTCAGGACAAGGAAGGCCTCAATGCTTCAGCTGAGGATCATTGGGTAATAGGCTCATAGAGCTGGAGCTGAAAGGGACCTCCAGGGTCATCCAGTCCAACCCTTCCCCCTTTTACAGAGGAAGAAACTGATACCCAGAGAAAGGAGGTAACTTGGCCCAAGGTCACATATATCAGAAGGAGAAGTTGAACTCAGGCCTTCCTGAATCCAAGTCTAGAACTCCAGGCACTATGCCACACTCACTCCCATAATACCACATGGAATTCACAGGACTGATGAGCTCTCCACACATGCACTGCACACTGATACTAATATCACAGTACCATCCATACTTTTAGAGAGGCAAGTAGGTGGCAGGCCCATGGATAGACAGAGCACTAGTGCAACTCTAGCCTCAGATATGCCCTAGCTGTGTGACTCTGGGCAAGTCACTTTAACTGCTGCCTACCTCAGTTTCCCCACTTGTAAAACAAGAATAACAACACCTACCTCCCAGGGTAGGTTGTAAACATCAAATGAGATGGTATTTGTAAAGCCCTTAGCACAGTGCCTGACACACAGTAGGCACCATATAAACATTTATTCCTTTCCTCTTTCCCTTCTCTCCCTCACATTCAAAAGTACTTTTGAACACCCAGCTTCCTCCACCAGTATATGGCCATGCCCACTCTTTGGTTCTACTCATTCCTAGAGCTGTAGGTATGAGTGGGCACAGGTGGCATTACTCAGAAGTGAGGATCCCTAGGCCACATTGCCTGCCCGCCCACAGTACTTACTTTTCCTAATGACATATTCTTCCTCTGACGCTTTTCTCTCCGTTTTTCTTTTATGGAGAAATTTCTTCATTGTCTTAGGGCTCTTGCTGGAATCCTGTGAGGGATAGAATGTTCCTGATATATTAATTCCCTCCAAAAGAGCAGAACCCAAGGTCAAAAAGACAAATACGTGCAAAGAGAAGGCCCCTGCCTGCATTTGCCCCATTATCTGCATTAGGGTGGGATAGCTTGAAGCCACTGAGGAGAGAGGCCACTCACGTTCTCTCCCAACACTCCCCAGGGTGAGCACCCAGGAGGATGGCTAGAGAAGCCCCAAGAAAGCAATTCCCCTCAGGTCCCCTGAAGATGCCACTTGCAAATTAAGAGAAATGGGAAGACTCCCCAGGAAACTCATGTCTATTGTTGTTACCAGAGGCCTGGATTTGGAGTTATCAGGAAGGTTTAAAGGATTCATTCTGGCAAGACTTCTTTAGTCCCCATGCCAAGATGGAGAAACTGAGTCTTCACTGCCTCAAGGCTAAGTGACTTCCACCAATGTGTCAGAGACAGGAACTGAATAAAAAGCTTCTTAGTGCACAGCACTGGCTTCTGGTGGCCTGATCAACATTTCTCCAAACTCTCTCTAAGTGACTGAATGCATGTAACCATATCAGGCCAAATTTTGAAGAGGTGTCTCCCACGCCAGCAGGCAGAAAAGCAACAGATTTTCAGGCCTGAATCATAAGTCAAAATCAGAAACTGGCACAAAGTCCATACGAAAGATTTGTCCATCATCACATAGGAAGAAATCGATTGGGATCCAAGAGCTGGAAGTGACCTGGAGGTCATTGAACCCAAAGTCCTGTTCCCTGTATATTATCAGTCCTGTCTCTGACACTTAACTATGACTTCAGCTGGCAAGTCCCATGAGTTCTAGATGAGTTGCCAATCTGTACCGGTGGAGGGAGTTTACACACAGGGAGATCCCTACCCTGATAAAATAACAGGTTCAGTCACAGCTTTCCTTCTGCCCCAACTCAACCCCTCCCACCACCATTCAATCATGTGCTACCTTTGGAAGGTCCAAAAGACCCCATTTTCTCCCTGAGCCACAGTTAACCCTTTCTGACTTGAAAACAATGGGGGGAAGGGAGGAGGAAGGGAATGCCATGCAGCAGTTTTAGGACCATTGAGCAAGCGGTTGTGGGCCAGATTAGCACAGATCTCCCAAGTACTCACCATGGCGGGCTTATATTCTCAAGTACTGACAGAGGGGAAGCGCTTCGTGCATTGGGAGGAGGTATATAGTAAGGCAGGGCAAGCATTAGGAGGTCACAATAAGGCCACAGGGACACTTGCTACCCTTACCTTTAAGATATAAGACATCCTCTAAAAAGGGATATGTAAAGAAAGAGAAGAAAAGCGTGAGAAAGGTTGAAAGTTATACCAGCCAAGTCCATTGCGCAATCATCTTAAACTGCCAAGGGAAATGTTAGTGCTGCCCTAGCCCCTCAGGAATGGACAGCTCTCCCCGTTAGTTTTCCACTGAAAACCATGCACTAGCTAGCTCCGTGCAGAATCCCAGATGTTGAAGACATAACCCACTCCCTCCAGCAGGGGGACAAAAAGACTCATGCCTGAAGTTTTAATAGATTAGTTGTGTGCAGAGGGATTTGGGGGTCTTTACCTTACCCAGAACCTAACCATTTTACCACTGATGTGCCTGGCCCCTCCAAAGATGCTTGCCCATCCCATGTGACTCCTGCCCATGCTCTCTCCTGTTCTAATGGTTTAATGGACACAGAATACTTAAAAGTGATACAAGGAGGAGAGAGACTGCTGGGGAACATAGGGTTGTTGTGCTCAGGTAATCTTCACAAAAGGACCCCTGGATGATTTTGGGGAAGCCAGAGCAAAGGGAGTGTTTCTCAGTCCTCGTCCTGAGGACCCACACAAACTGAAGAGTCAACTCAGGTTCTGGCTTTGAAAAAGAAATCAGTGAGTCCCAGGGGGCCCCCGTTCTTTTCTGATCTTTTCTGCTGAGTGTAGAAGAATGCATTTGGCAAGGCAGCCAAATGTCTGTTCTTCCATGGAAGTGACATGGAGTGGAGCTGCCACCCAGAGGAACGCTTTCCCTCACCTCCCACCCACCACCCCAAGAAGGCTGCTTCCAGCTGACAAAAACAGGTGCACTCAATACTGAATCAGACCTGGAAAAGGAACTTTTACTTGTGATTGAGCATCTTTTCTGAAATCGGAAACCAAGACTAGAAACAGGTCAGGGCAATAGGCTCCAATGGGCTGGAAAAGGTAAAAACTGAACACAGGTTACGTCAGCTGGTGACTGGGGTTTCCTGGCTACAACCCGAACAGGAACAGGAGGGTGAAATCCCCACATCCCCCAAGCCCAGCAGGCTCTCTGGGCTTAACTTTAAGAGACTCCCTTCCCCCTTCTTTTCTTCTGCGAAAGCCCTTACAGAGAATCCTCTCTCCTCACCTCCTGCAGTACATTGGGCCTTGATTTCCCAGTTCTGCCCTCGCTTCTGGCCTTCCCATTTGAATGTACTTTGATGCTTTGCCATCTCCAAGCAGATGACTCAGGAGCAATTCCACCTCACCCCCACCTGCTCAGAGTCTTCATGTTTGGAGCTAAGAACCAGTTGCTGATAAACAAGAATGCTGAAAGAGGGCTCAGAGGAGCAATTCAGCCCCACTCAAGGAAATTGAGGCCTAGAGAGGGGAAAGGACTAGCCCAAAGTGACATTGTTTGTGAGCGGCAAAGTCAAGATTGGAACCCAAATGCCCTGACTTCAAATTGAACACCCTTTTTCACCATGCTGCCTCTGTTTCTTATTTGAGACTTGGGGGTGAGATGCCCGGCATCATGAATTACAAAGATCATTTTAAAGTTTGCTAGTTCATTCAAGATCCCAAGTAGGTTTGCAGTTGGAAGTCCTTGCATGTAGCACCTAGGTACTGACAAAATAAACAGGGCACACAAAATTGGAGCCTGGGCTGTGGAGATCAACGGCCTATGGGGAAGTCGGTAAATCTAACGGGAGATGAAGAGCTACCACTTGGGCTCTAGAAAAGTGTGTGGGATCCCAGAACTGTTGGTCCATCCCCCAGATGACCCTCCAGCAAAGGGAAATGGCCCTGAAACTCCCTTCTCCACACTAAGAAATATCCCACTTGTAATAAGATTACCTCTTTGTAACCTAGAGCTGCTGAAGGTCTAAGAGGAGGTGCGGGTCTGAGACAACTTAAGCTCCAAGGTTTTTGAATTGGGGGAGGCTCCAGGGCTCCTCGAGGTTGTCCGGCAGCGCTAGAAGACTGGGAAAATGGCTCATGAGATGCTGGCATTCTGCCACGTCAACACTACCACAGGTACATGGGGAGAGAACAAGCCATAGGCACAGAACAGAGAACAGAAGGGCTGCAGAGAGCTGGAGAGAGCATCTAGTCCACCACCAGCCCCCACCTCATTTTTCAGGTGGGGAAAGAGAGGCCCAGAATTAGGAAGTGCTTGCCCAGGGTGGTTTTGTTGGCTCTACCACACTGGCCCAGTCCACCCCAGAAAAGGGAAAGGGGAAGATGAGTTACCCCATATATGGGTGGGAGAATAACCTCCTTGAGTTGTACCACTAAATTTTCCCATCCCAGATTATGGGATTGCTTTACCATGTGGACAGTATTAAGTGCACTAACCCATCTCAGAGATCCATTATCTGTTTTCTCAAAGCTTAATTTAATTTTTTTAAAAAAAGATTTCAGGCAGGTTCTATTTCCTGGATTAAGAAAACAGAACAGATATGGGGAATGATGGCCTCGTGAGTCTGACTGACAAGGCTCCTCAAAGTCACAGCCTCTCATTTGGTAGAGAAATCATCCCACTAAGCTGTATTTGGGAGCATCAGAATTTGGGGTGATCTTTCACCACTTTTTGATTCCCTTTGAACTCTCTACTCAAGGATGGCCTACTGAACAAAAGAATCAATTAGAGAGGCAGCCAGGGTGAGGCAGCAGGGGCCGTGGTACAAGCACTTAGAATTTCTGGGCAAGGGAGGGAAAAAGTAAGAAGAGCCCAAGGTGGAGTAAGAATATAATGTTCCAACATTGGCTTGGCTACCTACTCACTGTATGAGCTCAGGCAAGTTGCTTAACCTTGCTGGATCTCAGTTTCCTCCTCTGTAAAATGGGCCTAAGAAGTGCTAGCTACTCCCACAGGGCTTCTGTAAGAAATGGGCTTTTGTGAACTAGAAAGTTCTATAGTGATGTGAGTTACTATTGTTACTGGGCTTGGGACTGTTCACAAATAAAACTGGCTTATTTGCAGATACTCCCAAGCAGAAACTCCTGTTGGAAACCATGAGCTGTTAGCCACTGTTACCGTGTTTTTCTAGCTATAGGTGACCAAACTACAAAGCTCTAAGAACTAGTGACTACATCGCTACTGTAGGCTTGGCATTAGTGGGTCTCACAGTCTATGTTAGGAAGTTTCCTGCCTGCCAAAAATCAGTATAAGGTGCAATATACAAACACAGGCCACATGCTGGCGGCTTTTCAGAAGTCTTCGACACATAGGGTGACACACGGGACTTGCCGTGGAAGCAGAGAGCCTCGTAGATACCTGGACCTCATCAGATTCCCCAGGGGCATAACCTAGCCCAGTGCTTACAGATGGGGCACTCCACGACTGGGTTTTCACAAGCACGCTGCCCGCACCAGTGCCCCTGATCAGTCTGGGCAGGTGATCCAGCCACTCCTGGAGATCCTGGCTGCTGGAACAGAATACCGTCATCCTCTCGAACAGGGGGCCTGTGAGGGGGAGGACATGGAAGATGAGGCAGCCTTGCCGCTGGCCCCACCAGAGGTGACCGATGACCCTCTACTTCGAAGTCATATGGGGATGACTTAACCCCATGAATCCCTGCCCACTGTTCCTACAGGGACAACAGCCACAGCTACTGGAGATCTAGAAAGGAAAGTCCTTGGCGCTGCCTAAAGGTTCCATGTCCAAAACTGCTCTCATCTTATCTGCGACGACAACATTAAAGAAGAGATTTGACCATCTGCTTTGGTCCTGTACCCTAGAGACTGTGGTGCCTTTCCACCTGTCCTGCAGGCAAAACCTCCCCATTCAAATGTGTGCTCTGTGAGGGCAGGGGCTGCCTGACTCTTCTGTTGGCATCACCAGTGTTAGCACAGGGCTTGGTACATTCACTTAACCTTCATTCATAAGTTCTCCTAAAGGAATGTGTTGTAGGTCACAGAAAGCACCTCATTTCTTTCCAGCCACATCATATATTTTGTTCTTTACACCCTTTCAAAGAGACAGTGAAGTGTCAACAGAAAACCTCTCTGGATCACAGATTTCAGTGCTTTTGAGGTTGTGGTTCAGACTGATGATTTCATCAGTTTAGGGAAGAACTAGTGTGGAAATTCCTTCCACCTTGTCTGTTGTTTCTACCTGAGGCCCTGGAAGCTGAAGGGGCTCACCTACGGTCACACAGTTTATATATGCCCAACGTGGGACTCAAACCCAGGGTTTCTTAATGCCGAGGCCAGCTCTCCACGCCATCTCATAGTTTTAATTGTTTTGGTATAGGGAATACCTAGTGCGGAAACATCTGCCACCAATCTAGTCTGAACACTATTCTGCAACATGGGGCCTCAGAGACTTGCCTTGGCCTCAGAGAGGTTAAGTGCTTTACCCAGGGTCACACAGCTAGCTAGTCTGAGGCAGGATGGGAATCCAGATGTTTCAGCTTTTTCCACCATTAAAAAGCCTCCAGATGAGCCTAAAATTTTATGATTCGACAGACTCACCCCCAACCCCCCAAGGGAGTCCATTCCATTGTAAGAACAGTTCTCACTGCTAGGCAGTCTTTCCTTCTTGCAGGCCTCTTCCTTCCCATCTCTTCCCACACTACCCCCCACTCCCAGCCTCAGGACATGTTTTTTAGACAAAATCAAAATCAAATCTCCCAGGCTGAAGGAGAACCCAGCTTGCTTTTGCTTCCTGCTCCCAGATTTGGGCCTTTTAAGGCTTTCCACCCCAAAGATGGAAGGCAGGAGGGAAAGGCCAGGAAGCTGCCATCGATCACCTTTGTTCTGCCTCAATAGCTCTTAATTAAGTTCAACAAACAGTTATTAAGCACCTGCCCTGCACTGCGCACTCTGAGGAGTACAGAGAGTCCAATGAATCAATCAATTAATAAAAATCTATGTGCCAAACACTGTGCTAAGTGCTAGAGATACAAACAGGGGAAAACCCAACAACCCCAGAGTCCCTGACCTCAAGGAGCTTATTATCTGATGCAGGATCCAAACTAGGATGGGCTGAGGACACAGCAAAGGGTCAAACTGAGTGAGCAGCCTGAGAGACTGCAGCAGCTGAAATCCCTGTTCTCACTGGGCCAGGAGGAGGAAGGTTTCATGGACAAGACTGCCCCTGAGGGGGGGTCTTGGATCAGAAGGGGAATGACCTTAGATTTCATTCCTCTCCCATCTTTCTACCCCTCAGAAATCTTGGGAAGACTCGTTGGCTTTGCCAACCACCATCCCTGCCACTCCAATGGCAGAGGAGCCACCAGGTACTGACCTGCTATTTCAAACGAATAGTCACTGCCTTCGCTTTCATCCAGTCTTGTTAGCATCATTCCTGAAACCGGGAGTTTTCCCTGCCAGAATGAGAAGGGGTTACTGACATTTTCAGATCTCCAAGGGCCCGCTCATTCTCATTATGATTTCTGACTTTCACAGGAGCTGACTGCTGAGTTTTTCATGCAAGGGTCATGGGATCACAGATGTGGAGCTGAACAGGGCCTCAGAGACCAACTACGCCAACCCATTTACTTCAGAGATGAGGGAACTAAGGTCCAGAGAGGCAGACTTGCCCAAGGTCACAGGGTGCTATGCTGGGGCAGGGATGAGATGGGGACATGGGTCTTCATGAAGCCATGCCACTTCTCTTTCATTTATCAAATGTGAATTTTAACTTGCTCAAAGACAGAAAGAAATGGGGAGATTGCCTATGGGAAGCTATTAATCAGTCTTCATTTTGTTTTGAACTGTCTGTTACCTCTTCTTAATGTACTGATCGGAATTTAGGGAAGCAAAGCTAGAACTCACAGGAGTGACTGAGGGCTGTTGGGAGAATCTGAGCTGAGAGGAAGAGGTGGGGTGCATGATGCTTATGACACTACTTCCTCCCATGGTAAACCTGATAAATCTCATTCCCTGGCCCAGGGTTCAGGATGCAATGCCATCCTGCCGCCCCACATGGCCTGGAGCCCCGCTGAAAGGAACGGCCATGCTTAGTGTGGGGGCTGGGCTCAGGGAGGGGGTGTCCTGGTTACAGTAAGCTTGGTCATAGCTCTTCCCTGTCCATAGCCATTCTCCATGCATCATTTTCCATCATGTCCTCTAGGACCTTTCCAAACAGTTCACAAACTCCCCTTCATGCTAGAATGTTCCCTCTTACATTCCTTCCACCTTCTAGTGGTCCCTGAACCTGCCTTCTTCCTGAAGGCCCACACTGCTCTTGGTGCCTTTTCCTCGACTGGCTGCTTCTTCTCTCCTACCCCCAGACACAAAGAGCCAGGGGAACTGGCATCTCCTTGCTGCCCAATGCTAATTTCAGACCTTCCCGCTGCTAGCAACACTCAGCAAGCCTGTCTCCTCCCAGGTTCACTCCATCTTCTCCAGGTCGTGGCTGCCATCATTTATAGACCTTTGGGCTCATTCTCCCTCCACTCCACAAAATTACAGTCTTCTCCACTATAGCTCCTGTGCCCTTTCAAGCACCCTGACTATGCCTCAACCTCCCCAATTTCCATAACCTCTCTCTCCAGCCTACTTCAAGCACACACAGGAGTGGACATACCTAAGACTTGCCCCCAGCTAAATTTGCTCCAGGTGCCAGAATTCCTAATTAGTCATTCCTCCAAGTCAGGATGGTCTGAGGCCTATCTACCAGGTGCCAGTGACTTTGAGTTCCAGAGCTTTCTAGGACCCTGAAAGAACTGAGATTATAGACCAAGGGAACTCTTACCTTTTTAAAAAGTCTAACAAGGTTCCTGAAGTGCACAGCTTGGAGAGTCTAATTAGGCAGGGCAGTTATCATTAAGGTGACCTTTTTCTTTTCTAAATGTCAATGATGTGAGGTGGGCAAGTGCTGCTGCTAATACTGTCTAGACACCCCCTTAGACCTCCGGTACGGACGCCTGGCATGACAGCCAGAGCAGAGAGCGCACAGGATGTGATCATTAGGAGGAAATGAAATACGCCTTGAATTAAGGACTATCTGCCCTTATGGGATGCGTCTAACAATTAAGGAAGTCAGGCCCAGGTGTGTGGGCGGGTAGACAAGAGCTCTGCGCTGTCAGACTACCACCACTCTGGCATGATGACAACGTCGATGATGACAGAGGTTTGCCACATACAGAGGAAGGGTGCCTGGAGAGGGACACTGGCTCCATCAGAGTCCTGCCCAGGAGCCAAATCAACCATCCACTGACCTGATAGATAAAGCCACTCATCCGAGGACTTGCTGATACCATGAGCAAAACACTTGGAAATAACAAGAAGTATCTTTCTTCTTTCTCCTAGAGTAGAGGGAGGGGAGAGAGAGAGAACACCATGAAGTTCAGAAAACAGGTATGGTTTCTCAAGAAGGCCTAGAATTCAAAAGGTAACACAGCAAGTGCACCAAGCACCAGGTCTGGAGTTAGGAAGAACTGAGTTCAAATGTGCTTCCAGGCACTTATTAGCTACGTGAATCCTCAAAGGCAAATGATAGCACCTACCCCACAGAATTGTGGGGATCAAATGAGATAACATGTAGAAAATGTTTTACACACCTTCGAGTGCTCCACAGATGTCAGTTATTAAAAATAGATGTGTGTATGTGTGTAGATTATTATGGATGAATGTGGGTGTTGATGTGTTTTGCATGTGGATGGAGATGGCATCTGTGTAAATGTGTGTGTGGGGATCCATGTGTATGCCCATGTACATGCATACCACATACCAGGAATATTTTCTAGTTGCCAGATCACAGGATTCTAGTTCTAGAGCTTGAGCTTCAAGGCTGGGAACCTGAAGCCTAGAGGAGGGGAAGTGGCTTGCCCAAGGTCATAAAAGGAGGCAGAGATGTTGCAAATGCAGGTGCTCTGCCTCCCAATGCAGGGCTGGTCACCCTCTGCCACACAGCAAGGCCACTAAAGCCAAAGTAAGCTGTGAGCTCTTACATTTGGACTTGAAAACGAGCATAACTTCTTGTTCCTCATCCTCTTCCTTATAAAGATAACGATAATTTTTATAGCACTTTAATGTTTGTGAAGCACTTTATCACATATAAGCCTCCAAGCAGCCCTGTGAAGGAGGTAGCAGAATTTTCACTTTACAGATGAAGACACTGAGGCTCAGAAAGGTAAGTAAGTCAACAAGCCTGTAATGTGCTAAGTACCATGCTAGGCACTGAGGATACAAAGACAAAAGGAAGGATCAGAAACATGATTTGAACCTAGGTCTTTCTGATCTGATGCTGCTCCATCCCCATCCCACCCCCAGGATCCTGTCCTGGCCCGACCACACCTCCTGCCCAAGGTGTCACAATCCTTCTAAGGTTCTCTCTTTGCTCCAGTGTGAGGTATACACAGGCCTCAGGCATCCTTAGACTTGGCATCAGCAGGCCCAGGAGACAGGCCTCAGCCTGGGACAACAGGGAGCCAGTAGGATACTAGGGTATATCCATTACATGTGTAAAAATACACAGCAGCTTCCCTAAGCTTGGAGACAAGGGAACTCCACAGAGTTAAGACCAAGAAAGCTGAGTAGCCACACTCACCAATGACTTCATTTCACATCATGAAAAAATGATTTCTGAACTTGTGAGATGGGTAAAATGAAAGGGAGGGGGAAGAAGAGGAAAGGGGATGAATTATGTAGTGCAGGAAGCTCATTACCATAACATTTGCATTAAGTGGTTGGTCATGATGCACTGGAATACTCAGGAATAGGGTTATCATTCTTTCAGTCACAAACAGAATTGGCTTAGGCAAAGTCTAACCAGGACAAGGATTTTTCTTAACCTGGGGTCCATGGACTCCTCGATATCAGGGGGGTCCATGAACTTGGATGGGGAATAAAAATCTTCATTTCCACTGACCTCTAACTGAAATTTAACATTTCCCCCAATTATTTAAAAACATGAATCAGAGAAGGAATGTATCTACAGGCTTTCCCAGACTGCCAAAGGGGTCCATGACACAGAGAAGGTTAAAAAACCCTAGGCTAGGGAGGAACCATCAAAAACTCTCCTTTAGTTACCAAAAAGTTACTTCCCAAAGGCTTTCTATGGGCCTTGGAAAAGAGAGGCAAACTTGCAGCTTGCTACGTTTCTTTACCGCTTTCCCTAATTCAGCCATTTTAAAACAGTCTCTCTCTGTACACCTTCTCGTCCTTCTGCCAGTCCAAGGACCAAGGAAGTCTCTCCTCAACTTGAAAACTAACCCCACAGGTGCCTGAGAGTCCGTGATAGGCCTTCCCTTCTCCTGATGGCCTTATCCTTTGTCCAGAATCTACAGTACCTTCTTTACTGACTATTCCTCCTTTGCTTTCAAATGTGCTTAGAGATTCTCTACCCTAAAAAAAAGCTAAAAACCCAACTCTTTCCTTCAACCTGACCCCATCCTGCTACCCCTTCCATCTGCCCACCAAGTTGTTTCCCTCCAAAAGCCTTCTTTGTATTGTCTATGCTTCCTCTCCAATAGCTTGTCCTAAACTCTTCAATCTGGCTTCCAATCCTAGCATTTCACTAAAACTCCTCTAGCAGGCCAACATTCATCTCCTCCATTCCTACAATGAAGTCTCCCTCATCATTTTTATTCCACTTCCTGAACCAAAACCTTCCCATCTTTCCACTGAATCCCATCTCTTCCAAAAAGCCTTCCTTTTTTTTTTTTTTTGCTTTTTGGAGGGCAGTTGGGGTTAAGTGACTTGCCCAAGGTCACACGGCTAGTGTTTTGTGTTAAGTGTCTGAGGCCGGATTTGAACTCAGGTACTCCTGACTCCAGGGCTGGTGCTCTATTCACTGAAAGCATACCCAGTATGCTTTTTTTTTTTTTTTTTGCTTTTTGGAGGGCAATTGGGGTTAAGCGACTTGCCCAAGGTCACACGGCTGGTTTTTGTGTTAAGTGTCTAAGGCCAGATTTGAACTCAGGTCCTCCTGACTCCAGGGCCGGTGCTCTACTCACTGAGCCACCTAGCCGCCCCTCAAAAAGCCTTCCTTAATGATTCCAATTTACATTGAACTATGGCATCTCTGTGATGCCCAAACTATTGGGGACTTGGGGATTCTTTCTCCCTTTCTCTGTAGGTAGGGAGGGAGGCAGGTAAGTAGCTAGCTAGTCAGATAGACAGACAGAGACACAGAGATAGGTAGATCTTGGAAGGTGGACTCTGTAGTCCACTGTCTACACAGCTCTTATGAGATTTCTTTAGCTCCTAAAATGGATTTCTGAAGGCTAAGGATGCCCAACAGAGGGTTAAATGAGGCTGCTGAACAAAAGCCAGGTAGAACGCCCTAAGGCTAAGATTAAATCTATGATTTCTACCTCAATTTTTGATTTCTACCTCCGGTCTGAGTCCATTGTCCCAAACAACTATCTGATTTAGGATTAGGAATTACTAAAATTTCCCCTTAGGCTTGGCATATAAATGAATTTGAACAAAACCTAGATCTAAGTAAAGGAAACAAGAGGTCATTGTACTCCATCCTCCAGCCTTGAATTCCTGCCTTTATTCTATACACGTGCTGGCAGCAAAAACAAAAGCAATACATCTTGGCTTTGGTGCTATATTTTGGTCAGTGAAAAGCCTCATGGTTCCTCTAAATATCATATCTATGTGTAAGTATGTATATGTATATGTACATGTGCATGAATATACATATACAGGGTGTCCCAAAAGTCTTAGTATAGTTTTACGCTATTAAAATTATTAAAGCTTAAAACTACATTAAGACTTTTGGGACAGCCTGTATTATATTGTATAGAATGCAATTTTATATTGTATTTTGTCTAGTGGTTTCTCATGTACTTGTTTTCCCTTCCCAGCTAAATTACCAACTCCTCAAGGGCAGACAACATTCCTTATGTTTCTCCCCTAACTTCCAAGGTACTTAGTGCAGTGCTGGCCAGAAAGTAAGTCTCAAATTTCTGGACCAAGACTCCTCGCATTGGGCCCTGATGGAGGAAAGAGTCATATCAAGGTCACAATCTCTTACCTCGTTGGTACCACACTGCACCATTACTTGGGACATAAAGAGGACGTTGCCCAAGGTTTTTATATCATCTCCTTCCCAGCCCTGAATGGCTTCAGAAAGAATTTGCAACTCCAACTGCTTCTTCTTTCTCAGGTCCTGACACTGGGCCTGTGGAGCCAAAGCACAAGCTCTTTTGTTACTGTATTTCTTCAAAGCAGGACTCACTTTCTGGAGAAATGGAGGTGAAAGAAGAGTCAAGTCAGAGGGGATTTTAGGTGATAAGATTGGCAGGAGATTGGACCGTGCACTGCAGGACTTAGAGGGGTAAAAATATATAACTGTGTAGAATGCAAGCCTCTGGAGAGGAGCTGATTATAGAATCTTAGAGTTCAAAGGAAAAATAAATTAGAGGTTGTTAGTCCAGTCTGTACACAAACAAGCATCTTTTCGATTCTCTTGACAAGTAGACATCCAGACTTTGTTCGATCCCATCTAATGAAAAAGAGGCCACCACATCCTGAGGCACATAATTCAACTTTAGGAAGTCCCTCAAGGTTGTGTAGGTTTTCCACACTTTAAATATAATTCTACTTTTGTGCAACTTCTACCCAATGGTCCTAGGTCTGCCCTCTAGGGCTGAGCAGCACAAGGCTAATTGATCCCTCTTCCAAGAGCCAATTACCCTATAAATGCTTGACAGCTATCAGCTTCCCCCTAAGACTTTTCTTCTCCAACCTAAACATTCCCAGTTCCTTTGTTCAATCCCCACATGGCATGAATCCAAGGGCCTTCACCAGTCTGCCTGATGGTTGTCCTGTGGATGCTCTTCATATCATCAGTGCCCTTCATAAAACAGAGTGCCTAGAATGGAATGCAACATTCCAGATGTAGTACAACCATGGTTGAGCCCAGTGGTGTTACCACTATCATTGTACTGAGCATCATGTCTCTCTTAACATAGACTAAGATTGCATTTGCTTTCTTGGCCAGAGTATCATGCTACTGACTCATACTGGGCTCGCTTACAGGCCCCTGACATCTATATCTTTTTCAAATGAACCAGTATCTAGTCATGCCTTCCCCATCATATGCTTACCAAGTTGATTTCTCAGACCAAGTCTAAGATTTTACATACTTTATATCCACATGAAATTTCCTCTCTGTGATCCAATACATTGCCAGCCCTCTCGGTTTTGTATTACCCGCACATTTGATGATGCCTTTATCCAGGTCATTAATTAAAAAGTTAAGTGGCACAGAACAAGCACTGGAGACTTCCTTCCACTTTGCCATGAAACCATTCATGACTTTTCTTTTAATCCAGTTATTTAACCAGTTCCTGATCTATCTAACTGTACTTCCCTATCCCAGACCTCTCCAGATTTTCCACAAGACTATCATGAATGACTTTACCAACTGCTTGGCTAAAATTTCAATTTTACTTAGTCCCCAAGTAGCTTCTTGAAAATGAGAGAAAACAGACAATAAGATGAAAATAACCCAAAGACTGAAAAGAAAATCCTAGTCTTTATGCCATCACCATTCAAATCAATCTTATAATGAAAACATATGCTTTGTGCCTTACACTTTAATTAGGCCAGCAGTAGGTCCCTCTAAATAATGCAATAAATTGTCTTAGGAGAAGATGAAGAAAATTACTTGTAATTCAGAATGAACTGGGGCTGCCACAAGGAATGCTCAGGACAACAAAAAGGACCTTTTTTTAGATTACAAGCCAGAGTTAAAAAGACAATGGATAGAAGCAGGAAGTTGCCTACATAAAGAGAAACAGATTTAAACTTAATGTATGGGGAAAAAAACTTCCTAACGATTCCAGTTGTCCCAAAGTGGAGCAGGCTGTCTGAGAGCCAGTGAGCTCCCCCTTCACTAGTGGTTTTGGAGTGAAGGCTGGGAAACCATCAGGTATGATGGGAAAGGGACTCTTGTTCAGATATCCACTGACTTCTGAGATCTCTTCCAACTGTGAGAGTCTGGGATAACCCAGTTCCATGATGACAAAGCAAGAAGGCTCCAACTCCCAGTTTGCCAACCAACTGTGTTTTATGAATATATGATGTGTCAAAATTCTATTAAATTTTAACAATGGAGAACAATTTAATGGCATCCCTCCCATTGTATGTGCATACATGAGCATACACCATCGTTCTAAATGAGATGGATTGTTTTCATTTTGTGCTTTCCCTAAAACCTTTGCTGTCTTTTTCAATGAAAGCACATCTTTTCTCAAATGGTATGAAGCAAAGGATGCAGTCAAAAGTTCCTTCTTCTTAGAGTTGGGCAAACCTGTTTTGAATGCTGTCAATATCACTTCTTAGTCATGTGGCTAAAGTGGAACAGAGTAGAGAAAAGGAAGAAGAAGCAAGACCATTAAATACTTCTAATAAATAACAGAAGAGAGGTTCTTCCTGTAGAGGAAGGAGCTGGACCATCTAAGGAAGAAGTGCTTGCTCACCTCCCAAGGAATGAGAGAATGTGCCAGGATCCCATCAGGTGAGCAATTCATCCATTATAGCTCAGAGAAAGAAAAGATAGCTTGTGGTGACTGGCAACTCCCAAGTGAGGGGAGAAGGAGGTGGTTATTTGTCAAGGAGACACAAACAGAGAGCTCTATTGTCCTCCAAGATGTGATAGAAAACCTTCCGAGATCTATCAAAATGGATGACAACTCCCCAGTTTCAGCAGTTCAGGTAGGTACAAAGGATATGGCCAAATGGAGTCTAGAAATTATTGGCAAAGATTATGAGATTAGGAGCAAGAAACTGAAGACCTCGAAGACACAGGGGGTGTTGTCGTCATTGCTGCCCATCAAGGGCAAAGGTTTCTGAAGAGAAAGGAAGGGTTGGTAAGTGAACAGTTGGTTAAAAAGATGGCAAGTGAGAGCAAACTTTGGATCTCTAGACCAAGGCTCAAAATGCAGAGATGTGAGGCCCACAGTCAGGGATAGGATATACCTGACAAGAACAGAGGTGAGAAAGTATTTGCCTATAGTCTTACAAATCTAATCAAAAGAACTTTACACTAAAAAGGAAGAGGGCAGGGGAAAACTATTGCTATCAATTTCAATGCCACTGGTTCTCAAAGAACCCTTCAATTTAAACAAAACTTTGGCAGAACTCTTGCAGTAAAACCCTCTGAAATGATTCTTGTTAATGCCTATTAACAGACAATAGGAGGTTCATTTAAAAAATAAACTTGGGGTGTCTCCAAGTTCCCTGCAACATAGTTGCATAGGAAGAAGCTACAATGCAGGAAGAATAGGAGTAGAGACAGTCAACAATTCAAAGGAGACATCAAAGGAGATGGGAGCAGCAAGAACCAGAACTTCAGATAGCTAGACACAAATGCCCAAAGAATGAGTAATAAGCAAGATGATCTAGAAATAGTAATGCAGGGAGGCAAATGTGACCTCAACGAAGTCACCAGGACTTTCTGGGAGAGGCCCTGACAAATGGAATATAGATCCAAACGGATAGAACATATTCAAAAGGACAAAGATACACAAAGGCAGGGGGAGTACAATTTTATGTGAAGAAGATACAGCAGTGTCAAAAAAAATCTTGGAACTAGACTTGAAAAGCATGGTGGAGAGAATATGGGTAAAGATGAACAGAGGCATAAAGCAAAGCACCATTGTCATTTGGAGTATACTATAGACCACCTGGACAGAAAGAAGAAATGAATAAGGCATTAACAAAACACATTCTTAGCCTGCCACAAAGCCAGGATCATAGGACTTCAATCGTACAGACATCTGCTGGAGCTCTCTCTACTGAAAGTGGAACTAAGAATTTCTTGATTTGCCTTAATGTCAATTTCACTATTCAAAAGACAGAGGAAGCAAAAAGGGGGAGCGTCTATTCTGGATCTGACTCTCACCAACAAGGAGGAACTGTACTGGGAAACTTGTAGAGAGAAGTGGGGATAATTTATAAGAGAGAAGGGAGAGGACGGTTGGCCAGAGACTGATGTGCATGCTAGGTCTGGGGAGAGTAAGTTTCAAAGTTGGATCCCATGGATTAAAATTCTACAGGGGAAGTCAACCCAAGGGTGATGGGAATTTCTCAAGACACAATGTTCTAAAGACACAAAAAGAAACAATTCTGGTGAGGAAGAAAAAGACTCAAAGGACCAATAGGGATAAACATGGAACTCATCATCCAACTTAGATGTGAAGAAGACATGGAGAGAACCTGAAAGCCACAACAGGAAGAGGAAGATCAATGGACAATACAGCACAGGGGTGTCAGGATCAATAAGGCTCACAACAAGCTGAGATTGGCAAGGGATGGATGCTAAAGGGGAATAAATAAGGAGTAGATTGGTTTTTTCTCTTTTTTAGTCCTATACTGGGTGAAAGAAGATCAAGGAAAGGATAGGGACCTCTGTTCAAAGAGGCTGGAAGGACGGTAATGACAGATGACTGGGAAGGTAAAGCTGCCTGATTCTTACTTTGCTACTGTTTTGTTTTGTTTTTGTCACAGAGAATGATCTTTGGACTGAAAAGAGCAAGGAGGGCAGAAGGATATGAGGAGCTGACATCTAGGATAAGACAGTAAGCAAGCACTTAGCTAAGGCCCAGATGGGCAACAACATCAGGTCCTGAAAGAAATGGTGGCTATGCCCCCATCAGTGATTACTGAAAGATGGTGGATGGTACAGAGATGCTACAGGACTGGCAAAGGGCAAATGTCTGCTTCCCTCTTTTCAAAAAGGGTGGAGAGCAGTATATAAACTCTAGGTCAGGGCATCTCACTGTGACACCTGGCAAAAGCCTAGAATATGTCATTAAAGGGTCACAGAGGACCACTTGGGCTTCATCAATAAGAGGTTACAGCACAGGGACCTCCCTTCTTTTTTGACAGGACCACCAGTCTGGTAGATCAGGGAGATGGTATAGACATAACGTGCCTGGATTCTTAGTAAAGCAACTGATAAAGTCTCTCAATCTACTCTTCTGGAAAAGATAGAGAGATGTGTGCTAGACAACTGGGTAATTTGCCAGAATCAAAACTGGTCAAATGGCTGGGCCTAAAGAATAGTGTTGAATGATTCAATATCAGCTGAGAATAAGGTCTCCAGCGGAGTGCCCCAGGGATCCAGGTGTGGTTCTGGTCTGTTGAACATTTTAATCAATGCCTTAAATAAAGGGACAGATGGTATTTTCTAATTTCAAACATGATAGACAGGGCGGGGGGAAGGGAGGAAGAGAGGAAGGGAGGGAGAAAGGAAAGAAAGACAGACAGACAGAAAGACAGACAAATAGAAAGAAAGAAAAAGAAAAAAGAAAGAAAGAAAAAGAAAAAAGAAAGAAAGGAAGGAAGGAAAAAAGAAAGAAAGAAAGAAAGAAAGAAAGAAAGAAAGAAAGAAAGAAAGAAAGAAAGAAAGAAAGAAAGAGAAAGAAAGGTCAGCAGGTAAAGAGATAGGTCAGTAGGTAGATAAATATAGATAGAAAGAAAAACAGATAATAGATAATACATTCAGTGTAAAGATTCTCATAGGCTGAACAATGGGTTGAAATCTAATAAGATGAAATTTAATAGGAATAAGTAATTAATGTCTTACAATTAAGTAAAAAATGAAAAGGAAGGGCGGCTAGGTGGTGCAGTGAATAGAGCGCCAGCCCTGGAGTCAGGAGTACCTGAGTTCAAATCCGGCCTCAGACACTTAACACACAAAAAAAACTAGCCGTGTGACCTTGGGGCAAGTCACTTAACCCCAACTACCCTCCAAAAAACAAAAAACAAAACAAACAAAAACAAACAAAAAAAAAATGAAAAGGACTTCACAGGACTAAGATTTGAGAAGCATGGCTAGAAGACAGTATAACTGAAAAAGATCTGGTGGTTTGAGTGGTTTCAAGTCACAAGATCAATATGAATCAATAATGGCATTTCAATCAAGAAAGTAAATGCAATCTTAGTGTGCATTAAGAGAGGCATGGCACCACAAACTCAGGACCTGGAGGTACTGTACCTTGCCTGGTCAGATCACATCTGGAAGGAACACTGTACTTAATTCTAGGCACCATACCTTAGAAAGAATACGAAGATGTCCAGTGAACAGAGACTTGGAGGGGGGGCGGTTAACAGTAAAAAAAAAAAAAGCCTTGACATCAAGTCAGATGAAGATCACTCAAAGGAACTGGAGAAGAGATGATTTAAGAGGGCCATGAGAGCTGTAGTCAAGTACTAGAAGGGTTCACACATGGTAAAAGGAGAGACCTGTTGGGCGTGGCCCTGAAGGGCAGAACTAGAAACAATGTGTAGAAGTCAAAAACAGGCAAATTTTGCTTGATGCCAGAAAAGAAACTTCCCAACAGTGAAAGCTGTCCCAAAGTGGACTGGGCCATGTTGGAAGGTAGTAAGCTCCCTGTACCTGGAGGTCTTTTGACAGAGGTTGGATGACGAGCCTGTTAGTATGTTGTTGGACAATTCTTGTTCACTTATAGGTTGGTCAAGATGGTCTCTTTAAATTTCAAACTTGTGACTCTGTGTCACTGCATAAAGAAATTCCCCTCTCTAGGTCTCTAGAGTTTGCATCTCTGTGAAATGAGGAATATTGGACCAACCTTGTGTGGCCTGCAACATACCAGATTTAGAGCTGGAAGGGACATTAAGGACCATCCAACCAAGCCCTTCATTTTACAGAGGAGGAAACTAAGACCAAGACAGAAAAGTCATTTGGTCAACAAGCGTTTATTAAGTGCTTACTGTTTGCTAGACGCTGTGCTAAGTGCTGGAGATACCAAGAAAGGTAAAAACAAAACAAAAAAAACCCTAACTTGCCCAAGTTCACAGAGGCAGCAAGAAAGAAGCAGAATTCAGACCCAGGCCCTCTAAGTATAGCTATAATGACATGCATGAAATGCTCTGGATCTAATGGCTACAAGACAGAGAGTGTCACAGATGGAAAGTCAGCCTTGGAGCCAGGAAGTTCTCTGAACCCTACTGGCTGGGGACCCCTTGGGTAAGTCACCTAACATCTCAGTGATCAGGGCAACTCTCAAAGATCGTCATTGACAGAAAAGGTGCCAGTCTCCACTGGTAGAGAAAGTTTCCTCATCATATCAATGAAATCACAAGGCCATTCCCTAGCCTCCTAATAATTTTGACCAACACTCTGTGTAAAAATGTTAAAAGTCAACATATCCTCCCAATAAAGGACTATAGTCTGAACTTTATGGAATATGGTAAGGGCACAAAATAAGATAAGAGAGGCAGCAAGGCTAAGCAAGCCAACCTATGCACTGTAGACATTGAGCAATGGAGACCTCTGGTCCTGAAGTTGATGGTGATGAGTAAGTTATTCGCCACTATTCCCCTGTCAGGAAAAAAGGAGGGAAACAAACAGAGGTGCCACTACATCATAAAGCACCAAGAGAACAAAAGAAGGAAAGGTTCTTTAAAGTTAAGCAATTTCCAGAGTCTGGCGACCTAACCTCCCTGTGACCATTCCCCCAGAATCCTCTATTGCAGTGGTTCTCAACCTGTGGGTTATTTGTAACAATGAAAATACATCCTGCATATCAGATATTTACATTACAATTCATAACAGTAGCAAAATTACAGTTATGAAGTAGCAACGAAAATAATTTTATGGTTGGGGGGGGCGCTACGACATGAGGAACTGTATTAAAGGATCACGGCATTAGGAAGGTTGAGAACCACTGCTCCATTGTCTTTTCCTTGTCAACATCAGAGAAATGGTGACTTGACCACAAGGAGCTGAAAAAGACCTATGACCACAGGTGTCCTTGGAAGGGCAGGTCCAAAGCTTCACGAAGCACTTTTTTCCTTCGTGGTATTAGAAGGGATTTGTACTTCCTCTGCTATGAATGAATTTCCGCTTTGTTGCCTCTTGGTAGTTGGCTCGTTTTGGTGACTCATGAGTTGCACAGAATACAAGGTGGTCCATAATGGGGTAGAGATAGAGACAAAAGGAAATCCCCCACCTACACACTGGTGCTTTATGTGGCAGATATTGAAAACGCATTGACTTCATACACCAAGGTTTGCAAGCTTTGATAGGTAAGCACAATTTTTTGGAATATGGAGAAGACAAAAGTTAAATGAAACCTGAACCCAGTGGTACTGCCCCTAAGCCCACTGTTTCCACTCATGAAACTTTTGCATTTGGAAAAAAGTGTCAGCTTTGAGTCACTAGTTTTAGGGACACAGCACAGAAATGAGGACCATCACCTACCGCAAGTGCCTTGAATGATCCAATAGCTTTGAGAACATCCTGGTGGTCAAGATGAGACTCCTAGGAAAAGAGAGAAACTCCTTAATTTTTTTAACCACTGCACTGGGAATCCCAGTATCCCATTCCCTTCCATTACAAGAAGGATTCAGACACATTGGACAGCTGGTTTCACATCACAGATTCTGTCACCCATAAGTCCCTAGTTCCCCTTTTGTCGTTTTCGTTTAGGTACCTATAAGAATTCTGTGTGACAAGTTGCTTTGTTTCTCAGGGGCCCCAGGCAACTCTCTAGGACTACTACAATACAAACACTGCGTCTCTAGTCTGTATCAGCAATTACCATGCCAAAAGTTGATGTCAATGATATCACAGGTCCAGAAAGAAGAAGAGGAGGAAGAAGAAAAGGAGGAGAAAGAAGAGGAAGGAGACTTCTTCCAAAGACAGGTACTATTAGGCCAGAGTGCCAGGAGCGAGGGAATTTGGGGTGCAGTGTGAGGGCTATGCCAGTCAACCAAATCTGCTTTTCAAAAATCTACACGTATATTATGTATATGTGTGTGTGTATATTTATATATTTATATATGTATACTGATGCTACAGGACCCAACCTAAACCCAACTTGGAAAATTTCAACGTTTCCTCAACAAGGCCCTAGAATCTCATGGAACTTATAACCCCAAGTAAGTCATCAAAGTGGAAAATATGAATAGATTCCAGTCAGGTTTAGATCAAGTCCCAGATGATGGATCTATAGCTAGTTACAAAAGGAAGACAGATATATTTGAGTTACCTCTCTAACTTCTGGAAGTCAATGTCACCAAAGGGCAAGTTTAAACAAGTCTCCTTTGGGCCATCCTTTGGTGAGAGAATACTAAATTGGATGGACTACATTATGATCCAGGACAGATACATACGGAAGCTCAAAGCTGAAAAAGGCTTTACTGGGTCACACATCTTAAGTGCAGTAATTTGCTTTAGAAATTTTGCTTTAAGTATCAAGGCATTCCCTCTAGATTTAAGTTTTATGCTGTTTTTCTAAAAGTTATTTTTCCATTAAATGTCTTCGCATTTAATTGACTCTAATTGTAGTGACCTGGTTGATTAGTAAAGATAAACGAATTGGTGGGGGTTCCTGAGCTATGGTTAGAGTGGCTACAAATTCACAGTACACTCCTAACCTGAAGTAGCCTTGTCCGAAGGTAGACCTACTCTGCTAACATGAGGGTTCTCCCAGGTGTTGCTGCTGGTTTTTTTAAATGTTCTTACAATGAAGGAGCAGGGAGAAAGAGGCCAGATTCCTTCTAGATTCAAGTTGTTACTTTTCAAATTTAGTAGGGTGGATAAGACAGCAGAAGTTGGCGTTCAATGCCATCACTCTCACGTTCTGATCTACCATTTAGCTTAGCTGCTCTGTTAAGAAAGTCAGAAAACCAGAGAAAGACTCTGACCCAACTAGAGATGAGCTAGCTGATGGTGGGAGGAGCCAGACGCCAAATGGAGGCTCTAGAGAAGGGGAATGTCAAGGAGGGGGTTCAAGCAGGGAAAGAGTTGGTCTTTTTTTTTTTTTTTTGCTTTCTTTTGTTTCCTTAGCCTGGATCAGTTCACTCCTGAGCATGCACAGTGCTGATCGACAGCAGAAACGGATTTTTCATGATGGCTGGCAATGGACAAACTTCAGACAGTTCAGTTGTTGGAAAGGTAGCCAGAGGTCAGCTCCTTGCTGAGCCTTAACGGAAGCCCCACTCTGGCAGCCTCCGCTCAGCAGCTCCCCCACTGCCTCCTGGCTTCGGGCAGATCCTATACCCTGAGAATGTGGTTTTGCTCACGGCAGGGCTAGCAGAGAAGTACACAGCCTCTTTCTTTAAAGTTAACCGAGCCTTTTTAAAACCTCAAACCCTTTCCCCAGACAACAGGAAGAGCAAGTAGGGTAAATGCAACCTCCCCAACTGGGCCCTCTTCCCCCACCTACAGCCACAGAATATATAGACATGATAGCACAGGACTAGGCACACAGTAGGTGCTCCTGAAATGCTTACTGGTTGAAATATTTCCAAGAAGTATCACAGTATCATTTGAGGCCTCAGCCCAAGTTCTAATTATTTAAATGAGGTTGCTGCAGCTATAGCACAATTATCCTGGGTAAAACAGACTCCACATGTAAAGTTTGCCCTTCCTCCTTTTCAGAGGTGGGGGGCTAGCAGTATGGAGCACCGTATATACCATCAGGCTTGGCTGATGTGTTAACTAGTTTTGCTGATCCACTTTGTTTCAATTTCTTGTTTTTGAACCTTTTATGAAGAGGGCTGGAAAGTAGAGGGAAAGGGATCTATTTTGGAAATAAAGGAGACACAAGAACAAAAGAGATCAACAAAAATTGTTGAAATGGGAGAAAAAAAGTGAACGTGTGTCAATGGTCATACATATATACATCGACAGATGAAGAAATCAACCCTGAATCCATTTCTGAGTTCAGACTTCCCTGGGAAGCACCTGAAATTTTTACTGTGACCTTGAATGGTAAGAGACTGTTACACTCAGAGCTTGAATTGAGTTGTCAAAATAATAAAAAAAGAGTAAGAACAATAAAGCTCCTCTGTGAGCCCCCAAGCTACTTGGCTGAAGGGCCCAGAAGGCAGCAGCAGAAGAGCTACCTCCAAATCCAGTCTCATCAAGCTGCCTTCAGCGATCAAACGGGCAGGATGAGTAGCCTTGCAAGAGCCCCTATCCAGGGCTTCTGTGCCACACTACTCGGGGTTCATTCAGTTCGGTTTCCTCATGCAGAGGATAAATCGGATAATCTGGGGACAAGGCCAGATGGGAGCAATTGAGCAGGGCCAGCAGGAGACCCAAGGCGAGCATCCTCCACACAGCCCACATGGGCTGCAGCCCGCCTCTTACCTCCATGTGGCGCTCCAGCTCTTGGAGGAGAGACACGTATTTTTCCAGTCGCATGAAGGGCTTACTAAGGTTTGTCGTCAATAGGAGAATCCCTGGATTGGCTGCTCCTTGACTCTCCATAAACTTTTCCAGACTGTCACTAAAGAGAAACAGAAGCATTCTTCACTTCATGGGCCATGGGGAATGTTACCAGTGACACACCACTGTGTGCCGTAGGAACCAGACCACAGGTGCCCCACAATACTAATCTGGCAGGAGGGGAAGGGCTGAAAAAGCAGAAGAAACATTTATACAGCACCTACTATGTGCCAGACCTGTGCTAAGCACTTTACAAATATTCTCTCATTTGATCCTCACAACAACCCTGGGAGGTAGATGATGTTATTATCTCCATCTCACGGGCAAGGAAAACTGAGGTTGAGAGAGGTCAAGTAACTTGCCCAGGGTCACACAGCTCCCCTTCACCTCTATCCTTCCTATCATCCAGGTTCCCGATAACAGTCATCTATGACTCGTCTCCATGCCTCATATTCCATATTCAATCAGCTGCCAAGTCTTGTCAATTCAGCCTCCACATCTCACTCGTCCATCTTTTCTTCTCCACTGGCAGAGCCACCTCCCTAGTTCATGGCCCTCATCATCTCTCCCCTGGACTAACACAACAGCCTCCTAATTGGCTTCCCTCCCTCCATCCTTTCCCCTCTCCAATCCACCCATCCTCCAAATTTGCACAGCTTGGCCCACAGTGCTCCCATTTATGTCTATGAGACAATACCAACTCTGCTTGGCATTGAAAATCCACCACAATCTAGTTTCAATCAGCTTTTCCTGATTGGTTTCAAATCAAATAGGGGGACAGAGTGCTGTACTTGGGAGTCACAAAAACCTAAGATCAAATCCTGCTTCAGAGCCTTAGTTGTCTGAGCCCAGGTAAGTCTCTTTGCCTCTGTCTGCCTCAGTTTCCTCATCTGTAAAAAGGGGATAATAAGAGCGACCAGCTCCCAGGGTTGCTGTGAGGGTCAATGAGACAACACATGTAAAATGCTTTGCAAACCTTCAAGCGTTATGTAAATGCTAGCCAGCATCATGATGATATTTCTACCCCTCACAAATGACTTTCCAGCCAAATCAGTCCATCTCCTGCCTCCTTCTCTTTCTGGGCTCACCTTTGCCTTGGAGGAGCCTCACCTCCATTCAGGGCTTACCTTAAGTATCATCTACTCTTTCTATAAGGCCCTTCCTGACACCACCACCCCGCCCCCACACCGTCAAAGGAGAGCACAATGAGAGAGCAGACACAAAGCGCCACATTTGCAGAAGCAGCACCAAGTGGGAAGGCAAAATGAATTCCAGCAATGGCGGCCAGGAGGGCTGGTAGAGGCTGGACCACTGCCTGGTTGCCTGGCGGACCAGGGCATCTGAAGCTGAGGACCATCTACACCTACAGCCCCATGTGGCCACCTGTCCCGTATGGACACTTGTTGCTCTAGCTACATTCTCTCATTTGCCCTTTCCCACAACCTTAGGGTGAGTCTGAAGCTAGAAGGGGCCTTGATACCATTTTCTATACGAGAAAATTAAGGCACAGAGAGGATTAAATGATTTGCCCAGCATCACATGTGCATTAGAATACTAGAGCCAAGTTCCATCTTGTCTAACCACATCACTCCCTGAATCCATAACCTCCAGGGGCTCCCTAGTACCTCCTGGAACAAACATAAAATCTTGCTGACTTTTGAAGGTTCTTCATAACTAGGCCCCTTCCTACTCCTGGGGTTTTTCATGCCTTACTCCCCTGTGTATTCTGTGACCCAGGGACACCGCCTCCATGTTGTTCCTTGCACAAACCACTCCCATCTCCCATTCCAGGCCTTCCCTCTGTGACTGGCTCCCATTTGTATGCACACAGTTGGTGTATCATCTCCCCCACCAGCAGGGAGGGAATCTTCTGCCCTTTCTTTGTATCCCCAGCAGCTGGCACATAGTAGGTACTTCGTGAATACTTGGTTTGGCCCTTTCTTTGCCTTCCCAGCAGTGCTTAGTACAATGTTGGGCTTGACTTGACTTCATCAGGGTTAGAAAAACCAAAGGCTACTCTAAGTGGCAGGCTCCAAGGCAGAGGGAAGGCTCAGCCTGCCAGGTTTGCACAGCCATTTTTGGTATTCTCATCCCACCTAGAGGCCTGCACAAGGAAGTTCACCTGCTGCCTGAATGGCAGCCAGGGTTGAGGATCACAGCTTCTCCTCCCTCTCCTTCCTGTTCACTATCCTCCCATCACCTTCTAAAGAGGGCAAGAAACCCCAACTCATGCATTTCCTCTCTTGGCAGTTACAGCGTGGAGAAAGTGCTGGAAATCCTCCTGTTAACTAGGCTTCAAGATTGGAGGTGGTGGTGGTGTTCTCAGTCACCTGTGTCCTACCTGGATCCCATCACAGCCAAAATACTCATACTATGGCTACAGACAGGATTCCTACCCAGAGTACTTAGGGAGACGAACTCAAATATTTGACAGTCACACCAATTCTACAGATGAGGCCTGATTAGGCCCACTGTGTTTATGGAGAAGAAAACTAAGGTTCTGAAAAGGGACAGAAATAACCCACGATTACCTCACTATTAAATGGAGAAGCGCCATGCTATACAGTGAAGAAGGTGCTAGACTAGGAGACAGGAAGCCCTGTGTTCAAAAGCAGCCGTGTGACCTTGGGAAAGTCATTTCTCTTCTGTCTGACTCAGTTTTCTCCTTTATAAGATGGGGACAGTAGTGGCCCCTGCCTCAAAGGTAGATTGTAAGGCCTGCAAATGAGCTACATCTTCAGTGCTAGATAAATATACATGTGTATACACACATATATATATATATATGAAAATTGTTGTTGTTGTCATGACACGTCAAGGTTTATAAACCTAAGGTTTATTCTGTCATGATACACTGCCTTTTGAAATGGAAGAGACCCCAGGTTTCCTGATTTAATATTCATACAATGAAGTGATCATTTTTGTAAATAAACCAGTTGCTCCAGCTTTGGGTTTTATGAAACTTCACATAATCTGTCATGGGTTGGGGGTACTTGTGAAATTCTTCAAAGCTAATTCTCTTTCAGTGATTAATAAACACACAGTAAATGACCTTTTTAGAGGGATCGGGGTAGGGAGGAAGAGGCTTGGAAAGCCAGCCAAGAGAGAATGGAAAGGCCAAAAATGGTTGAGAATATGCATGGGCCTGACTCTCAACTTGGCCACCTGCCCAATTGTAGGCAATTCACTTCATAGGCCAAGACCCTCAGTTTCCTCTTCAGTGCAATGAAAAGGTTGAACTAGGTGACCTCTAAGGGCCCTTCCGGCTTGAAATTTATGATGCTGTGATCATTGAATGAAACTTTTCAACAAATTGTGCCTTTAGGGCCACTCTGTAATAGGTTGGAAGGAATCTCTTCTACTCCGTCAGGGAACTCCAAGTCCTGACACAGGGAAATGAGCCAACCAATAATAAAACTGGAGCATGCATCATTGGTTACAGGTGAAACTTGCAAGGGACCGAAAACTCATTTCAGCACAATACCCCCTTTGTCATTTTGACTATGGCATCTTTTCTGGCTTTTTTCCCTCAAATTCTATTGGGTTCATAGTTTTTCCTCTTCGATCAAAAGGAAGAGAAGCTTCCCTAGGGAGAACAAGTAATACAGAAATCTTAATTTCCATCTTTATTTGTGTTATGAGATTCTCTCCCTTGGTACATGTGAAAAACACCCCAAATTGTCAAAGAAGAATCATGTGCAATGAAAACTCCCAAATTAGATACATTGGAGGCTGCCATTGGAAGGAGGTCATTGTACCCCCACTTTTCTCTTTTTGTAGGTAAGAAAACTGAGTCCAGGAGACTGGAAAGAACTTAGCCATGGTCCAAAATGATGGTGGTTCTAAAAGTCCTAGCCCTGGTTCTACCCCTGGGTGACCTTAGACTAATCACTTCACTTGCCTGAGCCTGTTTCTTCATTTGAAATATGGCACGGGATCAGTGTTGGGGTGGGGGGGGGGAAATGGGTGAAAGACCAAATAATCTCTAAGGTTCTAAAATTCTGTTTGTTCCTGGTAGGAAAGGCTATGTTCCCTCCTGTGTGCCAGGGAGTAACATCAGAATAGAATGTGAGGAATAGGTCTTTCTCTAGGCAAAGGCCTTCTTGCTATAGGTTAGAGATCTCTTGTGTGCTAAATGATAACAGATACTTTATACAGGAGGGTTGGAGGTGTGCTAGAAACCGACTGCTGAGGAAACCACAGAGGCTGACATGTTGATACCCTGGATCTCTGAAAGGAGAAGTAGAACAAAAGCAAATGACCCAAGAAAATGGAAAATGACTTCCAGAGCATGACCAGGAGAATGGAGTAACTTAATGCAGGGGCAAGAAAAGAACATTTGGACAAGCTCACCCAAGCTGGACCTGAGTGGCCTTGTGGGTGTAGGGACCAGGGAGAAGCCAACAACTGCCTCAGGCTCCGGGGGACCTTCTTGGGGCCCAGTTTTAGCCTAAGCATCAGGGTTTTATGATGAGAAGGCTGAGAGAGGAACACAGGGCAGGGCTATATTCCCAAGGCTGCCCCAGAAGAGGAGCCTTTAACCCCTTAGGTGGTAGCAGGGAACAAGGGAGAAGGCCCCTGGCATTTCCTCACAGGAAGTAAGCACAGCCATACTGACCGGGCTAAAAATAACTTTGTGCTCATAGCAAAGGGTAAAACATGCTGGACTTGAAAGCAGGAATATCTGGAGTTAAATCCTGCCTTTAATAATTACTAGCTATATGAGAAGCACAGATAGGTGGCGCTGCAGTGGATAGAGTGCTGGGCCTAGACTCAAGAAGACTCATCTTCATGTGCTCAAATCTGGTCTCAGACACTTACTAGCTGAGTGACCCTGGGCAAGCCACTTCACCCCGTCTGCCTCGGTTTCCTAATCTGTAAAATGAGCTAGAGAAGGGAATGGCAGGCCACTCCAGTATCTCTGCCAAGAAAACCCCAAATGGGGTTATGAAAAGTCAGACACAACTGAAACAACCAAACAACAATTTCCCCACTTGAAAAGCTGAGATTATAGAACCTACAATACCTACTTCTTAGAGTCCTTGGGAGATCTAGAGACGTAATGCTCAGACATAAGTAAAGTAAAAGATGTAAAGTACTCTCCCAGACTTGAAAGCACCATCATGATTATTATCAATCCTTCTAACATCATCACCGTCCTCATAAATGCCATTGTCTGCCTTTGGGGCAACACTTATTTATAAGTGTATTGTCTCTGCTGATTATGTGGCTGAGCTATAAATGGGTCAGAACTTCCGACATTATTCATTTGGGAGAAGAGTCTGCCTTAAGCAGCCAGAATTAGGCAGCTGACCAAGAAGTTGAGCTGCCTGCCTCAATCACCAGTCATTCGACATTTCCCCTTCACCACAGCTGCCACATGGCCATCCCAGGAGCCCCATTTGTTCTGTAGGCACACTTCTTCCTACAAACAGCAGGAATTCCTAGTGCTGATCAAGGGAGTCCACATGGCCTTCCCATGATACCTGCAGAATAATTCTGCCTGAGCACTGCCCTGCATACAACCTATAAGCCAAGCCTGCTTACGATGTACTGTAGTGAACACAGAAAGGTAGCCTGTCGTCCTAACTGTCCTCCATCACCCCTGCCCCTGAAGATGACAGCATAGGTCCAGGAGGGCTGAGGGTTACAACATCTGTCCTGGACTTGAGTAGCCTAGCAAAATTGTGGCTATTTAGGACCTGAAGCTGAGGTCAAATTATGTCCAAGGGCAGACTCAAAGGAAGCCCAATCTGCTACAAATGTGAAACATGATGTCCTTACTGATATATAGAGGCCTTACTAGTATCTCACATGGAAATATAGAGGTCTAACTGGTATCCCATATGGAAATATGGCAGCCTTACTGGTATCCCACATGGGAGCAAAAAGATTTTCAATGACATGGTCACTTTCAAGTACAAAGCGCCACCCTGCAACTCTATAAGGGATCTAGGTTTCTTAAAATGGCATTTGGCCTGTTGGGATCCACTTTGTTTTCCTTTGGGTCAGTCAGGCAGATTATCCCACTGCTGCCTTCAATGAAAACTTGGCAGTTTAACCTCTACTCAACTTTTAATTATCCAGAAACTAGTAAGTCAAGCAGATTGATGATTAGGATCTTCTATTTCTCTCACTTCTCTCCTCTTTGGACATTTCATTGGAGAAAGGGCACTGGCTTCCAAGTCTAAAGCAGAGTGCTGCTGAAGCAGAGTCAAATGTCATTGGGAAATGTTTAAAAATAAATAAAAATACAACACAACAAAGATAATGCTAATTTGTGATTTTCTAAATCCACAGGTGGTCTGGAAGGATCACTTTCAATTTGAATTTGACAACACTGGTCTACAGAACCAATTCTGATACTAATCTGCTGTGTGACCTTGGACAAGTCCTTTTTGCTTTTCCTGATGTATCATTTTTCAAGCTCTTTCCAGTTCCTACCCCTCTCTTATAACTGTGACCTCTTAAAGGTCATCATCATCAGATAGAGGAATGGGCAAGTAAAAAGAGATGAAATTAATTGTTGTTGCTGGCTTATCAGCATCTTGGATTCATCACTCAGTGGGGGAGAAAATGTATTTCTTTTTTCCCTAAAATAACAATGCTGTACAATGTGTTTATTTTTTGTACCCAGGCTCTCTTCCCTCAAGTCATGATAATCCAGTGGTACCAATACCTGTCATTTCATAAAGCAGGCATGTTGGTTTCCTGATGCATCTGAAAAAGAGATCTGGAGCTTGTAATGGTAATTAATTTGTTTGATCAGGTGTTAAGTAGATCCTAGTAACCTAGTGTTAAGTATAGAACTCTGTCCATTGGTGAAAAGGTGTGAATTCCCAGAACTCTGTCCATTGGTGAAAAGGTGTGAATTCCCCTGTGACT